>CM022947.1:88052624-88652624 GCA_012931725.1 Litsea cubeba
AACAAGAAAACTGCAACTCTTAAAGAAGATGAGGGAGCTATCAAAGCCTGACAGTACATTCTTGTTAGAACCAGAAGCAAAGTCCCAACCCGTGGGCGACCACGCATTAGGATTGATACATCCACCAAAAGGGAACCAAGTGCTTTGAGTTGGTTCAATCTGCACAGGACAGTCACTCACCTTCTCCCATTATGGTTAAGGCACCATTGGAACAGAAAAAAAGAAAAGCCTAGAGTTGTGAGAACAAGATCTAAAAATGCTAGTTCTTATATTGCTCAATTCTCAGAAGGATTAAGGCCTTTTATATGCCTTATCAAAGATGTTGCAGCCGATGGTAATTGTGGTTTTAGAGCGATTGCTGCTTTGATTGGTCATACTGAAGATGGATGGAGACAGGTTCGAAGAGAACTCTTGCATGAGTTGCTGCACCATGTAGAACATTACAAGCAGTTATACGGAGTGGAAAACAGAGTTGAAGAACTCATTGAGACACATATCTTACTATGAGGATAATCCTTCGTACAACCATTGGTTGACTATGCCTGACATGGGGCATCTTATCGCATCTCGTTACAACTTGGTCTTATTTCACTTTAGCATGACACAGTGTTTAACCTTTCTTCCTTAAGGTCACCACCATTGCTTATCTACTCGATTGGAGATAGCGATAGGTTTTATTCTTTCTTTCATTTCAGGTATTGAAAACTAAAATTGTCTTTTTTTTATTTAATTACAATATGTTAACGTATTAACATGTTTATTTATTTTTTTGTAGGTTTTCATGATCCCAAATCATCCTGTACCACCCATTGCCAATAAGTGGAAAGAATTCCGTCATCCTTGCGCTAGCCAATGGGAATTAGTATACGAAGATCGAATTAGGTGTTTTAAAGAGATTATAAGTCCAGATGTAGCAACCTGTGAGACTGTCTCATTGGATTGAGAAGATTGTATTTTTTTCCATGTATTTCTCTAGCCACATTGTTGGCAGAGTTCATGTATTTCTCTAACAGAAGATCCAAAATGAAAGGACAACATTTTTAATTTAGAATATGCAAGTTGAGTTCTTTTCAACTTTGTCCGTACAACCATGTTCAACAAAATTGTGATTACAACCATGTTCCAAATGTAAACAACCATGTGACCAAATATTGTGATTACAACCATGTTCCAACCTATAAAAAAACACACCATAAAAGTAACCAAAATGTAAACAAAATAAATGATTTTCTTAAAGTAACTGGTCATCTTCCAAAATGAAATCAGCTACTGTCCCTACGGTGCCTGCGTGCATAAGAATGAGCAGTCATGCTGGGGTGTCGAACCGTGCGCTCCACCTCTTCAATGGTCATTCCACGCAGCACATGTGCAGCCTACTCGACGTGAGTGTATATACCATGTGGGTCATCAATCCATCCATCTTGGCCCCTCTCCATGACTCTATCAAGGATGCACAACGCACCCGCATTACGCTACAAGTAAGATGTTTAATTCATTAATTCACTCGAAACATTTAAAAAGAAAATGTGAAATATAGCTCAATTAACCATACCATCTCATAATCAATGTTTGCACTAGGTTGTGCATCTCGAGGATGTGGGCGAAAAGCTGATTGGGAGTTAGGGTTTTGAAGCAGCCTCCATGACACTCGTGCGTACCAAGCCATGTATTGTGGTACACAATCAGATGGACGTCGAACTGGAACGCTTCGATTCAACCCAGACAGTAGGTGATCATTCCATCTTTCCCATACTTGATCAAAATATTGATATGCAATATGATATGCATTTGCAGTCGGGCCTCGTGTAGCACGAATTGGGATTAATGGGGGTGAGGAATAGTCTGCACCCTACCAAACTGCCTCAGGATCCTATCTGGATGATAGGGCTCAACAACGTCAAAGGACTTAATGCACCCACAGTAGAAGGCGACCTGATTAAATGGATGTTGCTGCCTAATATCGCGATAAGGATCCCATGTGACCTGCATGACCAAAATAATTATAAAAATTTCATTATACTATAGAGAATTTTTAGTAAGTCATGAATAAGTAATTTTTGTACCTCATCTGCACTCATATAATCAAGCCGCTCTAGCAGTGCCTGTAGGGGAGCAGTAGTCTCGATGAGTGAGCCAGCGATACACTCGGGGTTGGGTGACTCCATATAAAATATTGGACGTTGGAGCGAAACACTCGAAATGCTAAAAATCCACGCCTCTAGCAGCGTAAGATATCCAGCAATGTTTTTAATTCCTTACGGGTAGCTAATCCCAACTGTGATACAAATAAGCCAAGCAGCGGCACCCCATGCATATGTACGACACTTGACAAGTCTGTCAATAACGTCAGATATATAATTGGCATACGTGTGCCACTCTTGTCCTCGAATAATGTGCAGCCTAATAAATACAGAAGATATGCTCTCACTGCACAATCAATCATGTCATCTCCATCCTCATCGGTTATTAAAGAGAACCTCCCTCTTAGCCACTCCAATCTTACAGATTGGCCCCGAACCTGCTGCAGCTCATCATTTGCCTCATTTGGATGAACTCCCAGAGCGTCAACAAGGAGCGAATGAGCATCTTGAAATGACATTCTACCATTATAAGCAACAGAACGACCAGTCACCAGGATCCCAAGTATGGTGGCAACATCATCTAGACTTATGGACATTTCATCGAAAGGCATGTGGAAAGTGTTTGTTTCAGGTTGCCACCTTTCCACAAAACAAGAGACAAGAATCTTACTAATAGAGTGGTATGATGCTGTGATGAGTGGACTCAAATTAGATCTATCCACTAACTCTCTGAACCTATTGCTCTCATTCAATGTCCAGTGTGGTATTTTCTGTCCATGGCTCAAACACTTCAGCGGGGCCCGTTCCTGCATTCCGAAAATATTACATTATTAAAGAATGTAACAATTACGTTGAGTTTTATGTAACATAAAGAGAAAAAAAAAAAAAGTACGTACCTGTGAATGCCAAATGTATGCAGCTATGTGCGTGTTGAAACTGGGCAGCAAAGAACGATCTTCTGGCCCCGCAGTTATTTCTTGTTCAACATCTTCATGTTGTTCAACAGGAGCTCCTTCTTCTTCATTGCCTCCTTCAGAATCATATTCCTTCCCTGGCTCTTCATACATCCTCCCGTAGTCATATTCGTTCTGGGTTCTTCTACAACCTCCTCAGTTATTCGACGGCGCCTCCTATTGGAAGCCGTCGGCCTTACTCTGGAATTGCTTGGCCTATCCATTTCTGAAATATTAGATGAAGAGTGATTAAATTAAAATTTTTTTTTACAAGTGTTCGGTTCTGTGTGTTCGAACAAGTCAGAAATGTTCGGCATGTAATATACGAACATTCCTGAAATGTTCGAACTTTATGTGCCGAACAATTCTGGAGTGCACGAACTTTAGAATCCGAACATTCTTAAATTGTTCGAAATTTTACATTCGAACATTTGGGCAATGTTCGAAGTTTCAGAACTGAACATATCGCGACAATGAAAAAAAAAAGATTGAACAACTGCAACCAGTGCAGAAAAATCATTTTTGAGCGAATTAGACGTGTGATTATGTCCCTTTGAACATATTAAGATGCACACAATAGGTGCTACAATGACCTATTTGAGAAAATAGCACAATGACAATGGGGAAGAAGGTGATACCTTTGACTAAAATGGAGGTCACTACAACAGCAGCTTCTTCCTTTCTTCCTTATGTGCTTGTATCCTTTCACTGAGCCAATCTTCCAGCCAGAATATGGGTCAAAATGGATAGAAGAAGAGTTTCTCTGATGAAAGTTTTAATAGAGATGAGAGAAAGGGGACGATGGTGAAGTGTGTGAAGAGAGAGAAGTGATGAGATGAGTTGTAAATGAAAGGGGTGATTTCGGTATATTGATGGGTGCAAAGGAAAAAACTGTTAAAAAAACCTATTTTGTACAATGGTGTGGAGATAAATGCGGTGAGAATAGCAAAAAAACGTGGTGCCAACAGAACTCCCCCAAAATCTAATTACCTGTAATTGGTTGTGAAAGTAGACTGTCAGAGGCACTCAAGCTATTCAAAAGCATCACAGTTACCTGCGCTCAGGGTTAGGAAGACCCAGATTAAATTACAATTCCTAACAATGGAGGACTTTCTCATTGCAAATCCACACAAACACACATGGGCAAATTTGGGACGGATTTCGAACACAAGAGGGGAGCAAACCCAAGACTTATGCCACTCCATGATGAGATAAAAGAATTAGGAACAATCAACACGCAAGGATGAAATGCAATATGCAAAGAAACAACTGCAAAATAATGCCAGTGCAAGAAATGTTTGTTCATCAGATGGGTCGCAGAATCCACTCAAAATTTTAATAGACATCAACAGATAGATGAAGAGTTTGAAACTTATGGAAACTTACCACTGCAAAGTATTGATTTAAAAACTGAACACACTGTCAAATGTTACCGTCATAACTCGTAAGAAGAATAGCCGTTTATGTGAATGAAATAAAGCACAGTTTTTCGCTGTTGTGAATCATCACCCATTTTGTTTCTAGTTTCCACCTTTTCTCTGGGATTTCCTTCTACCTTGCTTGAACAGACCACTGAAAAGTTTATTCACATTTGGCAGATATGAAATTGCATTTTCTTTAAACATGGTGATGAAGTCAAAATGTTCAGGGAAAAATGGCAGGCTTTCTATTGTGTCCTACCATGAGGCCCTTCATGTCACATCAGAGAGTCCTCATTCCAAACCACCTATCAAGAGGCATCTTTTAATTATGGGAAATTCTATTTACACCCACCTTTTTTGCTGAGCCACGCCCACATATGTACAATTCCTGTAAAACCCACATATGTACAATCCCTGTAAAATTTTTCCATAGAGGTGGGTGTGCTCAGCAAAAACCATGGGTGCAAATAGAATTCGCCTTTAATTATTTAGACAGGTAATTCAGAGACTCCCATAGAAACAATATATAAACTCATGGGGCCAGGGGAGGATGCTTACATTGAGTTCTTGTGCATCTTCTTTCTATCTGCACCACCACTTTTGCCACTAATATATCCTCCTTGACTTAATATCCATTTCAAATGCTAATCTTTTGCCCTTACATTTACTCTCCTATTCTCATACAGAAATCATCAATATATTATATTGTATTGTGAGGGATATAAGCTAAATCACCTATCCATGCCAATATGGATAATTCTGTACTTCTTTCACAGTTCACATTTGAAACATCTTGTTTGCAAACTCAACTCAGAGAACAAATGGCTGTTCGCTCACTTTCTTATATATTTGAATGGGAACATGACTTCAACTTGCAACCTCACTGTTGCGCCAATGAACTTCTTATCAGTTGTTACTCAATTTCTAATATTCCAAGATTTATATTCAGTCTCAAAAGAAACTCGTTGCTGCAATTATGTTGTTCTCACAGCTCAAGATAAATTTTGACAGCCATCACCATAGCTCTTGGATCAATTAGGTGATGATGATCTCCAAAAGCCTTTTCTCAAACTATATTGTTGTCAGCTAAATGAATTTTATTTTACCATTCCAGTCTTAGACCAAATCCTCTCATAGAGTAATTAGATCATCATCATCAAAGCCTAGTATCAACTATGTTGGATTCAACTATATGAATTTAATTTCTTCATTCAGAGCTATCCTTAGCCAAGTCCTCGGGTAGACCTTTTTAGTGTAACTGGATGCCGCTGTGTCACTTCAAGCGTAGAACGCCCTGTCATGATCACTGAATGTTGTTATTTCAGTATTTATGTTTGGATTGTGAAAAAAAAAAAAAAAATTAACGCTGGCTGTCAACAAAATTTCACTCTAGTTGATATAGTCCCTCCTTTATCCAGGCTTGGGACCGATAGTAAAATCCGGCAAATTTATTAATCAAATAATTAGATATGAACCAAAAATTCATCATCCACACTGCCTGCTCATTGAGTCACATAGGCTATAGAATTTCCTTTGTTATATCCCAAATCAGGATACACAACTTCACAGGTAAGACCTGAAACTGAAAGAGGGACAATTTGAGTTGGGAAGGAAAAGCAGTTGCCAATCAAAAACTAGGGGCGCCTAAACAATGTTTTAGAAGCTGAAAGGTGCAAGGTCACCCTTTTTCATAAACCTGCTGCTTCACTTTCCCAAATTGAGTTGGTTGATTAAAACTGAAGTTTGCTATTGCCTTTCCCAATTTACCTAAATTCACAGTTTCTAGTCATCAAACAAAATTCAAAATCAAACAAACAAAACTCCTCATTTATGCAATTTCCAAGAATCCATCTTTACCAAAGCTTGGAGTCATCAACCAGTCTTTTGCTGGCATAAACAATGGTGCCACAAAATAATAACTTATTAATAAAAGTGCTTCTCAGTACATGACATGTACACTGAAAGGTTAAAAAAAAAAAAAAAAAAAAAAACCCACAACCATAACCCAGCAAAACACAAACATAAAAAAGTAGTAGGCCTAGACACCAAAACACTGAAAACAACCAGAGACAAATAGGGACTAGACACGGCATAATGGGGGCTTAGTGCTTACAGATGACCCACCAGAATACACACTTTCTTTCCTGATGACTTTGTGCACTGCCATCGCAGCAACCACTATATATAGCAATATATGAACCGTGGTTTGTTTTGATAAGTAATAAGCTAAAAGTTCCAGTAGCCGTCATTGCAGTGGTGTCATATTATCTACGTACATCCATAGCATCCAAAAAAGAACACAGAAAAAGAGAAAAAAAAATCAAGCTTATTCATACCATTCACCAAAATAAAAAACAAACATAAGCTATTTTTTATTTAGACCATCCACCGAAATAAAAAAAAAAACACTTAAAAACGTTTATATAAACCATCAAACCAAAATAAAAAATAAACATGAACCATGCCATTCAACAAAATTTTAAAAGATAAATAAATATATTCATATAGACCATCCACCAAAATTTAAAAGAAAATATAACCATTTTAGACCATTGTATCATCCAAAAAATGAGAATAAAATGAACATTTTTTGCCTAAGATTCCAGAAACAAATCATGCAGTAGAACAACCATCCATGTTCATCACTAGCCACTCCATGCGAATTGCATCATCTTCCTCTGACATCCATATCTCTCTATTTTCCTTCACACGGAAGGCATTAAGAGCAAAAAGGTACAACTTACGGGGGACATCTGGTATCTGTTTCAAAGATGCAATGCACTCGGCAATTGTCGGAGCATCAGTCTTCCTAGTGGATACAATTGAAGAAATGAGACGCTCGATGCTAACACCCAATGCATCACTCTTCAAGTCTTTCCTACTTCGAGGAAGGCACTGCCTCTTGTGCCTATTGTTTGTGACCTGGTCGTCTAATCCAATCTCTTCATCAACCTCTTGTTGCGTATTCCCTTGAGTATTGGATAACCCAAGAGATGGAGTGTCACTGTCATGACTCGAGTGATTGCCGCTAGAAGGTCCTCTAAGCACATCATTTGATACAATATCCAATGCTGGTGTCCAATTAGCTTCACCACTAGCCGAGTTTGCACCAAAGAGTATTGTCATCTCAGCTGGAAATTGTAGTGGTTTTGTACGAAATACTTTTGCATCTGGATTTCCTATAAAAGATGAGGAATGAGATATCAGTTTGTGGCTTTCCCTTAATAAATAAGTTTCAAATCTAAAATGACATATTAGCTTCAAGTGTCTTTCCATCTTTCTGGTTCCATACTGACAGTATGAATGTGTTCATTGAATGTTATCCCTTTTTGACCAATCAACTTGTTCCATGTTGCATATTGTTTCTTCATAATATCCAACATATTTTTTAACTGCTTCTGGTGATACCCAAGCCCCGTTTTCTCACTGAACCTAGCAATGATTCTTTTCCATGAAGATGGCTTCATATAAGCCCCTGGTTGACCTACCTAGCTCCACTTCTTCAATGCAAAAGGTCGATAAGATCTTTTTTAATTTCATTTGACCAGTTTGCCCGACTTATTTTTGTCATAGCCATCCCTTTTCTTCTATGTTGACAAACCATAACTAAAAATCAAGGGCTTATTTCCATACAAAGGGAATAAACTGTAAACAATTTTGAATATCATCAAAACATAATAGCATATAAAAAATAGTCTGATGTTGAAATATTGTAATATTTATGCTGGTTGGGAATTTCTGAAGAATATAACAAATTCAGAAATGATCTATTTGATAGTTAAAGAAAAATGAGCATCCAAACCCCATGTTCATTATTTCTTTTTTTATCTATAAATGGGCTTGCTTGCTGGGTTAACCGTCATGCTTTTAACAATGACATAGCTTCTTGTAATGCACGGTCAAATTTATTTAAAAATATTTATTACTATTTGCTTTGTTTGTTATAGATCAAAATATAATTTCACCCCTTAAGCTGTAAGCCGTGAAGCACGGACACGTGAAATGAGGGGGCGTATCCGTATCCCGGGCGTATCGGACACGGATATGCTCGGATACGGGCTGGATACGTCTGGGATACGCATTTTTCGTATCTGAATTATTTTTATTTTTTTTAAAATATCGGACACGTGCGGGACTCGTCCGGGACACGCGCGGGACTCGTTAAGTGAGAAATAAAAAGAAGGGGAAGGAAAAAAAAAACAGAGAAGAAAACGTAGAAGAGAAGGGAAGGGAAAAAAGAAAGAGAAAGAGAAAGAGAGAGGGAAGAAGAGTACCTCGCAATCAAAGTCGCCATCGCCAGCACTCCTCCAACGAGAAGTACCTCGCCATCGCCATCACCCGCACACCTGTTATTGTCGTCATCATCAAACCCTAACCTGACGTGAAAGGGTTAGGGCTACTCCACCGTCACCACTGCAACCTCCACCGTCGCCGCTGCCTCTACTACTACAACTACGCCGCTGCTGCAAGGACGACTGCAGCTGTGCCTGCTGCCACTTCGCCCAGGTTCTTTCTCTTCTTTCTTTCCTTTTTTCTTTTTTCCTTTTTTCTCTACTGCTGCAAGTTGGAACTTTCCTCTGATGAGATTTCTCTTTTTATCTCAAAAACTCGCTTTTAGGGTTTGTTTGGATGAATAAGACAGCATTTTTTGGGTCTTCTCAAACTGTTTCCTGGTCTGCATTTTTTTAACTGATTATTTTATCATTGATGAATTATATGTATGCTGTTTGGAAGGTAAATAGTTGTTGTCTAGATGTGTTTGGCCAACAGAAAGTTGCTGGATGGTTCGAATGCCATCTAGGAGTAGGATAGTCACTGTTTTGGAAAATAGCAGGTAGCCGGTTGCTGGTTACTAATTGTTGATAGCTTATGGTAACATCTATAGTGATCAAAACCTGTGTGGACTGCCAAATTTATAGGGATTTGCCAGTTGAAAGAGCTTAAGTCATTGTTTCTTGTAGTCATTTGCATTTTTTATGCTTGGCTTTACTGTAATGGCTTCTAGTACTGCTGTCTTACTACATTTTTCTTCTAGTAGGAGCAGGATACTGTTTACTGTAATGGCTTCTAGTACTGGTGGTCAGGCAATTGAAGTTTAAGTGGATGCACTGTCTGTTTGTTTGGGTTATATGCTTATGTTTCTGTAGTAGTTGGTGAAACATGGATTTTGAACTTGGAAGCATCGAATGTAATGTTTAATGATGATTAAATCAATGAAAGTGCATATTTTATGGCTATTTTGATTGAAATAATGTTAGTTTTTTATTACATAATCATATAAAAAATATTTTAAAAGAAAAAAATTCAACGTATCCCCGACGTATCGTATCCTACTTTTTTGAGAAATGGCGTATCTGCGTATCCGTATCGTATCCGTGTCCCATATCCGTGTCTGTGCTTCATAGGCTGTAAGTTTTGTTTGCTTGATGTAAACTGTAAAATAGAGCTTGCTTATTTTCTTGTCTTTATAAACTATAAAACTCAAATTAATCCAAGTACACTATTTATCCATAGATGACTAAACCTAATTCCTATGTTCAAGGTAATTAATCAAATTAATTCATTATTTATTCATATAAAAAGTTGTCATATGTCTAAGGTAATTAATTAAGTTCCATAATCAAGCTATTCATTTCCTACAAAACTAGACCAGGAAAACACAAAAAGAAGGAATTAGCTTAAAAAATGAAGAGGAAAAAGAAGGAATTAGCTTGAAAAATAAATGACCCAACAATAACAAGTCAATATTAACAAAGTAAAAAATGAACAATAACTAATAATAATAAACCAAATTAGTCATGCCAAAGTGTAGATCTTGTCGTTATGAGCACAAATTAATTACGAAGCATATCCATTAATCACATCACGAATCATGCTTAATCTTATGGTGGGACCAACTCCGATCCTATTGTGGAATAATATCATGCCTGTGGGGGACATCCCACTAGATGGGAGGGTGTTCATTTTGAGCAGTTCAATTTTTTAATAGGTGGGTCCCATTGTGGAACTCACTCTCCTACTCGTAGTTACACACTCAAAGGTTCCAGACTTGAGGGAAGAGACTTTGCTTTTTGTATAAGGAGAGGCATTTCCCACGAATTTGAATGAGAGGAAGTTCAGATTGAGTCATAGGTATCAATTCTATTCTAGACCTCGTTTCAGTTTGACTCCAAGCTGAAATGTTTTGGCCGGCTCGGAATTTCATTTCACAGTTCCATTACGAAAAAAATAAAATATATAAATTAGAAAAATATTAAATTATTAAAAAGTAAAAAAAAATGACATATAAATTACATAATTTGTTTCAGTGTATTAATTATTAAATCAATAATATGTTACTGCAACATGGCAAATGAGAATTTTATAATCTATGTTTGCGTGACAATATGAAATTAGAAATGCATTGTGAAATCTAAACTCAAAAATGGCATGCAGATGCAGATATGTAGACCATGCCACAATATTGAATAAGGAAAGACGTAGGAAAAAAAAAGAAGAAGAAGAAGAAGAGAAGAAGAAAACAAAGAACATAAAAATGGAAAAAAAGAAAAAGAAAAAACTGATAAGAAGAAGTAGAAAAGGAAAAAAGACAAAGCATCAGAAAAAAGGAAATATAGAGAAGAAGAAATAGGGAAAAAAGAGAAGCAGCAGAGAAAGAGAGGAAAAACAGAGGAAAATAAAATAGAAGCAGCAGCAAAAACAGGAAAACAATGCTGAAAAAAAAAAGAAGAAAAAATAACACAAGAAGAAGATGAGAGGAAAAGAAATGAGGGTGTTTTTATTCAAAACTCATGTAAATTGACTCTCCGCTTCTTAGAGCTTGAGAGAATAAGGTCTCATTAAAAAAGTAACCAGGAACTACTTTTTTATTTAAAGGATTTACCTCTACTTCTAATTTAATTAGAACTCTAATTAGAGGTTTACAAAACATTAAAAGATATAAAAGTTTATATATCGCTTAAATTTAGAGTTTTCAAAAGCCATCATATTAGAAAAGGTAAACGATTTACAGTTTTTATTTTTTTGTTCTTCTTACATTAAAAACAGTAAGCAAATCATCAATGCTATATTGTTAGGATGTGTATCTTAAGTTAAATATGATTCATGAAAAAGTGCAAAAAGTCTTTTAAGAAAAGGAATAAAGGGCAAACCCATACCTACAATCAAACACTCTAGTCATACACCTAACGTTGCTTCTCTCTAAAATCTTTCCAAAATCTTACAAATTATTATCTTAAGAGGTTTCCTTCATACCCAAACAACCATTTAAATATAAAAAAATATAAAATATGAAAAGGCAAGGAGGGGGATCATATTCACACTTGAACCCTAAGATTTGCACGTAAATGAGTTTGTTGTATGCATATGAATATTTTTTCCAAAAATCAATATGAATCTAAAATTCATGTCTCATATCATAGAGTTTAACAATAAGTGATGAGACTCAAATACAAACACAATGGAAAATAAACAATGCCTTGCCAGATGAACCAATTGTTTGCTTTTGGCCAGCAGCCTGTACAAGTGGAACCTACCTTATTGTGATCACCTGGCGGGTCTCACGAGTGTATTGGCAGTCCGCAAAGATCTACCCCACCAGAAAATCCTAACCATGCAATAGTATGCCTGCAAATGAATGTTTGCAAAAGAATGAAACTGACAGTCCCTATTCAAGTATTAAACTACAAACAGTAAACCAATTAGTTGAGTGGGACTTCAAATTGATGAAAGCTTTGTTCCACTGCCTTCCTCCAGTGGTCAGGCATCCAGATGACAAATCTAGATCACTGAATCTGAGTGACAGGCCCAGCTGTGCAGATTGTTTGGCCTGCACATACTGCAGGTTCTCAGTTGTTGAAGTGAGTTATTGTACCATGAACTAATAATTGCTTTAATGATAATATCAATCCAACAGGAAACCAATGTTTAGGGCACATATTCTTCATAGGAGCGAGGAGACATCAAATTGATAATGCATATAAAAAAGAACCTAATACAAGATTCTTATATTGACACAATTAATTATGAAACGATGAGATGGATAAGAAGCAACTTCTTGCTATACAATAACTCCCAAGTGTCATTTTCACAAAAACAGGGGAACAAAAAACAACTACAAACTACTCAGATTCTTAAAAATCATTTACTTCACGTTTAGTTCTTAAGTAGATAAGAATACAATCCAAAAGCTGAGTATAGGAATCCGCTTAAATTCCTAAAAATGACTCAAAGAGATGGTACTAATCTAAAGGGAGCATACTAAGTGCTGTTCTTAGAATAAGACTTTAGTATTTCATTGATGCATAAATTTCTTTCTTCATAGCCACCAGTTAGTCTCACACACGCAGAGAGGATAGCACCTTGCTTAGCGAGTATGATTCAAGAAACATAGTGTTTTTTTTATAGTTAAATAGTAGAATTCCTCAAACTGACCCAGATAGATGGGAAAAGGTTAAGATGATGATGAAGAATTGAAAAGGAGATATTAGAGATAGAAGTCCAATATTTTTTACATAATAAGATAAACTTAAGAGAAAACAAGTACAAATAAACTGAATATTCCCCTTATTTCCTTTTTTATTGGTAACATGATCGAACCTGCAATCACAAGGTTGGGACAATGGCCATCTTCCAACTGTGATATAGTTTCACCTAAGATTTTCTTTGTATCTTAAAAAATTCAAAATGTAACTAGAAGTATAGAAAAGGATTAATAAGAAGACTCAGAACTCATACAACTCAATGCCACAGCCAACTCAAGAACCCTCCTAAATCCCTTTAGAAACCTCAAGAAATCATGATTTTGGAGATAACAACACTGATTCTTCATTGAAACCAAGAGATACCAAACAAGAGTAAGAACCCAAATCCCAAAGGAGGTTTTTATTTTTTTTTATTTTATCATGCAGTCCTTCATGTCTTCCCTTCTATCTCTATAATAGTTCTGAGTATCCTTTCAGCGCATCCAATTTTTTGTACCCTCGCCGCCACGGCCTGTATTTCAAACACTCCCATTTGATTTGTTCTACATATGTTGCAGATGCAATGTATCTATGTGATTTGTTCACACTACGCAATGTGACCATAGGAAAAAAAGTATTACTAGGAGCACTTAGTAATGAGAATGTTATACAACAAATATAAGCATTGTCCATTTATCCTGTTCACCTTTTTTTTTCCCTCTTGCAACTGAGAACGACAATTTTGTCTTGTTTCTGTATGATGCCTCTCTAATGCACCTTGACCTCTACCTTTTCATCAATGTGATCTTCTTTAAAACAAACATATTGTTTCCAAACTATTTCCTTCATCCTTCCTTTTTATATTCGAACTCTTTCTAACACTAAACCTAACATCTTTCGCATAAGAATTATAAAGCTGAAAGCATCCTCTAGGCTGCAAAAATAATTCTTATTTTTGGTTTTTTCCACTCATATACTTCTGGAAATTTTTGTTTAACTGTTGAAGAAGAAGTTGCATCCATCTTATTAAAATACTGTCACTATCATCGTCATCATAGTCATCCACCATAATCACAGTGAACCAACATCCAGCATCATATATAAATCAAACACAAAATTAAATAAATTAGCTAAAAAATTTATTAATAAAATTTATAAATACAGTGTGAAAAGAAATTTTAGGTTTGATGATTTTCAAACATACAATGTGAAAAGCTTTTACAAGTTTGGAAATCAGGAATTTCAGACCCAAAAAAATTACAGGTATGAATCATGAATTTGAGACACATAAAGTGATAAAAAAAAAAAAAAAAAAAAAAAAAACCTGAAACATAAATATTTCCATGGACCCAATGATTTTCATCATTTCCTGATGATGAATTTGTGGTGTCAACTAGCTAGAAATTTCTACTTCCAACTCAGAATTTAACACTAACCCTTTTTTATAGTTCTTTTATACAGGTCAAAATACACGTTTATACCATGCAGGCACAAGTGACCCCATTTCTGAGACGTTCGTGACCATTCCTGCCAAAACCACAGGAGGCTAGCAGAGCCAGAAATACTTTTCAACACTCCCGTTCGTGAGACCCAGTTTCACCGCAGAGTGATATACTTCTGATTGGTTGAGTTTGATATCATATTAAAATTTTCTCAGCTAACTAACCATTTCTCGCAAAACTCAATGCTTTTAATAGAGACAGCAAAAATACTTTCAACATATGCAACATTAACAATGCAAATCTCTTAATGGGGAAGTTTTATTTCGGGAACAATGTCAATGGGTGATTTGAGTTTTTTTTTTTTTTTTTTAGATAGAAAAGATTGGGTGAGAGTGAGAGGGACAGAGGTTTGTTGAGTAAAGAGTTGGGTTATATGGGGTCTGGTGTGGGTCAATTCTAGAGAAGAGAGATACCTCGTCTCGGAGATCTTCACTGCAAAGGCACTCCAAATCCTCTGCTGCTGCTTCTTTTTCTTCCTCTCTCTTCGTTTCCTCTTCCTCAAAAGTTGGCCTCTTACGTTGCTTATTGCTTTATTAGTTATTACGAAATGGGCGCGCCGATACTTTTTCTGTTTTGCTCCAAGACGGCCCCAGGTCGGGTAGCTATAATTTCGGTCACTCCTAACGGTTCAGTTGGTGCAGGGTCTAAATCCATGGGTTCCAATATAATTTGTGGAAACCCAATATGTGTGGACGGTTTGGATTTAAGGTGAACAAGGTTTTCTCGAGAGCATTTCTTATATATATTCTCAAAAATTCTCCATTTTAAAAACTCCTACTTTTTATCCCTTTGTGTTTTTAGGGCATGGAGCCCACCTTAAGCCGATTCAAACATTTTATGCATACTAGCACGTGAATTGGTATAGAGCCTAAATTTGACATTCATCTAATTTTTGCTCACCGTTGAAGTGAAATCACAAGAAAGTTATGCTTCTAAAATTATTAAACTTTGGGTCCATGGATCAAGAGAGTTGAAAATTTTCACGGTCCGCCATGATACCAGGCAGCTGCCTGCATGTGGACAAGGGCTGTGTGCCGTGGCAGACTCTGAGTAGTCCACTCACGGTCACCAAGCATAAGGCCACTTAGAGGATCCCGATTCCTATAATGTTATTTCCTCTCCTATTTTTTTTCTCATTATCTTCTCTTGGAATTAGAAACCTTATTTATTTCATGGCTTGTGGTTTGCACAGATGGAAGGTTCATTTAATTCATGTGATGTGGCATATACTAGTGGACCAAAACAAGGCAAAAAGGCCCCTTTTCTAAAGAGGCTTTTTTTATAGAGTTTCTCATATTATATATATATATATACACTAGCAACAAACGCCCGTGCTAAGCCCGGGCAAAAAATCAAAATATGTTAAAATTTAAGAATTCTTTTGAAATATTGTTAAGATAAAATAAATAAAATAAGTTTTTTTATTATCTTTGAATATTAAAAAAATTCTATATATGAAAATAAATATAAAATAAAGTAAATTTACATAACACGATGACCCCTTGAATTTAAAGGTATTGACCATTACTTTATTTTATAATATATTAAATGTACGGGGGCCCACTAATTGATTTGCATCCATGAAGAAACCAGACAACGGGGCTTGCCTCCCTCCATCAGTGGGGGCCACTCTTGGAAAAAAGGGATTAAGAGAAGGCCATTGAGATTTCATCAAATACTGGAGTCTAATCTTGAAATATATTTAATACAAACTGGTGCCCACTTATATAACCATCCATTTGGGAAAAAAACCGAAAGGAGAGTAAAGGAGCTATATTAATCCATAAGTGGGCCCACTACAGAAATAAGTTAAATGTGCGGGGCCCACTAATTGATTTGCATCCATTAAGAAAACAGACAACGGCCAACATACTTGCCTCCCTCCATCAGTGGGGCCCACTCTTAGAAAAAAAGGGTTAAGAGAAGGCCATTAGTATTTCCTGGTGCCCACTACTGGAATCATCCATTTGGAAAAAAAAAAACTGAAAGGAAAGTAAAGGAGCAACAGCTTGGATTTCATTCGTCGGTAGGGCCAATAAAACATATTTAACATGGGACCTATTGATGATTGAAGATCTAAGGAAAAGAAAACAAACCTACTGTAAAGATTTGCTTATAATTTGGATAATGGCAAGAAATATGACTCAAATTCAAACGTTCATAAAAATCTCTTATGAGAGAGGTTTTAGGAGAGAAATAGTAGCCCAAAGTGAGGTGGCACCTTAAAATAATATGGGTTTTTTTTGCATATTTTTCTGAAAGGAGAGACTTTTTAGGGATGAGGTGGCATCCCCACAGCCCACCTCCCCCTTTGCTTTATATAATATATAATGTGTGTGTGTGAGAGAGGTGTGTGAGAGAGAGAGAGACTAATATCAAACCATGCATCAAGGGTGGGCCAAAGGAAAACCTTAGACAAAATTATAAATCTTTTAGTAACAAATATACAAGAAAAATTACTGAAAAATCATTGATGTTCAGTGAACCAAAAAAGTCCCTCATAGTTCATCTATAACAACAGTAAAGGCCCTCCCGCCATTATTTACTTTTATTCGAGTGACAATATCATTGCACACTCATCTTCTTTCTCCTCCTTTCTTCATCTCCCCCACTCCATTCCTCACCTAACTCGCCGAAAAGCTCTACTATTCAATGCTATGAATTTATGTGCTTCCTTGGGTTAATCTGGAAAACCCACAAGCATGAATTCCTTAACAATGGTAGTGAGATCCAGAAAACCCCAAAATCCCAAATGGAGGAAGATGAAGAAGATGGAGATGAGTCTGTTGGAGAAATCCAGCATTGTCATTTTTTAGAGAAACTCATTTCATGAAACTGATTTTTTTTTTTTTTGCAATGGGTGCCTTGAGATTTTTTAGATGGAGCTTTTCGATAGGGATGAAGAGCTAATGTGTGTTTTGATATGGGAAGAAAAAGAGTTTTAGAGTGTGTATGAGAAGTGACTTTTTATTTGAATGAAAGCCTATGATGTGGGTTTTCTGATAATAGAAGAAAGTTGATGTCTTTAGGGTAAAATTAAACGAGAGCTGATTTTGATGGAAGTGGAGACTTAATTTGGGCTTTTGAAAATGGAAAGAAGATAGAAGGCCATTGGAGATAGAGAGACCATGGAGGCGACTGGTTGGATGAGAAATGGAGTGGAGAAAGAGGAGGGAAAAGAGGAAGAAGAAAGACAAAAGATGATATCGTCACTCACCCGAAGTGAAAATTGGCAGGAGGGCCTATAGTGTTACAAAGGAACTATGAAGGCCTTTTTTAGTACATGGGTCATCTTAGGAGATTTTTCCGGTAATTTTCTCAAAAAATGATTGAAGTCTTGCGCTTACGAGAAATTCATGAGCTTCCCAGTGGTGCCCATTATAAAAATCCTAAATCAATTAAAAGTTTAAATCGTCCATGTATGGACCCTCACAAAGTTTTGCCCAAATAGTATTTAGGCCCACTGTCCAATTGATCATTTATAAAAGATGCGCGCAAAATATTATGAAAGATTCATATATTATAGTGAGCAGTACGACAGTGGACCATTTTCTATCAAAGTGGAATTTGGTGAGGACCAAAAAAAAAAAAAGAGGAGACCATTGAATTTGAGTAGTTTCAATTTTTATATGTAAACCCTACTATGAAGACTTGTAAATTAATTTCTAATGAGACCCTCTCTGCAAGATCCGAACTGATTTGAAAACCTGCATGGCATGAAATTTTAAATTACGTTGAATTTGAGCAGGTTTGGCCTGGATAAAAAACTATGATTTGGGCTCAATATGGTCCTTGGACGCCGAGCTTGACCTGGGTACCTGACTTACATTTGAACATACTTCCTTTGAACTATATATTTTGTCTCGTTATACTTTTTATTAGAATATATATTTAATTTACTAGTAAAGTGAAGGTGAAGTAAAGCCTTCATTTGCCAGACGTAAAAAGATCATGGGGTCATATCAAAAGTACAAAAATTCAAAATTCCTTCATTCTTTTTCAAAAAGAAAAAACTCAAAGAACAACATTTTCATTCCACTAAATGCCAAAAAAATCCTCTTTTTATATAAAAAGAAAAAAGATTCCTCATCAAGTCA
The DNA here is from genome assembly GCA_012931725.1 of Litsea cubeba. Taxonomy (NCBI): domain Eukaryota; kingdom Viridiplantae; phylum Streptophyta; class Magnoliopsida; order Laurales; family Lauraceae; genus Litsea; species Litsea cubeba. The sequence continues at coordinate 88,071,141 of CM022947.1, forward strand.
AAGATAAAAGACTATCATAACCCTCTTATATCCGGTCTCTCTAAAACTTGAGGCGGTCACCTCACTTCATTCTACATATAAAGTTACCAAACGGAAAAAACTTTTCAAAACTACAAAGAAATAGCCAAACACAACCACATGGTTCAAGGGTTCAAAATCTTGCAAAGGGTTTATGGTGGGAGCAATATTAGTCCAATTAAATGAATTCAGCCCTTTGATTTTAATTTTACAATGTTTAATGACTATATCTCATGCAAAATTATTTTGATAAAATTCCACAGTGATCAATGTTGATTTGCACTGTTTTGTTTATGTGGAGAGCGAGATGTTTCGCCCCAGAGCTGTTAATGGATTGGGAAGCTCATTTTATTTTTGTCCTCCATTTTTTTAAAGAAATAAACCCTTTTTTTATATGAGGTAACAAGACATGAATTTTCCAAAATGGAAAAAAAAAAAAAACACATAAAGCAAAAATTATATGAACTGAGAGATTAGATCACACTTCAACCTTAATTCACTAGAAACAGAGATTTACATCTAACTGTGTAGTCACACTCCCAAAACATAACAGTTCTCTTTTTTATATATATATACTGTAAATTACATATTCAGCAAAGAAGCTGATTACAAGGACCTCTCACTCAGAAAGGGAAACTCACTCACTCTCTTTCTCATACACACAGAAAACTATTCATGAGTGGGTGACAACCAACAAGTCATAGCAACCCCACCCCACCACAGTACAAACACAACTCCTTAACTTACTAAAGCAGACAGAAGTTGGTAAACCTTATACACCAACCCTAGGTGTATATTTCAAAAAAAAAAAAACCTAAGGTGTATAAATCCACTGCCCTCTTAAGGCCAACACCAGTACAATCAATACAGACCATCCAAGACCCATTCCAAAAAAGGGCCTATCTCACAACATGAAGACTACATACATATATAGACCTAACCTATTAGGATGTTAAATTAAACAGACTCTTAGAACTAAAACATAGATCCCATAATTGCTAAAGTTGTTAGGGACACAAACCAAGGATTGGAGGGGTTGTTTTTTCCCTCTTCTGTTATGTCAGTAGTAACGGGAGTTGTGAAGTTAGAACTGCCTTCCACTGAAGGTCTGACCAAAGGCCCAGTTGGAAGGGGCCACATTGTTGGAAACTAGAGATCTGCCGTCTGATGTAGTGACCTTGAAAGACAGGGACTGGCCATTTGAGGTAGTTTGTTGCTTTGCCAGTTCTGACCCCAGTTCCTGGACATGGGCTGCCAATTAGTCCTAGAGCCTTTGATGGAGACAGAGACAACATCACCAGCACCACCCACATTGGTGATGAGGACCAGGTTAAAGTATGAATGACCATTGACTGTGAATCTGATGCCACCATTCTTCTTGCATGGGACCCTACAAAGAAAGAAGGGTATGAAAGAGTTAGGGACATGGAACTGTAATGTTTGGAAGATTAACATATGACCACCTGTGTCTTCTTCATGCCTACAAATAATCATCTGTCTTGTCCTTATGGATTTACAAGTAATCAGTTCTATTAATATAAAAAAAAACTTGGTTAGCCACCTTTTGCTTAGATCTAGCCTTGTTTGGATTAAATTCAGGGCAAGAATGCGAAAAAACCCATTAAATCTGAGCTGATTAAATAAAGATTAATGCCCTCATGTAAGAAAGTCTTCAGATTTCAACAACCAGTCAAAAACTGACCTATGATTGTGATTCAGTGTGGTTGACAGAGATTTTTAAATTAACAGAGGTGGTTATTTGTAAAAATAAAAGAAGATGATTTCTTTTCTTTCTTTTTTTGTAAAAAAAAAACGACAGGTTTGAAATTATTAAATTTCCTTTCTTATAGTTTCCTGAGTTTTTTTTTGTTTTTTTTTTTTGAACAATTAACAAAAAAAAAAAAATAGTAAAAACAATGGAGACTGTGTAGTTTTGAGCTTTTGAAGTTTGAAAAGTTGAAGAGGGGGGAACTTATTTTTTGGGTGTTCAAAATTATGGAGAAAAGGTATTTGCGGGACTTGGTTTTGAAATGCTGCAGAGGAAAGAACAAGGTTTACATTTTGGGACCCAAATGGAGAAAGGGGAAAAGGGTATCTAGCAGTTAGAGTGAGAAAATGTTGTAAATAGAGACTCTAAGCTTTTTAGCATGGTTTTAGGGGGCTTGGTCAATTTTATTACTTCTGAAATGAGTAAATGAGTCTTTTGACTATTATTCTTGTAGTAAAGGCAAACTTCACAAGGCAAAAGGCAGAAGAGTGGGCAAGAGAAAAATATTTTCCATGAGGATTACACATCTCTAGGATGTTTTGGATAAAAATAAAACAGCAAAAACAGGACATTAGAATTGGAATGAAGAATATGGGTTTTATGTTTTTCCTTACCTTCTATACTGAACAGGGACTATCCCTGCCTTGTATTTAGCTATGTGTTGGAAAACTGGCTGAGAAAGATCAAAGTGCTGTTGGGGAGGGTTACACCAACCCCCTGCATTATTTGGCAGGCCACTGTTTGGTGGGCAGAAGTTGGTTGCAGTGACCATAATTGATCCTGGAAGACACCATCTGGGATCATTTACACATTTGATCTCAAAACAAGCTCCACAGCTCAACCCATTGTTGAATAGAGCGGTGCTCAATGCAGCTGTGTTAGTCCCATAACCCTGACTGTAGAGATTTCCATACCCACAAGCTCCTCCTGTAACAAATTGAGAGCAAGTAAAACATCTAAGCAAAAGAGATTCTTTTGGAGAAAAGGAAGAAAACAAAACATGGGATTTTAGCCATTTTTGTGGTTAGTGAGATTACCCATTGTGCCAGATGCATCACCACCTCCATAGAAAGTGGCATGGGCACTAGACCATCCAACTCCAGAGCCATGAACAGAGGTGAACAAGGTGAGAAGGGCTAGAGAGGAAATCCCAAGGAAGTCCATGTCCTGCAGAGAAAACCCATTTGAGACATCAGTGTTTTAACATAGAAACTTCAACTAAATCTTACAAGCTGAGATGAAAATGATATTTTAGTAAGGAGAGGAAGCGTTGGGCTTACAAAGACTAGAACTTCAAAGTACCCAAGTGGAGAAAATGATGAAGAGTTAAGGGAAATGATGGTGCATTTATAGATGCGGAGGGAGGGAAAGGAAGGGCAATGTGAAAGTAAATAAACAGAAACAACTAACTGAAAATCAGGACTTTAAAATGCAAAGAGAAACCACCCAATGCTATTAATATTTTTGCTTGCTTTTCTAGTCCTATTACTGCTTTTTATGTAGGCTTTGACCTACCTAATTACTCTCCATATTCTCCTTGTGGGGTGTTGTAAATACAGTGCAATTATAGGGTTAAATAATGGAATTTGTTTCGGTGTTGTCACTGAATACAGAGAACCTTATCCTATGAGAATAAATCAAATGCTCGAAAACACTATGATATGGGGACCCACCTAGAAAACACCATCACTCAACACTCAACAGACAGGAGGAGATGGAATCCACATTGGATGGAAGTTGAACCACAGTTGGTAGTTAAGTCTTTTTGGTCTGTTCTTTATTATATTCTCTTTGGGTGAATAAAAGGTGAGTACTAGTAGCACTTTATCTCAGCTGAAATTGTTGAATGACAAGTAAAGAAGTTAACTTTCTTCAGATAAAACAAGAGAGGTTAACTAACCCCCTTTATAAAAAGTTCAGTTATCCTGCCATCTTTAAGCACCAAGCATAGTTTCTTATGTCTAGATGAAATGAAATTAAGAAGGAATGACTGAATCTCAGTCCTCCAATAAACAATGATTAGCTAAAGCACTTGAGCTAGAGGCTATTTTTAATGTGTATTTATTTCATCTATTGATGGCCAAACTAGGCGCATTGGTGATGGGTTCTAACTTTGACTTAAGCAAGTTCTAATCTTGTACTTTGCCCATCCTGTTGGGAATCAGATGTCAGACCTGTTAAACCACTACTGAAGTAAGAATCCATAGTTCTAAAATATAAAATCGGATCAATGAGAAGCACTCCACCTCAAATTCAGGATCTAAAAGTTTTGATCAAAGTGCGTTGCATGTGGCAAACCGTCCACTTGAAAAAGGAAGAATCATTGTCATCTTTCACACTTTGATTCTTGACCCAAAGTTATGGATAGTATTTCTCGGTCTTGCTTTTGTGCAAGTGGGGCTCATGGCTCATGGCTCAGTGATACAGACAAACCACAAGAGTAGCCCAGACAGGAAAATCCTAGGAATTTGATTCTTTGGCATTTTGCAATTTGTTGATACAATAGTTTGCAAAATCGACTCACTTGACAGTCCATTGTTGATGGCGTAGTTCAAAACTCGTCTCATCTCTACCTGATCATCCAATTTGACTCAATTCGAAGAGAACCGAGTCGATTATTAATTTTTCTTGGCTGTAATCATTCCTACAAAAACCTAGAGACGTTAGTAGAGGCAATATAAATACTATTCAATACTTCCCTTTGGGTGGAGCTCACTCATCAATACTCCCCCTTAGGTGGAACCTGGTCGGTGCACTTTTGGCTACACGGATTTTCTTTCTTTTTTCTTTAGTGTTTCCTCTTGAAATTATTAATTTTCCTTAGCTAACCATCCCTAACAAAACCTCCATAGCAGCACACGTACTTTTCAATACTCCCTATTGGGTGGAGCCTGCTCCTCAACATCGACCACATGTAGCCAAGTCCATCAAAAACTTACCCAATTTAACTCAACTTGACGCCTGATTGTCCTGTGAGACACTTTTTGTGTGTGTGCGGGGGGGGTGGGGAGGGGAGTGTTTTTTCAACCAGCTCAACGGCCAAAAGACTGGACAGCACGTCAAGGATGTTGTGCATATCCTAGGGAGAAAATCATCTGCTTCTTCTCTAGCATTTCTGATAATGTCTTGGCAAAACCACTTTTATTCTCTTTCTAGTACAGTCTTAGCTGTACCCTGCTTATAATCCCCATTGGTTAGCATGTTACAACACCATTAAAGACTATACAAGGTTCTGCTCTTTACAGGTAGTACAAAACCAACATAATGAATAAAGGGCGTTGCAAATATATGACATATTCCACCAGTTCTTTGTGTTTGTAACTCAATAAAGCTTCATTTTCTTCCACATGGGTATTGCTTAGTTTTCAGTTTAGGAAATTTTGGTGCTTGAAGCCTTCAACCACTAAATATAATTCTCTTTTAAAAATGGGTATGCAGATTTTTTAAAGTTAGATATAGAAATTGTTTATTTGGGAGCTTCACTTAGGAATGTTTCATCAGCTTTCAAGCCCCTTATCTGTCTTTTCTTTTTCCGAACACTTGCATGTTGGGTGATCTCACTCACCCCTTTCCCAAGGTGTGATATTAAGAGGCCATGTGGACTTCTTCTCAACTACTATAACCTTTTATTTATAAATTAAGTGCAGTTTATCTCCTATCATTTTCTATCATTTGGAGTGAAGCTGAAGATGTATAAATAAAGATGATGACCTATCTCAAGTCTCAACAGACAAATTATAAATTTATATGATAATGAAAATGATACCCATGCTGTGCCTATGTTGAAAGTAGAGATGAAGTTGCAATATGTTATTTTTTTCAGATGATCATGGAATTTCTTTTGAAAACACAAGATATTGATTAGAGTGCTCGAGACAGCCACTTCTTGGTTGAAAATATAATTACCTTTTTCAGTGATATTGTAGGGTACAAAGTTATTGCAAATCTTCTTCTTCTTTTTCACTACGGAGGAGACTAAGGGCATGTTTTAATTTATTTGCATAGAATATAGAGGAAAGTAATGGTCAAATTAGCTCCACTGAAGGATTATTAAAGAGGTGAGAGGCGAAGAATATTAGGTGAGTGGTGAAGGATATAAGGCTGAGAAGAAGATGAAACCTTGACTTTCCTACGATTTGAATTAATGACATAAGGCGATGGTTGGGTAGTGATTCAATTTCTATTAACGGAGAGGTTATTTGATGGTCATTTGGTATGTACTCCTTTGATTATTTATTTTTAACTACTTGCATATATACAATACTAGGAGTCCAATTACATAAATAGATTGTTTGTTTGCATTAGAATACCTAGAAATTCATAGTCAAATGAGCTTCCTCAAAGGATTATTAAAGAGATTAAGTGTGAATAATATGAGGTGAGGGGTGGAGGATATAAGGTAGCAATGTAGATAAGATCTTGACTTTCCTAGGATTTGAATTACTATGGTGTGTATTCATTTTCGATATACCCTTGATTCCATATTCATTAATGAGGAGGTTATTTGATAGTCAATTTCGTACATTTACCTTCGATCTTCATCTTGAACTACTTATGAAATGAATATTTATTTATTTAATCCTTACGTACTATATGCAAATAATGAGGCTCTATGATAGGATCCAAGGGCCAAGCAACTTCCATGACCTGTGCTTGGCCCTCAGATCCTATCACCCTAAAAGTTCACAATTAACCCATTTCTGATGTAGTCATTTGGTATGTGTCAGAGGACACTTATTTTCAATTGAAATAATCTCTCAAGTTTTACAGCATATTGCATTTCATAATAATCCCAACATATGGCTGTTCCTGTTGACAAATACATGAGTTAAAAACGAGCCCAAATCTCCAGCAAAAAAAGGCCCAAATAAAATGAAAGGAGGAAAAGAAAACTCTCATATCCAAAGGATAATGATTAAGAAGTTGAAGAACAACTAAGAAAAGAGGGTTTGTAAATGTAAATTAGAAGCTGCACATGGAGTCACATGGCCACATGAAAAGGTTAGAATGTGATATGACCCTTTGTTCAATGCCATTTGCTCCTTCCATCTCATATTTCTATCAACAAAGATAAAGGTGCCACTTTCCTCAAAAGGGAAACACATGTGATAGGACACCTAGTTAGATTCCTGTACTTATCTTTCACAAAAACAGAACAACGTGGTAAGATGATCCACCTTTGGTGTGGCATGCATGTCTTAAATATCAACCATCTAATCATGGGATGGGACCCTTTGTCGATGGACAGTAGCAGAAAAAAAAAAAAAATGCATTGCCATGAAAGCTGTCGGACCCTGTGTACAGTGAATTCTGTTTGCATCCATGCCAATCTACCAATGATCCCCACCTTCTACATTCAGGCCACTCAAAATACACTTCCAAATTTCACTCTAAATGGAGGAAGGCCTAATGTACTTCCAAATTTCACTCTAAATGGAGGAAGGCCTAATGTCAGGTAGATCATATGTGAAAGATGTCATTTACACGTGCTTTACTTCATATTACAAATCTGGATCCTCGAGGCTGTGATTCACAAGATTGGCGAAGCTACACAGTAGGGCCCAATTATTAAAGATCTCAACCACAAAAAATAAATGCCCTCTTATTTTATGCTTAGAGCTGGCAAAATTTTACCTCAATCGGAGTTGGAACCCAATTATAAGATTAACTACATATAAGTCCCAACTACTACTTAGATTGAAAATTTTTGCCAAATCTAATATAGGAGGAAGACATTTTATTTTGAACTGTTCGGACTGTAATAGGTGGATTCCGCTGCCATGACTCAAGAAATTTCTCATGAGTCTTAGCCTAAAGAACCCTCACTCTTTAATTACTTGTCAATACATGTGATAAAAAAGATGATAATACATGTGATCAATCTTATAGTGAGCCTAGTTACTCCAAAAAAAAGAGGATTATTTGGAGTTATTTGGATTAAGAAGGTAGGCTCTGCTGATAGATTTCATTGGCTGCACAGGCACACAGAATTCTCTATTCTGTACAGGATCAATATACCTTAACCATCTTCCTTGTCCAAGCAATAAGAAGGCAGTTGTATCTGTTACCCACCAGTTGCTTTAATAATACATTTTCTCATCGAATGCTGTTAAAGCCAAAGCTGAAACACGATGCCATTTGTTAATTTTGGACAAACCCTACAATATCCCTTGATCATAGGGGTTGTCTAAAATTTTGGCCAAAAGTTTGTCCATGTAGACTTTTTGTTCAACTAATATGCTGAACTATATATGGCTCGAAATATTATACATCAAAGATCTTCCCCATTCCAATGGAGAATACATTAATTGCAGATCAACTTGCCCCATTACATCCAGAGTGTGCCCTGCTTAAAATTTCAGGCCACAGCAGAAGAAGAGGCAACATGTATTTTCTGTCTTTCCAATCAAATTAGTTCTAGCTGATAATACGGTCATAGAAATACATATTGCTGCAAAGTATTATGTTTCACAAGTGTCGCCCGCCAATACGTCTTGCCAACTCGAAATCTTTTCGCACTGTACATTAACAAACAGTTATGTTCACCAGCAATTATGTTCCAACTGAGAAAAAAAAATTGACCCAAGCATCAAATACATGGTTATATACATGCTAGCAGACTTTAAATATACAATAAAATCTTGTCCACTAGGTTTTCATCTTTATCTGTTTGAAATAGATTTGGCTCAAACAGATCTGTGAGCTATAGACTATTTTCAAATAGACCGTTTGGTAACACATGCAATATATCTAATTTAAATGGATCTATTTGAATTAAATATGTTTGGTAAACATTCAAATAAGAGCTTATTACAGGGGCATTTTTTGTCTTTTAAAAAAAATGTAATTTATAATAGAAATTTAGCTTGACATCCATTATACACAAGTGCTCTGCCATAGGACCTCCACCTCTATGCTTTGCCAGAGCCGGTGTAGATCCTATTTCACCACAGTTGGGCTGTCTCATGGTTTTTGCCCAAATCAAACATTTGATAGGCCACTTGATAATGCAAAATTTGGGGTTGCATTCGACAAAAACATAAGCTCTTGTTGCAATGTGCCTATGACATTAGTGTACCATAACACTTTCAATCATCCAATGATGTCAAGTATATATGGAGGAAAGAATAGGAGTGCATTAGCTGCTGTCACTCATGTATACACATACATGCTTGTGGTTTTGCATTTGTACACTGCATGCCTCTTGCATGTATGCCTGCTACCCAACAGGCACTTTTATATTTTAAGATTCTTTCAACACCACGTCTTTCTCTCTCTAAACAAAAATACGGTAATGGATCATTGTTTTTCCTTTCCAAGATGCGGCAAGTGTAGGCCACAAATCAATCTCACCAAAAAGCTTAGACACTGCAATAAAATAATAGACACAGATGACTCCAAGTGAAAGTTCTATAATTAAATAACTCATGCATTCACATACCAAACATTCATCTGTTTTAAGAAGTATTGAGTGACCAAAGTTCAACAGAAGCCTCCCTCTCCAATCACTATCTTTATATTATTCAGAAATTGATGAGGAAAAAAAAATGAAGTACCCATCAAGAGGACCAACATGGAGGAATTTGGAATAATAGTGCTAAGATGTTATTTATGACAACAATCTTCAATAGCTTATACAATGAAAGTAAGCCTCCAATGGTGACATGTTGGAGAGAAATGGCTCAAGAAACAGAAAGCTGAAGAACCCACAAGCTAGAATCATCTCCACCCAAGGGGAGGGTTGTCTAGTAATTTTTTCTTCTCTCTTGCTATCTTGTCTTAATGATTCTTCTCAACCCAAGCAAGCTATAACCTGTTTTTTCTTCATCTTTGCAGAATCCCCCACATCACCAATTCCAAGTGCCTTATCTTAATGATCTCATGGACAGCTGCCAATCCACCAAACACTATCTTCTATCTACCTAATCTGCAGACTGCTATGGTAAATAATCCCAACAAATAAACTAGAACATTGGACTTCCCCATTACAAATTGAAACTGGAAATAAATGTCTATGGTCAGACCTGGAATGAAATTACACAACACAAGTTGAACTTTTGGAGGCCCACTTTGGGGTTGGGCTATACGTACTTGTGACCAGAACCATTCAGACTTGAGTGGGGTACCGTAATATGTTTTTTGGGAGGGTTGAAATGAGCAAGAGAATATCTGCAACAACAACAAGAAGAAGAAGAGAGAGCTCTACAATCTAGTTTCAGATATATGAGGGATGAATAATCAATATAAGTTTCACATGTAAGGTATTGATGGAAAAAAAAACATTTAACATAAAAGACACTACTAGAAAAAAGGGTATTAACGGCCGCCCAAAACAGTCGCTAAAAGTGACGCGGCGGTCGCTAATACTCTTTAGCGACGGCGAAGAGAGGGTCGCAATAAATTCGTCGCAAAAAAGTATTAGCAGCCGCCACAAATATTTTTGCGACGGCTTAGCGACGGTCAAGAAAATGGTGAGCCAAAGCTTTTAGCGGCCGCCAATGCCGTCGCTAAAGCTAGAAAAGGCAGTCGCAAATATTTTATTTTTATTTTTTTTTGTAATACCTTTTGCGGCTGCCATTGCTAATAGTTTTTTTTTTTTTTAGCTAATTTCCCAATTTGAGCATCGCTACCAAAACATCAGATTCCTCATTCCTAATTTGAAATGCTAATCTAACATTGCAGATCAGAGGTTGACAATATAAAATAGGAACATCAGATTCCTCATTCCAGTGTATCATCAATTGGTAAAGACATGCAAATAACTATCAAAACTCATACCCACTGCATGCATTACCTAGTTACTAAAAGGAAATCTGCAATGAGTATTGGAAAGAATAAAATATGAGAGAAACCAGTGACAGGCAGATGATTACACCAACCATTAAGAGACCAATCACCACACCAACTCATTACTGCAAAATTTGAGCAGATTTTGAATCATTCACAAAAGCTTAACTTTCCACCTCAATGCAATTTTGCATTGGTAGAAGCATCAATGATCATTATAAGACAATACAATACAGTTGAACAAGCGTTGGTAGAAGCATGCAATTTCACAAAAGCTTAATCTAAAGTTGAACAAGTATTCTACTAAAGCGCTGTTGTGCCCACAAGGAATCCAGCAATTCCTGAAAGTTGCAGGTCCAGAAACAACTTATTCTTTAGAGTTGATTGCCTCCCTCATTTGATTGCACTTCCTGTTGGTTTTGATAACTAAGGAAAGCTGTAATCAGTGGAATGGAACCACTTGATAGTTTATACTCAATACTAGCACACCCAATCAGAAGAAAGGACTGCCATCAGCAGCAATGGCTGCATCTTTGAGGCAATGAAGCTCAAATATCCTCAAAAACCTCAAACAGATCCCCATGGATATAATCATTATTGTAGGTGCAGAAAATAATGACCCACAATAACTGGGGAGCCTTAGAGGACTTATCCAAGGTGGTGATGACTAGATACCCTCCGAAAGCCTGAAAGAGAAGAGCAAACGGTCAGAGGACCCTGGCCTGGGCGGCGCAAGGCTCTCCGATGCCAAAGTCAGTGAATGAACTGGAACAATGGAAGGAGGAAGAAGAGAGGCAGAGTAACGGCTCTGTGGGTTGAATTGTGCGTACCTTGCTGGTGGTATGAGGCTCTATTTATAGACGCCTGGACGATATCTTTGGACGATATCTTGGTGTGGGTCCCATGATTCGACTGGGAAGTCGTGATCAGCCCACAAAGTAATTAATGTGGTCCAATCCAGCCCATTCTGCATTTAATGCCAGTCGGATCAGCCCACATCGCATTAAATGCGCGTCTTGTTGGGCCAGATTGTGTTGGACGCCTTTGACGGTTGGGGTACCATCGGATCTGCCCTCGGGCCTTGCCCTGATGTGGCTTCAGCCGCTGGATGCCACCCTATCAGGGATCTGGCGAAGATTGTGAACGGCTGGATGTCGCATCTGTCTCACTAGCTCGCGCCCCTAGTCCTCCACGTGCCTGATGACGTGGGGGATGAGGGGCGCGAGTGGAGGCTCTTTCCTGCTTCGGCTTTCGTCCCGGCTCCTTCGGCCGAGGTGGAGCTTCCTGCCGAGGTGGGCACATGGAGTAGCCGAGCTCGGTGCTAGCGGTCCGGACCTGCTTGACTTCGGCCGGAGCCCCTGTCCTGGTAGCCGGGGTGAATCTGGTGCCACGTGGGCGGCACGCGGATGGCACGTGAGAATGCTTAGTCTCATCTGATGGCTGTGATTAGCGTAATCCTGGAGTTCTAGAAATCTCCCCACATAATTGCCCCCTAGCTTTTGACCTCTTAAGCATCCTAGCCTTTAGTGGTTGAAAGCTAGAAAATCCGTCTGGGGATGCGGCGATCATTGCCTAGTGTCGTTTCAACTTTTCTGAGGCAATAAATGCTCTGCCTTGTCTGTCCTGGGAAGCGAGTCGACGGCTACACGCGTGGCCTCTTCACTGATTGCGTTGTCTCGTTGATGGGACGGGCACGGGCTGCGAGGTCCGCCTTTTCGAATTCGAAAGCGGTATTCAATCGAGGGTTCCCTTTCCATAAGTAGGGTCGTCTTCTTCCTTTCTTGTTTCTGATTTCTTTTCGCCTTTGCCTTCACCTTTGATTTCTGCTCTGCTGCTCGAGATTTCTCTAGCGAGGACGACCGTAGGACGTGCCCGGATCTGTTCTTGATTCGCCCCTTCGTCTCTGTAAGTTGCTTCGTGCCTCTGTCTAGTTTTTCTTGGGGTTTCACGACTTCTAGGGTTTAACTTCGCTGTCATCCTTCTTAGACATGGGCACCCCTAGGTTTGAATTAGATACTGAAGAGGGCATAGCCAGATTTAGGGCCGCTTTCAATATTCCAGAGGGAGTCCTCCTCAAGCCGGAGGACTCCGTCGATTATGCCACGCTTCGCTGGTCCTGCGGCTGGATGCCGTTCCCTCTGATCTCCGTGATCGAGGGCGGGGTCAGATTTCCTCTGCACCCCTTGCTTAGGGCCTGCCTTAGTGCCTGGTCCATTACCCCGTGCCAGCTGATGCCCAATGGCTATAAGGTCATTATGGGCACGACGAAGCTGAATGAGATTTTGGGGACCGACCTGGGTGTCCACGATATTGAGGATACCTATGATATCTGCAAGGCTGGGGAAGGGAAATACTATCTCCGGGTGAAGCCGCAGCGAAGAGGCTTCGTCCTGGCCTTGGAGGATTCGAGTAAGAATGCCGAGGAAACTTTCTTCTGTGTGTCAGGGGACTGGGAGTTCGGCGCTGGCGAGAGCAGGAGGCTGATGGTCCCTCGTCGCCCCGGGACTATCCCAAGTAAACACCGTTTCTTTTCTCTTACTCGCTTTGCTTGATCTCGATGATGCCGAGCTGACACTCTTATTGTCTGTTGTGCATAGGCGGGCGCGAGGCGACGCCGAGCTGCAAGTGAAGGCTGGAGGAGGAACGTTGATGACGTCAATAAGGTAGAAAGATACAAGGGGCACGAGACCAGGTCGGCTTGGAAGCTGCTCGGGTATACGCCGAGGTACCGTGGCCACTATAGGAGAACCGGAGTAGCCGAGGAGGACGAGGCGCATCCTGATCGTCCTACCGTCTCCGTTGCCGTGCCTGCCGGGATCCCTTTGACCGATCCTGCTGTGAGCTGAGCTGCGTCTGGCACCGAGGCGTCCACCTCTAGTTTGGAGTTACCGAACCTGACGCAGATAGTGGACGCTTATTCGTCCGATCGGGAAGAAGGTATGGAGGGAAGCTCAAGGGCGCCAGTTGTTAAGGATCTGGCGGCCAAGTTCAGGCGGGGGTCTTCCTCCTCTGCGACGCCATCATCTGCCAGTACCCGCGCAGCTTCGGGCTCGGGGGGTGCTGGCGCCACTTCTGCTCCTGCCCCTGCTCCGAGCGAGGGAGTGCGGCGACGCTCGCCGGAGCGCCCGAGGGAGGGGTCCCCGCCCAGGAAGAAGTCCAAGGCGGGGGAGAAGGACTCGGGGGCTGAACAGCCTCCAAAGGGTAAAACTCCTGTGCGGGTACCCGGAGTCAAGGCTCCAGCTGAGAAGAATGCGCCGGCCAGCAAGTCGACCGGCGGGGCGGCCCGCGAGCTCACCATCTCGGTAGGGCAAGGGTCCGGATCGGCTTCCGGACCTTAAACTGCCCCAGCGCCATGGAGACCGAGGATGGAGACGCAACCCGGTAAGCCTTTGAACGTCGAGGACCGGTTGATGGGGAACACCGACGTCAACGGAGCTCTCGCCAAAGTCTGCGCTCTGCCGCGAGACATGGAGACGCACGAGAGGTTCGACAACGAAAGCCTGATGGTCTCGGCGATCCAGGCTAACCTTCTGGTAAGTGTTTTCAGCGCTCTTCTTCAAGTGGTTTAGCTCGACTGCTCCTGTTTGATTCACTTTTTCCCTTTGCAGAACGTGCAAAGGCTCCTGACCGTGGTGGGGAGGAGTGACAGGAACGCCGCGAGGGTCATTCAGCTGGAGTCTGAGAGGGAAAGGCTGAAGAAGGAGCTAGAAGAGCTGAGGAAGGGAATGGAGGGGCTGAAGAAGGCTAGCGCTGAAGAGACTGCTCGGCTGGCGTCGGCTCTGGCTGATGTTGCCGAACTCACGTCGAAGGCTAATCAGCTGAAAGGCGAGGTCTGGGCGAAGAACAAGAGGACCACCGAGCTGGAGTCGGAACTGGCCAGATCAAAGTCTGAATCGGCGGCCGAGGGGACGAGGTTGCGCGAGGAAGTGCTGGCCGGGCGCGCTGAAAGAGAGAAGTTGAAGATGGCGAATGCCGAGCTGGAAAAGGAGAAGGCCTCTCTTCTGTCCGAGGCCCAATCCGCTTTCCAGAATGGAGTGGACCATGCCACAGAGCTGTATGAGAAGCAGGTGGAGGAGATCACCTCCATTCTGTCCGAGGAAGGATGCCTGGCCGCACTGAGGCGTGCGGGGGTCCCTGAAGACCACCCTGTCTATCGGGACTTGCCGAAGTATTCGGACCCGGCTCTTGAGCCGAGCCCCGCTCCTTTGGCCGAAAGCGCCCCAGTCGAGGCCCCTGCAGTCGTTCCCGCTCCAGATGCTGCTCCAGTTGCCCCGGCCCCGAGCGACGCCCCGGTTGCCAGCGATGCTTCGGCCCCGCCTCAAGGCGAGGCCTCTTCTGCCCCTGCTTCGGGCGAGGTACCGGTCAAAGCCTCTTCTGTCGGCGACACTCCAAGCAAGGTCACGGTTGCGGCCGATGCTGCTGGTCCATCAGACACGGTGATCGACCTGGTGGAGTCGCCGAAGCCACAGTAGCCTTGCTTTTCTTCTCTTGTAAATTGCTCCCGGGCTTGTAATACTCTTTGCTATTAATGAAAAACGGGCTTCTTTACTTGTGCATTTTTCTCTGCATTTTTCTCTCTTTCGCTTCTGGATGTGATATTGAATGGTATTGAATGCCTTTAATGTGACGCGCGACCCTCGAGTTAGAGAGAGTCGAACGGTCTTCATAGCTGTCTGTGCCGATTCTCCGTATTCTGGAGACCATAAATAGCAATAAGCATGGTGATACGGCCGATGAGGGAAACGGGCGGACGTCTCCACGTGGCGCCATAGGGATCGCTGGTCAACAGACAGGAAGACGTGCGTCCCATGTAACGCGTGGGAGACTTCGCCCCATAACTTCCTTCGGAGACTGAGCCCTTCTTCTTCTTATAAGTAGAGGGGGTAGGCTCGCCATGGGAGAGGAAAAGAAAAGAACTTAGGATAGCTTAATTCACATAGACGTAGGAGCCATGTCCAGTGGACTTTTAGAAACATTTGATCCGGGGGGAACCCCTGTGTTGGAATTTGAGATGCATTGAGTTGAATCTTGAAGCATTGGTGTGTTTGGTGTCTCAAGCATCAAATTGTATTGGAATTATTGTCAACACTATGTCTCAATCATGTGTTGAAAGAGTGGAAGTGATAGAGCTCAAGAAGAATGAAAAAGGAAAACAGTGAAGAAAATCAGTTTTTCCTGGTGCAGTATACCCGGTCGACCGAGCCCTCAGGATGTCGACCGAGCATGAAGAAAGTGCAAAATCAGAGCTTACAGTTATTTTTTGACACAGAGCATGCACGCGGTCGACCGAGGCTTCCAGGATGTCGACCGAGCTCGGGTTCCAGAATTTGACAACTTACAACTTTTGAAAGTTCGTCAGGCGCCCAGTTCACCCGGTCGACCGAGCAAAGTATGATGTCGACCGAGCACACGCAGACAGCAAGTATTGCAGAATTAGAAGTCTTTTGCTAAAAGTTAGGAATTTTTGGTAATTCGTTTGGGACTCTTTCTAAACGAATTGTAGCCTATTTTGGACACTCTTTGGGGTTGCTAAAACCTATATAAACACTCCTAACCTCGTTTTCAATAACAAGCATCAAAGAAAGAAGAGTTTGAGAGAGTTTTGGAGAGAAGAGTGCTTGGAGAAGAAGGTGCTTGTGTCTTGCTGTTGTGGAGCAACTTTCTACAGCAAGTGTGGACGAATTTGAAGCCTCATGAAGATGGTATTTTCGTTCATAAGATAAGTCTCTCTTTTATGCTTTAGATTTCTATTTGTAAGGGATTGAGAGAGAGAGAATTGTAGAGGGGAAAGGGCTGTAGATCAGTTTATCTTCTTTGCTGTAATCATCAAGTTGGTGCTTGGTGTTTTGGGGTTTGGTGATCCTGTCTGTGGGTGCAGACAAATTGTAAAGGGAGTTGTAGCTTCCTAGATAGTTGGTGCTATCTGAAACCTAAGGGAGTCGGTGCTTCCTAGATAGTTGGTGCTATCTGAATTTAAGGGTTGGTGCTCTTTGTCGTCGGTGCGACTAAATAAGATTCAGACCTGTACCGGATTGTTGTTCGGACGGGATTGAACCGTGGACGTAGCCTTTTGGTGAACCACGTAAAATCTGGTGTCAATTGTGTGGTTTGATTTGAAATTGTTGTTAGCAAGGACCTGTTTAAAAGAGATCACTGATTCACCCCCCCCTCTCAGTGATCACGAGATCTAACAATTGGTATCAGAGCATAAGGTTTCCCTTGATAAGCTTAACACGCTAAGGGTGATCTTTGTCAAATCACATGGCAACCAGCACAGCGAATATGAAAGCACCGTTGTTTGATGGTTCTAATTACTCCTTTTGGAAGATTAGAATGCAGGCCTTCATCAAATCTCTTGGCTATGATGTCTGGGAGACTGTCAGAGTCGGTTACAATTCTGCCATTGTACCCACTGATGCTGCAACGAAGAAGTTAGCAGACAACGACTCTAAGGCGCAGAATGCACTCTTTAGCGGCCTTGTTGACAGCGAGCTGATCAAAGTTATAGCATGCAAGACAGCCAAGGAAATCTGGGATAAGCTGAAAAGCATCCATTGAAGGAGATGAGAAGATCAAAGAAGCGAAATTGCAAACTCATCGCTCCCAATTTGAGTCTCTTCGCATGGAGGATAGCGAGAATGTTGATTCTTACATGCAACGGGTGAATGAAGTCACGAATGACATTCGTGGACTAGGAGAGGAGATTAAAGAACCAGTCATCGTCAAAAAGGTTCTAAGATCTCTCCTTCCCCGGTTTGATTCTAAAGTCTCAGCCATAGAAGAAGCCAAAGATCTGAACGAGTTTTCAATGGATGAGCTGCATGGTTCTCTCACTGCCTATGAGATGCGCATAGGTAAGACGTCTTCATCGGATAGAGAAGCGGCCTTCAAAGTTCAGAAAAAGGCAAAAGAGATTGCTGGTCATGATTCTGATGATGATGAGCTTGAGGCTCAATTTATTAGAAGGCTGAAGAAAGGAAGCAATGGCAAGTATAAAGGGAAGCTACCCTTTAAATGCTTCAATTGTGGCGGTGTTGGCCATTTTGCTGCGAAGTGCCCGCTGAAAGAAGACAATGATAATGACTCTTATGTTGATAAGAGTAAATGGAAGAAGAATTTCAGAAAGAAGGGCAAAGCAAAGAGCTTCATCAGTCAGCATAATGACAGCACGTCTGAATCTTCGGACGATGATGAATCAGTCGAGGCGACTGAAGCACTCTTCATGGTTACTATTGAAGAAGACGATGAGCAAGAGCTGGAAAACGAAGAGGAGGCTGAAGTGAATCTTGAAGAAGAGCTCATTGCTGCACTTGAGGAGCTTAGCAAGGAGCGAAGATCAAGTAAGAAAAATCTGAAACTTCTTCATGAATCTGAAATTTCAGTTATTGCTTTGAAAACTGAATTAGAAGAGTATAAAAGAATGATAGATGTCCTAGAAATACAATCTGTACCAAAACTGAGGAAGTGATGAAACTTGAGAATGAAATCCTTGGAGCAAGGACTGAAAATATGCAAATGAAACAAAAGCTCAAGGAGTTTCAAGCTATCAATGGTACATTAAAGCTGAATGAAATTTTGAAAGTTCAAAGACCCCCTCACTTCAGATTTGGAATAGGATTTGAGAATGGAGAATCTTCTAAGGTTACACCTTCTGTAGAGACGGTGTTTGTAAAGCAAGTTACTACACCTTCCAATTCTGTGAAGCCCACACTGCCAAGAAAAGAGCCCATTCAAGTGAGAAAGGACATGAAGCCTAACCAGCCATATAAAAGATACAAATTTTATGGCTATTGTTATCATTGCAATAGGTATGGACATAGAAGGGCAGATTGTAAATTCTATGTGAGAAACAGCCCAGTTGTGAGAAGGAACCCTTTCTCAATCCTAAATAGCCACAATATTGAGTGCTACAAGTGTCATAATTTTGGACACATGGCTAGGGATTGTAGGCTGCCTACTGCTAAACCAATTCAGGTTGAAAAGAAACCCAAGTTAGTCAAAACTTGGAGGGCAAAGAAAAGTGCAGAAAAAGGCAAGAAATCTCTCATTGTGCAAACCGCTTTCAATGCACAAAAGAAGACAGCACCATGGGTCCTTGATAGTGGCTGTTCGAGTCATATGACTGGTGATAAAGAAAAATTCATCAAGTTACAGCACTATGAAGGTGGTTCGGTAAAGTTTGGTAACAATGATGGTGCCAAAATTGTTGGAAAAGGTGTTGTTCAGCTGATGGCAAACAAGATCAGATCTGAAGAGGTCTTATATGTGTCTGGATTGAGACACAATCTGTTGAGTGTGAGCCAGATCTGTGATAAGGGCCACGAAATTGTTTTTACAAAGAATGGGTTTGCTATCAAGAAGAGTAGCAACGGCAAAACAGTGGCTACAGGGTCAAGGACAGCTGGAAATCTTTACACCTTGTCAGATGGAGCTGAAAAGACATGCTTATTGAGTCGGTCAGAAGAGAGTTGGTTGTGGCACAAACGCCTTGGGCATCTAAGCTTTGGCAACATGTCAAAGATTTGCAATTCAAAGGCTGTTAGAGGTATGGCTACAGTCGAAAAGCCTTCAAACCCCATTTGTGACTCTTGTCAAAAGGGAAAGCAAACGAGGGTAATGTTCAAGACGAAGGAGCATCATACGAAGAAACCTCTTGAGCTGGTACACACTGATCTCTGTGGACCGATGCGGACTCAAAGCACCAATGGAGATAAGTATTTTATGCTTTGCATTGATGATTTTACTCGCATGACATGGGTATTATTTCTTAAGCATAAACATCAAGCACTTGATCGGTTCAAAGTGTTTAAAGCACAGGTTGAAAACATGCTAGGGAAGCAGATCAAGACGCTAAGGTCTGATCGTGGAGGCGAATTCACATCTGATGAATTCACTAAGTATTGTGAACATCATGGCATCCAAAGACAATACTCAGCCCCTAGAACTCCACAGCAGAATGGAGTTGTTGAGCGCAAGAACCGCACTGTGCAAGAAATGGCACGCACCATGCTGGTTGAAAGTAAGATGGCTGATAAGTATTGGAAAGAGGCGATTCATACGGCTGTTTATATTCAGAATCGTTGCTTGATCAGGCCACATGAAGATAAAACACCTTATGAGCTATGGTTTGGAAGAAAAGCTACAGTCAAGCACTTCAGAGTCTTCGGTAGCAAGTGTTACATCAAGCGGCTCGAACAAAATCCGGGCAAATTTGAAGAAAGAGCCGATGAAGGTATTTTTCTGGGTTACTCATCCTCTAGTAAAGCTTACAGATGCCTTAACAAAAGGACCAGAAAAATTATTGAAAGTGCTGATGTTAGAATTGATGAAAACCATGAGTCAAAGAAGGTAACTCATAATGACAGTCCAGTGTATGAGGACTCGAGTGAGGTTGATGATGAAGTGGCTGAACCTGATTCTGAAAAGGCAAAAGATGATTCAGAGGATACTTCTCCTAGAAAGAAAAGTACTTGGGTAGAGCAACACCCTAAGGATCAAATCATTGGAGATCCTGAGGCCGGTGTAAAAACTAGACAAAGTGTAGTTAGCAATTACTCACTTGTGTCCACCATTGAGCCCAAGACAGTAGCTGAAGCTAGTCTAGATGAAAGCTGGTTAAAAGCTATGCATGAGGAGTTGGAGCAGATTGAGAAAAACTCCACATGGGAACTAGTCCCTAGACCTACTGATAAGAATGTGATTGGTACAAAATGGGTCTTTCGGAACAAGCTGAATGAAGATGGTCAGGTCATACGAAACAAGGCAAGGTTGGTTTGTAAAGGCTATGCACAAGTTGAAGGCATAGATTTTGAAGAGACCTTTGCACCGGTGGCTCGTCTGGAAGCCATTCGTATGTTTCTTGCATTGGCTGCCTATAAAACCTTCAAGGTATTTCAGATGGATGTTAAGTCAGCTTTCTTGAATGGTTTACTTGAAGAAGAGGTCTACATTGAGCAACCTGATGGCTTTCTAATTAGCAAAAATTCAGACTTAGTTTGCAAGCTGAAGAAGGCTCTATATGGACTGAAACAGGCGCCAAGGGCATGGTATGCAAGGCTGGATCTTTATCTTCGCAAAATTGGTTTTGGAAAAGGACTAGTTGATAGCAATCTGTATGTCAAATCTGATTCAAGCAAACAGCTGGTGGTTATTGTTTATGTTGATGACATAATATTTGGAGGCAATGATGAGAATATGTGCAGGATTTTTGCTGAAGATATGACGAAAGAATTTGAGATGTCTATGCTTGGAGAGCTAAAGTTCTTCCTAGGATTACAAGTTCAGCAGCTGAAAAATGGTATTTTTATATCTCAGATGAAATATATAAAGGAAATGCTGAAGCGTTTTAACATGGAAGACAGCAAGCCCGTGAGCACGCCAATGACAACGAACACGAAACTTAGCAAAGATGATAAAGCTTCGTCCGTTGATCACACCACCTATCGTTCTATGATAGGAAGCTTGCTTTACTTGACTGCTACAAGACCAGATCTTCTACAAGCAGTATGTATGGTGGCTCGATTTCAAGCATCACCAACTGAGACGCACCTTACAGCAGTGAAAAGGATATTTCGATATCTAAAAGGTACTATGGAGCTTGGAATATGGTATCCTAAAGGTAAATCCTTTACTCTTGTCGCATACTCAGACGCCGATTGGGCTGGTTGCGTAGATGATCGCAAGAGTACAAGTGGTGGTGCATTCTATCTTGGTGATAGATTGGTAGCTTGGCACAGCAAGAAGCAAGACTCCGTCTCACTTTCGACAGCGGAAGCAGAATATATTGCAGCGGCAACTTGTTGTACGCAAGTGTTATGGATGCGGCAAATGCTCTCTGATTTAGGAGTTCCAACAACAGATCCTACGCCGATCCTCTGTGATAACACTAGTGCAATTCATATCTCCAAGAATCCAGTTCAGCATTCAAGGACTAAGCATGTTGCAATCCGCTATCACTTTCTCAAGGATAAAGTTGCAGATGGTGAGGTAAAGTTGGAATACGTTCCTACTACTGAGCAAGTGGCTGATATCTTCACAAAACCTTTGCCAAAGGAAGTCTTCGAGTATCTCCGAAAGAAATTAGGAGTTACTCATTCTCCTACACCTTAGGAGATGTGCCAGAAAGGGGGAGCAATGAATTCGTTGAATATCTTATTTGCTCCTAGATTGGTCCCTTTGGAATTATTGTCAAAGGGGGAGAAGATTATGCATGGAAAGGTTGATATGCATGTCATCTTGAGAAGGTTATCTGGAGATTGGTATCAAGTTATGCTGAGAAGATTATGCAAGGAAAGACTATATGCATGTTGAAGTTAGTCTTATGCTAAGAAGATGGAAATATGATAGCATGAGGAAGATGGAAGATTGGAATGAAAATTGGTATCAAGATAGTGAATGAGAAGATCATGTTCCAAGGGGAGTTTATTGTTCTAAAAAGGCTCTATGATATCAAGATGTTCCAAGTGTCTGTGTTGAAGTTCCAAGTGTTGCCAACAATTCCAAAGGGGGAGATTGTTGGAATTTGAGATGCATTGAGTTGAATCTTGAAGCATTGGTGTGTTTGGTGTCTCAAGCATCAAATTGTATTGGAATTATTGTCAACACTATGTCTCAATCATGTGTTGAAAGAGTGGAAGTGATAGAGCTCAAGAAGAATGAAAAAGGAAAACAGTGAAGAAAATCAGTTTTTCCTGGTGCAGTATACCCGGTCGACCGAGCCCTCAGGATGTCGACCGAGCATGAAGAAAGTGCAAAATCAGAGCTTACAGTTATTTTTTGACACAGAGCATGCACGCGGTCGACCGAGGCTTCCAGGATGTCGACCGAGCTCGGGTTCCAGAATTTGACAACTTACAACTTTTGAAAGTTCGTCAGGCGCCCAGTTCACCCGGTCGACCGAGCAAAGTATGATGTCGACCGAGCACACGCAGACAGCAAGTATTGCAGAATTAGAAGTCTTTTGCTAAAAGTTAGGAATTTTTGGTAATTCGTTTGGGACTCTTTCTAAACGAATTGTAGCCTATTTTGGACACTCTTTGGGGTTGCTAAAACCTATATAAACACTCCTAACCTCGTTTTCAATAACAAGCATCAAAGAAAGAAGAGTTTGAGAGAGTTTTGGAGAGAAGAGTGCTTGGAGAAGAAGGTGCTTGTGTCTTGCTGTTGTGGAGCAACTTTCTACAGCAAGTGTGGACGAATTTGAAGCCTCATGAAGATGGTATTTTCGTTCATAAGATAAGTCTCTCTTTTATGCTTTAGATTTCTATTTGTAAGGGATTGAGAGAGAGAGAATTGTAGAGGGGAAAGGGCTGTAGATCAGTTTATCTTCTTTGCTGTAATCATCAAGTTGGTGCTTGGTGTTTTGGGGTTTGGTGATCCTGTCTGTGGGTGCAGACAAATTGTAAAGGGAGTTGTAGCTTCCTAGATAGTTGGTGCTATCTGAAACCTAAGGGAGTCGGTGCTTCCTAGATAGTTGGTGCTATCTGAATTTAAGGGTTGGTGCTCTTTGTCGTCGGTGCGACTAAATAAGATTCAGACCTGTACCGGATTGTTGTTCGGACGGGATTGAACCGTGGACGTAGCCTTTTTGGTGAACCACGTAAAATCTGGTGTCAATTGTGTGGTTTGATTTGAAATTGTTGTTAGCAAGGACCTGTTTAAAAGAGATCACTGATTCACCCCCCCCTCTCAGTGATCACGAGATCTAACACCCTGCGCCTGAGGACGGCTTTCTCCAAGGGGGGAAGCCCGTCGTGGTCTGCGCATTCTCTGAAGTCGTTCCCCGTGGACCACGCGCTCTCTGAACGCGGGTCCATGGCCAACCGTCCCTGGTCCGGTTGCAGGGGAGTCTTCTGCGACTGTGGGATGGTGGCGCCCTCTGCGTCTGGCGGTCCTGCAGGGTCTTGGGTGGCATCGAGCTCCCTGCGGTATATCAGGACCGCGGAGCTGAGGGTGGGATTGAGGCCCGCTGGACCTGGGGGCTCTTCAAACTTTGGTCTTACCGACCGGAGGGTGTTGAAGAGCTTAGCGAGGTTCAGGGCCTTCGAACTGGAGGGGCTCTGCAACGCTTTGGTCTGACCAACCAAAGCGTATTGTAGAGCTCACTGAAATTCAGGATCCCTCAGAACCTCCAGGCAACGAACCGGCGTCTTCGAGCCTGCAGCCTGAAGAGTCGGTGAAGATCAGAGTCTCCCAGCTTTTACTTCATTTTCTATTTTTAGAGGACTGCGAGCCTCCTTTCTGTACTTTATTTTCTTTTCTGTAACCTTTGTAATGAAGCAATTACAATGAATAAAAAGGAAGAGTTTTGTGATCACTCAAACTGTGTACAGTGCTTTTGCATTCTCTTTACTTTCCTCGCGCTGCTTTGTAACACTTGCATTTCTGTGCTGCTTTTTTGCACTTCAGTGCTTGCACTGCTCTTTCTTTCTTAGAGACTGACCTTGGCCGAAATGGCTAGCATTGGCCGAGACGAACTGCATTGAGCTTGAGCCGAGGTGAATCCAGAATCCCGCTGGTCTCGGCTGTGTGAGCATGAGTTCGGCAACGGTCTTTGAGGGGGGTATAAACCCGGACTTTAGGAAACGACCGAGTGTTCGAACTCGAGGCCTTTTCCAGGGCGGTAGACCCAGGGCTTTAGGAAACGACTGAGCGTATGAACTCGAAGCCTTTTCCAGGGCGGTGGACCCAGGGCTTTAGGAAACGACTGAGTGTATGAACTCGAAGCCTTTTCCAGGGCGGTAGACCCGGAGCTTTAGGAAACGACTGAGTGTAGGAACTCGAAGCCTTTTCCAGGGCGGTGGACCCGAAGCTTTAGGAAACGACTGAGTGTAGGAACTCGAAGCCTTTTCCAGGGCGGTAGACCCGGAGCTTTAGGAAACGACTGAGTGTAGGAACTCGAAGCCTTTTCCAGGGCGGTAGACCCAGGGCTTTAGGAAACGACTGAGTGTAGGAACTCGAAGCCTTTTCCAGGGCGGTAGACCCAGAGCTGCCGGAGTCAATCAAAGAGAGATGACAGATTGATGATAGGGCGAAAGCTGCTTTCATTGATTCTGAGATTCACTACATCTTTAGAAATAGAACTTCTTTAAGTGGGATGCATTCCACGGCCTCGGCAGTGGCTTGCCCTCTAAGTCTTCGAGCTTGTAGGCTGATTTTCCTGCCAGTGAGACTACCCTGAACGGGCCATGCCAGTTCGGGGCCAGCTTCCCTTCGTTTGGTTCTTTGTCAGCTGGCAGGGTCTTCTTTAGAACCAGCTCTCCCACGGAGAACCTTCTTTCTCTGACATTTTGATTGTATGCCCTGGCCAGCAGCTGCTGATAGTCGGTCAGTCGTAGCGCTGCTGCTTCTCGGCGCTCGTCTGCTAGCTCCAGCTCCATTGCCAGGTTCGTCTCATTTCGGCCTTGGTCGACCAGCTCTGTCCTCAGGGTGGGAAGGCTGATTTCTAAAGGAATGACCGCCTCCATCCCGTAGGCCAGAGAGAAAGGTGTCGCCGAGGTGGACCTCCTTGGAGTTGTTCTGTATGCCCATAGCACGCTCGGAAGCTCTTCTACCCATCTTCCCTTTGCCTTGTCCAGTCGCTTCTTCAGGCCGTCTAGGATCACTTTGTTAGAGATTTCGGCATGGCCATTGTTCTGTGGATATGCCGGAGTAGAGTAGCGGTTCCTGATGCCGTGCTCTTGGCAGAAGTCTTTGAAGGACTTGGAGTCGAACTGGGTCCCGTTGTCCGAAATCAGGGTCCTGGGGATGCCGAACCTCGTCAGGATGTTTTTCCAAACGAAGTTCCTGGAGTCCCTGTCCGTGATGGAGGACAACGGTTCAGCTTCTATCCATTTTGTGAAGTAGTCTGTAGCGACTATCAGCCATCTCTTGTTCCCTGGAGCTCGGTGAAGAGGCCCCACAATGTCCAGGCCCCATTGAGCGAAGGGCCATGGACTAGAGAGGGGACTCAGATCTTGGGCTGGCTGATGGAGAGAGTGGGAGAACTTCTGGCACTTCTCGCATTTCCTGGCGTACACCTGCGCGTCCTTCTGCATGTAGGGCCACCAGTAACCCTGGCTTATAGCCCTGTAGGCCAGCGATTGACCTCCTATGTGACTGCCGCAGATTCCTTCGTGGATCTCATACAGGAAGTCGTCCACCTTGCTCGGGTGGACGCATTGGAGGTATGGACCTGTGAAGGATTTCCTGTAGAGTTTGCCTTCGGGAGAGAGTCAGAATCGAGCTACCTTGAGTCTGATTCGGTGGGCTTCAGTCTTGTCCTCGGGGAGCTGATCGTCCTTTAGGTAAGCGATTATTGGATCCATCCAGCTCGGGCCGAAATCAGCACAGAGAACTAGCCGAGGTGAGTGTAGTTCTAGGCTTGATCTTGATATCGACCCGACCTCGACAATCCTTCTCTTCCCTGCTTCGACGGCGGACACCAGGTTTGCAAGCGCATCTGCGTGCGTGTTGGTATCTCGGGATATTTGCATGACCTCGGCTTTCTGGAAATGAGACAACAGTTTTTTCGCGAGGGCTAAGTAGGCCGCCATCCTGTCGTCCCTGGTCTGGTAGTCTCCAGCGAGCTGGCTAGTTACCAGTTGAGAATCGCTGAAGATCACCAGGCGCTGGGCTCCGAGGATTTGGGCGCTGGTCAACCCTGCTATCAGTGCTTCGTACTCTGCCTCATTGTTTGTTGCTTTGAAGTCCAAGGTGAAAGCCTGCTCTATGACCAGACCCTCTGGCGATTGGAGGACTATGCCGGCGCCAGCTCTCTTGGAGGTGGACGATCCGTCGACAAAGATTTTCCATGCTGAGGCGGGAGACTGTTCGACCTCGGTCACTTCTGGCTCGTGCCCTGTGCCCCCCAGTGCCGTGCCGAGCTGGGTCGGAGCCGGGTTGGGCGAGACGAACTCAACGATGAAGTCTGCCAGGATCTGGGCTTTGATCGCAGTTCGGGGACGGTACTGTATATCATACTGCCCCAGCTCAACTGCCCACTTTGATATTCGCCCTGAAAAGTCAGCCTTCTTGAATATTGAACGGAGTGGATGCTCCGTGATCACCACAATGGTGTGGGATTGGAAATAATGGGAGAGCTTGCGGGAGGCACTGACGAGAGCCAACGCAAGCTTCTCCAATAGAAGATACCTGGTCTCGGCATCGAGCAGGGTCTTGCTCGTATAATAAATTGGTTTTTGAACTCCTTCGTCCTCCCTGATGAGGACGGAGCTCACTGCGTGATCCGAGACCGCAAGATACAAATACAAAATCTCCCCCCGAGTTGGGGTGGAGAGTAAGGGTGGTGACATCAAATAGGTTTTGAGTGCGGCCAACGCCTGGTCGCACTCAGGAGTCCACTGGAATTTTAAATTTTTCTTTAGAAGCTGAAAGAAAGGCCTGCACTTATCTGATGACCGGCTAATGAAGCGATTGAGTGCTGTAGCCATTCCTGTGAGCTTCTGGACTTCTTTCGTGGTAGAGGGGCTCAGAATGCCCTGGATCGCGGTGATCTGGTCTGGATTGGCCTCTATCCCCCTCCGCGTTACCAAGCTGCCGAGGAATTTGCCAGAGGCTACGCCGAAGGCGCACTTGGAAGCATTTAGCTTGAGCTTGTATGCGCGAAGGATGTCGAAGACTCGGCCAAGATCCGCCTGATGGACCGCGCTCCTGCTCGGTTCCTACCGAGGTTCGGCGGACATGGGAGTCCGTTCGGTTCCGACCCTTTCGTAACCAGGGGGCAGGGGCGTGCATCAACATTTCTTTTTTTGTGTGGGTGTGCCAGATTTTCTATTTTACTTGGAATTGCAAGGGGTGATCTGGAGATCAACCTTCGCAAGTAAAATGGAAATCAACTTCTTTCAAGTTTTCCATTGCACATATATTTAAGAAAAGAGATATTTTTCTTGGTTTGCCGTGAAAGGCGATTTTTTTGGCATTTATAGCCGATTTTGGCGTTTATAGCCGATTTTTGGCGTTTATAGCCGATTTTGGCGTTTATAGCCGATTTACAATCCTTATCAATAATGAAAGACAAGAGTTGTGATTTTTGTCTCTTTTGAAAAAATACAAACTACAATGAAAAGCAAGAAAAGGAGGATCTAACTTCTCAGGAGATTGTGGGGGACTCGTTTAGATTGACGGTCGCAAGCCATATGTGGGCTTCGCCATCATCCATGCAGATGAGAACAGAGGATGCTATTGATTCGCTTGGCTTGGCTATAACCTTAGGTTTTTAGAGGACAAAGACCAAAAGAAGGTCCTATGTCCAATAAAAAGCCGAGTAGACGGGCTGAAAAGCCATATCTAAGCCATTGGAGGCAGGAGGAGAAGGCAAGGACCTTGGGGGGGAGTACCCCCCAAGGGACTTTTGTCACCTTGTTGCGGTGGTCGGTGTAGAACTTCCGCAGAGTTTTCTCTCTTTTCCTTCTCTGAATTTCTGTGCTTCTGTCTGTCTGTGTGTTTGTGCTTTTTTTTCTGATGATCCTTTCTTCTTGGAGAGCTCTCCTATTTATAGGCTTTTTGGTAGCCATTTAGGAGGGTTTATGGGCTTTTATTGTCATTAAGCCGCATAATGGGAGGAGTTACAGAATTGAATTCTTTATTTTGTAACTCCTTTTTCTTGGCTTCTGATTGGCCGGAGGAGATTGAGGGCATTTAATCGCCTTTAATCGCCATGATGGGAGGAGTTTCATGGGTTAAATGCCATGAATCTCTTGACTTGTAACTCCCGAATGCTTGCTTCTAATTGGGCCGTCCAAAGAAATGGATTAATGACTGTAATAAAGCTAGTCAATTAATCGCATTAAGTGGTCGCCGAGCAGCTGAAGAGTCGCGGGTCGTGCCGCGTCTTTTGGGATTTTTCTGTCGATGATCATCGATGGATCTTCATGTAGATCGACATCAGATGACCATGTAATTTCAGGTGTTTGTTGCCAACAGCGGTCGGTGCCATCTGTCCTGTCGATTTCTCGATCGGTCGGGTAGAAAGCACACTTTTTTTGGTTGACCGGGTGGCGATCAATATTGTTTTCGATACTCTTGATGATTGACCCGTGTTTTGGACGGATGTCAGAGGATTTGGTGTCTCAAAAGCATGAATTTTGGAAAGTACCAGAGGCTGGGCGCTTCGAATCGCGAAAAAACGGCGAAAACTGGGGTTTCCGGGGCCTTCCCGGCGACCCTGGGGGGGTTTTCCCCCTTTTGTGTCCCGTTTTGTGTCCGTTTTTGCTGTTTTTTGATTCTTTTTTCTTCTGTATTTTTCCTTGAAATTTTGACCATTAATTGGCCTGATTTCTTTGTAGGAAACCTGATGAGAATCCTTGCATTTCATTTTGTAAAGTTTCCAATTTCCTGAGAAAGCCGAAGACTTTGTAGCGCAGAGCTGCCGATTTTCCGTCAGAAGCTGAAACTGGGTCAAACGATGTCGGAATGACCTGAAATTTGGTGTGAAGCCTGCTGAGCAATAAATAAGACCAACCATAGGCTTTTGTTTGAGTTTTGAAGCCGTTTGGGGTCCTATCACCAGTAGACTCGCTTTTGTCGCGATGAAGATGTCGCGGTTTGATGTGCGGTCAACCGATGTCCGATTGACTTGAAATTTGACAAGGAACCTATTGGAGTCATTTTAAGATGATCCATAGGCTCTGTCTTGGAAATCATGGTCCCGGAGAGCTTTGCCGCCGAGAGGCTTGATTTGACTTCCGAGCGTCAAACTATGGTCAAATGTTGTTGAAATGACCTGAAATTTGACGTGCAGCCCTTTATAAGCATTTTGAAGCCGTCCATGTGCTCTATCTGATGAGTAATGGCCTCGGTGGTTCTCGCCGCCGAGAGGCTTGATTTAGCTGTTCGAGGGTTGATGTAGGGTCAAACGTTGTCGGTTTGACTCGGAACTTGACGTGGAGCCTTTTGAAAGTATTTTGAGACCATCCATCGGCTCTGATCGAAGATTTGGTGTCTCCTATGCTTTTGCCGCCGAGAGCCCCTTTTCGGCTGTCGGAGAAGCGAAGTTAGGCCAAATGATTTTGAAATGGCCCGAAACTTCTTGTGTACTCCTCTTTTGGCTGTCTTGAAGAATCTTGCAGTTTTTGTTTGATTCTGACAAGATTTGATTTTTGGAAGTAGCATTGCCTATTTATGGCAGGTTGCGACTGCATGTAGCTCTTTGGATCTTGAAGAGGCAAAGTGACATTTTTTTGGTGTCAACAAATGCCCCCTCGAGGTACAGCGACGAGTTGCTTAACTTTTGTAGTCGATGTGCATCGAAGAGATTTTCGAAGGAGAGCCTGTGACTTGACCAAGTGTCTTTGAGCAGTCTTTCTTTTTGGTATTTGTAGCCTTTTGAGCTTCCAGGGGAATTTTATGGTAGTGAAAAGGATCATGTACCATTAGGGATGTGGATTTGGGTTTTGACCTTGTGACCTAACAGGCTATATGTGGCAGGTTAGGGGGTCGAGTTTGGTTTTGATCGTGTGACCCAACAAGCTGTATGTGGAATGTTGGGGGATCAATTTTGGTTTTGATCTTGTAACCTAACATGCTGTATGTGGCAAGTTAGGGGATCAGGTTTTGGTTTTTGGTTTTGGTCTTGTGACCCAACAAGCTGTATGTGGCAAGTTAGGGGACCAGGATTTGGTTTGATTTTTGTGGAATGTCAATTTCAAGATTTTGGCTCAATTTGGTATATGAGGCTGGTTGGTTTGATTTTTGGAAGCTCATGGGGCCTGGAATTTTCTTTTGTATGGTCCAATCAACTCAAAAGAGGCATGGAACCATTTTTGTATGCTCTTGGTAAGAGGGATTTCTCTTTGACTAAAAGCCCAATTTTTTTTTTTTAAGTGCCTAGGTGGTCAAACCTGGCTCATATGGGCTAACCCATGGGACCTTAAGCTTTTGAAATGACTTAGATCTCATATGGTGTCATTTTTGTAAAGAATATCCAAAAATATCTCATTTGGATAGAGAATATCTAAGAATATCTTTACTTGGAGAGAATCTCTCATATTCCCTTTATTTTGGGATAGGATATCTCAAGATATCTTTCTTTTGGGAAAGAATCCTTCATCGATCCTATCTTTGGGAGAAAATCTCTCATTGATTTCTTTTTGGGAGAGAATCCCTCAAGATATCTTTCTTTTGGAAAGAATCTTTCTAATCTCTTTCTTTTGGTAAGGTTACTAATTAGTAACACTTATCTCTTTCTTCTTTCCTTCTTTGGTTTGCTCTCTTCTATAAAAGCAAGGAGGAGGTTGGATCTCTTGCTCTTATTACTTTCTTTTGCAACAATCCCAAGAGGGCTTCAAGACCAAGAGTTCTTCTTCTTCAAGATCTTCAAGACTTTTCTTCTTCTTCTCCATCAATGGCTTCAAGTAAGTTCCCTTTTTCAAGAAAACTCCATTGTAGGAAAAAAAAGTTCTTCTTTCTTTTTTTTTCTTTTCTTTTTTTTTTCACGTGTTTTCCCTTTTTTTTTTAACACGTTTTTTCTTTTCTTTTCTTCTTTCCCTTTTTTTTTCATGTTTTTTTTTTTTTTTGTTTGTGGGTTGGTTTGTTAACACATTTCTTGCCAGCTGACTTGCCACAGGATTCCGATGACTTTGAACCCTCAATGGACGCAAATGTTGATGATGCTTCCAATGAGTTCATGGAGGAGGAAAGTGTTCCGCCAGTCGTCGAAGAAGGTATTTTGTAGTTATAACCCTGATAATGATTTTCGAACAGGATCATATTCATACCTTTTTGTGTTTCTTTTGAAGTGACAGAGGAGGGTCCGTCGCTTCCTTCAGAACCAGAGCAAGGGATGCCAGAGGTTGATCCAGTGGTAGAGACTCCTGGGACCAGTTCTGACAATGTTGAGGAGATACCTCGTGCTGAGATTCATTCCCGAGCAGGAGCAGCTTCAACTGGAAAGAGTTCTTTTGTTACTCTTCCAACAGATGATGATATGAGCGGCCGACCAACGGAGTTGGGCGAATCTTCAGCTGGGCCATCTCTTCTTTTTGCGAAGAAGGTGGTGGTGCGAGTTCTGAGCTCTTGGATTGAGACTCTGCTTTCTGGGCACTTAGATGCCGGATTTGGGATGATCCAGCATGTGCGTGAGATTCTCGGTGATGCCGAAGAAGCTGGTCTGGATGTCACAAGTGCCAGGGCGATCGTTGATAGGATCATTGAGCTGGGTGACAAGTGGTTTGAGACCATAGGTTTTCCTGACGATCAGTTCTTCAAGGAGATGTTCTTGGACCCTGCGGATAAGGCTCAATCTTAACCTGGATGAGGCTACAGAAAGCAGGAAGCAGGCAGTCCGAGAGAAGAACTTAGAAGAGCTAACCATCATTGGGCTGACACATGACCTTAACATCCTTGATAGGGAGGTCGATGAGGCCAGGAAACGTCTTGAGCAATTGCAGGCACAAGTCGCTCCCAAGTGGACTGAGATAACAGAGGCTCGTGAAAGGGAGACTGCTCTGATTCACCGGGTTGCGGATGCCAATCGAGTTCTCAAAAGGAAGTCTGATGAGAACAAACAATGGAAAACCGCTCGGGGGAAGCTTCCTGGTGCGAAAGAAGGGTTACAGCCCACCCCAGCATCTCATGGCAGGTTCCTGAAGAAGCGTGCCTTGGAATCCTTGACGGATGAGGCCAAAAGCTTGCTTAAGGAGCTGAACTCTTGGCTGGAGACCATTTTTGATTGAGCTTCTGTTTTTTTTTTTAACAGAAACTATCCCCTTTTCTCTTTTTTGGTACCACTTGTATTATTTTTTTTTTTGGTACTTATTTTTTGTAGTGCTTGTGAACACTTTTTTTTTTGTTATCCCTACGCTCACTTGAATCTTTTTGTGATAAAAGTAATTGCTAAATGGGATGCTCTCTTTTTTGTTATCCCTACGCTCACTTGAATCTTTTTGTGATAAAAGTAATTGCTAAATGGGATTTGATCAAAAGGTTGTCATTTTGTGAAAATCTTTTGTCAAATGATTGTTTTGGCATGAAAGCCAGGTTTTTGTTTGTGGCATGGAAGCCAAATTTTTTTTGTGGCATCTATAGCCAGTTTTGGTGGCATTGATAGCCGGTTTGTTTTGTGGCATCAATAGCCGGTTTTTGGTGGCATTGATAGCCTGTTTTGTTTTGGTGGCATTGATAGCCGGTTTTTTTTTTTTGAAATCCAAGTTTTTTTGTTTGTGGCATTGATAGCCGGTTTTGTTTTGGTGGCATTGATAGCCGGTTTGTGGCATTTATAGCCTGTTTTGATGGCATTTATAGCCGGTTTGGTTTTCAAAAATGCAAGTATCGACTAAAAGTCGCCTCCCTGCTGAATGTTCTTGCAAGTATCGATGGAATGTCGCATCCTTGCTCATTCGGTAGCGAGTATCGATGGAATGTCGCATCCTCGCGGATTTGGGTGCAAGTATCGATGGAATGTCGCATCCTTGCTTTTCAAAAATTTTGGTTTTGCGGGTACTGACTTGATGTCGTTTCCCCATGATTTTTGAAATTTGTGGTTTTCTCGAACCTTTGAAATTTGGGTTGTGGATATCAACTGAAATGTTGCGTCTCCACAGTTTTTTAGGTTTTTTCGAACCTTTGAAATTTGGGTTGTGGATATCAACTGAAATGTTGCATCTCCACAGTTTTGGATTTTGCAAGTACCGACGAAATGTCGCTTCCCTACGCTTTTGGAAGTGTCGAACGTGGTTCGCTTGCTTCCGATTTGTGCGAGTATCGACTAAGCGTCGCTTCCCCGCGGTTTTTTTTTTGAAAAACCATTTTTTTTTGTTTAAAGACACGAGGGTCATAAATTTTGACCTAAAACCATTTTGGCGGTAAAAGGCAGGGTGGACTAGGGTGGAAATCCCTGAATCCGGATTTTGTTTTCAAACCATGAATTTTGGGTTCAAGGGTTGAAAATTTTGGTCAAGTTAGGGAAAAGTTCCTAAACTTGGATATTTTTTTTTGAACAATGAAACGATGAAAGTAAGCATTGTTTTAAATTTCTAGAAATTTCAACATTTGATATGAAAATTCTAAAAAAAAGGGTGGGTTTAGCGAGCGTGTACCTGGAAACCGGTTTTGGCCATACAGGCATTGCTCTTACCCAGTTGGGTAAGTCTTCAAGGGTAGTACCGCTTTAAGAACTTGCCGTTGATGGGCAGCATACATCTGTCACCTTCCATGTTTAGGAGTGCGTATGCGCCATTAGAGAAAACCTTGTCGATGACGTAGGGTCCCTCCCATTTTGGCTCAAATTTGCCTTTGGACTTGTGAGCGAAGACCATTGGTCTTTTTACTGCAAGAACCAAGTCACTCTTTTTGTAGGCGCGTTGCCTGACCTTTTTATCGAAAGATCCTGCCATGCGTGCTTGGTAAAGTTCAATGCTTTGTTGAGCTTCGAGCCGTCTCTCATCGAGATTGTCCAGCTCATGGAGTCGCAATTTGACATTGCTTTCTTGAGTCATGTCATTTTGCAAGGATACCCTCAAGGAAGGAATTTGTACTTCCAAGGGCACGACAGCTTCGCATCCATAGACTAAGGAGAATGGTGTGCTATGGGTTGGTCCTCGAACGGTGGTTCGATAGGCCCACAAAGCTTCAGACATTTTGTCGCTCCAGTCTCTTTTGTGACTAGAGACCATTTTTTTGAGGATTTTGTAGAGTGTCTTGTTGAAAGCTTATGCTAATCCGTTTGCTGCCGGATTGTATGGAGTCGAAGGACAGCTTTGGATTTTGTATTTGTCGCAGAACCTGTAGAATCGATGATCCCGGAATTGTGGTCCGTTATCATGGACGAATCTTTTGGGTATGCCGAAACGATAAATGATGTTGGTGCGCAGGAACTGAAGGACTGATGAGGTCTTCATTTCGTTAAACGCAAATGCTTCTGACCACTTGGAGAAATAATCCATAGCGGCGATGATGAAGTGATGACCTTTGCTCGAAGGGGGAGAAATAGGACCTATGATGTCCATACCCCAGGCTTCGAAAGGCCATGAGATCGCTGTAGGATGCAGCCATTCTGGAGGCATGTGAATGTAATCTCCATGAATTTGGCATTGTTGGCAGCGCTTAGCAAATTGCATTGCGTCAGACACCATGGTAGGCCAGTAATATCCTAACCTTTTTATCTGATCATAGAGCTTAGGTCCAGCCTGATGAGCTCCGCAAAGACCAGCATGAACTTCTTTGAGTGTTTCTTCAGCCTCTTGTTGTGACAAGCAGCGTAGAAGTACTCCGTTGAAGGATTTCCTGTAAAGGATTTTTGAAGGAATATCCAAATGAAAGCTTGGGGTTCGCCTTTGGATGCTTACCCGTTCTTTTGGATCTTCAGGTAGGACTCCGAACATAATGTAATCAATGAACGGATCCCTCCAGTCGCCGATTGAAGTTTGAAGGATTGAAATCCGACTTCCGACCACTTGGTGGCATTCAGCAACTGCTTGGTGTGTGTTAAGAGGAGGAAGGATTCTTCTTTCGCACACTGTGATTTGCATGTTTTCCCCTTTCTGGATTGCCATGGATGCGGCAAGTCCGGCTAGGGCATCTGCACGTATGTTTTCACCTCTACGAATGTGGGTGATGTGACAGATGTCAAACTTTTGCAGAAGTGATTGTGCCTTGTTGTAGTAAGGCAGCAAATCTGGCTTCCTGACTTCAAATTTCTGATTCATCTGGTTGACGATCAGTTGAGAGTCTCCAAAGACTTCCAGCATGGTGATACCGGATTCGATGGCGAGTTCCAATCCTAAGATCAGAGCTTGATATTCAGCTGCATTGTTTGTGCATGGTTCCAGTAGCGAGAAAGCATGTGGAATCATGTATTTGTCGGGGCTAACAAAGAGGATGCCAACTCCCGAGATCAGCTGTCTTTTTTCATTTGTCCTGGTTGCACCGTCAAAGTACATGTCCTAGGAGGCACTTTGTGAGAAAGTCTCCACATTGTAGACTGGTTCGTCTGGGAGATCATCTCTAAGCGGAGAATCTTTAGGCAATGGATGCTCTGCGAGGAAGTCCGCTAGAGCTTGCCCTTTGATTGCTTTTTGTGGTACATACCTAATATCAAATTGTGACAGAAGGATGGACCATTTTGCCAGTCGAGCATTGAGAGAACCTGCCTTTGTGACAAGGACCTTCAAGAGGTTGACCCTCGAGACCAGGTATACTGTGTTGGAAAGCAAGTAGTGACGCAGCTTTTGTACGGCGAACATCACTGCAAGACATTCTTTTTCGACTGGAGAGTAGCGATGCTCTGCACCTACTAGCATGCGGCTGAGGTAATATAGAGCAGCTTCTTTTCTTTGATCATTTTCTTGCGCAAGCAGAGCTCCCAAAGAGTGATCAAGGGCTCTTGTGTACAAGATGAATGGTTTTCCAGTGGTAGGAGCAGCTAACACTGGAGGCTTTGTCAGGTATGACTTGATGTCTTGGAAAGCAGCTTCACAGTCAGCATCCTAGACAAAGTTTACACCTTTTTTCATCAACCGGGAGAATGGACGGCATTTCCCCGAAAGATTGGAGATGAACCGTCTGATGTAGGCTAATCTCCCTTGAAGTCCTTTGAGTTCTCTCAAGGTTCTTGGAGTGGGCATTTCTAGAATGGCATTGACTTTTATGGGGTCAAGCTCTATTCCAGCTTTCCGAACTAAGAATCCGAGGAACTTACCCGATGAGACGCCGAAGAAGCATTTCAAAGGATTCATTCGCAGTTTGTGTTTGCGAAGCCGGAGGAAGACTTCTCGAAGGTTTTCGAGATGATCTTCTTTTCTTTTGCTTTTGACGGCGAGGTCATCAACGTAACATTCAACCGTCTTGTGCTGCATATCTTGGAATATTTTCATCATAGCCCTCTGATATGTGGCACCAGCATTTTTCAGACCAAATGGCATGACAGTGTAGCAATACACGCCAAATGGGGTCCGAAAAGATGTATGTTTTTCATCTTCAGGATGCATCTTTATCTGATTGTAGCCAGAGAAACCATCCATGAATGTCATTCGCTCGAATCCACAGGTATTATCGATCATTACCTCTGGTATGGGGAGCGGAAATTCATCTTTAGGGCATTCGCCATTCAGGTCTCTATAGTCAATACAGACCCAGATCTGCCCGTTCTTCTTTGTCATGGGGACAATGTTGGCCAACCATTCAGGATGTTGTTCCTCACGGATGAAGCCGACGCTTTTGAGTTTTTGAACTTCTTGTTTAATTTTATCCATCACATCTGGACGGAATCTTCTTTGGCCTTGCTTGACAGGCTTGATGTCTTCTTGAAGATTGAGTTTGTGAACCGCTATTTTGGGGTCTAAGCCTGGCATTTCAGCGTAAGACCATGCAAAGCAATCAACGAACTCACGAAGAAAGGCGATATACTCGGGTAACTCATCATCCTTTATATTCTTGTTTATGAATACAGGACGTGGGTTATCTGGTGTTCCCAAGTCTAATATTTTCGGAGGCTTCCAGCTCAACGAAACCTTCTGGGTTTTCAAAGGCATTTCCAGACCAAGGTTTTGTTCCTTTCCACGGGTCTTCTTGATCGGTAATTTTCCCAAGGCTTGCTATGAGATGATCCCAATCGCCTGTTGAAACCGGGTCGAAGTAGGCTACTTCTTTTGGAGATGAGGGTTCTTCTGGGTCAGAAGTCCACATGTCTGTGCCATCGGACAACTCCTCTTCATTTTCGGAGAAATCGTGCCAATTGGATGAGCTTCCTGGATCTTTGTCAGGTGACTCATCAAAGAGATATCCAGGGAGATCGATGTCTTCATGGACTTGAGAAGTTGAGGCTTGGTCAGTATATTGACTTTTAAGCCTTTGTGTCAACTGTCTCAAGGGAGTGTCGGGATCATACCCTAACCCGTGTGAAGACTTTTCTATATAGCCGTAGAGTCTCCAATCTTCCAGCTAGCTTTTGGTCAAGACGGGCCCCAATGGCGTGAGAATACCGCGTCCTTCTCCCAAACCGACTGGGTTTTGAGCGTCATAGCCCATTTTCTTCATAATAGCTTGTGCCACTGAACTGTATAAGGATAGTTGAGGCATACCTTTATTTTGGAAAGGTTCAAGCATGGAGTTTGATGAAGAAGCATCCGATCTATGGAAGAAGATCGGCTTTTCCTTTGCTGAAGTTGCTGGAACAACGAAGGAAGCTGACGTAGGATCTTCTATGTCAGAAGTTATCTCCATTGGAGTGAGAGCAGGTTGAACTTGCTGAGTGTCAGCTTGGCTTGACGATGTGTCGTCTTCCGGCTCTGAATCCGAGTCCGTGTCTTGCATGATAGACACGAAAGAGACAACAAATTTGCCCCCAGGCTTTTGCTTTGCCTTCTTCACTTTAGTTGTGATGACCAAAGGCTTTGAAGGTTTGAGGGAGATGATGAAGGGAGTTTGAATGCTCTCTTCAGATTTACCGGATGGTTTGTTTTCTTCCGGTGATTGTTGAGGAGCTTTGCCTTTATCTTTCTGGAGATTTTCGGCAAAGGATGCTGTGTGCTTCTCCTCTTCTTCTTTTTCTCCTTCATACATCTGTGAGTCTGCGAAGTGGACTTCTTTACCTTTGAAGGGTTTTCTGTCCGCAAAGACTCAATGTATCATGCCGTCGTCGCCAACGAACTTGATGCATTGATGTAGAGTTGAAGGGACAACACCATTCTCGTGGATCCAAGGGCGTCCGAGAAGGATGTTGTAGCATGAAGGGGTTTTTATTGCATACACTGTGACCTCAGAGATAAGATCATCGATCTGCAACTTAAACCTGATTTTGCCGATAGGCCTTTGAGTACTCCCATCGTATCCAAAGATAGATACAGATGTGTGGCTCAGCTTGCTGGGTGGGATGTTCAACTCTTCAAGAGCTGATGTGGAGATGAGGTTGAGTGCAGAACCTGGGTCGATCTGAACTCTGTGCATAGGCATTTCCTTGATATGCCCTGTGAAGTATAGGGTCGGTTATGCCTGGTTTCGCCAAGTAGGAGGTCGTCCTTTGTGAAGGCGATGGTTGCACTGGCCGCTTTTTTAACCGAGAGGCATTCAATGCATGATCCCTCAGTTTTCTTCTTTTCTCCCTTTGAGGAGGCTTCTGAGTCTTTGACCCGGTAATCCATTTCAATTTGGAGGACTTGTGGGGCATATTTGTCGACATCCTCATTCAGCTTTTGTAATTCCGAAATGAGATTATCACGAGTGTGCGGAGACATTCGCAACAAATCTAGGATGTGCAGACGTGCAGGTATGTGCTTGAAGTGTTCAATCAAGTCATACTTGAAAGCCTCCTTAGGGCCTGCATGTTCATCATTGTTGCCACTAGGGGCGCTTACAACATCTTTTCCCGAACGATTTACATATGTAAAGGAAGATTGGTTGTAATTTTTATGGTAGTCCCGGCCAGAGCGGGTGCCTCTACCAACTTCGAGAGCTTCTTGAGAAGGGTCTTCGTTTGGAAGATTGTCTTTAAGATCAAGAGGCTGTCGTTTTTCATTTGCTGAGGATGAATTAGCAGCAGAGTTGCCATCCTCAATGATCGTGTTGCACGGAGCATTTTTCGGGAACAAGTCCTGAACAGCATCCAGCAATCTTTCTTCTTCGTTGACTAATTCATCGTCCCAAGCATCAATGGCTGGGAATTCTTCAGTCAGGAAGGGTGTGAACTTTGAAGTCACAGTCTCAGGAGAAGAAACCTGAGAGGGTGTCATCTCAGTGAAAGTCACGTGAGTGTAAGTGCTCTCATCAGACGATGCTTCGGAAGAGCTATAATCCCGAATTATCACATTACAGGAAGCTCTGACGGGAGACGTTGCCTGATCGGAGTCAGACTCATCCTCGGATGTAAGAGGATCGTCTATCCAGCAATTTTTTCCATTTTCAGGAGTTAAGGGAGGATGTACCTAATGGTCTTCAGGGACTTCAGGCTCTGGGTTGCGAGGAGGCTCGTTGATGCGGTCTTGCTCTTGTTCTAGAGCAAGTCGCTGCAAGATCCTTGCATATTCTTCAAGATCAGGCATGGGAGCCGGATCTTCTTCTTCTTAAACTCTTTGTGGCTCAACATGGTTGATTTCCACTGGAGTAATGAGAGGTGCTGAGTCAGCAGCATTTTCTTGTACAGCTTCTTGGTCTTCTTCATCATCAGACCAGGATCCTTGTGGCTGTAGGGGGTTATACCAGATTACTGGCATAAGATGAGACTTAGGAACCCATTCCTCATCGGAGAGATATTCTCCTGTTTCAAGGGACTCCTCCCACTCATCTGTGTAGTTGGATTCGAATCCATCATCGGTGTCGCTGGACTCGTATCCATCAATGGAGAATCCAACAACCGAATTGCAAGAGTATGATGCCTCCTGCATGGCTTCTTTGAATTGAGGTGGCATGAAATCACTGAGAGTGAATTTCCTTACCCCTTTTGAAGTCTCTGGAAGGGATGTTTTTGTTACCTCCAGTGAAGCGGTAGAGGAAGCCTCTGCCTTTTCTTTGACCTCTAGTTTTGGCTGGGTCTTCTCTTGCCGTTTGAGCTTGAGGAGATGTTTCCTAGCCTGCCTTCGCTGTTGAGCTGTAGGCTTTGTTTTCACGACCTCCCAATTTTCATCTTCCAGGAGATCGGGATATACCCATATCGGTTGTTCGCCTGGTGTCGGGTAAGGAACCAGTTCCTCGGACGCTTGGATTGAGTTTATCACCTTGAAGGAAGTAGTGATCTTCTTCTTCGGTGATTTTGATGTTTGTCCACATGTCACCATGTTGACGGAGGCAGACCCATAGTTTTTGTCAAAGGTGATGACTCCGTTTTTCCACATCTCGTTTATTTTCTCTCTCACAACGAAGCATTGATTGAGAGGATGCGAGATCATCTGGTGGTATGGACAGTACCGAGGATCGTTGGTTTTGCCAACATCACTTGGTCTTTTTGGTTCAGGCAAGGTGAGCTTGCCGTTTGCCACAAGAGCCCCGAAGATTTCATCAACGTCTTCATCAAACAGGTATTTCTTCTCTACTCGTTCTTTGAAGGCATCTGAGAGTTCAGGTCTCTTACCAGCAACTTTATTTTCAGCTTTCTTTGGTGGCTGAGGAGCTGACTTGGTCTGCACATTGAGGACCTCTTTTTTCTCGGGTTTAGAGGTTGCAATGGCGGTCGGCTCTTTTCTTGATGATTTCTGACTGTTGAGGTCTTTAATCACCGTTTCAGCTTCCATGGAAGCTTCTAGGAGTTCTCCCAGGTTTGTTGATTTGTTGCCGATGATCATGGAGCGGATTCTGGCTCTCATGTTGTTTCGGCAAATGTCGACTAGCGACGCTTGTGGCAATACATCAGAGCATTTGTATGCCATTGCTTTCCACTTGTGAATGAAGTCATATGTTGATTCATTCTCCCCCTGTTTTAGGCTGCACAGCTGAGCCATAGTAGCGGGATGATCTTCACCTTTGAAGTGAGTCAGGAAGCGTGTCTCTAGCATGGCCCAGTTTTGGATTGAGTCCTCCGGCAGAGTGGAGTACCAATCGAAGGCCGTACCTTTTAGGGTACTTGCAAAGAGGCGGATCTTGAGTGCATCTTGATCCGCGATATCTCCCGTCAGGATCTTGAAGTGGATGACGTGCTGTCTAGCTGATCCTTTGCCCGTATATGTTTGGAGAGTAGGATGCTTGAATTTGGTGGGGAACGGGACCGAGTCCATCCATAAGGGATATGGTGGCTTGATCCCATGCTCCTTGAGTATATCCTCTTCTTTTGCTTTGGCGAGGATACTGTCTACGTCCTTTTTGGTAAGGGCGCGTGACTCATTTTCTTCTCTATTTACCTCGTCGTCTTGA
Organism: Litsea cubeba; assembly: GCA_012931725.1. Lineage (NCBI taxonomy): Eukaryota > Viridiplantae > Streptophyta > Magnoliopsida > Laurales > Lauraceae > Litsea > Litsea cubeba. The sequence goes on from CM022947.1 coordinate 88,112,485, forward strand.
TAATTCGGAGGAGGTTCATTGTTCGCCTGATTTTGGAAGGCGAGGAGAAGGTTTTCCATCAGAGTTTCAATCCTCTGCTGACCCTGTTCCAACTGCTGGATGCGTGTGATCGCATCTTCTGGAGGTGGATTGCGGGGTGGTGGCTCAGAATTTGTAGCCAAGACATTCATCCTTCGTGATTTGAACGAAGAAACTATCCTGGTGACTGAGCTGGGGCTCATTCTTTTTGAAGAAGAGCTTGAGGAAGGATCACTCTGCTGTCCTTTGCTTGAAGGAGCAGGGGATTCTTCTGAATGTCTTCCTGTCCTTGAGACACTGCGGGTCGTCGAACGTCGGACATGGACTTTTGTTGCTGATTTTTGGCGCCTTCTGGTTTTTCCAACCATATGGACGGCAGCAACTTGGTTGGGTCTTTCTTTTTCGACCCATTTGGGAGAGAGTTGAAGTGTAGGAGGCTGGGTCCTTTGCTTCTCTAGTCACTTTTGTCTATACGACGCGCGGCGGCGTATGCGACGAGCAATTTGAGTTTCGGTCAGCTCTGGCTGGGCTTTGATGATGAAGGATGTGCTCCCTCGGGCGCAGCAGCCGAGCCTGTCTTCTTTGTAGCTGGGCAAGGACAGGATGCGAACCCTGTCCTTCGCCTGTTGCAGCGAAGCTTTGAATTTTTTGAGTTTGGCCCCCGTAGAGATGAAGGGTCGAACTGTAGTTTTGTAGGCCTTAGTAGGTGCTTGTAGAGGCCTTGTGATGCATGACTTGATTCTGGGCTTATAGGAACAAGCCGGCTCATGCTGGGTTGACTTGAGAGTCAGGTTGGAGATGGGTCTCTCCTCTTTCATGTAAGCAAGAGGGTAGAACTGGTTCTCCTTGAGTGGGGTCAGGAATGCTGGCTTGGTAGATGTTTGGGACCTTCTTTGTTTTGGTGAAGGTCTTGGGGACCAAGTCTTGGGATAGACCTGATTGTTTGCAGGTCGAGGCTTCGTGGGGCTGCCACGGGCTTCAGGCCTTCTGGTGCTCCCCTTTGGTGTCACGGTAGTGACACGTTGAGAGGCGAGTTTCTGCTTCTTGGAGGGAGCAGTTTGTTCCTCAGGAAGTGGGAATGGTCCCAGCGTCCCAAAGACGATAGTCCGGGGAGTCGAGGTCGACCCGGAGTTCAGAGAGTTGCCGAGGGAGTTGATGCTTCAGCAGCTGATGGGGCGCTTGTAAGTGCGCGTGGTTTGCTTCTGTTGAAGCATGAGTTGGTGCTTGTTTTCATCGAAAGTAATGGTTAGTGAAGCTGCCATTGTTAGTTTTTTCGAAAATTTCTGAAACAAGACCACATCCATTAGTAATCACAAGAATATAATGATCATAAATTGGAAGTTCTATGGTTTCGTCTTTTCAAATTGCTAGAGGAAGATGGCCCAAGCAACATGAAAAAGGTAAAACGTCATAGAGGGTACAATTATTCTGATCGCAGGTATGGTAAGCCCAGAATGGGCATCCCAGTGACTGCTAGAAGCAATTGCGAACTTAAATTCGACTTATCGAGACGCAGAGCTTGCTCGAGGTAAGAAGAATATAAAGCTGGAGTTACAGATGCGCCGTTCGCAATACAGTAGACCCTAAAAGGGCGTACTAGTACCGCTAGACACAAATGTTTTGAGACCGCATCCATGAGATGAGATTCTCTGTTTTGAAAGGTCAAAATTGGATTCATCAAAGAGAGCCGATGGTATTCCAATCTAAACACGGGCTCAGCGATTTCCGCGAGCGCCAGTGCTCAGAAAGAAATGAACCATAATTTCTCGAATCTGAATCTAAAAATGACGAGTTTTTTTTTTGAAAGGCCAATATCGGGTTCATCAAAGAGAGCAAAAGGCACTCCAATCTGAACACGGGCTCAGCGATTTCCGCGAGCGCCAGTGCTCAGAAAGGAGAAGACCAAGATTTCTCCAATCTAAACCCAAAATGACGGAAGTTTTTTTTTTTTTTGAAGATTTTGAAGATTTTCTTTTTTTCTTTTTAAAAAATCTTTTTTTTAATTTTTTTTAAGATTTTTTTTTTGAAATTTTTTTTATTTTTTATTTTTTATTTTAAAATTATAATTTTTTAAAATTTTTTTTTTTTTAAAAAAATTTGTTTAAAAGACGAGATAGTACACATAGGCCTCCTAACCCGGTCTTATGAAATCTTGATTGATAGAATTGCCCCCAGGTAAGGGTAGGATTACTTAATGAACCCGTTTGGAGGACCCTTGCCTAGAACAGTCAAGCTGTCTCCACACTCTGGACAAGGCTTTTCTTTGAATCAACCATGATCAAAGAACACAGTTGGTTTAACCTTAGTGGTCTATGTCTTTTTTTTTTAATTATTTTTATTTTATTATATATTTTTTTAATGAACTCATCGAAGAGAAACGATGGCCCAAAACCTTAGTCGAACAGGCTCAACATTTCTGCAAGCGCGATGAACGATAGGAACGGATCAAGGTTTCTCAATTTTGAATCCAAAATGAGAAATCTAAAATTTTTTTATTTTTTTTATTTATATTTTTTTTTAGATCTTTAATGAACTCATCGAAGAGAAACAATGGCCCAATCCCCGATCCGAACACGGTCTCAGCGATTTCCGTGAGCGCCAGTGCCCAGAAGGGAGAGGATCAAAGTTTCTCAATTTTGAATCCAAACTGAAAAATCTGATTTTTTTTTTTGAAAAGAGAAAGAGTGGAAATAAATTCAAAGAATTAGAAATTTCCAAACAAAAATCTCATCTCATTTTTTTTAGATGCGGAATCCAACATAGGCCACCAATTATAAAGTAGCCAAGGGAATCGAGAAAAGAAATATAAGCATAGAGCAAAATATATGATATGCAAATATTTCATTTCTAGCATCGTGTTCTCAAATAAACGAGTCCCACCGGGTGGAGCCAGCTTGATGGACCGCGCTCCTGCTCGGTTCCTACCGAGGTTCGGCGGACGTGGGAGTCCGTTCGGATCCGACCCTTTCGTAACCAGGGGGCAGGGGCGTGCATCAACATTTCTTTTTTTTGTGTGGGTGTGCCAGATTTTCTATTTTACTTGGAATTGCAAGTGGTGATCCGGAGATCAACCTTCGCAAGTAAAAAGGAAATCAACTTCTTTCAAGTTTTCCATTGCACATATATTTAAGAAAAGAGACATTTTTCTTGGTTTGCCGTGAAAGGCGGTTTTTTTTGGCATTTATAGCCGATTTTGGCGTTTATAGCCGATTTTTGGCGTTTATAGCCGATTTTGGCGTTTATAGCCGATTTACAATCCTTATCAATAATGAAAGACAAGAGTTGTGATTTTTGTCTCTTTTGAAAAAATACAAACTACAATGAAAAGCAAGAAAAGGAGGATCTAACTTCTCAGGAGATTGTGGGGGACTCGTTTAGATTGACGGTCGCAAGCCATATGTGGGCTTCGCCATCATCCATGCAGATGAGAACAGAGGATGCTATTGATTCGCTTGGCTTGGCTATAACCTCAGGTTTTTAGAGGACAAAGACCAAAAGAAGGTCCTATGTCTAATAAAAAGCCGAGTAGACGGGCTGAAAAGCCATATCTAAGCCATTGGAGGCAGGAGGAGAAGGCAAGGACCTTGGGGGGGAGTACCCCCCAAGGGACTTTTGTCACCTTGTTGCGGTGGTCGGTGTAGAACTTCCGCAGAGTTTTCTCTCTTTTCCTTCTCTGAATTTCTGTGCTTCTTTCTGTCTGTGTGTTTGTGCTTTTTTTTTCTGATGATCCTTTCTTCTTGGAGAGCTCTCCTATTTATAGGCTTTTTGGTAGCCATTTAGGAGGGTTTATGGGCTTTTATTGTCATTAAGCCGCATAATGGGAGGAGTTACAGAATTGAATTCTTTATTTTGTAACTCCTTTTTCTTGGCTTCTGATTGGCCGGAGGAGATTGAGGGCATTTAATCGCCTTTAATCGCCATGATGGGAGGAGTTTCATGGGTTAAATGCCATGAATCTCTTGACTTGTGACTCCCGAATGCTTGCTTCTAATTGGGCCGTCCAAAGAAATGGATTAATGACTGTAATAAAGCTAGTCAATTAATCGCATTAAGTGGTCGCCGAGCAGCTGAAGAGTCGCGGGCCGTGCCGCGTCTTTTGGGATTCTTTTGTCGATGATCATCGATGGATCTTCATGTAGATCGACATCAGATGACCATGTAATTTCAGGTGTTTGTTGCCAACAGCGGGTCGGTGCCATCTGTCCTGTCGATTTCTCGATCGGTCGGGTAGAAAGCACACTTTTTTTGGTTGACCGGGTGGCGATCAATATTATTTTCGATACTCTTGATGATTGACCCGTGTTTTGGACGGATGTCAGAGGATTTGGTGTCTCAAAAGCATGAATTTTGGAAAGTACCAGAGGCTGGGCGCTTCGAATCATGAAAAAACGGCGAAAACCGGGGTTTCCGGGGCCTTCCCGGCGACCCCGGGCTCTAAGGTCGCCGGCGATCCTGGGCCAGGTCGCAGGGGCCTGCGACCCTGGGGGGTTTTCCCCCTTTTGTGTCCCGTTTTGTGTCCGTTTTTACTGTTTTTTGATTCTTTTTTCTTCTGTATTTTTCCTTGATATTTGACCATTTATTGGCCTGATTTCTTTGTAGGAAACCTGATGAGAATCCTTGCATTTCATTTTGCAAAGTTTCCAATTTCCTGAGAAAGCTGAAGACTTTGTAGCGCAGAGCTGCCGATTTTCCGTCAGAAGCTGAGACTGGGTCAAACGATGTCGGAATGACCTGAAATTTGGTGTGAAGCCTCCTGAGCAATAAATAAGACCAACCATAGGCTTTTGTTTGAGTTTTGAAGCCGTTTGGGGTCCTATCACCAGTAGACTCGCTTTTGTCGCGATGAAGATGTCGCGGTTTGATGTGCGGTCAACCGATGTCCGATTGACTTGAAATTTGACAGGGAACCTATTGGAGTCATTTTAAGATGATCCATAGGCTCTGTCTTAGAAATCATGGTCTCGGAGAGCTTTGCCGCCGAGAGGCTTGATTTGACTTCCGAGCGTCAAACTATGGTCAAATGTTGTTGAAATGACCTAAAATTTGACGTGTAGCCCTTTATAAGCATTTTGAAGCCGTCCATGTGCTCTATCTGATGAGTAATGGCCTCGGTGGTTCTCGCCGCTGAGAGGCTTGATTTAGCTGTTCGAGGGTTGATGTAGGGTCAAACGTTGTCGGTTTGACTCAGAACTTGACGTGGAGCTTTTTGGAAGTATTTTGAGACCATCCATCGGCTCTGATCGAAGATTTGGTGTCTCCGATGCTTTTGCCGCCGAGAGCTCCTTTTCGGCTGTCGGAGAAGCGAAGTTAGGCCAAATGATTTTGAAATGGCCCGAAATTTCTTGTGTACTCCTCTTTTGGCTGTCTTGAAGGATCTTGCAGTTTTTGTTTGATTCTGACAAGATTTGATTTTTGGAAGTAGCATTGCCTATTTTTGGCAGTTTGCGTTTTCATGTAGCTCTTTGGATCTTGAAGAGGCAAAGTGACATTTTTTGGTGTCAACACCGCCAGGTGGTCGCTGGAGTGCACTGATGTGACGACCATGTCGTCGATGTACACTTCTACCGTTCGGCCGAGCTGAGCCTGGAACATCTTTGTCACGAGGCGCTGATAGGTCGCCCCCGCGTTCTTTAGCCCGAAGGGCATCACCTTGTAGCAGTAAGTGCCGCGGGGGGTTATGAATGACGTTTTCTCCTCGTCAGGCTCGTGTAGTGGAATCTGGTGGTAGCCTCTGTAGGCGTCGAGGAAGCTCATTCGGTCGTGGCCAGCGGTGGCGTCGATCAATTGATCAATCTTTGGAAGGGGGAAACTGTCTTTAGGGCAGGCCCTGTTCAAGTCTGTGAAGTCCACGCACACCCTCCATTTACCAGTTTTCTTTTTTACCACCACCGTATTGGCCAGCCAGACCGGGTACTGGACTTCCCGGATGGATCCTGCCTGTTAGGAATTTTGTGTATTGCAATTTGATGGATGCATTATCATTTTCATCTGAAATTCCGTGGGATCCTAACCCTAGAGGGGGGGTGAATAGGGTGAGCTACACTTTATGACTAATAATGACCAATTTTAAATTCTTTAACATTAACTAGTCACATGTGATGATTAAACAAACAATATGCGGAAGCTTAAATAAACAATCACCACATTGCAATCACCACAACATAAGATTTATAGTGGTTCGGCCTCAATGCCTACATCCACTACCGGCTTGTGTATCCAACACCCCACCGGATTCCCACTATTATGCTTTTCAAAAGGCTAAGCAATAACCTCTACACAATGCTTTTCTAGGCTAAGCAATAACCTTACAATGTGCTTTTGTAGGCTAAGCAATAACCTTTACACAATGCTTTTCTTAGGCTAAGCAATAACCATAATACATAAAGGATTTCTCTCAAAGAAAGTGTCTTCACAAAACACTGTTATGAGATTACAATTTAAGCTCTAATAAATTGCCTCTAAATAGGCGGATATGAAATTGTAAAACAACTCACACAAACACACTAAGAATTACAAAGATGAATGCTAATGAGGTGTGTGTGTGAAAACTTCAATCAAGATTAAAATTAAGCTCAATCTATTTTATGCTTAAAGCAATTCAAAAGTTTAATGCTCATAAAAATATTTGATTGAAGTGTTATGCAAATCACATGTACACAAATACTAACTTGTAAATGATTTATGAAAATCAAGATGACACAAGTTGTATGAAATTAATTATGTCTAAACATGTGATGCATGTTCAATGTTGTTTTCAAAAATAAATTTGTTTAACTAAACTTCAAATAGATTGAAAACACCAAAGAGGATTCAAACAAGTTAAAGAAACATGTTATAAAGGAAATCAAAGATTTTGACTAAACATGTTTAAGAAGTTTTCTAAAACAACCTTGATTTGAATCTAAGTGAAGAATCCAATAAAATCAAAGATTATAAGAAGAATGGATTCAACACATCATAGTTATCATGCTATTAAACATTTCCCAAAGATTTAAACAAAGCATATAACATATGATTAGTTTAAGCAAAGCTTACTTGGAGATTTAACTTCATTAATCCAAGCTTGAGCTTTACTAAAGACCCTCTTGGTCTCTCTTAGTTCATCCCCTTTATCTTCTCTCCAAACTCCTCAAAGATGGCTTGGAAGCTCCAAAACATTCAACTCTTTTCTCATGGGAATGAACTCATATTTATACTCAAAAAGTGAGTATCAGCGTGTCTTCGGTCGACCCCATACCATCCCCGGTCGACCGAATACAAACGGTCACAAATATGACCGTTGGAGAGCCAACGGCCCTCTGCCCGGTCGACCTGTAGTGTGCCAGGTCGACCTGGTCCATGGGCAGGTCGACCTGGTACGCTGCAGGTCGACCCGGGACCAGAATTCCCATTTTTTCAAAGTGATTCTTGAAGGGATTTTTTGGGCCATTAAATCAAGCATGGAAACCTCATTTTAAATCATTCTAAGAGGTTTAAAAACATGAAATATAAAAAGCCTAAAATGATTAGAAAGTTTTAAAACCATAGGCTTGCTTGATTTATAAAACTCTTTTTCAAATTGAATGCATCCAAGATTAAAACCAAAACATGCATGAAACATATGATTTACAAGATTTAAAACAATGCATGTGTAAATCAAGATTTCAAGAATTTCTAAATCAATGCATGTGTGAAAATTCATGAGATGAATAAAATGCTAATGCATCCATCAAATTGCAATAAACAAAATCCTAACATCATCATCATTTGAATTTTCACATGAGCATTGATTTAGAAATCTTGAAATCTTGATTTTCACATGCATTGTTTTTAGAAATCTTGGTTCATGCATGTTTTGATTTTATACTTGGATGCAATTAGTTTTGAAAAAAGTTTTTAAGAATCAAGCAAGCCATTGTTTTAAAAAGTTTGAAATCATTTTGGCTTTTTATGTTTCATGTTTTTAAGCCTCTTAGTTTGATTTAAAACATGATTCCATGCTTGATTTATTGGCCCAAAAGTCCCCACAATAAATATCTTTAAATATGCAATTTTTGGGGAATTTGGTCCTTGGGCCCGGGTCGACCCCCAGTGTGGCCGGTCGACCGAGCCCATGGACTCGGTCGACCGGCCACACAGGGGGTCGACCGAGAAAGTGTCCGTTGGCAGTTTTCCAAACGGTCAGTTTTATTACCGTTGAAGGGTAGGTCGACCGAGCAGTTAAGGGGGTCGACCGGGGACACGCAGAAAGTCACTTTTTGACTATAAATACTAGTTCATTCCTTAGCCAAATGAGAGGAACTTTTAGGCCCTCCTTGAGGTGTTTTGAGGCCAAAGAAAGGGGGATAAGCTAAGGGAGGCTAGAGGGTCATTAAGGAAAGCTAAAGCTTGGATCCATTAAGTTAAATCAACAAGTAGGCTTTGCTTTCCTAATCATATGTTTTCATGCTTTGTTTTAATTATTGGTAAACCTTTGTTAGCATGCTAAACTATGATTTGTTGTGTCCTTAACATGTTTATGTTTTGAATTGATTCATTGTTTTGGATGCACCACCATGATTCAAACCAAGTAGGACTCTAATTGGTATATCTATGTGAATCTTGTTTTGGAATCATCTTTGAAATCATATGTAACATGATTCCTATACTTGGTTGAATCTTTGGTTGTTGTTTTTCATCATAAGAAAATCACTTTCAAATCTATCTTATGTTTTGGATTCAACAACTTTCTAAATCACATGTATTTGGTTTTAAAGTTTTACAACTTGTTTAAACATTGATTGGTATATCATTTTCAAGTTGTCTTTTTAAACACATGTGTTTTGACCCTTAATTTCAATCAAATATATTTGTATGTTTTACACTTTCAAATACTTTAAGCATACATTGAGCTTCATTGTTAATTTGATTGAAATCCATATGCATCACATGTTTTGTTCTTTGATTTTCACAACTTGTTTAGAATACATAGGTATGTCTTTTACAAGTTACTTTTAACATGTGATTAGCATTTCCTCAATCATAAATGTTTTGAGCTAAAACTTTCAAAAGCCTTTGGCATACATTTATGAGCTTTGATTTTCAAATTGATTGAGGACGTCATGCATACACTTTGAACATACATCTTTGCATTCATATAGTGTTTGCATGAATTAGTTTTTCACTTTCATATCCGCCTATTAAGAGGCATTGTATTGAGCTAAATATGTATCTCCATCAAGTGTATTTTAGACACTACTAAGAGAGAGAACCAACCATTTGGTTGTATAGGTTATTGCTTAGCCTAAAAAGCATATTGTAAGAGGTTATTGCTTAGCCTAGAAAAGCATAGTTGTAAAGGTTATTGCTTAGCCTATTGAAAAGCATACATAGTGGAAATCCGGTGGGGTGTGAGGAACACAAGCCGGTAGTGGATGTAGGCATTGAGGCCGAACCACTATAAATCATTGTGTTATGGTGTGTGCTATGTGGTGATTTTGTTTATTAGCTTTCGCATTTTATTTGTTAATCATCACAAGTGACTAGTTAATTTAAATAAGTTAAAATTGGTCATAATTGGTCACTAATTAGTAGCTCACCCTATTCACCCCCCCTCTAGGGTAAGGATCCCCAGGACTTACACTGCCTTCAGCAGTTTGTCGACCTCTTCGACGACCGCGTCTGTCTGCTGCAACCCTGTCCTTCGGGCCCTCTGCACTACTGGTTTGTGGCTGGGGTCCACATTTAACTTGTGGCACATGACCTCGGGGTCGACCCCAGGCATTTCGCTTGGGCTCCAAGCAAAGACATCGACGTTCTGCATTAGGAACCTTGAGAGCTCGGCTCTCTCCTCGTCTGGCAGCTGGGTGCCGATCAGGAAGAACCTATCTGGGTATGCCGAGTTCAGCCTGACCTCGGCCAGGTCCTCAATGCTTTTCTTCTCGGGATCTCGGTCGATTTCATCTAGGCCTTTCTCGAATTCGGCGAGGTTGACATGCTCTGGCTCTTTCACTGCTGGGACCGCGGCCAGCATGCACTGCCTGGCCTGCTGCTGATCTCCCTCCACTGTGACCACTTCCATTTTGCCCTCCTTGTTCTCGAGGACGAACTTCAGCTTCTGGTGGAGGGAAGAAGGGACCGCTTCCAACTTGTGGAGCCACGTTTTGCCCAAAATGACGTTGTAGGGAGAAGGGGTGTCTACGACCAGGAAGTCGGCCAACAGGGAGGCTCCGCCGACTCGGGTTTCCAGGGTGATCCTGCCCTTGGGATAGACTGGCGTGGCGGACAACCCTAGTAGGGGTGCACGGACCTCCGTGAGGTCTGCTTCCGAGAGGTTCATTTTCTTGAAGCACTCGTAGTAGAGGACCTCGGAAGAGCTGCCGGAGTCGACGAGAATCCTCTTCATGGTGAAGTCCCTCAGCTTCATTGTGAGGAGCAGGGGGTTGTTGTGAGGAAACTGGATTCCCTCTAGATCTTTATCTGAGAATGAGATAGCGGGTCGGTCGCGGCGAGCTCTCTTGGATGCCGGTGCGAGCTCGGCTTTCATCACCTCCTTCCCGTGCGATGCCCGCCTGGCCTCGGCGCGGGCCCGCAAGCCTCCACGAGACGAGGGAGAGGGAACTGAGGACGCCAGGTGGATCACGTTAATGATCTTCTCGGAATCCTCGCTGTCTGGGTCCCGAGCCGCGCTCCGGTGAACTCGGCCCTCGCTGCCGCCGGCATCTTCTGCCTTGACGAACTCTGGAATGTGGCCTTCGCTGGCTAGCTTCTCCAGGTACCACCTCAGAGACTTGTAGTCCTCGGTCTTGTGCCCGTTACCATTGTGGTAGGAGCAGTAGAGCTTGCTTCGGCTGCCGGAGGTGGGCTCATTCCTCAAGGGTGGAGGCCACTTGAAGAACGCCTTGGTCTTTATCTTGTTCAGGATATGGTATATCGGCTCCTTGAAGACGACGTTGACGCTCTGACCGGCGTTGGTGGGAGGTCTGGGCCTCCAGGTGCCCCCAGATCGGGACGACGTAGGCTTCGCCGAACTAGCGGGCCAGGCCTGCTTGGGCTCCAGGTTCTGAAAGGGCCTCCCACCTCTGTGCCGAGGCTGGCTGCTCTTCAGCTCGGGCTCCGGTCTTTGGTCCTCTTCTCGGGCCTGGATTTCATCTTCCTCCCGGGCGACAAAGCGCTTTATCCGGGACATTAGCGCTGGCATGGATTCTGGGGGGTCTCCGACCAAGTCCTTCCGGAGGTCGTGGCTGGGGATCAGGGCACGTTGGAAGGCGAAGATTGCTATTTCCTCCCTAGTGCACTCGATCTGGCTGTAAACCGCCTAGAATCGTCGGGTGAACTTGGTGAGGCTCTCACCCTGCTTCATTCTCAGGGCGAGAAGGTCCCCCTCTGTTTTCGGGACGACGCTGTAAGCTTGGAACTTCTTTAGGAAGGAGAGCTGGAGCTCCTTCCAACTTGAAATCGACTTCTCTGGGAGGGTGCAGAACCACTTCAGAGGGAGGTCACCCAAACTGGAGGAGAAGATCTTGCAGTTGAGGTGGCCCTCATTCCCCCAGATGGACATCTTCTGGGAGAAGTGACGGAGGTGAGCGGATGGATCGGACAGTCCGTCGTAGGGGACGAACCGCGGGACAGAGAACTTTTTGGGCAAGGGGGTGCGCTCGATGTCCCTCGTGAAGGGTGAGGCCCCCAGATCGGTATGGCCACAGATCTGCTTCTGGTCCCGCACGTCCAGGTTGTGCTGAAGAGCCAACCTAACGCGTTTGTCGAATCGCTCCTACTCGTCGTCCTTCTCCGGAGTCTGCGCTCTTGGCTTTCGCTTGGAGTGGTTCGGGCTGCGATGGCTGTGGGTTCGGCCATCGCAGCTATGATGACTTCGGCTGTTGCTTGAGCCTTCATCATGGATCTGGCTTCGCTTGTGGTCCAGATGGTCTCTGAGATCCTCACGAGGAGGCTGGGCTGCCTTGCTCGGGGCGTCCCTCTTCTTTCCCTGAGGATCAGAGACCTGCCTCAACGAGGCAGTTTGCGCTGCTCTCAGTTGCTGCTGGAGCTCGCGGATTAACCGCTCCTGCTTTTGGAGGAGAGCATTTTGAGCTGCAGCATCTCCTCCAGTGGCAGGAGGTTGAACGCGACGCGTCTCTTCCACGGCGACGGCTTTATCTTTGCGAGGACGCTCATGCCGACGCTCGTCGCGTCGGGGTGGCGTGACTTCGTCTGCTGAGAACGAGGCCTCGAGTCCTTCTTGGAGGGGGACCTCGACGTAGAGCTGCGAGCCTAAGCGGCCCTCACCTGCAGATGTGCCATGCACCGTTCGGGACCGCCCCTGAGGAGGGACATCCGTCGACGGTGCTGGCAGCTCGAGCGCTGCTCTCGAAGATTCTCCGCCCTTCCTAGCTTTCGGAGGCATGATTTCTGGGAGATTGAGGTTGAAAAGGTTGGGAAGGTTGGGAAGGTTGGGATATAACTTCCCCACAGACGGCGCCAATTGTAGGTGCAGAAAATAATGACCCACAATAACTAGGGAGCCTTAGAGGACTTATCCAAGGTGGTGATGACTAGATACCCTCCGAAAGCCTGAAAGAGAAGAGCAAACGGTCAGAGGACCCTGGCCTGGGCGGCGTAAGGCTCTCCGATGCCAAAGTCAGTGAATGAACTGGAACAATGGAAGGAGGAAGAAGAGAGGCAAAGTAACGGCTCTGTGGGTTGAATTGTGCGTACCTTGCTGGTGGTATGAGGCTCTATTTATAGACGCCTAGACGATATCTTTGGACGATATCTTGGTGTGGGTCCCATGATTCGACTGGGAAGTCGTGATCAGCCCACAAAGTAATTAATGCGGTCCAATCCAGCCCACTCTGCATTTAATGCCAGTCGGATCAGCCCACATCGCATTAAATGCGCGTCTTGTTGGGCCAGATTGTGTTGGAATCCTTTGACGGTTGGGGTACCATCGGATCCGCCCTCAGGCCTTGCCCTGATGTGTCTTCAGCCGCTGGATGCCGCCCTGTCAGGGATCTGGCGAAGATTGTGAACGGCTGGATGTCGCATCTGTCTCACTAGCTCGCGCCCCTAGTCCTCCACGTGCCTGATGACGTGGGGGATGAGGGGCGCGAGTGGAGGCTCTTTCCTGCTTCGGCTTTCGTCCCGGCTCCTTCGGCCGAGGTGGAGCTTCCTGCCGAGGTGGGCACATGGAGTAGCCGAGCTCGGCGCTAGCGGTCCGGACCTGCTTGACTTCGGCCGGAGCCCCTGTCCTGGTAGCCGGGGTGAATCTGGTGCCACGTGGGCGGCACGCGGATGGCACGTGAGAATGCTTAGTCTCATCTGATGGCTGTGATTAGCGTAATCCTGGAGTTCTGGAAATCTCCCCACACAATTATCAACCAGGCTGACCAAGAAATAGCTGCTCTGCACCTGTAAATTAGAGAGCACAAAATTCACTGGAATTTCCCAAGTGGCAGAAAGAAAAAGGAAAATATAGAGAGCAATGAAACAACTATGAGATTGATATATATTTTACCTGCTCTAGAATTTTCCTGGAGGGGTCACCCTCTGAAAACAAGCATGCCCATCCCCTTGTCCAGATCCCAAATGCCTCATCCTTCCACACCATGAAACTTGCAGGATCCACAACAGTTGGTTGGATGATCTCCTTAGCAGGGAAAACACCCCATGTCACTGCATACAAACTGAAAGATGACCTACACAACTGAATTGAACTTGCTGCAAACTGAAAGATGACTGGTATGAAAAATGGAATGCAAGTCACTTTCCAAGCTAGGCAACTCCAGGTTGGAGAGAAGGTTAGGGACACCATAAATGAGGGTCATGGTATACCCATTTAAAAGCAGGACCACTCACAATGGATAGGGTATGGGTAGTGTTCCACTATCATGGGCATTTTTCTATCAGTATTTAATATCCATTGAACAATAAGGTTCGGATATAAGGTTAGTATGAAAAGCTGATACACAAGTGCAATACTGTGTCCAGGACAGCACAGGCATCAGGAACTCCCTGCCTTTTGCAGTCCTATTTCAAAGTATATAAAACGTACGATGACTAAATGACAGCATTCAACGGCAATGCGCCCGTGGCAATGGCATACCATTCAAAGTGGCATGACCTGGGGACAATTCCCAAGTGCTGCGACCATATGATGGATTGCCGGAGTGCTCCATATGATGGATTGCCGGAGTCAATGCGCCCGTGGCATCAGGCATCAGGAACTCCCTGCCTTTTGCAGTCCTATTTCAAAGTATATAAAACGTACGATGACTAAATGACAGCATTCAACGGCAATGCGCCCGTGGCAACCCATCTTCCCCGCGGGTATTGGTCCCAACCATGAGTCCTAGAAATATAGCTTTTTGGACGATTAGCCCTGGGATCATTGACCCAAAAATAGATCAGAAAGACTTCAAAATACCTTGGCACATATTAATCGACTTAAGCTACATGAACCAAAGGAAGGTTTCTAAAATAACAGATTTACAGAATACCAAAATATCGGTCGGACATCTTCATTAACACGAAAGATATTTGCAGGACGCCTCCATGGAAGAGACTTTGAAATCTTAGCATCATCTATTAACCCAAGGTTCTGCAAACATAAATTAGATATGTAGACCCGCAGTTAAATACCAATTTTTTTTATTTTTATTTTTTAGACCATCATGTACCTATATAGAAAATTGTGGATATCCAAACAAAGCGGACCTTTAGTATAGCCAATGCAGATTTCTCCATGTTTAGTGTGTAAAGATGCAGTGTTTTGATTCCATGAGATAAGATTTTCTTGCACATTTCGGTTCCAAGGTGTACACCATAAGCCTTGACAGCCTCTTCATTGTCACCATAAGCCTTGACAGCCTCTTCATTGTCTTTGATAGGATCCAAAGCAGCTATGATCTCGAGAAGTACCTGCAATATAACAGTTAATGCATACCCGTCAATCTATGTTTCCAAAATCAAGAAAGGCACAACCTAAATCTCTGACATGTGACTTACATCATAAGATATTAGCTAACAAATAGATGCATATTTCAAGAAATTAAACCACTGGCTGATTGGTTTTGATCTCCCAAAACCGACTTGAGTCAATCTCTGAACAAGATGAATATTTCAAAAACACAAGATGATACCAAGAGCACAATTAAGTTTTGTTTTCAATCAACATCATGATTTGGTGTGTTTATGGTAATTTTGCAAACTTGTATGATTCAATCAACCCAACTGATGACACACCAGATTCACGCTTCCAAAGTCCAAACTTTACTAATGAAAAGAAATAATATCAACAAAAGGAAAAGGAGTCTCCATACTATTGAACAGTCAAAAGGGATGTGAACATTTTCTCATCACAATGCTCAACTTTAAGAAATTGTAAACATTCTTCCTTCAGTGAATGAATCCAATCATCCACCCTAACAAATTTTAAGAAACTCTGGATGTATATTTGCCAATAAAAAAAATACTGCATGGAAGAAACCTTAGTTTTACAAAATCCAGTCATACGCAAGAAGCCCTTGTAGTTATTCATGGGCATGATTCCTGGCACAATGGGACAAGTAATTCCAATTTGTCGACAGTCGTTCACAAGTGTGAAATATGTCTGTATCATAAAATAGCTGAGTAATGATAAGATCTGCTCCATCATCAACCTGAACAAAGAAAACTCAATGAGCAAAGTACGAAGCTAAACAAATGGCACAAAATCGACATGAAACATTACCAAATAAAAAAAATCACAACCAAGAGCTCCATTAAAGGGATATACCAGCGTTGAATGAAAGGGGTCCTTCCAAGAAAAAAATAAATGAATATATCAGCTAAATGACATTGGATTTGCTGCCACAGTAACAGTCACTGAAACTATTTTATAGATCAATGAATTAACTCGAAGACTCAAATCTGTATGAGTCTGAAGTCTGACAAATGAATTTGACTAGTGTAAGGGACGTACCTTCCTCTTCAAATAAGTAAGATCATTTTGGTATCCTTCCAAAGATACCCCACCCTCACCTTGTATCATGTCAGGATGAGCCTCTGAGACGTACCCAGAAATAGAAAATAAAATGATTTCAGAAAAATGCATTAGCAAAGACAATAAAACAATATGCTCTGGATGCAACTCAACAGTTGAGACTTACCTGGATAACCAGCAACAACAGTTATGCCAAAGTAATCACCATATTTGGCTCGAATATGCTCCACCTGGACAATAGATGCCAAGTCATGCTTCTATCAAAGAATACAAAACTAAAACTACCCCTAGATATTAATGGATTAAAAAGTAAAAATGCACGACTAAATAAGTAGATGGAACCATACCCACAAATAAAATGAAACCCTAGTTCCTAAAAGATGCAAAATTTACTCAAGAAGTCCACATAACGCAACATCCAGATCTAAAAATAGGGGCAATACACAAGGAAAGAGAAACAACCTGGATGACGAAGACCACCCTAGGCAGCAGAATCAGTCCGAGACCGCAGGCTTGGGTCTTGAAACCAATAAATCACAAGAAGAAAAAAAATCACATTACAGAAATCGTCAGGACATCCTTGAAATGAAAAGAACCAGATGAAGATGATGGTGATGATGATTAAAAACAAAAGCCCAAGAGAGAGAGACCGTGTAGGTCTTGGGGGCGATGGTCTTTTCCCCAACCAAAACCGAGATTAATACAAGCATCAATACATTCACTTGGGCTCAAGTTCAAAAGCCGAGTTTAATCAAATGAAGCCCAAAGAAGAAAAAAGGACAGAACGAGAGAGAATGGAATGTAGATGGAGAGGGAGAGGAACAGAGGGGGGAAAAGGCCGGAGTGAGAGAGAGAGATACCTGAGTTGGAGACCTCAATCGAGTGGGCCGGAGCAGCGGAGGGACGGACGGAGCTGGGGGTGAGAGCATTTGAGAGATCGAGGGCGAAGTCGGGGTCTGATTGGGAGCGAAGGGCACAGTTTGGGCGCTTGAGGGCAGAGCGCGGGAGGGGAAAAAAAAGTGGGAAAGAAAAATTGAAGAATAGCCCCGCCATAGACGGTCGCTAATGCTACTTTTTGCGACGGCAACAGGCGGCCGCCCGCTTTTTCTGCGCCAAAAATCTAAATTCTAGTAGTTAGAGAAAGAAAAGCTTTCACATGCAAAGTAGATTACATCAAAGAAAGCTTAAAACTAAAAAAAGTAGTTTTAGTGAAAGAAACAAAGAGGGATTCAGAAAATAAAGAGCCTAATCAAAATCTCAACTACCAAGCACAATATTTGTTACTTGCACTCTTTATCAAAAAATGAAAAAAGAATAAAAGAATAAAAACACGTAACATCATGATTGAAAGAGGGCATCTGCTATTGCATTTCTAACTTCTGACATCTCCATCTGTTCTGCAATATCTATTGCTGTATCGGTGTCGGAGGTACCATTGTCATCATCGTTGCTCGCCTCTAAAGATATATTTTCATTCTCATACTGTTGAAAGAGTGTGTCTGTAATAGCTTCTTTTCTGATAAAGTTGTGCACAGTCAATGCAGCATCTACTATACTACTTTGTACAGGAAATGGGTAGGGAGGCATCCTTTTCAAAATCGGAAAACGAGCCTTCAATACTCCAAAAGAACGCTCTATTACATTTCTTAATGATGAACGAACATAATTGAACTGCTCCTTCCTATCACGTGGATGACCACCACCTCGAAAATCCGATAGCCAATAACGAACATTACGGTAAGGAGCAAGAGAACCACGCATATTCATAAACCCAGCATCAACAATGTAATATTCACCTGAAAATAGAAAAAGTTAATATCATCTCTTGAAAATGAGATTTGATTCATAATTTACTAATCATAGGTACCTGGAGGGGCATGTGGGAAATTCATTTGTGGTTTATAAATTGTATCCAATAAGATGCATGAATCATGTGCAGTGCCTTCACAGCATTTACAAGTGTACCATCTATTGCCCCAAAACAATCATTCAGAAAAAGACAAAAGATTTAAAAAAGTAAAGTTAATTTCATTGGGGAGAATACTTGCAAATATGATTAAGTGTGAGATTATACCTTGAAATATGGATGAAATCGAAGGTTGTGCAATATCTCCTTTAGTGTTTGGTCGTATGGAGGGGGTTTTATAATGTCCATCGACAGGTGAATCATTGCTACTAAAACTGCATGAAAGTGACGATATATAGTTTCACCTGAGTGTTGAAATCTATCTTGCTAGATCCTATTTCTATGATTTTGCCCAATTGTCATTAAAAAGATAGTCACTTGCTCCTCTAATGAAACATATCGGCTGTCTTCAAGTAGACTCTTTCGTAGTAATACCATACACAATCGTAAGAAGACATGTTTCTCCATATGCAATAGCTCCAAGCATACTGTTCTATTACCCTCCAAAATGCCTTGAACAAAAACATGACCTGATAGAATTGAGGTCCTGCATGGCTCCTTAGATATGTACATCCCTCGCTTATTTAGAAGTAAAAAAGTGAGAAAAGCTATCAATCTTCGCCTCCTTGGTGTCATAGTTTTCTGCATTCATTCCATCCCACAATAAAGAAAAAAAAAAGAACTAGAAGATTTCATAAATTCATTCCATCCCACAAAAGAAAATCATAAGTTCCTAGATTAATTCCACCCGTAATATAAAAAAAGCATAGGTTCCTACATTCATTCCATCTCACAATAAAAAAAATCACAAGTTCATTCATTCATTTCATCCCATAATTAAAGGAAAAAACATAAACTTCTTGCATCCATTTGGTATCTCACAATAAGAAAGAAAGCCAAGTTCATATATTCATTCCATCCCACATAAAAATAATTGGTGGGGTTCTTACATTGATTCTATACTCCTTAAAAAAGATACTGCTCCAAAAGTCAAGAGTCATAAGTTCTTACATTCTGTATACATTCAAAAGTGACTCGTCATAAGTTCTTACATTCAGTATATTCTAAAGTGATGAGTCATAAGTTCTTACATTCAATATATTCAAAAGCGATGAGTCTAAAGTTCTTACATCCAAAAGTGATTCCATACTCCTCCAAAAATCCCACTATATTCAAATAAAACTTAGCAAGGCCCATGTTTCAGTATCATATTTAGCCAATAGATGTGAGCATCATCACTCTCAAACGACATGAAAATATTTCTATTGTCCTTATCCTTAAATGCCCTTGTACCAAAAAAATACAACTCTGAGGTCTCTTTGATATTTGGTATCAGTTTTAAAGTAGCAATACATTCATGCATTGTAGGACCTTCCTTCATCTCTTCCACTTTCCTCTCTTTGTCTTTTTCTTTCATCTCTTCTTCTTTCCTCTCTTTCTCTTCTCTCTCTTCTTCCTTCATGAAGAGTCACTGTTGCAGTATATTATGAATTTTGAAGAACTACAACTAAGTGGTTGTCACTAAGAGTCACTGAGGCAATAAATAGCACCAAGTTTTCTTTGATAAAATAGATATAATAAATAAATTTGCTAAGCCAATGGATACATATATCCACATCATATAAGTAATACATCAGGTGGCCCTCTCTAAAATATAAGCAAATCCACTAATCAGCATTCAATGTTTAAGTGTAGCAGGCCTGATGAGTGGACTTACCTGATTTTTGGCTAGTTCATCTACATGGCCAATCGACAATCAATTCACTAAAAGCTAATGAGCAAACCCAAATGCACAATGAACAAGCAGTGTCAATCCAAGGCATCTCTATAAACAAAATAATTTCATTTGCACATTACTAATTGGTAACATGTACCCTCAGCTCAAAACTGTACCCAACAGATCACATGGTAGAGAAATGAAAGTAGATGAAATTCTAGTACCATTTCAAGTCCAGGAGCTAAGGGTTTTTCAGCAAAACAGAACATAAGAGACTATTCATAAAGATTTGAGTATTTCCTATCTAACAACAAAAAAGATACATCTTTTCTTGTCGGAAGAATTCATACCCATTACAGGATGAACACGCACACAACAGAACTGAACAATCATACCCACACCCACATCCATAAGAGCAAAACAATCACTGAATTGCTATTCCAATAGAAAACCAACTCTAAACATGCAAAAATCGAATCACTCGATTCAACCTCACTGATACATCATGATCCACATACACCCACAACAAGGAAAAACACAAAAGAAAAATAAAAAACCAACTGACAACAGGATCCAAACATGTCATCTCTATATCTAAATACAAAATAATTATGGGGTTTTGTTTCAGATTGAAGCCCTAAAACCCTAACATTCCATTATATTTTCAAATGAAATCGCCATCATGATACCACAAAAAACCCTAAATCCCCGAAAATATCAAATGGAGAGAGAGAGAGACTCACCGGCTTGAGTTATGGTGGAAAAGACTGGCGGTGGTTGAAGTAGGGGCAGTGACGAAGTTGAAGGAGAAAACCCTTTGAGGGACGAGAGGTTTTTCTTCGTTGGTGAAGATGGAAAGAACACTCCTTATATATGGGTAAACTTGTCATTAATGTAATAAGATGATGGTATAGTTGTCCAAATATTTTAATGGATGTCTTTCCGCTTCAAACATCCTTCTCTAATTCGAGTCTCATGCTTTCCCATATTTTTTTGAAGAGTGCTGCTACCTGCACACTGCATTTTGCTCTCCCCACACTGCATCTCTTTACACAGTGGTCTTCAGTGAATAATTTTACAAGTTTTTCTCTCTACACTCTGCAATTTCCCAAAAACACCCATTCTTCCTACATGATGAAAATACTCCCTACACTCTGCATTTTCCCCTCCCATTTCACTCTTCACTGCACCCTCCATGTCGAAGGCGATCTCGACGATCTCCCCCACCCGGATGTGAACGCCACACCTCATCCGTTTCAGCCATCTCTCTGTGCTCTTCTTGCCTTCTTCTTCAAACTCCATTACTGTGAATCGTCGACGTTCCAACCTTTGTGAGTGAGTTCGATCCCTTTTGCTTGATCACAAATGCTTGTAGTTTTCTTTTAAGATCAAAGATTTGGTTTATTCATATTTATTTTCCTCCTTCATGCGCCATTGTCTCCCACATTTCTCCAAAAACACTGTAGTCATTTTCGTGTGTTTATGACGATCCCGTTCGGATCTGCAGGTCCGAGAGAATACAGTTTTTTCAGACGGCATGATCCGTAAAAGTCTAAAACTCACGGCAGTATAGGTCCGAGTAGAAATCACTTTCACGGCATTGTGGGTTCGAGTAAATAACACTTTCTCAGCACTGTAACGCCGAGAGAATAATATCCAAATGGATATTCAGGGCCGAACGGGCTGCGACTCAGTTCTGAACTATCTCTTGATGAATTTTTTTCAGATATATGGATGTGCCCAGTACCTCTAGGACATTTAGGATTCGACCCACAACATCGAACAGGAGACTCCGTCAAAGGTTTGTTGCTGATGTGTCTGAGGGTGATGAAGACGTACTTGAAGAACAACCCGAAGCCGAAGTGGAGACCGAAGTCTCCGAAAAGGCAGAAGAAGTACGTGAACGAACTTCATCTGTTGCTCATGATAGTAGTGGAGAAATTCTCGGGGGGCCTACAAGTTTGAGCCTGCTACCTAGTTTCCGGACGCATATTGCTGCAAGTATTTGGCAGCAGTAGGTTTGTGATTAATCTAGGTAAACATGTTTTAAATTTTATTACCTTCACTAATTTGTTTTTTATTTCATTTTGCAGGAGAGACCGCCACTTAAATGCATAAGCCATGGCCAAAAAATCAGTGACTGGGCATGGAATGCAGAGGGAAGGCAGAATACCATTTTTAGTCGTCTCATTGGCCGTTCGGGGTTGGCTCCATTGGTGGCGACATCTTATCGTTCCATCAACAAGAACATGGTGTCAGCATTTGTGGAAAGATGGCAGCCTGAGACAAACACATTCCACATGCCTTTTGGTGAAATGACGATTACCCTTGATGACGTGAATACCATTTTAAGGATCCCAGTCACTGGCAAATCTGTATCAGTGGAGCATTTGAGAGATCAAAGACACTTGTAGAGCATGGTCTCGGTGTCACATCCCAGCAGGCACACGAAGAGTTAGTAGGTGTGCGGGGCTCGTCGATTAGAATGGAGTGGCTGAGGGACCTATATGGTTCATTAAGTCAAAATATTTCTGTTGATATGCCATCTGCATAACAAATGTTTGGCGCTAGGGAAAACAATAGATATAGCGTTCATTAAAGCCATCTCTCTGTTAGTGATGATAACGCTAGGAAGAACACCCTCGCCAATAATTTTACGCAAAATACCCAATGCCCATGAGTAACAGTCTTCACGTTCATTCTGGACATATACAATGCATGCCGAAAAAGTCTTCTCTGTCGATGTAACCCCAACAATCTCTAATAAAGGCATTCGATACCGATTGGTCTTGTAGGTGCAGTCCATTATCAACACATGAGGAAATGCATGCAAGAGGTCTAGGCTGAAAGTGCAACTAGGTTCAATAAATAAGTCCTAGAGGGGGGGGGGTGAATAGGACAAAAGGAGTTCTAATGCCAATTTTAAACTTATTAGCTTAATTTTAATCTCAACTTGGAATAATAATCATACATAACAAAATAACTTGTTTGAATTATAAGTTCAATGTGTGTGTGCTTAAATAATCAGAGACACTCTAATTTGAAACAAGATAGTAAGCATAAGAGATAAAATGGCACAAGAGATTTATAGTGGTTCAGTCACACAGACGTACATCCACTCTCAAGGGTCACACAGTCCATTGGTTCCACTATAAAGAATCAAACTACACAAGTACTGATTCTAACTCAATTTTGTTACTGAGGTTCTATCACACAGATCTAATCCCCATACATAATTTTTTAGAGTGGTTGACACACACATATTCAATCCACTGTCACAAAGATATAAATTTAAATGGAGGGCGAACACTTGCCTTTGATGAAGATCGAAAGTGTTCGAGGAAGCTTTTGACCGTGATCGAAGCTTTTTACCTCTTACAGGTAGCTTGGTGTTGATGATGAAACTCCATTGAGATGCACGGCCAAGTTGTGGAGGTTTGATTTCTAGGGAAAAAATGAGAGATAGCTTTAGAGATTAGGATACCCTAGATTTGGCTTCTCAAAGCACACTCCTTAGAGCTAAGTAAGCCCTTGGATTTTTCAAGATAGAATCTAAGTGTGTTTGGAAAAAGCTTTGAGAGCTTGGGAAAGGTTTACAAGAATTTAGAACAAAGGCTCTTCAAAAATTGGACTCCTTAATGTTGAAAATGGGCTTCAGGTATTTATAGAAAAAATCCAACGGTCATAAAACGGCTAGTGAACAGTGAATAGTGAATAGTATTACTGTTCAAACAGCTAGTGAACAGTGAACAGTGAACAGTGAATAGTGTTACTGTTCAAACGGTTATTGAACAGTGAATAGTGATGTTACTGTTCATGCGGCTAGCCGCGAGGTAACCGAAAAACCATTTTAAGAGAGTTTTTGCTCTCTGGAAAAGTAACCGCGAGGTGACCGAAAACCATGGCGGTTAGCCGACTTCTGAGGCCTGTTTTGAGTCTTGAAAAAGCTGAAAAACAATCTCTAAAACCCTATTAAATAAGCCATTAAACTAAGGATTTTTAGGGCAAAGTCTTGGTTGGTTTAGAGTCCCATTTTCCTGAATAGGTTGGCACAAAGATGGACGACTTCCTTTATGAATCCAGGCCTTCCGAGACTTGATCTTCTGCCTTCAAACTTGATCTTCCTTGAGAAATTCTGAGAGGCAATGTCTTGGATTCTTCGACACGGAATTGACAATACAAAAATAAGTGCTCATAGGAATGTGGCACTAACAATCTCCCCCTTTATCAATTTCGTGGCAAAACAACTATTCTTGATTGAAATACAACAAATGGACTCAAATACAACCAAGATTACAAGAGTACACGATCTTTACAAAAGATACAACAATTACAACTCAAAGACTCATGACTCTAAATACTCCCCCTGAGAATGTGCTTTGTCTCTGAAAGATATGCCTGCATAAGACATTGACACACACATTCTATGGTGGGATTGCTACTCCCCCTTAATTGTTAGTCACAAAATATCATAGATAGAGTATGTTTTCATCCTTTGTTCTACACTCTCCCCCTTTGTTTAATCTCTCCATTTTCAGGATTCAATCCATTTATTCTCCCCCTTTTTTTGTCACAAATTGACAAAGAGATGTCCCGATGAAGCATATGGAGTACTATAGAGAGATAAGGAGAAGTGATAGATATCAATATTTAGCATATTATGATATCAAGGACATAAAAAGATTCACCTATAAGCATAGAGGGGTTTAGCAAGCATGATATCAAAAGATTTGACTATAAAGAGATGTAATCATGCCAAGATGGAATTGAACTATATAAATCAACTAAGAAAGTCCATATAAATTCCATGAATCCATTTAAGGATTCTCTAAGTCCTTTAAATGATACAAACCGATTAAAGAGTAAGGACTCAATAAAGATCATATGAAATTTCATTTCATTGACCTTTTTCACCACTTAACCGTAGTGATGAACCTGCATAATCATACTGATATAACTATGAAACACATCATATTCATATATGTGTCTCCATGATCCTCAAATATGAATTCTCATTTGATCATCTTAAAGATGTCTACTCCCCCTTAACATCATTCTCTTCTTTTTGTCAGAAATTGACAAAGAGATGTAAAAACTGAGAGAAACTTTGGAAGTTAATCGCAGAAATTAGAGAACAGAAGGTAGATAATCCATGCAAGCATAGATAATAGATGGGCCTCGATTAGATAGGGCCAATGGCATTCAAGTTCATCCCCCACAATTCTTACTGGTCCTAAGTGAGTGCAACCCAAATTCATGCACATCACGAAAGCCCAAGCCCGCCCAATCTAAGCCCACAAAGAAATGTACTTTGGAACCACCCATGTCCGACAGAAACTGCAAAGGCTAGAGGCCTAGATTTATCAACTGGATACAGAAGGAGATTCAAATTTGCTGGATGTTGTTGACAAACGAGAAAAATAGGGACATCCCGCATTTAATTTCAATGGCTTAGCTAAGTAGCTTTTGAAAATATGCATCCAGCAGATTTTCAATCTGGAAAAGCAAGATTTGAAGAGATGAGGGTTTGTCTTGTTTGAAATCCATCTCTATAAGAACAGTCTTAGCTCTATCTAATTTGTATCAAAACTTCTTTTCGTCATCTGCATTCTTATTCCACAAAGTTTCAATGGCTCAACAATTTCCTTTTAGTACTTCTTGTGATCAGGAGATGAGGTATTCTTTACCTCAATCCCAAACTTTTTCTGCATCTGTTTTAGGTTCCATGATACCAAGGCGACAAGAGAGAGTTTTGGCTAATAAATCGGATGAAGACGCCATTTATGAGCTTGTGAGTCTCGGAACTCAATACTCATCATCTATTGTCTCATTTTCTGATCGGTTGCGGTCCAAAACTCGCAAGACAGAAAAGTTTATTGAGGAGATCGATGTACTGCAACGGCTTCTTCTCGAGTCAAATAGAAAAATAGTAGAGTTGACGCAACAGAATAAGGATTTAAGATCCTTGCTTACCTTTTCAATTCGATTGCCTAATCCTTTAGACAAGGATTGCATGATAATCTATGAAAAGCAAAAGCATTTGAATGATGAGGCTAGAAGTCTCAAGTTTTTGTAAGACATTGAGAAAAATACTCAATAAATATTCATGGCATGCATCATTTCGATTTCTCTTCTAATCATGCATAGTCTATTTTCTGGCAGGGGTTTTGAAAAAAAAAAAACCTGCCAACTGATCATGTGTGCTTGTGAATTCTAGTACAATATTACCCTTCTGCACATGATCTCTAAGAAAATGATATCTAATTTCAATATGCTTAGTCTTAGAATGGTGTATTGGGTTCTATGAATAATTTATAGCACACAAGTTTAAAATCCTTAAGTTGTTGCTTCATGAAAAGAACTTGATCACAACAACTACCTTCAACAACATACTCTGCCTCAACAGTAGATAGTGCAACAAAATTTTTCTTTCTACGAAACTATGAAATAAGTTCATGACTTAAGAAATGATATGTTCCAAAAATTTTTTTAAATTAAACACAAAAAAAATAATTAAATGAAACTAACAAATAAACAATAAGAAATTATTTAACAGCATAAATACCAAGGGATTTTCTCATGTTTTCAAATTTTGTAACATCCAATGGTTTTGTCAAAATATCTGCAAGTTGTTTCTCAGTAGAAATATGGTCCAAAACTATGACTCCCTCTTCAACCAATTCTCTAATGAAATGATGTCTAATATCAATATGCTTAGTTCTAGAGTGTTGGACAGGATTTTTGAAAATATTGATAGCACTGGTGTTATCACAATACAAATTCATGCTACCTTGTTCAATACCATAGTCTTTCAGCATTTGTTTCATCCATAACATTTGAGTACAACCACTTCCAGCTGCTATATATTCTGCTTCAGCTGTAGATAGGGAAATGGGTGACTGTTTCTTACTGTGCCAAGTAACTAGACAGTTTCCTAGGTAGAAGCAACCACCACTAGTCGATTTTCTATCATCCACATTTCCAGCCCAATCGGCATTTGAGTATCCAGCAATATAAGTAGATGAATTATATGGATACCATAAGCCATATCCTGAAGTCCCTGAAACATATCTAATGATTCTCTTAACAGCTTTCAAATGAGCTTATTTGGGATCAGATTGATATCTGGCACAAGCTCCTACACTGAAAGCAATATCAGGTCTACTAGCTGTAAGATATAATAGGCTCCCTATCATGCTTCTATACACACTAGGATCAACATTTTTACCACTCATATCCTTAGATAATTTGAGAGTTGTGCTCATGGGTGTGTTCATGTGCTTGGCTGAATCTAATCCAAACCTTTTGACCAATTCTTTAGCATACTTGGTCTGGGAAATAAACATGCCATTAGTCAGTTGTTTTATTTGTAATCCTAAAAAGAAATTAAGTTCGCCAACCATGCTTATCTCAAATTCAGATTTCATAAGATTAGCAAATCTCTCTGTTAAATCATTACAAGTAGATCCAAACACAATATCATCAACATAGATTTGACCAATCAAGATAGTGTCATTTATTCTTTGAATAAATAGAGTTTTATCAACACTTTTCCTTTCAAAATTGTGATCAACCAAAAATTGAGTGAGTCTTTCATACCAAGCTCTAGGAGCTTGTTTGAGACCATAGAGAGCCTTTTTAAGATAATACACATGATTAGGCTCCTTAGGATCTTCACACCCTTTAGGTTGCTCAACATAAACTTCTTCTTCTAATATGCCATTTAGAAAAGCACTTTTCACATCCATTTGATATAATTTAAATTTCAAAGAGCAAGCAATGGCAAGTAAGATTCTAATGGATTCAAGTCTAGCAACAGGAGCAAATGTTTCTTCAAAGTCTATTCCTTCAATTTGGGAATATCCCTGGGCAACCAGTCTAGCCTTGTTTCTAACTATGGTACCATTTTCATCAAGTTTATTTTTGAAAATCCATTTGGTACCTACAACATTTTTGTCAATTTGCCTAGGTACTAATTCCCATACTTCATTTCTAGTAAATTGATCTAGCTCTTCTTGCATAGCATTTATCCAACAATCATCAGAGAAAGCTTCATTAACAGTTTTAGGTTCAATAATAGAAGTAAAGCAAAGATGACTAACAATATTTTCCAATTGTCTTTTAGTCTTGACCCCAGCCAAAGGATCTCCTAGAATTTGATCCATAGGATGATGTTTCATATTTACTAAGTCCTTAGAGATTAGAGGCTCATCCAGCTTAGCTGTTGGGACTTCTATCTCATCATTATCAGGGTTTTCTTGACTACTGGAATCTTTTAATTTGTCATCAATGACGACATTTATAGATTCTTATATGGCTCCAGTGTTTGTGTTTAAAACTCTGTATGCACGACTGTTTTGAGAATAGCCAATAAAAATGCCTTCATCACTTTTTGAGTCAAATTTGCTCAAATGTTCTCTATCCTTGAGAATATAACATTTACTACCAAAAATTTGAAAGTAGCTAATGTTTGGCGTTTTCTCATGCCATAATTCAAAAGCAGTTTTGTTCAAGCCAGTTCTCAAGTAAACCCTGTTTATGATGTAACAAGCTGTATTCACTACTTCAGCCCATAGATCTCTAGGGAGTTTCTTTCCATGAAGCATAACTGTGGCCATCTCTTGTAAAACCCGATTCTTTCTTTCAGCAACTCCATTTTGTTGAGGAGTTTTAGGGGCAGAAAATTCATGGTGAATTCCATACTTATCACAATATTTTTTAAATCTAGTATTTTCAAATTCACCACCATGATCACTTCTTATTCTAGCAACTACTCTTCCTTTTTCAACTTGAATTCTTTTCACAATCTTTTTGAATTCAGCAAATGCATCAGATTCTTCCCTCAAGAATGCAACCCAAGTAAATCTGGAATAATCATCAACAATAACAAGAAAGTATTTTTTGCCACCTCTACTCTCTTTCTTTGTTGGGCCAACCAAGTCCATATGGAGAAGCTCTAAGGATCTAGAAGTCTTCAAGGACTTAGTCTTTTTGTGAGAGTTTCTGATTTGTTTACCTTTTTGACACTCTCCACAAACTGTTTTTGACTTCATGCTAATTTTTGGAAGGCCCTTTACATACTTGTTTAAATTGGACAAGTCTCTATGGTTCACATGTCCAAGCCTTTGATGCCATAGTTGGGCTTCATCAAGATGAGCTATGTAACTGGCTGAACTGGATGCTTCTTTGTGATTACCAACAACATAACAGTTTTCTTGATTTCTAAGACCTCTTAGAATCACTTTACCATTTTTCGAAATCTCACAACCATGACTAGTAAAGAAGACAGCATGGTTTTTATCACAAATTTGTGAAATGCTAAGCAAATTATGTTTCAAACCATCAACACATAAAACATCTTCTATTTTAGGCAAGTTGGGAACATTCAGAGTGCCCTTTCCTATAACTTTAGCAATATTACCATCACCAAAAATGACAGTTCCACCATCATAATTATTTAATTTGGAGAAGAGTGTTTTATCCCCAGTCATGTGTCTAGAGCACCCACTATCTAGGAACCATACAGATTGGTCTCTAGCTTTAAGAGCTGTGTGAACAAGTAGACTTTTAGATGCCCACATATACCTTTGTGTATGAGAAGTTCCTCTATGACCTAGAGACTCATATTGAAGAAAAGATCTCTTTGGGTTCCTTTTTGTAGATAAAACATTTTTAGAATGATTATAGAATTGAGTTTTTAGTTGATAAATTTGTTTCATCAATTCATTTAGTTTTTGAGAAAAAAATAAATTGCCTGAGTTTTTCTTTTTAGTTGGTTCCTTTTTCCAGTCATATTTGATATATCTTTTTCTTTCATAAGAATTATATATAACTTTAGGAATGTTTTGATTAATAGAGGAAGCCTTTCCTTTTATAAATTTAGTAGAGACATCGGGGTTTTGTTTTGATTCTTTGTTGTACCCCAGCCCAGTTTTGTCTCTTTGATATTTACCCATTCTAAATAGTTTTTCAAAATTTTCTTCTCCATGAGTAAAAGAATACTCATATTTTTCTTTATACCATATTAGATGGGTGACTTCCTTTTTTAAATTAGTGATTACCTTTTTTAGAGTATCAGTTTCTTTCTTATGATTTCTTATGTGTTCACTGGTAATTTGAAATTTAGAGTTGGTTTCGTTAAGATCATTGGTTAAGATATTAATTTCACCTGTTAAGGTTTTAACATTGTCTTTTAAAACTTTATTCTTTGCTTCTTGTTTTCTTATGATATTAATTAACTTACATCTCTCATCATAGAGTCTATTATATGATTCTTGAAGATTTTCAACATTATCTTCATTATCTGAGCCATCATATTTAGATTCTGGTTCTTCTTTAAATTCTTCAATATCTTAATTTTTTATATTCATCCTCAGATTTCTCAAAATGAGATTTTTCAGATGTCTCAACTGATAGATCACATAAACTTCGAGCTATTAAAATAGTGTAATTTTCTGTTTCATCTCAATGTGATTCATCTGATCTAACTCTGATCCAGATGAGTCATCCTATGTTGCCATAAGTGTCTTTTTCTTCCTTTCCATTGGATACTCAGAAGATATATGTCCAAGTTTTTGACAGTTATAGCATTTGAATTTTCTTTCTTGACTCTTAGATGAAGAAATGCTTTTGTTTTTATTTTTATTAAAGAATTTAAAATTTGAATTCTTTTTCTTAAAATGTCTTATAAATTTCTTAGTGAGAAGAGCAATATCTTCATTATCACTTTCTTCATCATTATCTGATTCTCCTTTAGATTGAGTTGATTGAGAGGTTTTTAAAGCAATTGATTTCTCATCTTTGGATTTATTAGAAGCATTATTTAACTTTAACTCAAAAGTTCTAATATTATCAGATAATTTTTCAACTTTCATAGTTTCTGGGTTATTGTATTCTTCTATAGAGGTCACTTTGGGGTGAAATCTATCAGGAAGGGATCTAAGGATTTTGCTACAAATTTTGCCTTCAGGAATTTGTTCACCAAGTGACCACATCTCATTCACAATCACCATTAGCTTAGTTCGAAATTCATCGAACATTTCATCTTCCCTCATTCTTAAAGATTCGAATTGAGAAGTCAACATTTGGAGCTTGGCTCTTTTGATAATGGTTGTTCCTTCGTAATTTGTTTCCAAAAGATCCCAAGCTTGTTTAGCTGTAGTACATGTCATAATCTTTCTGTACTCTTCAGCATTCATGGCACAAGTTATGGCATTCAATGCCTTTGCATTATTGTCTCTCAGTGCCTTATGATTAGCTGTCCATTTTGCCTTTGCAAGAGGATGGACAGTGCCATCCGTATCTGTGACTGTAGGAGGAGTCCATCCATCCTTTACAGAATCCCACACATCTCCGTTAAGAGATTTGATGAAGACGGTCATTCGGGCTTTCCAAAAGGCATAGTTTGTACCATCAAACAATGGAGTTCTGTTTATAGCACTACCTTTTGGATTAGACATTGGCATTAGTAAAAAGAAGTAGATCTACTCTGGGTTGTTAAACCTTTAGGGAGTAACCCGCTCTTATACCAATTGAAAGTGCAACTAGGTTCAATGAAAAAGTCCTAGAGGGGGGTGAATAGGACAAAAGGAATTCTAATGCCAATTTTAAACTTATTAGCTTAATTTTAATCTCAACTTGGAATAATAATCACACATAACAAAATAACTTGTTTGAATTATAAGTTCAATGTGTGTGTGCTTAAATAATCAGAGACACTCTAATTTGAAACAAGATAGTAAGCACAAGAGATAAAATGGCAAAAGAGATTTATAGTGGTTCAGTCACACAGACGTACATCCACTCTCAAGGGTCACACAGTCCCTTAGTTCCACTATAAAGAATCAAACTGCACAAGTACTGATTTTAACTCAATTTTGTTATTGAGGTTCTATCACATAGATCTAATCCCCACACATAATTTTTTAGAGTGGTTGACACACACAGATTCAATCTACTGTCACAAAGATATAAATTTAAATGGAGGGCGAACACTTGCCTATCGAAAGTGTTCGAGGAAGCTTTTGACCGTGATCGAAGCTTTTTACCTCTTGCAGGTAGCTTGGTGTTGATGATGAAACTCCATTGAGATGCACAACCAAGTTGTAGAGGTTTGATTTCTAGGGAAGAAATGAGAGATAGCTTTAGAGATTAGGATACCCTAGATTTGGCTTCTCAAAGCACACTCCTTAGAGCTAAGTAAGCCCTTGGATCTTTCAAGATATTTGGAAGAAGCTTTGAGAGCTTGGGAAAGGTTTACAAGAATTTAGAACAAAGGCTCTTCAAAAATTGGACTCCTTAATGTTGAAAATGGGCTTCAGGTATTTATAGAAAAAATCCAACGGTCATAAAACGGCTAGTGAACAGTGAATAGTGCATAGTATTACTGTTCAAACGGCTGGTGAACAGTGAGCAGTGAACAGTGAATAGTGAATAGTGTTACTGTTCAAACGGCTAGTGAATAGTGTTACTGTTCAAACGGCTAGTGAACAGTGAATAGTGAACAGTGAATAGTATTACTATTCAAACGGCTAGTGAGTAGTGAACAGTGAATAGTGAATAGTAATGTTATTGTTCATGCGGCTAGCCACGAGGTAACCGAAAAACCATTTTAAGAGAGTTTTTGCTCTCTGGAAAAGTAACCGCGAGGTGACCGAAAACCATGGCGGTTAGCCGACTTCTGAGGCCTGTCTTGAGTCTTGAAAAAGATGAAAAACAATCTCTGAAACCCTATTAAATAAGCCATTAAACTAAGGATTTTTAGGGCCAAGTCTTGGTTGGTTTGGAGTCCCATTTTCCTGAATAGGTTGGCACACAGATGGACGACTTCCTTTATGAATCCGGGCCTTCCGAGACTTGATCTTCTGCCTTCAAACTTGATCTTCCTTGAGAAATTCTGAGAGGCAAGGTCTTGGAATCTTCGACACGGAATTGACAATACAAAAACAAGTGCTCATAGGAATGTGGTACTAACATAGGCTGGTAGGGTGTGTGAAGAACAAGTCAATGATAGTTTCTGTTGCAGGACAATTCCTATGCCACTAAGTGTAACCATGCTCCGCCAGTAATTTCAACAGTTGTTGCATCTGACTCCGTTCAGCCCTCTCCGCAACTTTATGCCTTTGACGTGCATTGTAAATCGTCTTCATTGTGCTTACATTTAACTCATTTTTATGTTTCAGTGTCACCAAGATATCCTTTGGCCGAACCATATTCTTGGACATATCTACCAGCAATGAAGTTTCCTCCTTAGTTAATCTCCCTGCATCTAAGTGCCCTTCCAGAAAGTCTGCAGCAGGATGATTATGCACACCACACACTATATGCAACATCCATTCTTCATTTGAACCAACCACTTTGCCTTGTAACATGAATGGGCATCCACATTTTTTCGAACCAGTCTGCTTCAATTTCCTCCCACCAGTCCCGTCTTTAGTTATCCTTGTGTCTCTATAAGACCCACTCCTCTCACACCCAAGGGTCAGCCTTGGTTTTTTATTTCTCCTATTGGGCACTGATGATGTCTTAATCACAACAATGAAACCATTTCTCCTCCTAACCTCCCGAGCCCAATTAATTAGGGCTTCTCGGCTTATGAATATCTGCACATAACCAAACAAAATTATATTGAACCAAGTGTCTACATCAATTTAAATATCGAATGATTCATCTCGATTAATTACATCTTCAGTGATAAACTCATTACTATAGTCGACTACACATTCCGAGCCAACCTTGCTGCATTCAGTAGGCGCATGAAACTGCTATGGAACCATTTTGTTAGAGTATGTAAATGAAAAAACCGCACGGCTCTGAAAACCCGAACAAAATTAAATTGTTCGGATCTAAACCATCGCATAATGACCTTATGTTCGGTCATGCATGTCCGCATATTTTTATTCTTCTCGGAAATATAATACCGTGCAGGGTTCATCTGATCGGCCTTGTAGGGCCG
This sequence comes from Litsea cubeba, assembly GCA_012931725.1. Classification (NCBI taxonomy): domain Eukaryota; kingdom Viridiplantae; phylum Streptophyta; class Magnoliopsida; order Laurales; family Lauraceae; genus Litsea; species Litsea cubeba. The sequence continues at coordinate 88,146,017 of CM022947.1, forward strand.
CGCATAGTTCATCTGATCGGCCCTGAAGGGCCGCGCAGAGGATATTCGGTCGGACATGCAGGGCCGAATGGTTTGTCTCTGCCCCCAATGCACAAATCGCAATGAATATGCTTACCTCGACGCTGCTAGAATGATCGAGAGACATCATCTGCTTGTCCTTTCCCTCGTCCATTGATTAAGGATGCTAGCAAAGCGAGTATAAACTTTGAATGAAATCAAGATTAATGCATGAAGAAAGAGGTAACCGAGAGAGAAGATGAAAGAGGGGGGAAAGTAGGGATCAATTAAATGCAGGAAGAAGTAGCTCCCTTGTCTTCATTTCATGATGCATGGCACAAACTAAATGGAAGTTAGTGGAGAGGAGTGATGAATGCTCCAAGTAGAACCCTTAACATACGTTCATGTTGGAGGGAAAAAACACAGTGTGTATATAGAGGATTTCATTTAGACTGGGAGGGCTGAAGTTCAGACATTTTGGTAAATTTACAAGTGGGCATTTTAGTCACAATCTATTGCAGTGTGAGGAGAGCAAAACGCAGTGTGTAGGTAGCAGCTCTCTTTTTTGAAATAAAGACATCTATATAATAAGGGAGCTCAGTCTTTGAATCTTCGACATTTTGGACCCTTGGATCTATGTATATAAATCCAAGGGATATTTTGGACCCTTGGATTTAAGAGGGGAATGCAAAAGGGGGCAACAAGTTAGAGTTATTTACAGGTGTTGCCATCCGTCTTTGAATCTTGGACATTTTGGACCCTTGAATCTATGTATATAAATCCAAGGGATATTTTGGACCCTTGGAATTAAGAGGGGAATACAAAAGGGGGCAGCAAGTTAGAGTTATTTATAGGTATTGCCATCCCTTTTTCATTTAAAAGAAAAGAGGCTAAAAGTTTGATAAATTTACAAGTTTTTGCCATCTCCATCAAAGGCAAAAAGGGTCAGCAAGTTTGAGTTATTTATAGGTATTGCCATCCCTTCTTCATTAAAAAAAACACTACTTCATTGATGATGAGATGGGACCAAGATAAGAAGATGAGATGAGAAAATTGGGTGAAAGATTTCATGATTCTGTTTTGTTAAGAATAAATGAATGAATGGAATTATATCATTTGGCAATCAATTGGTTTTTTTTTTTGTGGAATCCATTTTTATGGTTGGACTTGCTTTCGAGACGCATGGAACCTGGGTTCGGTCAGGCTGAGGCATATCCACATCCGGTGGTGCGCCGTGCCTGGTTAGGATGATTTAATAGATCAGTTGATATTTTGTATACACTTTGGTCTCAATTAGATTTTTCAATCCACCACCTCCCTAGATTGGCATGGCCCAAGTTGGTGATAGATGTGCGAGTGAAAAATATAGAGAGGATGTTATGAGGATGGTGATCTTCCGCCCATGGTAATTTTGCAAATCTCATTGTCTTGCTAGATCTTTTTTTCATATTTCTATGGATCTCAATATCCAAATATATAGAGAACGCTTTCTCATCAAAGCCGAGGGAATTACGCCTCTCCAAATTAATGCAATATGCATGCATGAACAAGGTATTTAATTGAGATTACACTAAAAAGCCATTGAAGCTTATGGGCAAACCGTGTGGGGCTTATTAAGCCCTCACATTCCAACAGCTGGGACCAAAAGGGGGGGGGGGGGGGGGGGGTGAGAGGTGCTCAAGAGAGGTGGCCCATTCATTATAGACAACTAGACATTTTTCCTTAAGCAATGAGCACTTTTTACCGAGCTCACCCATGTGGACGACAATCAAAAGGAGGGGTGAATAGCACACGGTTTGGAAATGATATATATATACTAGCGCTTCAGGGCCCACGCCCAACGTGGGCCTTTAATTCATAGAAGAAAACCCCACTTGAAACTAAAAGTAAACATGATTAGACAAAGAAACTCCATTTAAACTAATTACATATAAAAATAAATAAATAGTCAGCAGCTTTTGGAGAAACCCATGTACCTTTATGCCTTCCTATTCATGTGGCTTGGATATTAGATGGAGAGAGTGAGAGATGTTAGTTGAGTTTAATTATAAGTATAAATATGAAGTAATAGATCCATAAAAAAAATGATATCACTTATGCCAAAAACCTATACTTTTTCAGACTTCTTTTTCCTTTGTCATATCACGAAAAGATTCCATAGGATTGGTCATTATGGATTAGAAAGATGTAAAGAAATCAACAGGATTGGTGATTATGGATTATAATGTTGTATTGGTAATTATTGTTAGAGAGATTTTAGTACTAAGATTTAGGGTCAAAATCATGCTTATCTTGATTTATCTATAAATTGGCACATTATGTGATTTAGAGATGAAAATATAAGTTTTTTTTATTGCATGATGCACTTGTAGTACCCACTTGGATGTATGCAAAAATCATTGCATGAATGTAAAATTATTTTACATTCACATGATAGTCATCAACATCAATCCACCGTTAAATTGAGACCCAATAAAAAAGGCACTCATAAAATCACAATGATGGCCACATACAAATGGGAGGCATGATTTTTTTTTTAAAAGGAAATTATTTTCAAACAATCTTATATGTAAATCTAAGTCAATCATCAAAAGGAAAACATAGTATCATAATCAGATCAAACTGACTGTGTTATTTATTGTATCGGTGGCGACGATGCTACAGCTGTCTCTGCTATACAACATACGTTGGGATGCAGTCAAAGAGGAGGCTGATTTTGACGCTCCATTCTATTTCTACAATGAAATAACTAAAAAATCTATGAAATAACTAAAAAATCTACTTTTATAGGCCAGGGTACAGAAGGTGGGCCCCACCTCTAACCGGCCCGAATTAGCCCGACCCGCTCTGTATTCATCAAAGAGATTGAGTTCATTTTAAAAATTGAGAAACGATGTGAATGTAGAAATTAACTACACTTGAGCTTATATATATATATAATACCATACTATTATTTTATATACGTTGTTATCATAGGGCCCGGGCTCAGCATGGATGTTATGATAAAAACAGTCCTGATCGGATCACGGGTGGGCTACACGGACAAGGCTTGTACCTCTCTTTCTTTAATTATGACACCGAACTCAGAACTTCCCAATGGAGATGTATGACTATTTGAATTTCAAAAAAAGCTATCGCTACTGATATATAGCTTTGCCGTGATATATGCCCCCATTCATTCAGGAGCTGGGCTTGAGTTCATATAAAATGATATCATATAAAATGTTAATGTAATTGAGCTTTCACTTGATCCTCACTCCATTCCTATTTCTTGAAGCAATTAATAATTTGTATGGTTTACTCCATGCAAATTCCGTAAGTACTTTATTTTTCTCATTGTTGTGTTGCTGTGAGGAACCAATGATAGAATAATATGAATTCACGATTGGCACACTCAACTATATAATCATGAATATTCATGATGGCCCAATGAGAGATTTTAGGGATTGCATAGGGATAGGGATTTAAAGTAAAAGGAGAGAAGGGCAATTCAACTATATAATCATGGAGTAATGCTACTTGGACATACTTCTTGGCATGAATCTTGGACAAACCCCTATGTTACCCCTTGAATTCAAGGGGTAACATAGGGGTTTGTCCAAGATTCATGCCAAGAAGTATGTCCAAGTAGACTTTTTGATAATCATGATGGCCCAAGGAGAGATTTTAGGGATTGCATAGGGATAGGGATTTAAAGTAAAAGGAGAGAAAGGCAATTTCGGAATATGGCAGTGTAAAAAGTTTGAGGTTCCGCCACGTGTCCTCCTCCCAGGAAGTCCCTGCCGCAACGTGTTGCTCTCCTACGAAAAACCTGCTGCTTTAATATATATATAATTTATAACTTCGATCTTTGGTGCAGCTTTACATATAAGCAACGTACCTCAAAATTTAGTGATTAAGTTGAAAATGGGTTTGGTTTCTCATCTATCAGTCCTGCATAGATGAGTAAAATTCAATAAAGAAATCAAATTGGGTGGAGATGGTTAACAATCAAGAAAAAAAAAAACTGCAATCTAATTGCATTAGAACCAAGCTGAAGCATAATTTAAAAATAAATAGTAGAACACTTTAATAATATAAATATATAGAAAATAATGTAACAGTAGAACGCTTTGATGGCATAACTGAATTGACAAAGTACCCTTCGCTTTGTTAGCTCTTTGTTGGAGAAAGACCTCTCTAATGAGTGGGGAATGGGGATGCCTATGTAGTCTCCCATATGAAATGATTTTTCTGCAGCCCAAGAGGCATAATTGGCATTGCCTGTAGTCCAACCTTTCAAATCTGAGAAGGCTATGGTAGATGCACCTTCTTCAAGAGGAAAAGAAAAGGAAGGCTATATATATAGCAGCGGCAAATGTGAAAACAAAAATCCATAGGTAGTAGGGTTTTATGGATGGAGAGATTTTAGGGAGAATGAGAGATTTTAGTAATTGCATTGGAAAGGGATAGGGATTTAAAGGGAAATAAAAGGAGAGAACGACAATTCCGGAAGTGGCAGTGCAAAAAGCTTGAGGTTGTGTCACGCCCCGAGCCCGAGATTTCACACATCCCGAGCTGCGACACACGCCCGCGTGGAAATTCGAGTCAAACTCATTGACTCTTGGTCCCCACGTACGGAATTTACCCACTGGATATCACGTGTGAGGTTTAAATTTTTCAATATGCCTGTATAAATATGTCAAATAGGTATCCAATTAACATAACACACAATTATCAAGATATAGAGCATAAGGTTCCTGAGCATAGATTAAGTTTCAAGTTCAAGAGAAGAGAAGTAAGTTAAGTTAAAGTATACAATCCCAAAAGTTAAACAAGATCATTAAACTACTACAAAAGATGTGGCAATCCAAGCCACGGTCAATGGGTCATTTAAACGTCCATCTCATCGTGTAGAGGTCTAAAAGAAATTATCAGGAGTCCATTCTGCTACGTTATGAAGAGATTCCTCTTCCTCAAGGATCTCCGGGGCAACGACGTCAATGTATTCACCTGTAACGCTAAGTGTAGCACCATTAGACTAAGCCAAGCAAGATAAATATTTACAGTCCATATAACATGTATCAAATGAATAGTCAGACAGATATAAATCATAAGAGATCAAGGAATAATCACTAGGCAAATCAGTGCATGAAACATAAAAATCATAATGACAGATATACATACTCATAGGACTAGTTGGCACACCCACATAAGCTATATTCTCTCAAGTTAATCATGTAACATGAAAATAAAATGAGAGTAGAACAGGATAGAACATGGCGGTGCTACTAGGAGACAGAGGTACCCTGAATTCTCCATCGTAGGCCTAGGGTGCCGGTCAACCCTCAGAATAATTTCTCATTTGCAGAGGGCCAGAAATATACTAAACCCATACTTAGCCGGGTCCAACTTAGATAGGGTCGAAGCTAAGTGGTACCGACTCATAGAGTGCAATGTACAATTAACAGATCAGGTACAGAACAGTGTTAATCAGATACATGACAAATGCAGGACATATACAGGACATGTCATTTAAATAACAAAAACTGGAACTTACTGAAATATACTGAACAAAGACAGAAATAAATGTAATATAATAGATGTGTAACAGAAAATACATAACTGAACAGAAGCATTATCAAGTCATACTAGAATACTAGAAACGTAATGCAATGCATGTACAGAGAAGTTATATTCGGAGTCAAGACAGAAATCAAGCCAAGCCTGCGGTCTTGGGGAACACTTGTGGTCTCCACCGTCCAACTCGGGGTAGTACTAAGGATTTCGACATTATTGGGCTACAAAGAACCCCTTGGCGTTACATAATTAGGATGCCAAATTCCTTAATATAACACATTTGGTTCGGTACAATTCGAAGAACACAAGGTCCCTTGTGGGTATGGTTGCTCAATCCATATCCACAATTAAACAAACCCATTGGTCATGATAAAAGTTCGGGGTGCACATCCTACAGGTCCATCTATCATGCCAATCAACTAGAACAAGCTACGGTTCAATAACTATTTCATGGAAACATCCATTTGTCACAATTATGTAAAATCCAACATTTATTCTTTTTTAAGATTCAAATCAAATAACATTTATGTCACAATCTTTTTGTTAGGTTCTACACATCATGAGCTTTCCAACGGCATATTAATCTCCAAAAACGGACATACGTACGGTTAAAAAGTTATGGTCGTTGGAAATCTGCATACTGCAGGCATCAGGTTCGCTTGAGCGTCCAGATGGTCGCTCGAGCGGACCCCAAATAGAGAGCTGTCTGCTCGAGCGCACCAAAGTTCGCTCGAGCGGCCCTCCCAGAGAGCTCTTCGCTCGAGCGTGCACTCACGCTCGCTCGAGCAAATTGTCAAAATCCTGTGTCCGAAAATCTGTATCTTCTCTATTTCTTCCAGGCCATTCAAGACCTTCTATCAGGTTCCAAACCACATTAAAATGGTAACATTGAGCTTCCAAATGCTCACAAAAACATCATTCAATCCCATTAACAAAAACAAGAGAAATCATCCATTTATTTCATCAAAAAAAGTACCAAAAATCCATTTTTGAGCAAGAGATGGGTGTCTAATCAAGTTTGATCATATTCATGAATCAAATAAGGAAGCATGCATACAAATATATAAGTTTAACTTGCCTTAGGTGCTGGAAACTATCTCTCACACCTCAATCCTTCTCAAGCTTAAAAATCCCCAAAATGCAAGCTCAAAATGCCCTAAAATGGTGAAATTAACGAAAATGAATGAAATGAAGAAGATGTATGCACTAACATTTTATGGCTAGAGAAATCAAGAGGAAGTGATTAGAGAAGAAGAAGCTTACGAAGAAGCAAGAAGATGAAGAATGGATGAGGGCTTGAGCTTAGAAAATGTAGTACTTGTCAAGGAAGATGGAGAAGATGAAGTGGAAATGATTCCACTCATATGCAGGAAATCCCTTGGCTGGTTGCTTGAAGTGAGGGAGGAAGAAATGAAGTAGAAGAGGAGTGAAAGAAGAAGAACTCTCAGATGGGAATGAAGAAAGAAGAAGAAAGTAGCTGAAATAGGGTTTTAACCCAACTTTATCCTGCAGTTGCATGCAAGTCCATTAAAGGACTGGAATTCTCAAAAAGAGGCTTGGGTTGATTAAATGGGCTGGAAATGGGTCCAAATGGATCTGAATTAAATGGGCCAAAGCATGAAAGTTCATGACCATGAAATGCTCTATGCAATGCATTAAAAATTCAAATTTTCTAAATACAGAAAAAACCCAAAACACTCCAAAAAGTCATAATCTACCTAGTATATAGTCAAACCCCACTAATTCTACATAATCAAGTCCAATCACAATCAAAACATCCATTAAGCACTTAATCTAAATTAATTAACTCTAAAATGAGATTAAGGCGGGTCGGGGTATTACAGGTTGCGCCACGTGTCGCTCTCCCACAAAAAACCTGATGCTATTATATATATAATATATATGAAAATATTCATGTGCATTTCATCTCTCACCATGTTATTGTGAGGGACAACATAGTAGGGTTGACTTTATAACACATCCGAATCAACCACACGCATGGAACCCTCTTAAGTACACTAGACCAATTGGATTTTCACCAATCCAAATGGATTGGACCGTTGGATCGAGGGTCAAATTTCTTCCTTTAATATAAAGTCATTAAATTTGTGGGTCATGGATGAAGGGGTTAGAGGCATGGGATTGACCCCAAATTTGATATGTGGTCTCATCCAAGGTGTCTATTCCCATCCCCCACAAGTCCCATGCTTAGTGGGTCCGTAAGCTCTCCTAAGCTCAAGCTTAGGATAAGGTAAGCTCAAGTGTGTGGTGGGGCCTACATGGGGATGGGGATGGGGGATGGGGGGATTTCAATGACTCCCTAGGATCCTCCTCTCTGCAAAAAAAAAAGGATCCCCAACCGTGATTTCTATCATCTCCATATGGGCCCAAAAATTTAATGGCCAACGGTCCTTTCGATTCGATACATAGTCGATCCAACGGTCTACTAATTCGGATATGACAGAAAGTTGGTGTACACGTGCAATTTAGAGGGGTCATGTGTTTGGTCCATTTGGATGGACCAAAGGTGGGCCCCACAAGTATGTGCTTACGAGATTTTATCTTAAGCTTGAGCTTAGGAAAGCCTTGTTGCTCTATATATATATAATTTAAATTTATTTTAATTTACTTTGATAAAATCAAAGGAGTCTAACATTTGGGTCACTGTCAAATTAGGATCATTGGCCCTTACCCTACTGTCAAGGCCAGGGTGAACGAAAAAAAAAAAAAAACTAATATTATTAATATTTAATTCATTTATATACCACTACTGACGGAAAAAATATATTCTCTTTTTTCTATATGTGAAACTACTTCCTTAACTAAGACAAATCTTTACTTCATATTAAAATTACATACTAATGTTTTAGAATTTTAATATAGTAAATTGATTTTTTTGAACATATATAAACAAGCAAAACATGACCGCATTTAGCACGGGATCAGGTCAAGTACATGTTGGTCTACCTCCCTTTATGCAAACCAAAAAAAGGATCTTAGCAAAGTCCAAAGAGGGTGTTTTTGACAGGTTGGCCTATTCTCATTGTCAAAGTCGAAATGGTAGATTGGCCTATTCTCATTGTCAAAGTCAATATAGTAGACAGAAAATTTGTGCACTGCTGGGGAATGAAATATTTTCTAAGAGAGGTGAATGACCAATCCATGGAGAGTCATGGATGATCAATAGAACCCACGTAGGCCTACCTGAAGTCTGCCATATCAATTCTCACCTTCTGCCATGCCATTGAGAGAGTTCTTTGGGATGATGTTTTTTTAATACTCGTTTTGCATATTTGAAATATTCTAAAAATAAAATATATATATATATATAGCAAGAATATCACAATAATATTAGAAGAAAATGAAAAAGAATAAATAAAAATCGAAACTTAGAACCTATAATTAGGACACTTTTTAACATTAATATTTTATATCAATTCTTTTAGTTATTATTTATTTACTTAAAGTGGAATTCGTTTTTCCAGCATCTCTTTTTAAGTTTTCCTATTTATGGCCTACCTTTAATCTATCTAATTGGTTCCCACACACCGATCCTCATTGGATAATTAGCATGAATCTAAATTTTAGATAGCTCAAATGTTACTCAGAGTTGAACTCTATCATAGAGAATTTGCACAGTGCGTGCATAGCATTAAACATTAGGAGTTAATAATGGCTAGCTAGGGTCATTTAATTAAAGTGATATATCATATTTTTCCATCTCCACCAAAACGTTTTCTTGTTTTGTGCCTCCTTTGGTTGTCATACATTCACACGAGCTCCTTTAACGACAGGAGTGTTTCTATCTTTAAAAGTACTCGAGTACTTTATAGCATTTCTTTTAATTATACGTGGAGAATCTTGAAATAAGAACTATTTATGATCACCCTATTTTTACTAGCAAATTGAACCCTCTTATGATCAGGGGCGGGCCTACATGTAGGCTTAGGGGGGGCATTAAGTTTTTAAAATTTTATTTATTAGCACTAAATTTTTTGTAATTTTTTATTTTGTGACCCCTAAATTGTTAAAATCTTCTTTTAATAATTTTCATTTGGCCCCCCTAGTTCCATTTTCTGGGTCCACCCCTGCTTATGATCAATCCAACCCATTATACTCATTACTCACTAAAGAATGGGTATAAGTCCAAATTTCACCCTCATGCATCCAGCTGTTTCTTACCGATCTATTAAAATAAAAAAAAATAATACATTCTAAAACCATTAAACTTGAGGTCCATAGATCAAAGGTTATGATGATTTAATAGATTAGTTGATATTTTATAAACACTTTGGTCTCAATTAGATATTTCAATCCACCACCTCCCCTTGATTTGGCGTGGCTAAAGTTGGTGATAGATGTGCGAGTGGAAAATCTAGAGAGGATGCCTGAAGGCTGGTGATCTTCGGCCCATAGTAATTTTGCAAATCTCATTGTCTTGCTAGAATTTTTTTTACATATTTCTATGGATCTCAGTATCCAAAATTCCAAATATATAGAGAACGTGTCACGCCCCCAAAAGTGAAATCGGGGTAAATGCGTGAGATTAGGGCTAATTAAAATTTTCCAACACAGATAACAACACTTAGCCCCAATCGTGTCCCATAGGATCGAAGTCCGCGGTGAGGTATAAATATTTCCTCGGTAGTCATAAGTATAATGGGACATCATGATTAACAAATGGTACGATATAACATTTCAGAGTATGCACATCTTTCTTTTCTATAATTTAAGTTTAGCAAAAGATAACAAAAGTATATTAATTAATGGCTTCTATCAAAACCTAAGCCAAAAGAGAATAAATATAAACTAACCATAGTATGAAGACACTCGTGTGCTGGTCACGACGACAATACCGTCAACACATAACTCGTACTCACCATCTGGTTAAACTACCTGAAGCAACGCCTCCAATTATCCCAAAGGTAAATCTACTCGGTACCTATGCACCAAGAGTAGCATCGTCAACACGACGGATGGCAAGCAATGTATATATAAATGACAACAAGATATGCATATTGAATCAGAGTAGACGAGAGACAAGATCAATAGAAACATATGCATTTCAGACATAAGAAGTGCATAGTATACGAGTCATAAACAAGCTAGCAAATAGGCAAATCACACAAGCTAATACACCACGGATAGTTTCAACAAGGACCCTCCATACTTAACATGAGAGTTGTGGTAGAGTGGCACGGGATGAAAACCCGGCAAACAAGTAAACAAGCAAGATGGATACTAAAGGCCAAACAAGATCAATAATGCAAGATGTATCCGATGGTGTACAATCCATCAAAATATAAAAAGTAGTACTGCGCAGACTTTCAAACCAAGGTCCTCACACAGGTGGTGCCCCACCCTGTATTGGGCGTTGACAACTGAGTGATGCCTGACACAAGAGTCCTAGACAAGTAGGAGTGAGGAGAATAGGTTTTCTTGCGTGAACAAGATTCATCAATCAACAGAGAGACTACTTTTCCATATATCAAATCAAGAACAATCAAGCAAGCTTCATCAATCCTTAAGTAGTCCTCATCAAGCTTTACAATCAAAGCTACCTAGTCTCAACACTTCTATCAACCGTATACAAATTAAACAAGACATCAAGGGAATCCTAGGTCTTCATCTAAGTTCATCATGTGATCCCAAACCAAAACAAGTAAAGCAATCTATAGAACATGAACATTTCATGTAGAAAGTACCCAATTGTACTATTTAGAGTCGAGAACAATAAACAATCCAATGTTAGGTCAATAGTTATTACCATAGTCTCGTACAACTATACTCAGTCAACGAAAGGAATAAGGTTCGCGATACCTGAACAAACAATCTTCGTGCATAGATATAAAAGAGGGTATCCCGTTGTCCCGTACCGTTCAAGATTGATATAAGTTGAAAAACCGAGAAAACAGGAATAACGACGAGAAAATGCATGCCCATAACATTCCTCGTATCAAGTCAAATGAGTCCAAAAAGGTAGCCAAGGTTCCATACAAGTCCAATAGAAAAAGAGGTCAAAAGGACCCTTTAAAAGGTTCCCAGCATTTGTCCAGATCGACCCCGCCATTGATCGGTCGACCTCCCTCAAGGAAGGTTCGGTCGACCGAAAGGTGAACCTCCTTCATGCCCGGTCGACAGAGCCCATGGCCGGTCGACCGAGTACACTACAGTTACAGAACACCAGTTCTGTAACTGATGTGTAAATGGTCCAATCCCTATCCCATAATCCCTGAACGTGTTCCATAACATTTCAAGGATAAAACCACATCAATTCAGGTTCCATAAACCTATCAATCTATCCATTTCATTTCCAATCAATTCATTAGACAATTAACCCAAATTATCATGTTTTCAATCCAAGTTTATCAAGATTAGAGCATTGGGTTATCTAGACATATTCAATCATCATTTCAAGGAAGAAACAACATATCAAAGCATAAACATATAGATTAACTTGCCTTTGGTTGAAATTGCCCAAATCCACAAATCTTAGTTCAAAGCCCAACAAACCAAACCTAAGGGATAATTAGCAAAATAAAACTAAATTAAAACATAAATCAATGGGAAGCTCTAAGCTACTAAACACACTACTACAACCCAAAGCACATAAACCAAACCTAGGGAAAGGGGAGCTTACCAAGCAGTGAAGGGAATGGAGTGGTGGCTTGCAAATTGGGGATGAGAAGCTTGTGGGGTCCACGCGAAGATGATAACCAACATCGGAGGCGGTGGAGCTGCCTTTGCAGTCCATTTCCAGCAAGTTAAAAGAGAAAGGGAGAAACTGAAATTGAGGTGGAGAGGATGTGGGGTCCACTTGATCTGTGGCCCACTAAATTGGTGGTGATGGAGGGTCTTGGTGGTCCATTGACAAGAAGAATGAAGAAGGCCGAATGAGAGAAAGTATGGGAGATAATTGAGAGAGAGATGATGACATGGTGAAATGGGTGCCCATTCACGTTGGCAGGGAGGAGTGAGAGAGAGATGAGAGAGAATAAGAGGATGAAATGGGTGGATGGCTTCATTCATGTTGACAGCAAGAAGGGAGAAAACAGGGAAAGAAAGAGAAACAGTGAAGGGGAAATTGGGGAAAAACAGAGAGAGATGGAGTGGGCTAGGTTCGCCGGAGACGGTGGTGGTCAGCGGTGACGCAGGTGAGTCCAGCAGCGACGATGATGGCGCTGTAACAGTGGGGTCCATGGTTGGGTGAAGGAGAGAGCTGAGATGAGAGATGAGATGAGAAAGTGGAGAAGAGAGAGGAGGAGGAGGGCTGGCCGGTCATCGTGGTGGCTGGCGGCGTCCGGCAACGGTGACAGCGAGGAGAGTGAGGGAGGGAGAACGAGAGAGATGGGAGAAAGAGAGGAAAAGGGGGGCTGCTGTTGTGGTGAGGAGTGAAAGGAAAGAGAGGAAGAGAGTTTAACCTAAGTAAAGGATAAGGAAGAAATGGGTGATGAGATGGGTGGGCTGTTACACGTGGGTTAAGGGGTGGGGTACACATGGGAATGAGGTGATGAGTGAGGTGGGTCTCACATGGGATAAAGGTGGGGTGGGATGGGGTTTGACTTTGGGAAATTAATATAATAAGTTTAGGTGGGTTCAGGTCAGGCCAGGTTTTGGGTCGGGTTCGAGGGTCCGGATCGGGATGCAATAAAAGGATAAAGTCTGGGAAATTAGGTAATCTACCCGATGGTGCCAAAATCTCGAAAAGCGGGAAATACTAAATAGCCCTCGGAACTTTCCGGAAATAGCAACACACACCCCTACTGTACCCAAACGGGCTCGGATCTCAACCCAACTTCGCACACACGATCCTAATGATTAATCGGACCTATTTGGCTTATAAACGAGCTTAATTAACTAAAAGCACAATTAATTAGACTAATTACAACCTTGGAATTTCGGGATGTTACAGAACGCTTTCTCCATGCATCAAAACCGAGGGAACGGCTCTCCGAATTCATGCAATATGCATGCATGATCAAGGCATTTAATTGAGATTACACTAAAAGGCAATTGAAGCTTATGGGCAAACCGTGTGGGGCTTATTAAGCCCCCACATTCCAACAGCTGGGACCAAAAGGGGGTGGTCATGAGAGGTGCTCAAGAGAGTTGGCGCCCAATTCATTATACATATATGTATCTATGTAGCTGTGTAGCCACAACTCGAGAGAGAGAGAGAGAGAGAGAGAGAGAGAGAGAGAGAGAGTCAATATTTCAACATGATGAAAACGATTTAGAATCAGGAGATAGATCCACTTCCATTGACATGTATGGACTATGAAGTGCTTATTATTTTAACCGACACGACTTGCATGTATCAAACACTTATTCTTTTAACAAGCTTTTCACATTTTCAGGTGTGAGTATTATTGGTCTTGGGTCCTTGCACCAAACTGTCATCTAACTCTGAATTTTGTCTTGGCTGTAAGCCTCTTCAGAAGCAGAGGCCTGTGCTGTAGTGGGAACATGGGCTGCAAAGTTCATTTCTTCTGGTTTTGGCGGGCAGTGCCCACCAGCTCCTGGTGTATTTGTGCCATCCGAACTACAGGGAGATGACACAATATTGCCTTGCTGCAGGGACTGAAACATGAGGATTTCTTTCTTCAATCCCGGCTCTCCTCCTAAAGGCCTAGCCATAGAGAGATAAGGACGAGTCGAGATCAAGACGATGAACAGAATGGATATTAGAGGCAACAGGTTTCTTCTGAAAGAACCCATATCTCAGTGTTGAGAGAGAGAGAGAGAGAGAGAGAGAGAGAGAGAGGGAGGATCTTCTTGTGGAGTACTAAAGGAGATGGAAGTATGAGGTGTGAAGGAAAGGTGGAGTTTGTTGTTGTATATATAGCGGTTGTACGTGTTAGGTGCTGGTGGTGTTTAGGAAGCTGCTGTTGTGTTTCAGGAGATTGTTTGACTATGCCTTGTCCCGTTGTAGGGTTTAAGGGAAAAGGAGTCGGGTCCTGAGTCTGACTGTAAACATCCGGACTAGGTAACTTCCTTGGTTTTTCCTAATTTTTGAATATTGAATATTTGGTTTGAATTGAATCTAATAAGGTCTAGAGATAATAAAAAGAAAAAGGGCCTCTGATCTATAAAAAGAAGGTCGAGTTGGGGTTTGGCTTCTGGTAGAGGACCCGTTTCTAAATCCGCAACTAAACCCATACCTAGGGTGTTTGTGGGCTGGGTCGGGAGCGGTTGAGGCATTACAAGCCTGACCCGACTTTAGAAATACAGGTCTTGGTCCAGCCCAATTCCAACAAGCTAGGGCAAAAAATGTCGGGCTTAAGCCCACCCATTCAGTCAATCGGACGAGGCCAGGATTCAACAAGCTCAGTTTATATATCCAAGCCAGGCCTAAAGTGGGCTGAGTCCAATCTGGAGTGACCCAGGAGCACGCCTACTCATACTTGTGCTAACAGGTTTAGGCTAGAGGAGCTGTATCCATAGCCAAATCTAAATTGAAGGTTCAAAAGCTTGGGCCAAAACTATAATAAAAGCCTCCACTCCGTGCCAAATACTTTGAAACCTATCATAAAAAATTTAAAGCAAGGGGGTTTTGGATTCAATTTTGACCGTTAGTTGTAATTTTGACCGAAAGTTACATCTACTATCTTCTTTATCTCTTTATCATAATTAACCACTCATAACTGCTCTCCACTTTTCGTTTCTTTTTTATTTTTTTTTCAAAGACTTTGTTTCAATCCAATATCTATCATTCCCTTTCTACTCCAATTCTCATTTTCTTCATTCTATGATACCAACTCTTGGATTACATAAATATTGAAGATGTTTGTTTCTGGGGGGCAGCTTCAAAGGGTGTTTATACTGTTAAAAGTGCATATGGTGTCCTACTGGAGAGAAGACAAAGTGATAATGTTGAGGCAACTCAGCTAGAAACCGAGAGTGGCATATGGAAGCAGTTATGGCAACTGAATATACCCCCTAAAGCTCGTGTTCATTTATGGAGATTGTGTAGAAATTGTTTACCTACACAGGACAATCTTCTTGCCCGACGAGTGGAAGTTCAAGCTTTATGTTTACGCTGTAACGACAGCATTGAATCTTGTTTTCACTTGTTTGTAGATTGTCCATTTGCTCGGGAATGTTGGCTACAGTGTGGTTTGGGCCAAAATGGAGGAATGGAGGCATCCTTTATGGAGTGGTTTAAAGCTCTCTTTTGTAGGTGTGCAGAGGAAGATAAATGCAAGGCGACAATGATTCTATGGAGCTTATGGCAAGGTCGCAATGATATCTTATGGAAAGGTATTTCCAGATCTGTTTATCAGGTTATTAGTTTTGCTTATTCAGTCCTTAATCAGTGGCGCGATGCTCGGAGTACGGGCATATTAACAACTGCTGTTGAAGTTTCAAGGAATATGACTGTGTGGCAAAA
The DNA here is from genome assembly GCA_012931725.1 of Litsea cubeba. Lineage (NCBI taxonomy): Eukaryota > Viridiplantae > Streptophyta > Magnoliopsida > Laurales > Lauraceae > Litsea > Litsea cubeba. The sequence continues at coordinate 88,161,963 of CM022947.1, forward strand.
ACCTCCCAATGGATGGATCAAATGTAATGTCGATGCGGCTATCTTCTCATGTGATAATCAGTCAGGTTTGGGCTGTGTTCTAAGAGATTCAACTGGAGAATTTATTGCTGCCAGTAGTAAGCGTGTGTGGGGCTGTTCCGAAATAAAGGTTGCTGAGGCTTTAAGCTTTCGTGAGGCTCTTAGTTGGCTTAAAAATAAGGGTCTTGATAATGTTTTGATGGAGACAGATGCACTCTTGGTAGTTCAAGCTCTAGAGTCTGCAGCTGAAGATGGCTCACATTTTGTTCTAGTAATTGATGATTGCAAGAAACTACTTTTGGAGTTTAGAAACTTCAAGTATGGTTATATAAAAAGATCTGCGAATCATGTTGCTCATCTCCTAGCTAGAGCAGCTATTTCTTTGTCAGATTCTTTAGCTTGGGAGACTATTCCTCCCTCTTTTATCTATAACTCTTTATATTTGGATTTGAAGAAATAAATTTCCATTATCTCAAAAAAAAAAATACATACTCATAAAAAATTTTTCTTTTGCTTTCTTTCTAAAAAAGCTATGAATTTTTTTTATAAATTAATATTTAAATTACAAAGTTTGTCATATTCATGCTGAGCACCGGTAATTTTGATAGTTTTTTATTATACGGGAATGCATCTCTTAGACGGACCCCACTTGATTGGAGCATCACCCTGACTCAGAAACCTATACCCTTGAACCCGGCTATTGAATTTTCCGGGCCGGCATGAATGAATCTTTAGGTATGCTTATAGCTAGGTTTATTTCTAATATGGGATAAATGGCCTCGATTGTTCCATGACTAAGCCTGTCGGTCCATTCAAATCCTCAAAGTAAAAACATAATCCAACACCTCTAAGCTTGAAGCTTCGTAGGACCCAAAAACAGTACTCAAATCTTAAAATCCGGTTATGGATCCCAAATAATCAAACCCCATGCATATACCATCAAACCGTCATCTTAGAAGACCCCACCATGACCCAGCTTTATTATACCTGTTAGAAAGAACCGATTAGTTTTGTTAGTGATCAGATTGGATTGTTAGTGGTTCGGTTTCTGATAAAACTGGATTGTTAGTGTGTGGGGAAATTTCCAGAGCTACAGAATTAAGCTAATCACAGCCATCAGATGGGTCTAAGCGTTCTCACGTGCCATTCGCGTGCCATCTACGTGGCACCGATCTCGTCCCGGCTACCAGGGCAGAGGCCTTGGCCGACATCAAACATCTCCAGGCCACAAGCGCCGAACTGGACCACCTCGGGCATCATCTCGGCAAAGAGTCCACCTCGGCAAGGCCACCCCGGATGCTATCTCCGCAAAGAACCCTACCTCGGCTGAAGAAGCCAGGACAGTAGCCGAAGCAAGAAAGAACCTTCGCTTGGGCCCCTCATCCCCCACGTCATCAGACACGTGGAGGGATAGGGTCACGAGCTAGTGGGACAGACACGACATCCAGCCGCCCACTATCTTCACCAGATCGCCACATGGCAGCATCCAGCGGCTGAGGCCACATCAGGGCAAGGCCCGAGGGCAGATCCGCTGGTACTCCTACCGCCAAAGGCGCCCAACACAATCTGGCCCAACAAGACACGCATTTAATGCAATATGGGCTGACCCGACTAGCATTAAATGCTGAGTGGGCCGGATTAGACTGCATTTATTACTTTGTGGGCCGATCATGACTTCCCAGTCAGATCATAGGACCCACACCAAGATATTCTCTGAGAGATACGATCCAAACCTCTATAAATAGACCTTCATGCACCATGCAAGGTACGCATAATTCCATTCACAGAGCCCTTACTCTGTCTCTCTTCTCCCTCTCCTTCCATCGTTCCAGTTCACATACTGACTTTGGCATCGGAGAGCCTTGCGCCGTTCAGGCCAGGGTCCTCTGACCGTTTGCTTCTCCCTTTCAGGCTCTCGGACGGCATTCAGACATTCCAGACACCATCATCTTCCCGGATAAGTCCTGTAAGGCACCCTCTTATTGTGGGTCATAATTTTCTGCACCTACAATTGGCGCCGTCTGTGGGGAAGAAATATCCCAGCCATCCAAACCTCTCAAAACCTTCCCAATCTTTCTAAACCTCAATCTCTCAGAAGCCATGCCTCCGAAAGCTAAGAAGGGGGTAGAATCCTCAAGAGCAGCGCTCGAGCTGCCACCACCGCCAGCGGAAGTCCCTCCTCAGGGACGGTCCCGAACGATCCAAGGCACATCCGCAGGCGAGGGTCGTCTGGGCTCCCAACTCTTTGTCGAGATCCCATTCCAGGAGCGAGTCGAGGCCTCGCTCTCAGCGGACGAAACCGTGCCACCCAGGCGCGACGAGCATCGACACGAACGTTCCCGCAAAGATAAAGCTGTTGCAGCTGAAGGAGACGTCGCAGCACAAGACGCTCTTCTCCAGAAGCAGGAGCAGCTAGTTCAAGAGCTCCAGCGGGTCCAACAACAGCTGAAGGCGGCACAAGCTGCCTCCTTGAGGCCGGTCTCTGAGCCTCAGGGGAAAAAGAAGGGCGCTCCCTGCAAGGCAGCCCAGCCTCCTCGTGAGGACCTCAGACATCATCTGGACCAGAAACGGGGCCAGATTCGTGACGAAGGCTCGAGCAACAGCCGGAGTCACCATAGTCGCGATGGCCGAACTCATAGCCATCGCAGTCCGAACCACCCCAAGCGAAAGTCCAGAGTTCAGACTCCAGAGGAGGACGACGAGCAGGAGTGGTTCGACAAACGCGTCAGGCTGGCTCTCCAGCATAACCTGGACATGCAGGACCAGAAGCAGATCTGCGGTCACGTTGATCTCGGGGGCTCTCCCTTCACGAAAGAGATCGAGCACACCCCCTTGCCCAAGAAGTTCTCCGTCCCGCGGTTCGTCCCCTACGACGGACTGTCCGATCCATCTGCACATCTCCGACACTTCTCCCAGAAGATGTCCATCTGGGGAAACGAGGGTCACCTAAACTGCAAAATCTTCTCCTCCAGTTTGGGTGACCTCCCCCTGAAGTGGTTCTGCTCTCTCCCAGAGCAGTCAGTTTCCAGTTGGAAGGAGCTCCAGCTCTCCTTCCTGAAGAAGTTCCAAGCATACACCGTCGTCCCCAAGAAGGAAGGGGACCTCATCGCCCTGAGAATGAAGCAGGGCGAAACTCTCGCCAAGTTTACCCACCGATTCTGGGCGATCTACAGCCAGATCGAGGGCGCAAGAGAGGCGATAGCCATCTACGCCTTCCAGCATGCCCTGATCCCCGGCAGCGACTTGCGGAAGGACTTGGCCGGGGACACCCCAGAATCCATGTCAGAGTTGATGTCCCGGGTGAAGCGCTTTATCGCCCGGGAGGAAGACGAGATCCGAGCTAAGGATCAGGACGGGCATCCAGAGCCCGAACAGAAGAATAGCCAGCCTCGGCAAAGAGGCGGGAGGCCCTCCCAGAAGCAGGAGTCCAAGCGGGACTGGGCCTCTAGCTCGGCGAAGCCTTCGTCGTCCCGGTCTGGGGGCAATTGGAAGCCCAGACCTCCCTCCAGCGCCAGTCAGAGCGTCAATGTCGTCTTCAAGGAGCCGATCTACCGCATCCTGGCCAAGATCAAATCCAAGCCGTTCTTCAAGTATCCTCCGCCCATGAAGTATGAACCCACCGAAGGCTCCCGGAGCAAGCTCCACTGCGCCTTCCATAAGGGCAACGGGCACAAGACTGAAGAATGCAGGACTTTGCAGTGGTATCTGGAGAAGCTGGCCAAAGAGGGCCACATCCCAGAGTTCATCAAGGAAGGTGATGCCGGCGGCAGCGAGGGCCGGGTCCACCAGAGCGCAGCCCCGGCTCCAGACAGCGAGGACTCAGAGAAGATCATCAACGTGATCCATCTGGCGTCCTCGGCTCCCGCTTCCTCGTCCCGGGGAAGCTCTCAAGCCCGTGCCGAAGCCAGGCGAGCTTCGCACGAGAAAGAAGTAATGAAAGCCGACCTCGCTCCGGCGTCCAAGAAAGCCCGCCGCGACAGACCAGCCATCTCGTTCTCGGATCGAGACCTAGAGGGAGTCCAGGTCCCTCACAACGACCCCCTGCTCCTCACCATGAAGCTGAGAGACTTCACCGTAAAGAGGATCCTCGTCGACTCCGGCAAGCTCCTCCGAGGTCCTCTACTACGACTGCTTCAAACGGATGAAACTCTCCGAAGCAGACCTCACGGAGGTTCGTGCACCTCTGCTAGGGTTGTCCGCCACACCAGTCTACCCCAAGGGTAGAATCACCTTGGAAACCCAAGTTGGCGGAGCCTCCGTGTCAGCCGACTTTCTGGTTGTGGACGCCCCTTCTCCCTACAATGTCATTCTGGGCAGAACGTGGCTCCACAAGCTAGAGGCAGTTCCTTCTTCCTTCCACCAAAAGCTGAAGTTCGTCCATGAGAACGAGGAAGGCAAGATGGAAGTAGTCACAGTAAAGGGAGACCAGCAGCAGGCTAGGCAGTGCATGCTGGCCGCAGTCCCAGCCGTGAAGGAGCCAGAGCGCGTCAACCTGGCCGAGTTCGAGAAAGGCCTCGATGAGATCGGCCGGGACCCTGAGAAGAAGAGCATCGAGGACCTGGCCGAGGTCAGGCTAGATCCGACAGACCCAGACCGTTTCTCCTGATCGGCACCCAGCTGTCGGACGAAGAAAGGGCCGAACTCTTTCGGTTCTTGATGCAGAATGTGGACGTCTTCGCTTGGAACCCAAGTGAGATGCCCGGGGTCGACCCTGAGGTCATGTGCCACAAGCTCAACGTCGACCCCGACCACAAGCCAGTAGTGCAGAGGGCCCGCAGAACCGGGCTGCAGCAGACAGATGCGGTCGTGGAAGAGGTCGACAACCTGCTAAAAGCAGGGGCCATCCGGGAAGTCCAGTACCCGGTATGGCTGGCCAACACGGTGGTCGTCAAGAAGAAAACTGTAAAGTGGAGGGTGTGCGTAGATTTCACCGACCTGAACAGGGCTTGCCCTAAGGACAGTTTCCCCCTCCCGAAGATTGACCAACTGATTGACGCCACCGCTGGTCACGACCGAATGAGCTTCCTTGACGCCTACCGAGGCTATCATCAGATCCCGCTTTACGAGCCCGACGAGGAGAAAACATCATTCATCACCCCCCGCGGCACTTACTGCTATAAAGTAATGCCATTCGGGCTGAAGAACGCGGGGGCGACCTATCAGCGCCTCGTCACAAAGATGTTCCAGGCCCAGCTCGGCCGAACGGTAGAGGTGTATATCGACGACATGGTCGTCAAATCTGTGCGCTCCAGCGACCATCTGGCGGATCTCGGCCAAGTCTTCGGCATCCTTCGCGCCTACAAGCTCAAGTTGAACGCTGCCAAGTGCGCCTTCGGCGTAGCCTCTGGCAAGTTCCTCGGCAGCTTGGTGACGCGGAGGGGGATAGAGGCCAATCCAGAACAGATCACCGCCATCCAGGGCATCCAAAGTCCCTCTACCACAAAGGAAGTTCAGAGGCTTACAGGAATGGCCGCCGCACTCAATCGCTTCATCAGCCGCTCATCAGATAAGTGCAGGCCTTTTTTCCAGCTTTTGAGGAAAAATTTGAAGTTCCAATGGACCCCTGAGTGCGACCAGGCATTGGCCGCACTCAAAACTTATTTGATGTCACCCCCATTACTCTCCACCCCAACTCGGGGGGAGATCCTGTATTTATACCTTGCGGTCTCGGATCACGCAGTGAGCTCCGTCCTCATCAGGGAGGATGAGGGAGTTCAAAAGCCGATCTATTACACGAGCAAGACCCTGCTCGATGCCGAGACCAGGTACCTCCTGTTGGAGAAGCTTGCGTTGGCTCTCGTTACCGCCTCCCGCAAGCTCTCCCATTATTTTCAATCCCACACTATTGTGGTGATCACGGAGCACCCACTCCGTTCATTGTTCAAAAAAGCTGACTTTTCAGGGCGCATATCAAAGTGGGCAGTTGAACTGGGGCAGTATGACATTCAGTACCGTCCCCGAACTGCGATCAAAGCCCAGATTCTGGCAGACTTCATAGTCGAATTCGCCTCCCCCAACCCGGCTCCGACCCAGCTCGGCACGGCACTGGGGGGCACAGGGCAAGAGCCAGTAGAAACAGAAGCCCAGCAGTCTCCCACCTCGGCATGGAAGATCTTTGTCGACGGGTCGTCCACCTCCAAGAGAGCTGGCGCCGGCATAGTTCTCCAATCGCCAGAGGGACTGGTCATAGAGCAGGCTTTCACCCTCGACTTCAAAGCGACGAACAATGAGGCAGAGTACGAAGCACTGATTGCAGGGTTGAACAGCGCCCGAATCCTCGGAGCCCAGTACCTGGAGATCTTCAGCGACTCTCAACTGGTAACTAGCCATCTCGCTGGAGACTACCAGGCCAGGGACGACAGGATGGCGGCCTACTTAGCCCTGGCGAAAAAGCTACTCTCCCAATTCCAGAAAGCCGAGGTCAGGCAAATATCCCGAGATACCAACACGCATGCAGATGCGCTTGCAAACCTGGCCTCCGCTGTTGAAGCAGGAAAGAAGAGGACCATCGAGGTCGGGTCAGTATCAAGGTCAAGTCTAGAACTCCATTCATCTCGGCTTGTCCTCTGTGCTGACCACGGCCCCAGCTGGATGGATCCAATCGTCGCCTACTTGAAGGATGACCAGCTCCCCGAGGACAAGACTGAAGCCCACAAGATCAGGCTCAAGGCAGCCCGGTTTTGGCTCTCTCCAGAAGGCAAACTCTACAGGAAATCCTTCACGGGTCCGTACCTCCAATGCGTCCACCCGTCCAAGGTGGACGACTTCCTGTACGAGATCCATGAAGGAATCTGCGGCAGCCATATTGGAGGTCGGTCATTGGCCTACAGAGCAATCAGCCAGGGTTACTGGTGGCCCTACATGCAGAAGGACGCCCAGGTCTACGCCAGGAAGTGCGAGAAATGCCAGAAGTTCTCCCACTCACTCCATCAGCCAGCACAGGATCTGAGTCCCCTCTCTAGCCCATGGCCCTTCGCTCAATGGGGCCTGGACATTGTGGGGCCTCTTCACCGAGCTCCAGGGAACAAAAGATGGCTGATAGTGGCTACGGACTACTTCACGAAGTGGATAGAGGCTGAACCGTTGTCTTCCATCACGGACAGGGACTCCAGGAACTTCGTTTGGAAAAACATCCTTACGAGGTTCGGCATCCCCCGGACCCTGATCTCGGATAACGGGACTCAGTTCGATTCCAAATCCTTCAGAGACTTCTGCCAAGAGCACGGCATCAGGAACCATTACTCCACCCCGGCATATCCACAGAGTAATGGCTAGGCAGAAATCTCCAACAAAGTGATCCTGGACGGCCTGAAGAAGCGACTGGACAAGGCAAAGGGCAGATGGACAGAAGAGCTTCCGAGCGTGCTGTGGGCGTACCGAACAACTCCAAGGAGGTCCACCTCGGCAACACCTTTCTCTCTGGCCTACGGGATGGAGGCAGTCATTCCCTTGGAAATCGGCCTTCCTACCCTGAGGACAGAGCTGGTCGACCAAGGCCGGAATGAGACGAACCTGGCGATGGAGCTGGAGCTGGCAGACGAACGACGAGAAGCAGCAGCCCTGAGACTGACCGACTATCAGCAGCGGTTAGCCAGGGCATATAATCAAAATGTCAAAGAAAGAAGATTCACCGCGGGAGAGCTCGTTCTAAAGAAGACCCTGCCAGCTGACAAGGAACCAAATGAGGGGAAGCTTGCCCCGAACTGGCATGGCCCGTTCAGAGTGGTCTCGCTGGCAGGAAAATCAGCCTACAAGCTCGAAGACTTGGATGGCAAGCCGCTGCCGAGACCGTGGAATGCATCCCACTTGAAGAAATTCTATTTCTAAAGATGTAATGAACTTCAGAATCAATAAAAGCAGCTTTTTCCTCGTCATCAATCTGTCTCTCTGGTCGACTCCGGCAACACAGGCTCCACGCCTTGGAAATGGCTTCGAGTTTCTACACTCAGCCTTTCCTAAAATCCCGTGTCTTGGACACACAGGCTCCACGCCTTGGAAATGGCTTCGAGTTTCTACACTCAGCCTTTCCTAAAATCCCGTGTCTTGGACACACAGGCTCCACGCCTTGGAAATGGCTTCGAGTTTCTACACTCAGCCTTTCCTAAAATCCCGTGTCTTGGACACACAGGCTCCACGCCTTGGAAATGGCTTCGAGTTCCTACACTCAGCCTTTCCTAAAATCCCGTGTCTTGGACACACAGGCTCCACGCCTTGGAAATGGCTTCGAGTTCCTACACTCAGCCTTTCCTAAAATCCCGTGTCTTGGACACACAGGCTCCACGCCTTGGAAACGGCTTCGAGTTCCTACACTCAGCCTTTCCTAAAATCCCGTGTCTTGGACACACAGGCTCCACGCCTTGGAAACGGCCTCGAGTTCCTACACTCAGCCTTTCCTAAAATCCCGTGTCTTGGACACACTCAGGCTCTACGCCTTGGAAAAGGCCTGCAGTTTCTACGAGAAGCCTTTCCTAAAGTCTGGGTTCATAAACCCCTCAAGGCAGTCCGGCCGAGGACAGTTTCCTGAAGTCCGGGTTCATACACCCATCAGAAGGCCATTGCCGAACTCACTTTCGCCGAGCCGAGGCCAACGGAATGGGTCCATCTCGGCACAATGCAGCTCGTCTCGGCCAAAGCCAGCCCTTTCGGCCGAGGTCAGTTCCAGCATTCAAACACAAATCCAAGCATTCCGGAACAGCGCAAAGTAATGAGAAAAAGAACTCAGAAGCACTGTACACAGCTTGGGTAACCAGAAAATTCCTTTTCATTCATTGCAAACTGCTTCGTTACAAGAAATACATAACAGAAAGCAAAGTACAGAAAGGAGGACCACGGTCCTCTAAAAACAGAAAATAGAGAGAGGCTAGGAGACTCTGATCTTCACCGACTCTTCAGGCGAAAGGCTCGAGGACGCCGGATCGCCGCCTGGAGGTTCTGAGCGATCCTGAACCTCGCTGGGCCCTGCAACACCCTCGGTGGCCAGAGGGACCAGCCAAGCTTGAAGAAACCTCCCGGACCAGCAGAGCCTCAACCCGCCTGCCGTACGACGGGCGCACAGGGTCGTGTTGGACGAGAATGCGCCACCGTCCCCCTGCAGCGCATCCTCACTCTGTCTGGCCAAGGGCCAGTGGCCATGGACCCGCGTTCAGAGAGCGCGTGGCCCACGGGGAGTTCCTTCAGAGAGCGCGCAGGCCACGACAGCCTTCCCCCCTCGGGGGCAGCCGTCCAACGGCGCAGGGTTTTCCCCCGGATCAAGTAATTTCAGACATTTCCCAGACATGGATCCTACAACTATGTTCCTTCTTTCTCCCATGGCGAGCCTGCTCCCCCTATTTATAGGATGGAAGAAGGCTCAGTCTCCAAAAGGAGTTATGGGGCGAAGTCTCCCACGCGTTGTTGGGAAGGCGCGACTGTCGACCAGCGAACCCTATAGCGCCACGTGGAGACATCCGTCAGACTCCCTCGTCAGCCGCGCCACCATGTTTATTGCTATTCAAGATCGCCCAAGATACGGAGGATCAGCGCGAATACCAATGAAGATCACCTAAGATACGGAGTATCAGCGCAAATACCAAAAAAGATCTCAAGGGAGCACTCTACCGAATTCAAGCAATCGAAGAACCAAGCTAAAAAGAGACAAAAGCACAGAGTATTTCAAGAAACCTTCAATTGTATTAAAGCCTCACTCATTACAGTGTTCAGCAAATACAAATTGAAGAAAGTTACAGAGCATAAAGCAAAAAAGCAAAAATCCCGAGGTCCCGAGGTCCCGAGGTCATGACCGGTCCGTTGCACGGACTGCGGCGTCAGAGGCTTCGCCGGATGGACGGGCAGAGGTCGGCACCGGAAGCGGGTACGGAGGCGGCTCCCGAAAGGAGGGGTGGCCCTCCGAGACCCCGACCTCTTTCAGGCCGGCAAGCCACCCTTTCGCCCAAGCCTTATCCCTCACAACAAGAACCCTTTCCTTGTAGTGGGCGGTGACCTGCACTTTGGCATCCTCGAATGCAGCATCGCACTCGGACTCAAGCTTCGTCTCAGCTTCATCCGCCCTCTTGGACTCGGATTCAAGCTTCGCCTCGGCTTCATCCGCCCTCTTGGACTCGGCTTGAAGCAGGGCCGCGTAATCGTCTCCCATCTTCGAGATGGAGACCTCGAGCTCGGCCACCTTGGTCCGCTCTGCCTCGGCTTCTTCCCTTACCTGCTCGAGCTTCGCCGCGTACTCCTCTTCCACCCTGGCTAACTTCTGGCTAACGACGTCAAGGGATTCCTGCAAGCCGTTCTTCTCCACGGACAGCTCGGCGACGTCCGCACTGTAATTACGGATCCTATCAGCAACGACAATGGACTTCTGTGCCGCCTGTCAAAGGAAAGAAGACGTACGTGTTATATCCAAAGAGCGTCAGACGCTAAATTGCTAGTTTGACGAAGGGAAATGAAGATTTACAACGAAGTTGGACTGCAGCATCGACAGGATCAGCTTCTGGTCGCTGTACTTGTCCAGCCGCTCCATGTCCCGGGGAAGGGCGCAGGCTCGCCCTAAGGCCTCGAGGACCGGGAGTTCGATCTTGTGAAGAATGCAATCCTCCACCGTCATCGGCCTCCCCGGCCCAAGCATGAAGCTCGGCTCCGTAACGGCGGCCCCTGTGGCAACGAGGCAGCAGCCGAGCTAGGGCCCGCGTCTGTCCTCGGCATCTTCAGCGGCCGAGTTTCCTCCCGCTCAACCTCAGCCGGGGGCAGGCATTCTTCTCGATCAACAGAGCTAGGGGGCGCGGGAACCTCCGCCGCCTCTGCAGTTGAAACCACCCGAGCCCTCGGAGACGGATGCCTCGCAGAATTTACCGGCTCCTGGGGGGCTCGGACGTCCTCCACTCCAAGCGCCAAGGCCTCGAGATCCTCGAAGGACAAGCGCCTGATGTGCCTCATCTCGGATCCTGGCGAGGGAGATCGGGCAGATTGACTCGATTCCCTTCCTGAAACCTGAGGAAGTCTCGATCCCGACGTGGAAGCTAAGGCTCCAGATGTGGCCCTAACGTCAGACACCCGCAAGGGCTCTGCGACCTCCGGAACGGCCTGCTCCTGACCAACCCCGGATCCGGCACCTTCACTCTGGATCGGCTCTACGGTGCCCCTCAGATACCCGCGGTACTTTGGCTTATACCCTAGCAGTGACCAAGCCGCCCTGCCGTCGTGACCGCTGTACCGCTTCACCAGACGGAGCCAGGCGTCGTTCCTCTTCCAGATGTATCTGGCAGCCCGCTTCCTCTCCTTCAAAGCTGCAGCAATCAGAAGCATAAGCGCGGCAGAATAAAAAGAATCTTATGAAAAAAAGAAAAGAAACGAAAGGTGTTTACTTGGAATGGTACCGAAGTGGCGAGGGACCTGGTAGCCTCTATCGGTGTCGGCCTCCCCAAACTCCCAGTTCCCCGAGACGTATAGAAGATCGTCTCCAGCATACTTGCTCGAATCCTCCAAGTATCGGACGAAGCCGTCCCGGCCTGGCTTAGCCCGGAGATAATAAGACTCTCCGGACCTGCATATGTCATAGACGTCCTCAAGGTCGAAGACGCCGAAGTCGGTGCCCAGGACCTCATTCAGCTTGACCGTGCCCATCACGATCTTGAAGGCATTCGGCAGCAGTTGACAGGGGCAGAGATGCCACTGACTAAGGCACCTCCTGAGAAGTGGGTGAAGGGGGAATCGGACCCCACCTTCTATCACAGCCACCAGCGGAAAAGGCATCCAGCCTCCCGAAAAGTCACGAGGGTTGTACCCAAGGGGTTCAGCACCCCTGACTCGGACATCAGCAGGGATCCTAAAGGCTGACCTGAAGCCCTCGATCGCTGCCTCGCCCTCTAACCAGTGGCTATAAATCCCCATTCCTATCCCAATCTAAAAACAGAGGAACCCGCGGAAGAAGAAACAAGGCAGAAGGAACTTACGGAAGCAGAACGAAGATGCTGGACAGCGAAGAGACTCAACCTCAGCAGCGCACCACTTCTCGGATGAAGCTCCCTCACAGTAGCCTTCCCTCTTCTGACGCTCGCCTCTGATTCAGAATCGCAAACGAATGATAGAGCAGACCTCAACTGCCCTATATATAGCAGAGAGGCCCCCCTTTGCAGAAACCCTAATCGGGCGTGCCAAGGGGCGCCCCCCTGGGATTTCGCGCGAATCATTTCAAAAATTTATTACGCCTCCCTGAAGCGGCGCGCAAATCATTTCAAAAATTGATTGCGCCCCTGACGAGACGGCGCGTACGACCTCGAAGAGACAGATAACTAGCCAGATGATGACGCGTGGAGCCGTCGAATTGTCTTCAGCATTGAGTAGGGGACGCCATTTATTATCCCGAACATCCAAAGCGACAGCGAGTTAGGGCCGAAAGAGGCTCTCCTCCAGATAGACCCGGCACATAGCTCCCGACCTCACGGCACTGACGTTCTACGCGAGCTCAGAAGCTAGGGGGCAATTGTGTGGGGAAATTTCCAGAGCTACAGGATTAAGCTAATCACAGCCATCAGATGGGTCTAAGCGTTCTCACGTGCCATTCGCGTGCCATCTACGTGGCACCGATCTCGTCCCGGCTACCAGGGCAGAGGCCTTGGCCGACATCAAACATCTCCAGGCCACAAGCGCCGAACTGGACCACCTCGGGCATCATCTCGGCAAAGAGTCCACCTCGGCAAGGCCACCCCGGATGCTATCTCCGCAAAGAACCCTACCTCGGCTGAAGAAGCCAGGACAGTAGCCGAAGCAAGAAAGAACCTTCGCTTGGGCCCCTCATCCCCCACGTCATCAGACACGTGGAGGGATAGGGTCACGAGCTAGTGGGACAGACACGACATCCAGCCGCCCACTATCTTCACCAGATCGCCACATGGCAGCATCCAGCGGCTGAGGCCACATCAGGGCAAGGCCCGAGGGCAGATCCGCTGGTACTCCTACCGCCAAAGGCGCCCAACACAATCTGGCCCAACAAGACACGCATTTAATGCAATGTGGGCTGACCCGACTAGCATTAAATGCTGAGTGGGCCGGATTAGACTGCATTTATTACTTTGTGGGCTGATCATGACTTCCCAGTCAGATCATAGGACCCACACCAAGATATTCTCTGAGAGATACGATCCAAACCTCTATAAATAGACCTTCATGCACCATGCAAGGTACGCATAATTCCATTCACAGAGCCCTTACTCTGTCTCTCTTCTCCCTCTCCTTCCATCGTTCCAGTTCACATACTGACTTTGGCATCGGAGAGCCTTGCGCCGCTCAGGCCAGGGTCCTCTGACCGTTTGCTTCTCCCTTTCAGGCTCTCGGACGGCATCCAGACATTCCAGACACCATCATCTTCCCGGATAAGTCCTGTAAGGCACCCTCTTATTGTGGGTCATAATTTTCTGCACCTACAGTTAGTTTATTAGAGATTTTATGTTAGTTTATGAATAATTTTGTTATACCATACATGGTTTTCCTCTCGTGAAAGTTGTGATTAGTTCTTATGGCATGAGTATAGTTTTTTTAGAATTTCCACATCACCCACATGAAGCGAGTCCAGATGTGGTAAAGTAAAACCCCACTGTGTTCTTGCGTGGACCTTTCACAGTCCGCCTCGTCACCTCGACCAACCTGCCATGCATTCGGGGGAGGGGCTACCAACGATGATGTGACGGGCCCCGAATGGTCCACTCACGGTCACCATGCGTAGACCCATTCAGAGGATCTCGATTCCACATGAAGCCTGTAGGTGCCCAATAGCACCTACCAACTTCAACTTCAACGTTGACTGCCTCTCCTTTCCTGAACTTGGAACCATTAATAAGCTCCGATTAGAGAAATCCATTAATATGAGGATATCTATTTAAAATTTAAACTGTTCAAAATTAATGCCCCTCTCTTGCATGAGATATGAAATAGTTTTACTTATGTTTTGTTTTCACAATAAGATTAAGTGATTAACTATATATAATACATTAAATAAAGAGGAATGCTCTTGTGCGAATCTATGCATACCAACTACTGTGGGCCCACAAATCATTTGAGTTGGGGAAATGAAAATATCCAATTGAGACCACTCTAAATATCAAATTTCAAGTCAAATATTCAATGATCCGGACCCCTTCATCTATGGTTCATAAGTACAATGTTTTTTTTAAAAAAATTTTAGACAGTCAATTCAACACTCTAAACCCATTGAATTTTTATTTTTTCTGTTATCAGAGGGTTCCCAACCCTTTGGGCTGGACTAATCCCTCCGGGCCCAGAGGGAAGCCGGGTAAACTCCCCTATAGCCTCAGTGTGGCAGTGCAGTTTCGAACCTAGAACCTCCAGGTACAAACCGTGGTCCTAGGCCAAAGGAGCTAACCCTTGGGGTTAACCCCAATGAATTGATGCAAACTCCCTATGCCATATAAGAAAGGCTTATATCGTCTATTTGGACTGATCATTATGTGGGCCCTGCATTCTACCTTGGATGGAAAGATTGCGACAGATGCACATGAGCAACTCATTTGGGTAAAATATTAAAAAAAAGTTCTTGTGTCTTAGCTCACCTATTTAATTTTTTTTTTTTTTTTTTTTTTTGTATCCCAGCTTAAGGGGTGTTGGGGCCCCTAGACCTCTTGAGAGGGAGCACTAGGATGAGAGGAGTAAACCTCGGGTGAGGTGGGGGGCCTCTTGTTAGGGAAGTAGACCTCTTGTGAGGTATCACAGGCTCGTGTGAGAAAATGTGTCTGCCGAGTTGAAACCCAAGGTAAGAACTAACGCCTCTTACCACTAAGGTAAGAGCCATTCTTAACCACTCAAAATCGATTGACTGCAACTAGTGAAAGAAAGATTGACATAATTTTTACACTAACATGTTTTGGGGTGGCGGCAAAATTAATTTGATCATGCGTAGTAACTAAATATTTATTTTTCCAATGGCTAGATCAATCATCAATGGTCCAAACTCCCAACACAAAACACCCAAGAAAAAAAAAATGCACTGAGCAGCCGCATTAAGTCGTGTATCGTGTTTGGACGTTTTTCATACCCTCGGGCCTCATTTTTTTTCTTCTCCCGCCTATCATTCGTGTCTTTTTTTTTTTTTTCTAGTAGGAAGTATGAGTCGTGTTAATGACCCTCATGGTGCGCCGGTTTTCAAGTCTAAGCCTTTGAGAACTCGGACCCTAATCACTTTCAATGCGTATATATACAGCCCTTTCCATCCTACATTCCCTCATTCCAATCACATCTCTCTTACTATCCGTTTGTCTCTCTCTCTAAATTTAACTGACATGGGTTCTTGCAAAAGAAATCTGTTGTATGTAATATCCATTCTTTCTATCCTCTTGACTTCAACTCATCTGTCTCTTTCTGTGGCTAGGCCTTTAGAAGAAAGTGGGGATGGAAGAAAGAAGTCCTCATGTTTGAGTCCCTGGAGAAACGCCAAATGAATCCTCCTAGCCATTCCGGTTGCACGAATGGACAAGAAAAAGGTGGGCCCTCATGTCCAAAGCGAGAGGAAATGAATTTTGCTGTCCATTTTCCTACCACAACACAGGCCTCTAAATTATGGCCCCAGCATCCCTTTTGGGGCTGCTTCTGAAGAGACTTCCAGCCAAGATAGGATTCAGGGACATAATAGTCTTGGTTAGATGCGAGCTTGATGCAAATGTAAAGTATTAAGTATTTTATACGTGTAAGTCGTGTTGGTTAAAGCAATAAGCACTTCATCCAAGCAATGGAAGTGGCTGTATCTTTTAATTCTAATAAAAACTTGAGAAATGAAATTACATGGGGTTTGTCAAGTTCAAAGATTGACTACATCCTCTCTCTCTCTCTAACACACCAACTAGCGCTGATATTTTTATGGCTAACAAACCGACTAGCGTTGATATTTTTATGGGGATTTGACATAGTAATTTCCCTTAAACCCTATTTCTCTAATTTCAATTTAAGTCACAAATTCTTTTTACTTTTTGTTGACACCAAAAAATGTCACTTTGCCTCTTCAAGATCCAAAGAGCTACATGAAGTCGCAACCTGCCATAAATAGGCAATGCTACTTCCAAAAATCAAATCTTGTCAGAATCAAACAAAAACTGCAAGATCCTTCAAGACAGCCAAAAGAGGAGTACACAAGAAGTTTCGGGCCATTTCAAAATCATTTGGCCTAACTTCGCTTCTCCGACAGCCGAAAAGGAGTTCTCGGCGGCAAAAGCATCGGAGACACCAAATCTTCAATCAGAGCCGATGGATGGTCTCAAAATACTTCCAAAAGGTTCTACGTCAAGTTCCGAGTCAAACCGACAACGTTTGACCCTACATCAACCCTCGAACAGCTAAATCGAGCCTCTCGGCGGCGAGAACCACCGAGGCCATTACTCATCAGATAGAGCACATGGACAGCTTCAAAATGCTTATAAAGGGTTACACGTCAAATTTCAGGTCATTTCAACAATATTTGACCATAGTTTGACGCTCGGAAGTCAAATCAGGCCTCTCGGCGGCAAAGCTCTCCAGGACCATAATTTCCAAGACAGAGCCTATGGATCATCTTAAAATGACTCCAATAGGTTCCCTGTCAAATTTCAAGTCAATCGGACATCGGTTGACCGCACATCAAACCGCGACATCTTCATCGCGACAAAAGCGAGTCTACTGGTGATAGGACCCCAAACGGCTTCAAAACTCAAACAAAAGCCTATGGTTGGTCTTATTTATTGCTCAGGAGGCTTCACACCAAATTTCAGGTCATTCCGACATCGTTTGACCCAGTTTCAGCTTCTAACGGAAAATCGGCAGCTCTGCGCTACAAAGTCTTCGGCTTTCTCAAGAAATTGGAAACTTTGCAAAATAAAATGCAAGGATTCTTATCAGGTTTCCTACAAATAAATTAGGCCAATAAATAGTCAAAATGTCAAGGAAAAATACAGAAGAAAAAAGAATCGAAAAACAGCAAAAACGGACACAAAACGGGACAAAAATGGGGAAAACCCCCCCAGGGTCGCAGGCCCCTGCCACCCTGGGCCAGGGTCGCCGGCGACCTTGGAGCCCGGGGTCGCCGGGAAGGCCCTGGAAACCCCGGTTTTCGCCGTTTTTTCGCGATTCGAAGCGCCCAGCCTCTGGTACTTTCCAAAATTCATGCTTTTGAGACACCAAATCCTCTGACATCCATCCAAAACACGGGTCAATCATCAAGAGTATCGAAAACAATATTGATCGCCACCCGGTCAACCAAAAAAAAGTGTGCTTTCTACCCGACCGATCGAGAAATCGACAGGACAGATGGCACCGACCTGTTGTTGGCAACAAACACCTGAAATTACATGGTCATCTGATGTCGATCTACATGAAGATCCATCGGTGATCATCGCCAGAAGAATCCCAAAAGACACGGCACGGCCCGCGACTCTTCAACTGCTCGGCAACCACTTAATGCGATTAATTGACTAGCTTTATTACAGTCATTAATCCATTCTTTGGACGGACCAATCAGAAGCAAGCATCCGGGAGTTACAAGTCAAGAGATTCATGGCATTTAACCCATGAAACTCCTCCCATCATGGCGATTAAAGGCGATTAAATGCCCTCAATCTCCTCCGGCCAATCAGAAGCCAAGAAAAAGGAGTTACAAAATAAATAATTCAATTCTGTAACTCCTCCCTTTATGTAGCTTTATGACAATCAAAGCTCATAAACCCTCCTAAATGGCTACCTAAAAGCCTATAAATAGGAGAGCTCTCCAAGAAGAAAGGATCATCAGAAAAAAGCACAAACACACAGACAGACAAAGCACAGAAATCCAGAGAAAGAAAAAAGAGAGAAAACTCTGCGGAAGTTCTACACCGACCACCGCAACAAGGTGACAAAAGTCCCTTGGGGGGTACTCCCCCTAAGGTCCTTGCCTTCTCCTTCTGCCGCCAATGGCTTAGACATGGCTTTTCAAGCCCGTCTACTCGGCTTTTCATTGGACATAGGACCTTCTTTTGGTCTTTGTTCTCTAAAAACCTGAGGTTATAGCCAAGCCAAGCGAATCAATAGCATCCTCTGTTCTCATCTGCATGGATGATGGCGAAGCCCACATATGGCTTGCGACCGTCAATCTAAACGGGTCCCCCACAATCTCCTGAGAAGTTAGATCCTCCTTTTCTTGCTTTTCATTGTAGTTTTTATTTTTTCAAAAGAGACAAAAATCACAACTCTTGTCTTTCATTATTGATAAGGATTGTAAATCGGCTATAAACGCCAAAATCAGCTATAAATGCCAAAAATCGGCTATAAATGCAAAAAAAATCGCCTTTCACGGCAAACCAAGAAAAATGTCTCTTTTCTTAAATATATGTGCAATGGAAAACTTGAAAGAAGTTGATTTCCTTTTTACTTGCGAAGGTTGATCTCCGGATCACCACTTGCAATTCCAAGTAAAATAGAAAATCTGGCACACCCTCACAAAAAAAGAAATGTTGATGCACGCCCCTGCCCCTCGGTTACGAAATGGTCGGAACCAAACGGACTCCCACGTCCGCCGACCTCGGTAGGAACCGAGCAGGAGCGCGGTCCATCAAGCCGCGAGGATGCGACATTCTATTGATACTCGCAACCGAATGAGCAAGGATGCGACATTCCATCGATACTTGCAAGAACATTCAGCAGGGAGGCGACTTTTAGTCGATACTTGCATTTTTGAAAACCAAACCGGTTATAAATGCCATCAAAACAGGCTATAAATGCCACAAACCGGCTATCAATGCCACAAACAAAAACTTGGATTTCAAAAAAAAAAAAAAATCGGCTATCAATGCCACCAAAACAAAACAAGCTATCAATGCCACAAACCGGCTATCAATGCCACCAAAACAAAACCGGCTATCAATGCCACAAATCGGCTATCAATGCCACCAAAACTGGCTATAGATGCCACACAAAAAAAACTCGGCTATCAATGCCACAAAAAAAAAAGAGCTGGCTCTCATGCCAAAATTGGCTTCCATGCCACAAACAAAAACCTGGCTTCCATGCCAAAACAATCATTTGACAAAAGACTTTCACAAAATGACAACCTTTTGATCAAATCCCATTTAGCAATTACTTTTATCACAAAAAGATTCAAGTGAGCGTAGGGATAACAAAAAAAAAAAGAGAGCATCCCATTTAGCAATTACTTTTATCACAAAAAGATTCAAGCGAGCGTATGGATAACAAAAAAAAAAGTGTTCATAAGCACTACAAAAAAAAAGAGTACCAAAAAAATACATGTGGTACCAAAAAAAAAAAAGAAAGTGTTCACAAGCACTACAAAAAGTAAGTACAAAAAAAAATACAAGTGGTACCAAAAAAAAGAGAAAAGGGGATAGTTTCTGTTATAAAAAAAAAAAATAGAAGCTCAATAAAAAATGGTCTCCAGCCAAGAGTTCAGCTCCTTAAGCAAGCTTTTGGCCTCATCCGTCAAGGATTCCAAGGCACGCTTCTTCAGGAACCTGCCATGAGATGCTGGGGTGGGCTGTAACCCTTCTTTCGCACCAGGAAGCTTCCCCCGAGCGGTTTTCCATTGTTTGTTCTCATCAGACTTCCTTTTGAGAACTCGATTGGCATCCGCAACCCGGTGAATCAGAGCAGTTTCCCTTTCACAAGCCTCTGTTATTTCAGTCCACTTGGCAGCGACTTGTGCCTGCAATTGCTCAAGACGTTTTCTGGCCTCATCGACCTCCCTATCAAGGATGTTAAGGTCATGTGTCAGCCCAATGATGGTTAGCTCTTCTAAGTTCTTCTCTCGGACTGCCTGCTTCCTGCTTTCTGTAGCCTCATCCAGGTTAGATTGAGCCTTATCCGCAGGGTCCAAGAACATCTCCTTGAAGAACTGATCGTCAGGAAAACCCATGGTCTCAAACCACTTGTCACCCAGCTCAATGATCCTATCAACGATCGCCTGGCACTTGTGACATCCAGACCAGCTTCTTCGGCATCACCGAGAATCTCACGCACATGCTGGATCATCCCAAATCCGGCATCTAAGTGCCCAGAAAGCAGAGTCTCAATCCAAGAGCTCAGAACTCGCACCACCACCTTCTTCGCAAAAAGAAGAGATGACCCAGCTGAAGATTCGCCCAACTCCGTTGGTCGGCCCGCTCATATCATCATCTGTTGGAAGAGTAACAAAAGAACTCTTTCCAGTTGAAGCTGCTCCTGCTCGGGAAGGAATCTCAGCACGAGGTATCTCCTCAACATTGTCAGAACTGGTCCCAAGAGTCTCTACCTCTTGATCAACCTCTGGCATCCCTTGCTCTGGTTCTGAAGGAAGCGACGGACCCTCCTCTGTCACTTCAAAACCTGCCAAAGAAACACAAAAAGGTATGAATATGATCCTGTTTGAAAATCATTATCAGGGTTATAACTACAAAATACCTTCTTCGACGACTGGCGGAACACTTTCCTCCTCCATGAACTCATTGGAAGCATCATCAACATTTGCGTCCATCGAGGGTTCAAAGTCATCGGAATCCTGTGGCAAGTCAGCTGGCAAGAAATGTGTTAGCAAACCAAGTCACAGACACAGAAAAAAAAGAAAAAAAAAAGCAAAAGAAGTCGTACCAATTGGAGATTCTGGATTCACTCCAGAGTCCCTCGGTTATTCTTCAGGTGCCTCGACAGGATCTGTCACCACCGCATCGACTGGAACCTCAGGCATCACCAAGTCTTCCTCTGCTAAAAAAAAAAAGAGAAAAGCAAAAACAAGAAGCAAATCAGAACATGGAAAAATCCCATGAAAACAAATGGAAAGAGAAAAAGGAAGAATCTACCTTCACCGACGGTCTCTTCGTCTCGGCTTCTCTTCTCTGGAGGCTCGTCAGCATCCACTGGCACATCCTCATTAATAGTAAGAGGAACTTCCAAGTCAGGAGAGTCCTCATGCTGTCCCTTGCTGCGATGATGACTCCTCCCCCTCTTACCCCGGCGGGCTCGCTTCTTCGAGGAACCTGCCCCGCTGTCAGAGTCAGGTTTCCCACTTGACTCCTCACTGGATGGTCTACTCTTGCCAGTAGACTCCACGGAAGCTTGCCTCTGTGCCGCTTGCATCCAAGCACCAAGTTCGGCTTCCTCCTGTTCTAGCTGCTCTAAAGCCTCATCAGGTATTTCTCGAACAGCTTCAGAACCAATGACGCCCTGGTCACCGAGAAAGCCTATCTTGTGCTTCTCTCCAGAAAGGATGGCCCAAACTTCCTCTCGCCGGACGCCATCCGACTTTCCAAGGCCCTTTCCAGATGCCAGCTTCACATCAAGCTCCTTCTTGGAAAGCCCCCGATATGCCGAAAAGCTCTCCGCGAACCACTTCGCAAAGCCGGTAGTCTGGGAAGTCAGCAACACAGGATAAGAAATCATGGCTGTAGTGTCTTCAGCACTATAGAAAGCCCATGCATTTCTCCCGTCCTGTAAGCCTCCAAAGCGCTTCACCATGCTTGAAGGCGCTCCAACAACGCCTTGAGAAAAGCCCAGCTGCAAAGCAAAGCGAGAGGGTACATACGGCTGGATGTCGACGAAAAGATGTCTACGGTACACCATCGTGCCGACACGTATGCTGAAAAGCCACTCTCTCTCTGCATTCGTCAATGAATAATGCCTTCCCGACCCCGCCCTGGTAGAGTCTCGGGAGGCACCAAAATCAAAAGCCTTCTTCCGCAACTCCGGAGAAAGCTTCACTGAAGACTGCCCCATCTCGACGTCCCTGAACCGTCGGATCCTCATGCGGGCAAACAAAAGTGATTCGGACACGGCTTTGCCCTTAGCCAGTCGAATCATCAGAGGATCATCATCCTGTGCAGCACCCAGCCGGTGGAAGCCAGGACAGTGGTATACATACCACGAATAAAAGATATGGGCTGAAAATGCCCTATTCATGGGAAGCCCAAGCCGAACCAAAAAAGCAGCAGCCTGCAGTTCGGTACACAGGTAGGAGTAAAGAGCTGGCACCAAAGCAAGCTGCTCTCCAAACGCCATTTGACAAGCCGGAAAAATACAATGCGGCCTGATGTGCGTTCCATCTCCTCCAGCAAAAATAGCCTCACCAAGCCAATAAGTGAGGTAAACAGCGAGATCTCTCCGCAGTGCAATGTCAGGACATATGGCGTTTGTACTTGCACAGAAATCTCTCAACTCTTCTTGCATGGCCAAGATCTTCTTTGAACTTGGATCCTGAGCTCCGGCTTCTTGGGTCACGCTATCAGAAGACTCCCTGCTATCAGAAAAGTTGGGGAATGAAGAGCTAGAACTCTTCCAACTGCTGGATCTAACTTTCAAACCCTCCTTCTCCTTCAAAAAACATAGAAGGCGACGAGTTGAAAGTACAGAAGCCTGAACTCCTCAGACTGCCCCTCGAGGACGCTGTCAATCAGCATAAACTCCTCATAGAGTTTGCCGAGGATGGACAATCCAGTAATGGCGCTCAGCTCCTTTAAAGAAAAACCAATCTCGCCATTCGTCACAACGAAGGTATTGGTTTGTGGGAGGAATGATTCCAGCATAGCCATGAAGGCCTCGTCGGAAAAGATCACGGTCTCCCTAAAGGCGCGGACCGCATCAAAAATCCCGGCTTCCTTCAAAACGGCACAACCAATCAGCAGGACGCGATCAGTCCACGACTTCCACTCGGAGTCAGCATTGAAACGGCCACGAAGTCGAAAAGGCTTGATCCAATTGCTGCCGTCACCGCTGAAAATACCAAGGCCCACCGGTCTCAAATTGACCGACGGATAATCAGAGCCCTGGTAGCCGCTGGATGACATCAACAGGTCCATGTCAACAGGCGACCTCTCCGTATATCCAGGAGAACCGCCAATAAAAACCCCGGTCTTGATTATATTTGTCCTTCTCACCCAGCTTGGAGGATCTTCCCTCTTAGAGCACGTGGGGGCAAGGCTCAGAATCGAGACGGTGCGATCAAACGTCGACCGGGTAGCAACAGTCTTCTTCTCACCATCTGCTGTGAAAGAAAACTGAAAATATCTCCTCTGGTATGTCATGTCATCAGGGACTGCATCACCAAAGAAGAAGGTAGGCTTGGGCAAAACGGTCTGATCTTCCATCACCCATGGACGACTGCTTACCATGATTTTATAGAATTCCTCTCCCTTGAGAGCGATCAGTCGCCGCCTCATCTCATCTCTGTTGAGGGAGTCGCACTCTTCCAGATTTCTCTCAACATACTGGACCTTCTCAAAGGCCTGCTGAACGGCCGGATTAGAAGATCTAGAAGATCGACGAGGTACGCTTATAGCAGGCTCTTTACCCTTGTTCGTTCTGGAGGAACCACCTGAAAAGGATGGAAAAGAAAAAGATCAAACTTCAAAATGACAGAATCTCGCAAAAAAAAAATCTGGCGAAATTTTGACATGATGACGGGGCAATTCCGAAGAAAAGGAACTATCCCGAAAGAAATAGAAAGCTTGAAGATGGGCTCGACATCGCTGCGAGCTCCGATACTCCAAACTTTCGAAACCTCAAAGTCTCCGCAAAATCAGGAAGGGCTCAACATCGCTGCGAGCTCCAAATTCCCAAAATTGCGAAAACTTTCAGGTATGCTATCACATCATGCTACAAATTTAATTTACAATTGAATGCATGCATGAACATCTAGGTTTGCCAAAAAAAAAGGGGGCATTATCATGATGAGCAAAAGAAAAAAAAAAGGAAAAGAAACTTTTTCAAAAAAAAAGGGGAAAGAAAACAAAAAAAAAAAAGAAAAGAACCTTTCTCAAAAAAAAAGGGGGAAAGAAAACAAAAAAAAAAGAGAAAAGAAACTTTCTTGAAAAAAAAAAGGAGGGAAAGAAAACAAAAAAAAAAGAGAAGATAAAAAAGGGGCTGGCCCACAGGCCACGTGGCCGTACGGCCCACAAAAAAAAAAACAAAACAAAAAAAAAGAGAAGAAAAGAAAGCAAAAAAAAAAAAAAACGTGTGAAAAAAAAAAAGAAGCAAACACGTGGAAAAAAAAAGAAAAGAAAAGAAAGAAACAAAAAGAAGAAAGAACTTTTTTTCCTACAATGGAGTTTTCTTGAAAAAGGGAACTTACTTGAAGCCATTGATGGAGAAGAAGAAGAAAAGTCTTGAAGATCTTGAAGAAGAAGAACTCTTGGTCTTGAAGCCCTCTTGAGATTATTGCAAAAGAAAGTAATAAGAGCAAGAGATCCAACCTCCTCCTTACTTTTATAGAAGAGAGCAAACCAAAGAAGGAAAGAAGAAAGAGGTAAGTGTTACTAATTAGTAACCTTACCAAAAGAAAGAGATTAGAAAGATTCTTTCCCAAAAGAAAGATATCTTGAGGGATTTTCTCCCAAAAAAGAAATCAATGAGAGATTTTCTCCTAAAAGATAGGATCAATGAAGGATTCTTTCCCAAAAGAAAGATATCTTGAGATATCCTATCCCAAAATAAAAGGAATATGAGAGATTCTCTCCAAGAAAAGATATTCTTAGATATTCTCTATCCAAATGAGATATTTTTGGATACTCTTTACAAAAATGACACCATATGAGATCTAAGCCATTTCAAAAGCTTAAGGTCCCATGGGTTAGCCCATATGAGCCAGGTTTGACCAACTAGGCACAAAAAAAAAGGGGGCTTTTAGTCAAAGAGAAATCCCTCTTACCAAGAGCATACAAAAATGGTTCCATGCCTCTTTTGAGTTGATTCAATCATACAAAAAGAATTCCAAGCCCCATGAGCTTTCAAAAATCAAACCATCCAGCCTCATATACCAAATTGAGCTAAAATCTTGAAATTGACATTCCACAAAAATCAAACCGAATCCTGGTCCCCTAACTTGCCACATACAGCTTGTTGGGTCACAAGACCAAAACTAAAAAACCAAAACCTGATCCCCTAACTTGCCACATATAGCCTGTTAGGTCACAAGATCAAATCCAAAATTGATCCCCCAACATTCCACATACAGCTTGTTGGGTCACACGATCAAAACCAAACCCGACCCCCTAACCTGCCACATACAGCCTGTTAGGTCACAAGGTCAAAACCCAAATCCACATCCTTGATGTCATCTTCAAAACTTTGCCTCGAGATGGTACGTGATCCCTTTCACTACCATAAAATTCCCCTGGAAGCTCAAAAGGCTACAAATACCAAAAAGAAAGACTGCTGAAAGACTCTTGGTCAAGTCACAGGCTCTCCTTCAAAAATCTCTTCGAGGCACATCGACTACAAAAGTTAAGCAACTCGTCGCTGTACCTCGAGGGGCATTTGTTGACCCCAAAAAATGTCACTTTGCCTCTTCAAGATCCAAAGAGCTACATGAAGTCCCAACCTGCCATAAATAGGCAATGCTACTTCCAAAAATCAAATCTTGTCAGAATCAAACAAAAACTACAAGATCCTTCAAGACAGCCAAAAGAGGAGTACACAAGAAGTTTCGGGCCATTTCAAAATCATTTGGCATAACTTCGCTTCTCCGACAGCCGAAAAGGAGCTCTCGGTGGCAAAAGCATCGGAGACACCAAATCTTCGATCAGAGCCGATGGATGGTCTCAAAATACTTCCAAAAGGCTCCACGTCAAGTTTCGAGTCAAACCGACAACGTTTGACCCTACATCAACCCTCGAACAGCTAAATCAAGCCTCTCGGCGGCGAGAACCACCGAGGCCATTACTCATCAGATAGAGCACATGGACGGCTTCAAAATGCATATAAAGGGCTACACGTCAAATTTCAAGTCATTTCAACAACATTTGACCATAGTTTGACGCTCGGAAGTCAAATCAGGCCTCTCGGCGGCAAAGCTCTCCGGGACCATGATTCTCAAGACAGAGCCTATGGATCATCTTAAAATGACTCCAATAGGTTCCCTGTCAAATTTCAAGTCAATCGGACATCGGTTGACCGCACATCAAACCGCGACATCTTCATCGCGACAAAAGCGAGTCTACTGGTGATAGGACCCCAAACGGCTTCAAAACTCAAACAAAAGCCTATGGTTGGTCTTATTTATTGCTCAGGAGGCTTCACACCAAATTTCAGGTCATTCCGACATCGTTTGACCCAGTTTCAGCTTCTGACGGAAAATCGGCAACTCTGCGCTACAAAATCTTCGGCTTTCTCAGGAAATTGGAAACTTTGCAAAATAAAATGGAAGGATTCTCATCAGGTTTCCTACAAAGAAATCAGGCCAATAAATGGTCAAAATGTCAAGGAAAAATACAGAAGAAAAAAGAATCGAAAAACAGCAAAAACGGACACAAAACGGGACAAAAATGGGGAAAACCCCCCCAGGGTCGCCGGCGACCTTGGAGCTCGGGGTCGCCGGGAAGGCCCCGCCCCGGTTTTCGCGGTTTTTTCGCGATTCGAAGCGCCCAGCTTCTGGTACTTTCCAAAATTCATGCTTTTGAGACACCAAATCCTCTGACATCCGTCCAAAACACGGGCCAATCATCAAGAGTATCGAAAAAAATATTGATCGCCACCCGGTCAACCAAAAAAAAGTGTGCTTTCTACCCGACCGATCGAGAAATCGACAGGACAGATGGCACCGACCTGCTGTTGGCAACAAACACCTGAAATTACATGGTCATCTGATGTCGATCTACATGAAGATCCATCGGTGATCATCGCCAGAAGAATCCCAAAAGACACGGCACGGCCCGCGACTCTTCAACTGCTCGGCAACCACTTAATGCGATTAATTGACTAGCTTTATTGCAGTCATTAATCCTTTCTTTGGACGGACCAATCAGAAGCAAGCATCCGGGAGTTACAAGTCAAGAGATTCATGGCATTTAACCCATGAAACTCCTCCCATCATGGCGATTAAAGGCGATTAAATGCCCTCAATCTCCTCCGGCCAATCAGAAGCCAAGAAAAAGGAGTTACAAAATAAATAATTCAATTCTGTAACTCCTCCCTTTATGTAGCTTTATGACAATCAAAGCTCATAAACCCTCCTAAATGGCTACCTAAAAGCCTATAAATAGGAGAGCTCTCCAAGAAGAAAGGATCATCAGAAAAAAGCACAAACACACAGACAGACAAAGCACAGAAATCCAGAGAAAGAAAAAAGAGAGAAAACTCTGCGGAAGTTCTACACCGACCACCGCAACAAGGTGACAAAAGTCCCTTGGGGGGTACTCCCCCCCAAGGTCCTTGCCTTCTCCTTCTGCCGCCAATGGCTTAGACATGGCTTTTCAAG
Organism: Litsea cubeba; assembly: GCA_012931725.1. NCBI lineage: Eukaryota > Viridiplantae > Streptophyta > Magnoliopsida > Laurales > Lauraceae > Litsea > Litsea cubeba. The sequence continues at coordinate 88,189,147 of CM022947.1, forward strand.
CCCGTCTACTCGGCTTTTCATTGGACATAGGACCTTCTTTTGGTCTTTGTTCTCTAAAAACCTGAGGTTATAGCCAAGCCAAGCGAATCAATACCATCCTCTGTTCTCATCTGCATGGATGATGGCGAAGCCCACATATGGCTTGCGACCGTCAATCTAAACGGGTCCCCCACAATCTCCTGAGAAGTTAGATCCTCCTTTTCTTGCTTTTCATTGTAGTTTGTATTTTTTTCAAAAGAGACAAAAATCACAACTCTTGTCTTTCATTATTGATAAGGATTGTGAATCGGCTATAAACGCCAAAATCGGCTATAAACGACAAAAATCGGCTATAAACGCCAAAATCGGCTATAAATGCCAAAAAAATCGCCTTTCACGGCAAACCAAGAAAAATGTCTCTTTTCTTAAATATATGTGCAATGGAAAACTTGAAAGAAGTTGATTTCCTTTTTACTTGCGAAGGTTGATCTCCGGATCACCACTTGCAATTCCAAGTAAAATAGAAAATCTGGCACACCCTCACAAAAAAAGAAATGTTGATGCACGCCCCTGCCCCCCGGTTACGAAAGGGTCGGAACCAAACGGACTCCCACGTCCGCCAACCTCGGTAGGAACCGAGCAGGAGCGCGGTCCATCACTTTTCTGCTTTTTACCAAAGGGCAAATTGAATTAGATAAAGAGGGGGAGAAAAACAAAGGGCAAAAAGCCCACCAAAAAAGGGCCCAGAGGCTAGAAGCAAAAACTAACAGAGAAAAGCCCAGGGAGAAGCCAACAAATAGCACAAACAAAGCTAAAAGGAAACAGAGAAAAAATTATAAATTTAAGGTGATTGATATGTCAAATCCCCTATTTTTTATTTATATAACCTTTTTTATTGCTCTTTTTAAGTATGATGAAATAAACAAACTCAAATGGCTAAATGTCTTTCCATTTAATATGAACCCATGCAACTTGATTGCACCATGGCAGAGTCTAAATGATAAGACCACATGGCAAACGTTTAAAGTTTATATAAATGCATGCATGGAAGTTTTATGTAAAGCTGTGTCATGTGATTCAAGTGGTGCTAGTGGGAATAGGGATTCAATACAAGGAAAATCAGAAGGTCAACTATCTCAGTACTAGATGAGGCCATTTAAAGGAGTCAACAGACATGGGTCAAGCCTGCATTTGCCTAACCGCAGTCCACTAACACTTGACTCAAGACTAATCAGCCTAATTCACACCTGAACTTTATAGTAGCAAAAACCTTAATTGAATCCGACCCAATTCTTTGTTAAACTAGATTAAAGGGGGAGCTAATTAAACAATCAGCTCCACCAGATTAAACTAGCCCTTAAAGTCTAATTTCAAAAATATCCATGATATAGTCTGCTTTATTTGGATGCATTCGGAAAGGTCCCAAGAGGAGCCTGCAATATTGTGGCCAGGTCTTTAATAAATGTGTTTATTTTCATGTTAATCCGTTCTTTCTACTTGATTACGAAACTAATGTGAACCTGAAGGGTTGAGGCTAACCTGTAAACTTCTATGTCAGGTTAATTTGAGTTGCAGTTTCAGCCAAAAAATGGTGGGATGTGGATAGAACCCATATTCAACGTACTGGGCCTTGCCTATTGTACATCATTTCTATTTCTTCTTCTTTTTTTTTTCAAAGGTTCATGACCTTACAAGTGAGAAGAACAATTAATGAGATCACCATCATCTACATTGAGATAATTTAGCTTTTCAGTCTGACATTGAGGGAAGAACAAAAGAAGGCCATCTCTTTTGAATTTAGGAATTTGGTTGTTTGATTGGTATACAGAGGGAAATTACTCAATGACTTGATTATTTAAAAAAATGAATGACTTGATTTCTTCTACTTAAAACAATTTCCATTCAGTTTATGACTTAAGCAAACTGATCAGTGAATTGTTGCAAATGTAGAAAAATATGAGGAATAATCAATAATCACTTCCTTTATATATATTACCTATTCTCTCAAACGTCTTTCTATGACTAATTTGCTTCGTCTGGCGGGTTGTCATTCTTTTCTTGGTTCCCTCTCTTTGAGAGAGAGAGAGAATCATATCAATACTTGCTACTGGTTCAAAACAAGACTCGGTAGATGTGTTTCTCACCTGGAGCTCATTTTAATTTGGTCATATACGGTTATACTAAATTAAAAAATCATAAAAGGCCTAAATGAAAAATGTATATAATTTTAAACTTAAGTATACAATTTTTTTCACGGTTTTTAACTTGACAAAACGATTTTTAATGGTTTTTACGGATATGGTTCGGTTACAGTTTTTAACGGTTAACCGGGGTTTGGTTTTAATGGTTTTTCCGGATACGGTTATACGGTTACAGTTACTGTTTTTAAAATCGAAAACCATTATTCACGGTTCGGTTAACGGTTCTCCCAAAATGAACGGTTAACAAAACGATTACACCCTTAGTTGTTTTGTGCCCTTCTGTGTTTCTTTAATGATTCTTCCCTTTCTACTCATAATAATGATGATGATGATAATATAAAATAAAGGATTATTATTTTAAGTTGACATACCAAGAGCTATTAATAAAAGCCCTGCTCATGATTCTCTTCTATTAGGTCATGAAATGAAGAATGGATGAATGACATTTGCTTATTGTTGGGTCTCTTGATACCACTTGTCACATCCCCAAAATACAATCAAGGGATAACGTGAAAATTAAAAATAAACACTCAATTTTTTCTGTTTAATGCAACACAAGCTCTCAAATATGAATCCACAAAATTTCAAAACACGATAAGTCATATTAAAATATTTGCAGAACCATTAAATCAATTGGTATCAATATTCAAAATCAAACAAATTGGTGTGAGACGAGAGGTATGTCTGCTTCCCCCGACCCTGATCCCGATCTCCTCAACCCCCAAAAGCTCCTCTTGCACCGGATCACCATCCCCCACCCCGTCCAGGATCCCTCTCCTCCTCCAGCTCAGCCAGAACTTTCCTCCCCCTCCCCCATCCAAACAGCAGAGATTCGAGCTATCCTCCAAGCTGATCTGCTTTCCCTTGTTTTACCATCTGACCATCTCTCCTCAATCCAAGTTCAGTAGCTTACAACTCCCTTGAATCAGCGTCCTAATGACTCAAATGTCCTTTTCCCTCTTGGTAACTCCACCACTCCTAATCCCAGATCATATGCCTCCCTCCTCTCCCAACCCCCCTTACCCCTCCCCAATATATGCCCCTACCACTTGGATCGATGGAAAGCCCTCATTCACTATTCCTAAAGATATGATCTCCATTAGCCAAGAGTCTTTCTCTTTTGCTCTGATTGGCAGGTTCGAAGGGAAGCGACCCTCTTTGGAGTGGGTTGAACAACACACCAACCTAGCTTGGAATCTACCCATAAGAAGCCTGATCTCTCTTATTGAGCAGGGATACTTCCTATTTAGATTCCACTGCCCCCAGGTTAGGCACTCTATCCTATCTTCTTCCCCTCCCCCTAGGTCACGGAAAGCTCCACCTTCTACCTTGGTCTCTAGGCATGGACTCTTTCTCTTGGCCTACCGTGGCACCTACCTGGATCAGGTCTACCCATCCACTGTTGGAGTCAACACATTCTTTTTTCTATTGCTAACTCAATCGGAAACCCTATTCTGGTGGATGAGATTACAGCTTCCCAAAGATTTCTCTCCTATGCTAGAATCTGCATAAATCTTGACCTCCATAAACCCAAGCCCTCCTCTATAGTAATTGATCTGGCAGGGGACTCTAAGGTGGAAGTCGAAGTCTTGTATGAAATTGTCCCATGCTCCCTTTGTCTTTGCTCTGGCCATGGAGAAGGCATGTGTCAGCCAACTCACAAAACAGTCAAGCCCAGATGGAAGCTTCCTCCTCCTCGTACCTCTGCTCCTGGTCTCCTTAAAAATCCCCCTGTTCCCCCTGTTCTCCCGCCGCCCAAAACTCTTTCGGAGTCAGCCCCTAAAACAGTTGATCCCTTCCCAGCTACAGAGGAATCTCCCCTCTAAACTTCATCTTCTACCTCCCAAGCTACTGACCCTTTCCCTGTGGAAGACCCCCTTTCCCCATTAGCTTCAACAATAGAGATCCACAACCCCTTCTCAGTACTGGATCAAGTTACCCAGGTGGTTCCCAGAGTTGACCCTGAGTCCACACATTATAGTCCTCCAAACCATCTCAGTTACAGCTTTGTAGCATGTATCTCTAATAACCTCCTCATAGATCTTTGTATCCAGGAAGAGCCCCTTTCCCCCATAAATCAGTCTTCCAGCAAACCTCTCAAAGCTGCTCCTCCAATCTTAATTTGGTCCCCCTCCTCTGCAGACATTACTATAGCTGTCTACCAGCCTAAGAAGAAAAAGAAACCAAAAAGGAAAAATACAGCAAGGGCAATAGAGGAGTCCCTCTCCCTTAAATCCCCACTTGGCCTCAACCCATCCCCCCACCTCCATGTTTAAAACCCTTTATTGGAATCGCAGGGGAATTGCTAACTCTCCAACCTTAAGGACCCTCATCTTCTTGGTCAAATCTCATCATCCTGACATAATATTTCTCTCTGAGCCTAAAACTTCCAATACCAATCCCCTTTCCCAGAAACTAGACAAGCTAGGATTCTCCTCCTTCTCAAACACCAACTCATCAGTAAGCCCCTCCATATAGTGCTTCATCAAATTCTCCCCCAACTACTCTTTCACAATGGTAGACTTCTCCACCCAACACCTCACTATCTCTCTCTCCTCCTCCTTTAAAAGCCCAATCACCTTCATCACAGACATTTATGCCTCCACCTCCTCCATTCAAAGAAGACCTCTTTGGCAGTACCTGTGCTCTCCCCCTTTCCTGGGCAGTCATTGGAGACTTCAATGCAGTCTCCTCTGCTGCAGAAAAACTCAGTATCCACCCCATCAATTCCCCAGCTTCCTCAGAATTCAACAACATGATTGTCTCCTCTGGTCTCCAGAACATCCGCTTTTCAGGCAGTAGCTTCACCTGGTCTAACAACAGGCAAGGCAGCTCCTATCTTGCAGCCAGGCTAGATCGCTCTCTCACCAATCAAGCCCGATTACTCTCCTTCCCCGACGGCCTTCTCTAGCACCTAGTCAGACAAAACTCTGACCACAGCCCCATTCTGTTATCCAGTCGCCCTCCTATAGCGGCTAGATTCATCCCCTTCAAGTTTGAGGAAATGTGGATTGGCCACCCCTCCTTCAAAACCCGATGGTAGCTGTCTAGAAGCTCCCTGTTTATGGAAATCCTTAGTTCATCCTTAGTCAGAAGCTCAAGGCTCTAAAGCTTAGGCTGAAAGCCTGGAACAAGGAAACTTTTGGCCACCTAAAGAACAACATTTCTATAGTTGAAACCAATATCCTCCATCTGCAAGAGAGCATGGACTTAGCCCCCATGGAATCCACCATGGTGGCTCTTAGCCTCGCTAGATGTTCGCTCCAGAACCTTCTTCAAGCTGAAGAAATCCATTGGAAACAGAAATCCAGGATTAGTTGGCGGCAGGAAGGAGACAAAAATACCAGATTTTCCACCTTGCTGCTAAAATCAGAGGCATAAAGAATCGCATTGATAAAGTCGAATACAAAGGCAACACTCTTGAAAATCATCCGCAGATAAAGGCAGCTGCAGTGGAATTTTACTCTGATATCTTAAATCCTTCCCCTGCTCAGTTGGATCCTCTGCATTTTCAAGTGCAAAGTAAGACTGTTCCTCTTGCCCAAAACTCCATTCTTCAGGCCGTCCCCTCCAATGAAGAAATAAGAGCTTTAGTTTTCAGCCTTAACAAATCCAGCTCCCCTGGTCCGGATGGGTTCTCAGGTAGCTTCTTCACTAGTTGCTGGGACATTGTAGGCATGTCAGTTATAGCAGCGGTTAAAAATTTCTCTGTCTCTAAAAGGCTCACGAAGGCTTCCAACTCTTTCTTTATTTCTTTCCTTCCAAAAGTTGCAGCGCCAGCTTCCTTGGGAGATTACCGCCCCATCAGCCTTCTCAATTTCTCTTACAAGATTATATCAAAGATCCTATCCTCTTGATTGGCAGTTGTTCTTCCAGACCTTATTTCTCTTCATCAAGTGGCTTTCTTAAAAGGTAGGAGAATCCAAGATCACATAGCATTGGCTCATGAGTTTACTCAGAAACTTCAAAAGGGTACTAAAGGGAAAGGTTTATGTATGAAGCTGGATTTCTCTAAAGCTTTTGACAAATTAAACTGGAATTTCCTATTCAAGGTTTTGGATTTCTTTGGCTTTAGCAAGGACTAGTCTTCCCTCATCTATGAATGTGTGTGCTCTTCTAAAGGCTCTGTCCTCATCAACAGAGAGCTTGCTGGTTACTTTGAAGTAAGGGGTGGGCTTAGGCAGGGAGATCCCCTCTACCCTTACCTTTTCATATTAGCAGAAGAAATCCTCAGCTTAAACATAGAAAAGCTAGTTTCTCAGCATTAAGTTACCCCGATATATAGAGCCCCAGCCTCTCCCTTTGTTTGTTACCTAATATTTCCTGATGACATATTCCTCCTTCTCAAAGCCTTTCGTAGGAGTATTAAAGCTATTAAGGGTGCTTTGGAAACCTACCAAAAGGCAGCTGGGCAGCATTTCAACCTCAGGAAAAGTAATGTTCTCTTTGGCAATAGTAGGAAGTCCTTCAAAGCCAGAACCTTGAGTTCCTTAGGCATCCCTCAGGCCTTCTTCCCAGCTAAATACCTGGGCGTTCCCCTCTTCATTGGAAGCTCCAAAGCTCAGTACTTTGAGAGTCCCAAGGTCTCTTTTAGGCAAAGGTTAGCTGGCTGGAAAAACAACATTCTTTCCTTTGCAGGGAGAGTTATCCTTATTAAGCATGTGCTTCAAAGTCTCCCCATTCACATCCTTTTAGTTCTCCCCATCCCCTCCTCGGTTTGCAACTTCTTGGAGAAATGGATGAGAAATTTTCTTTTGGTCAGGGGGTCCTGAGCAAGCTAAGAGGAGCCTCCTCAATTGGAATTCAGTCTGCCAGCCTACGTCTGAAGGAGGGTTGGGTTTTCATTGCTTAAAGGACATCATCTCTGCAAATTCGGTTAGATTAGGTTGGTCTGCTGTCTCCTCTTCTTCCCTGTGGGCCAGCTGGTTCAGAGCTAAGCATCTCAAAGACTTTTCTCCTTGGCATCCTATCTCCCTTTCCACTGGCTCTTGCATCTGGAGGCCCATCAAGAGAAGCTCCCTTTTTCTCTTTCAAAACAGTCACTGGATTCTGGGTGATGGGAAAAGTATAAGTTTCTGGCATGATAAATGGCATGGCCACCTCTCTTTGGCGCAGATTTTCCCTGAAATGGACTTCTCGTGGCTTGTTTCAGAGAATGATATTCTCTCTAACCCCCAGAGGTTTTCTAGCATCTCTCTCCCTCAGCAGGTGGCCTCCTTCTCCTCCACCCTCTTAGCTTCTTACTCCATAATGGATGCACCTGATGCTCTTATCTGGTCCAGCTCCAACTCCTCCCATCTCTCATTCTCAGCAGCTTGGGAGTCTATCAGATCTAGAAGCCTCCCCAGAGTTTGGCACAAGTTTGCTTGGAACTGTCACGTCCCCAAAATACAACCAGGGAAAAACGTGAAAAATAAGAATAAATATTCAATTTCCTGTATTTAATGCAACACAAGCTCCCAAATATGGACCCACAAAAATTTCGAAACATGGTGAGTCATAATAAAACATTTGCGGAAGCATTAAATCAATTGGTATCAATATTAAAAAAATCAAACCAACACATAACTAGTTGAATATTTAAGGTTAAAGTTTCCAAAATATCTTAAACAAAATAACTAAATAAAATTAGGTTCATTATGAATAGTTTGCTAGTAAAAATTGTCTCTCTATGATAAAAGTCACTCCGACGCAGACTCAGATGGCTCTTTGTCCATCATCGGCTCTCCACTCGGGTTCATCAACTGGCTCAAACGCTTGAAACGTTTGACCCTCCTCCGTCTCCTCGGCAAGGTAGGGTTCGGTACCTATGCACCAATAAACAAAGTAAACAGCAAGCATGAAAGCATAATTTATAAATAAAACACAAGAACAATGTGAGTGATGACAGGTAATTATTATAACAATGTATCAATGACGAAAAGAACGTATAACCTAAATCCAACCTACATAATAGAGTAATACAATAATCACACAGAAGCAATGCCACTGTTTTGGGTGGTCAGCTCTAACTATCTCAATCACGTCGGTGGTCATAGACCGATCAATAATCCGGAATACCGGTCAATCAATTCGGATATTACAGTGTCCGCACACATCAGTGATCAGCTGTCCAATTTCAACTGCAGTCGTTCAATTATGACCCAATCGCTGTACATATATATATATCATAATAAAATAAACCTAGTGATTTGTAAAGCTCTGACACAGAAACCTAAGTCAAAGTGAAGGGCTGGCTGCACAATAATCCACAATCGAATACCAATCAAATCATTCGAATAAACCTCCACAATATCTCAATTAAATACCAAGCCACATCACGGTCTATATCCAATCAACATAGAGTATGCAGCTAATAGACCAACATCAATCACAATCATATATGCAAACCCAAAGGCCAAGGAATAATCACAAGCCAATCCTAAGGTCAATCATAAGGTCTCATACCCAACAACAACAAGAATCTCTAATAGATAAAAGATCAACACATCACTTCTCAATCAATGGTGCATAGACCCAATTAAGGGTTTTCCAATAAAGATGGGTTGAGCTTGAATCCACTAGGATTTCCCCGAGGTCATACGAAGTACTAAACCCCACGTTAGTAATATACCGTTTGCTCGGACGGTATTTACTCAGGTCCAATGATCCAATTAATAAGGTACAAAAATATAATTTTAACACATAAAAAAATCAAAGATATCATTTAATAATTAATTTGTAAATAATAATGATAAAATCACAATCTTAATTTATAATTTTAGAAAATCTAAGGATTCCATTTATAATATTTTCCAATTCAATTTCTTATAAAGTAAGTCAAGGGTTCTAATTTGAATTCATTAAAACTAAGAGGGCTTCTTTCTAATTTCTAGAAACTAATGGGGCAAGATGTTAAAAATAGAATTCTATGTTCAGTCAACACATAACTTCTTTTCATCCTAATACACGTTGAAGACAAACACCCCCAAGTCACTACTGTTCCCAATTTCAAGAACAATGGACATCACACACATCACGTCTAGTGTAAAGGGTCATGTGGAAAGTGGCCTCCACTGAACAAGAAGCCAGGATGGGTCTATCCTCTAAGGTCGCCCGGCTATACATGGCAATGTGATCGGGCCAAATCTGATATCAAAACAATGGGTCCCGCCACATGATTCAACACACATCAGGCCTGATTCATTAGGGACGTCTGGACAGTGGGCCCTACTAGATGCTAGCCATGTACGGACGTATGATCAGGTCATATATATATATATATATATGATCCGATCAATCATTGAGTCCCACAAGAAAATAACTCCACAATAATTTAACTCCACAATAATTTCGATCTATGTATTGGTGGCCATATATGTGCCATGTATCATCACAAAAAGAGAAAATCAAATCTTAGGACATAAAAAGGGTTTCTATATGCATCAATACACAGATCAAGGAATAACACAAGTATTAAATTTATAAATTATGGTTAAGTACTTGCCTGATGTCCGCGGTTGATGGAGACGGTCTAAAATTCCTATTGCCAAAACCCAAGGTGCAATCCCAGAGAAAAATTGGAAAAGAGAGAATTGTGTGTGAAAATAAAAGAGTGTGGTGTAATATAAATCGAGAATGAAAATAAGAGTTGTAATCTGACTTAAAGTCTAAAAATAATAGAGTTTCTTTTCTAAAAATATAAGAGTTTGGATTAGAAAAGAATTATACCACTAAATTGGGCCTGGGTTAGCTATGGGTTAGGACACCTATCCAACAAGCCTAACTCACCAAACTTAAGTCTAGCGTGGTCCCCACTTAGACTAATCGCTTATTTAATTAATATACAATCAATTATATAATAATAAAATAAAATAAAATAATATATATATATTATCAAAACGTCACATTCTGCCCCCCTTTGGACATTTGGTCCTCCAAATGACTAGCATAACTCTGGAAAAAGAGGCAGGTACTGCTTCTTCACAGAGGTTAAAAGGTACCTTCCGCGACGCCCGTTGAACCATCTGCATTTTCATGAGTTAATGCATACACCTTGCCTTGCTGGGTTTGGTTCTGCTGTCCTTGAATGAGCCTAAGTGGTTTTTGTTGACCCCCTTGCTGCTGCTTTTGCTGACCTTGAACTTGCCTTTGCTGTGGAGCTTGTCCCCTAAACTGTTGATTCTGAGGAGCCCTAAATTGTTGTTGTTGCTGCTGCGGCGCCCGAGGAAACTGCTGACCCGTTTGCTGTGATCCTTGCTGAGGTGTTGTCCTCCAATATTGTTGTGAAGACGCAAGATGCCCAGCTGTCTGAGATGTCACGACCTGACCGCCTTTTCCAGGACAATCTCGGACTCTATGTCCAAGCTGTCCACAGTGAAGACATGCTCCAGTCTGTCTGTAACATTGCTCTGTTGTGTGATTCCTCCTACCACATCGCTCACACTGCTGATTCTGACTAGCTAGGGGTTGAGTTTGCAATTTCTGCCACTTTGAGTTATTCTGATTGTTCTGGCTTGGTGACTGCCTTATCTGATTCTGCTGTATTTTAGCTTGTCGTTCCATAGCTCTCTTCTTCAGCGTACCCTCTGCCCAATGTGCACTCTTAACAGCATCTTGAAATAGTGGGCGCTGATTATCCCCGATCATCATATAGATGTCGGCTGAAAGGCCATCGAGAAGACGCCTGATCTTTTCTTCTTCCGGGGTAATGAGCGTAGGCGCATATTTAGCCATTCTGATAAACTGTTGTTCATACTGTTGTACTGACATATCACCTTGTTTAAGATTTTGGAAATCCTTTTTCCACTGATCCATGACATACTTAGGAATGAACTTATCCATAAATTCTTCAGTGAATGTCTTCCATGCATCTTCTTCTGTCATGGTGTCTGCTTGAACTACTGCTTTAACTGAATTCCACCACTGGAGGGCTATTCCTCGAAACATGTAAGCTGACAGACTAACTTTCTGCTTCTGGGTGCAATGAAAAACTGCAAATATCTGCTCGAGTTGTTCTATGAAATCGTCCGCTACCATGGGGTCTGGAGGAAACCTCTTCCTAAATTTTTCATAAAGGTCATTCGGATCCACTACTTTCGGAGGCATAACCACTTGCACTGGCTGAGCTGCCCGATTTGTTAATTCTAGAATTTGGGCTTGAAATCCTGCCCTATCTTGATCAGCTTGTGCTCTTTCAGCGGCTTGTTCTTCTTTTTCTCGCTGTCTTTGCTCAATCTGGTCAGCTTGCGACTGCATAAAGGCTTCCAAGAGTCGATTGAAACGGTCATCATTAGAGTTCGACCCACTTCCATTATTATCTTGCGATTGAGTTTCTTGGTGTGCCATTTCCTGCAAAAGAGTGTTAGTAGTTGATTCCTAACAATAATCTAACAAACAACACTATAGACTTTGCCGTTAGCACGTAAAGCCTGTCTAACGAGATCGAAATCCTCACCACGTCCTAATTGTTTTTATCCAGTTTTAAGTTCCGAGAAACGTGCTAGCTCTGATACCAACTGTCACGTCCCCAAAATACAACCAGGGAAAAACGTGAAAAATAAGAATAAATATTCAATTTCCTGTATTTAATGCAACACAAGCTCCCAAATATGGACCCACAAAAATTTCGAAACATGGTGAGTCATAATAAAACATTTGCGGAAGCATTAAATCAATTGGTATAAATATTAAAAAAACCAAACCAACACATAACTAGTTGAATATTTAAGGTTAAAGTTTCCAAAATATCTTAAACATAAATAACTAAATAAAATTAGGTTCATTATGAATAGTTTGCTAGTAAAAATGTCTTCTCTATGATAAAAGTCACTCCGACGTAGACTCAGATGACTCTTTGTCCATCATCGGCTCTCTCACTCGGGATTCATCAACTGGCTCAAACGCTTGAAACGTTGACCCTCCTCCGTCTCCTCGGCAAGGTAGGGTTCGGTACCTATGCACCAATAAACAAAGTAAACAGCAAGCACGAAAGCATAATTTATAAATAAAACACAAAAACAATGTGAGTGATGACAGGTAATTATTATAACAATGTATCAATGACGAAAAGAACGTATAACCTAAATCCAACCTACATAATAGAGCAATACAATAATCACACAGAAGCAATGCCACTGTTTTGGGTGGTCAGCCCTAACTATCTCAATCACATCGGTGGTCATAGACCGATCAATAATCCGGAATACCGGTCAATCAATTCGGATATTACAGTGTCCGCACACATCGGTGATCAGCCGTCCAATTTCAACTGCAGTCGTTCAATTATGACCCAATCGTGTACATATATATATCATAATAAAATAAACCTAGTGATTTGTAAAGCTCTGACACAGAAAACCTAAGTCAAAGTGAAGGGCTGGCTGCACAATAATCCACAATCAAATACCAATCAAATCATTCGAATAAACCTCCACAATATCTCAATTAAATACCAAGCCACATCACGGTCTATATCCAATCAACATAGAGTATGCAGCTAATAGACCAACAACAATCACAATTATATATGCAAACCCGAAGGTCAAGGAATAATCACAAGCCAATCCTAAGGTCAATCATAAGGTCTCATTCCCAACAACCACAAGAATCTCTAATAGATAAAAGATCAACACATCACTTCTCAATCAATGGTGCATAGACCCAATAAGGGTTTTCCAAAACACGATGGGTTGAGCTTGAATCCACTAGGATTTCCCCGATGTCATACGAAGTACTAAACCCCACGTTAGTACTATACCGTTTGCCCGGACGGTCTTTCCTCAGGTCCCCATGATCCAATTAATAAGGTACAAAATATACTTTAACACATAAAAAAAATCAAAGATATCATTTAATAATTACTTTGTAAATAATAATGATAAACATCACAATCTTAATTTATAATTTTAGAAACTCTAAGGATTCCATTTATAATATTTTCCAATTCAATTTCTTATAAAGTAAGTCAAGGGTTCTAATTTGAATTCATAAAAACTACGAGGGCTTCTTTCTAATTTCTAGAAAACTAATGGGGCAAGCTATATTAAAAATAGAATTCTATGTTCAGTCAACACATAACTTCTTTTCATCCTAATACACGTTGAAGACAAACACCCCCAAGTCACTACTGTTCCTAATTTCAAGAACAATGGACATCACACACATCACGTCTAGTGTAAAGGGTCATGTGGAAAGTGGCCTCCACTGAACAAGAAGCCAGGATGGGTCTATCCTCTAAGGTCGCCCGGCTATACATGGCAATGTGATCGGGCCAAATCTGATATCAAATCAATGGGTCCCAGCACATGATTCAACACACATCAGGCCTGATTCATTAGGGACGTCTGGACAGTGGGCCCTACTAGATGCTAGCCATGTACGGACGTATGATCAGGTCATATATATATATATATATATGATCCGATCAATCATTGAGTCCCACAAGAAAATAACTCCATAATAATTTACGCCCAAAATTTAGAATCAAAAGATGGTGGCCATATATGTGCCAGGTATCATCACAAAAAGAGAAAATCAAATCTTAGGGCATAAAAAGGGGTTTCTATATGCATCAATACACAGATCAAGGAATAACACAAGTATTAAATTTACAAATTATGGTTAAGTACTTGCCTGATGTCCGCGGTTGATGGAGACGGTCTAAAATTCCTATTGCCAAAACCCAAGGTGCAATCCCAGAGAAAAATTGGAAAAGAGAGAATTGTGTGTGAAAATAAAAGAGTGTGGTGTAATATAAATAGAGAATGAAAATAGGAGTTGTAATCTGACTTAAAGTCTAAAAATAATAGAGTTTCTTTTCTAAAAATATAAGAGTTTGGATTAGAAAAGAATTATACCACTAAATTGGGCCTGTGTTAGCTATGGGTTAGGACACCTATCCAACAAGCCTAACTCACCAAACTTAAGTCTAGCGTGGTCCCCACTTAGACTAATCGCGTATTTGATTAATATATAATCAATTATATAATAATTAAATAAAATAAAATAATATATATATATAATATCAAAACGTCACAGGAATAGTTTTCTCAAGCCTTCCACTGTTTGCTTTGCTTGGAAGCTATTCCACAACAAACTTCCCACCAATGTCTGGGCCCAATCGATAGGAGTGCAATTAGCATCCACATGCTCCCTCTGTGGCACTCCCCAAGAATCAGCTTTCAACCTGTTCTTCCTATGTCCATTCGACTCCTCTTTCTGGGCATGGCTTGAGGCTAAAGGGAATATCAAGTCTACTCCTTCTTGCTTAGCTGCTTTCAAATGGGACTCCTTCTCTGCTTACTCCTGCTCCAAAGCCAAGAAGGGTCTGGGTGCTCTCTTCACTGTTGCAATTTTCAGCTTATGGAAGGAAAGGAACATGGTTATCTTCTCCAACAAGGTGCCCTCTCTCGATTTGGCTATTAAATCTTTTTTAGAGGATGCTGCCCTATCCCTAAGCAAAATATCTTCTTCTTTCAACAGTCTCCTTTGTAACCAGCTCAATCCTTGCATGAGATAGAGCCTTGTTTTTTCTTTCTTCTGTTGGTTCTCTTTCCCTGTTTTTTCTCTTTCTTTGGTTGTAATCTCTTTTTCTCTTTTCATTAATTCAATTTGCGATTTAGAAAAAAAAATTGAATATTTAAGGTTAAAGTTCCCAAAATAACTTAAACAAAATCACTCGATAAAATTAGGTTCATTATGAATAGTTTGCTACTAAAATAGTCTTTATGATGAAAGTCAGTCTCGTGCGGTCTCAAACGGCTTCGTAGCCATCATCGGCACTCTAGTCGGGTTCGTTAACTGGCTCAAACGCTTGAAACGTTTGACCCTCCTCCGTCTCCTCGGTAGGGTAGGGGTCGGTACCTATGCACCAATAAATAAAGTAAACAGCAAGCACGAAAGCATAATTTATAAATAAAACACAAGATCAATGTGAGTAATGACATGTAATGATCATATGAGAATAACAACGTGACAATGACGAAAATAACGTATAACCTAAATCCAATCTACACAATAGAGCTATACAATAATCACACAGAAGCAATGCCACTGTTTTGGGTGGTCAGCCCTAACTATAAAGCGGGAAAACCCGTTCAAAGGCCGGCGCTCATAAACCGGTTCATAATCGTAGGCCGGATCAACCGGTTTGAAATTCGGATATTAAAGTGTCCGTACACATCGGTGATCAGCCGTCCAATTACAACTGCAGTCGTTCTAATATGACCCAATCAATATACATATCATAGTAGAATAGACTTATTGATCCTGTAAAGCTCTGACACAGAAACCTAAGTCAAAGTGAAGGGCTGGCTGCATAATAATCCACAATCGAATACCAATCAAATCATTCGAATAAACCTCCACAATATCTCAATCAATTGCCAAGCCACATCACGGTCCATATCCAATCCATATAGGGTATGCAACTAATAGACCAACATCAATCTTAATCATGTATGCAAACCCGAAGGTCAAAGGATAATTCACAAGCAAATCCTAAAGTCAAACATAAGGTCTCATACCCGACAACCATAGGAATCTCTAAATAGATAAAAGATCAACACATCCTTTCTCAATCAATGGTGCATAGACCCAATTAAGGGTTTTTCAATAAAAATGGGTTGAGCTAGAATCCATAGGATTTCCCAGAGGTCATACTAGGCACTAAACCTCACGTTAGTAAGATACCGTTTGCCCGGACGATATTTACTCGGTCTAATGATCAAATTAATAAAGTTCAAAAATATAAATTTAACACATTAAAAACCAAAGATATCATTTAATATTAATTTACAAATAATAATGATAAATCACAATCTTAATTTATAATTTTAGAAAAACCTGAGGTCCTCATCCCAAACATTTTTCACAATAAACCAAAGGGTCTAATTTGGGTTCATTAAAGGCTAAAGGTCCATTTTCTAAATTCTAGAAACTCAAGAGGGCAAGGTGAATAATTTAACAAACTTAAGGCACATGGGTTGCATCAAGTCACCACCACTCTTTCCCCTCCTTTATTTCCATACATCATGCCAAGTCATCACTCATCAGGTCACTAGGCCATCTCCATTCTCTCACCTTTATTCCCATGCATGGCAGGTCATCAGGTAACCAGTCATCAAGTCATCAGGTAATCACCACCCTCCCTCCTTCATTCTTTTCTTTTGTTTCCACTACAGGTACAGGTCCAAACCTCACGCATAGAACCCCGTCCAAACGAGGTGCTTCATGCCCGCAGCAAAAGGGTGGCTGGATAGTGAGCCCCACTAATCAAGAACCTAGGATGTATCCGTCCGATAGGGTCGTCCGGCCATACACGGCAATGTGATCGGGCCAGATCTGTGATCAGATTCCCCAATGGGTCCCGCCACTACATGTTGTCCAAATAAAAACTCCCAACTGCAACTACGCCCCAGGTTCTTAGAACCAATAGATGGTGGGCAAGATGGGACCCACTCCTCACGGGTCCACCACCTCTAAGGTTGCCCGTGGGTCCACTATCGAATCTACGGTCCTGATCAAGCAGCAGTGGGGTCCACCTGGGTCCCATAGTCAATACACAGTAATAGGTCTCATGGTTCTGCGTCCGGAAACCTGTGACAAGTCGATCCAGTCCTCGTTGGTGGATTGGGTGGGTCAACGGTGATACTAAAAAAAAAATAAGAAAATCAATAAGATCATCCCCAATTTCCGATCTCAATCATTAAAATAATTAACATCAAAAGGAGGCATCAAAGGGTTTCTATATGCATCAACAACATGCAAATCAAGGAAGAGTTCCAGTATTAAATCTACAAATTGTCACGTCCCCCGGATCCGATTAAAGAATAAACCGGATCCAGAGAGTGAATTTTAGGACTAATTAAAATTTTGTCCTTTGGGCCCACGGATCGTAAGTCCGCGGTGATGATATAATATTTCAAGCCTCATGTAGTACAACAATGTAGAGTTCATACAACTCTAGGCATATGGAATATCAAACAATGAATAATAATTCTCATTGAATATTTAAGTTGTAAGAAAGATATGAAAAAAAACTAACCAAAAAGTTAAGATTATTTATTACATATTGGCCCACCAAATAAATAAGGTCAATAAAAAGAACAAGTCAATGAAAGTGAAAGTTCCAACAAGGGATAAAAGAGAAATAAAAAGTCTAATGAATATCCCCATGTGACTCTCTAGTGCCGAAAGTGATGACGCTACTCTACGTCATCGGCACGCCACTCTCGTGCCTCCTCTGCTGGTTGGAAATCCTCTGGGATCTCCTCACCGGCCTGCTCCTCATAATAGTAGAAGTCACTTGATGTGTCTGTATACCAAGGAACATAGTCAATGATATGTTGAGCAATAGATAAGCAAAACATAATAAACATAGCATGCATCAAGTATAGATTAATGACAAGTACATGATCATATGAATATAAGGAATGCGAGGCTAGGCATAAAGCGAGAGTAATATATGGAAACAATGACAAGAATCCTAGCAACCATCTAACAATAACCACTATCCATGCAATGCAATACAAGAACAAGAGGGAGACTCCGAAGATGTCCAAAGCCACCTCCCGGGGTACCAGTAACAATCCAATCCGGACTACTGATACCAAAGTCCAGCTCCAGTAGGGTCCTAGCTCCCGGTCCTTGTAAAGCAGCACGGTCCTAGCCCGCTCCCAGCTATTCAACGCCATGGACGCCGTCCAAAGCCGACTGCCCACCACGACAACCGAGTAACCGGTTCGTCATTAAAATCCCAAACTACAGTTGGCCATGATATGCAAATAATAATAAAGTGGTTTTGACATCAGGACAAATTAACAAGACAAGCAAGTCTGGCTAGATCAATATACAAAACATGATCATAGGGATTATCTCATTCAAGACAATACAAGACAGGCAAAACACGTGATAATCCCTTTCATTGCTAGCCAGTCATGTTTATCAATACAAGACACAAGTTCCTAAGGTACAATCTAAGTCAGGTCCAAGTCCTAAATTCTATAAGAATTTATGTTTCATATATAATTAAGTATTTTATATCAAAGAGTGTACAAGGAATGTTATCAACGGATACAAATTACAAGTCAAGGAGATATTAGAATCCAATCCTATGCAAGTGGTGTCATTCATGTACTCCACATGTCCTAACAGAGTAAGTATGGAAGTTGGATCAATGATGCTTCTAGGTAAATCCCTTGGTGTACAATCATTTTAAGCATCTATTAAGACAATTACATACGTATTCGGTTAGACCATGCATAAAACACGAATACCTAGACAACCCATCGAGATCACACCAAGCCACGTGTTTCGATTTCAATCCCATTCATGGTCATGTGATAGTAGGTTAGAGGTTTCTAGCATCTAAGTCCCAAACCTAGGTTATAGTCTTAGTCCAAAATAAAACAAGGCAAAGATGGCAGTTTCGGTTAACCCCTCGGTTAGCCTTCGGCTAACCGAATTTGTCAGTTCGGTTAACCGAACATGGAAATTCGGCCGACCGAACTTAGAAGAGCTGAAATCAACTCTCTGGAATTCTGACCGACAATGGTTTTCGGCTGACCGAACTCCCTGATTTCGGCTAACCGAACACTGACCGAGAGCCTAACCGACGTTCACCAGAGACTAATAAATAACTCTCTGGTTTTCTGACCGAACTGGGGTTTTCGGCTGACCGACACCATGATGTCGGTTGACCGACACTCAACCGACGGCTAACTGACAGTACGGAATTCGTACGGGTTCAAGCTATTTCTGAACTCTTCCTTCCCCAATTCGTTTTCTTCCATTCCCAAGCCTACCAAAGGCTACAACCTGCATAAAATAGAGCATCCTGCTCTCCCCAACAATCCATTCATTCCATTCGCCCATTCCATTGAATCAAATAAACAAATCTAAACAACCTAACATCATTAATTTATCCATTTTCCCAAACATCTAACCTAGCATGTATTTTTCTCAAATCAATATGTAACATGCTTGGAATTAAAGGGAGATCTACAAGATACATAGCCAATCAAATGGAAACAAACATACATGCTTATAAATGAAATGCAGATCTACTTGCCTCAACCAAGAAGAATATTGAAAATTGGGTGAAACTCGAGGAGAAGCCTTTCTACCCCCAAAGTCACAATCTAACCCGAACAAATACAACCTAGGACGCGAAGGAGAAGAAAGAAAGGAAAAAGATCAAGATCAAACATAATCTAAAAAAAATAGAAAATGAATGAAAATATGAAGTTGTGAGAAATCTTACCAAACTGGTACCGGAAGAAATAGGGGATCGCAAGGATGAAGATAAGCGGTTCGGATCGCGGAGTTGATCTCTCCGGGCTAGAGTTCCGGGCTTGAGAAGAGAAGAGGAAGAAGAAAGGGCTGCGGTTGTCTCTTTCGTTGCAGAGAATGAATAAGGATTAGGGCTAATCCCTGATTAAGAAGAAGAGAAGAAGAAAAAGACTAATATGCCCCTTAAGTGGGTCCAGTTAAAGAATGGATCACTTGAATGGTTTCTGATAGTCGGATCGCGACGAGTCAATAGACAAAATGATCAGCACGACGAGACCTTCCCAACGAACTCAAAAAATCAGGGCATTTGAAATATTTCGGAAAAACACTTAATTTTCCCTAAATTGCAAACTACCCTCCTACTATGATCAAACGAACTCAGAATCGAACGAAACTTCGCAGGCACTATTCTAATGCTAAAAGAAATTCGTTCATGATCTAAATCCACTTAAATATCTAAAATAAAAATAATTATAATAATAACAAATTAAACGGGTTAGGGCCTGATATTGGGCCCAACTGACCGAGTAAGGTCACGGACCTTACAACTCTCACAAATAAAAAGAACATTTGGTCCCCCCAAATGCCTAAACATACCTCATCTGGAAAAAGATAAGGGTACGCCTTCAGAATCTGATCCTTCAGCTCCCACGTAGCTTCGTCCGGGATGTGGTTCTCCCATTGTACCTTGACCCACTGGATGGTCTTGGTATGCAACACTATCTCATTAGTGTCAATGATTTGTGTCAGCCGCTCTACATAGGTGACATCTGCTTGTACCTAAAGTGGCTCGTGCTGCAACACGTGAGTGGGATCTGGAATATACTTCCGAAGCATTGAGACATGAAACACGTCGTGCATACCCGCTAGCTCCGACGGTAGTACCAGACGATAAGCCACGTCTCTAATCCTGCTATTGATCTCAAACGGTCCCACAAACCTCTTGGCAAGATTCCATTTCTGCCCGAATATAACAACACCTCTCATCGGAGACACTTTCAGGAAAACCATATCCCCAACTTGGAATTCCAAAGGTCTCCATCTCTTGTTTGCATAGCTCTTCTGACGATCGCGTGACTCCTTCATTCTCATCTGAACAATTCTAACTTTCTCACTGGAATCAGCAATCTCCGAGGGGCCATGAAAACTTGGAACTCCTACTTCCTCCCAACATTGGGGGGTCCTGCATCTCCTTCCATACAATGCCTCAAATGGTGCCATACCAATACTTGAATGGTAGCTGTTATTGTAGGCAAACTCACATAGAGGCAAACTCTCATCCCAACTCTCCTTGAAATAAAAAACACATGCTCTAAGGAGATCTTCCAGTGTTTGAATGGTACGCTCTGACTGTCCATCTGTCTGAGGGTGGTAGGCTGTACTGAACTTCAACTGGGTACCCATAGATGACTGGAAAGTAGACCAAAATCGAGAGACAAACTTAGTGTCTCGATCGGAGACTATGGACTTAGACACTCCATGTAGCTTGACTATATTGTCCTTGTACATCTTAGTCATCTTATCCATAAACTGTTCAGTCTTGAATGGTAAGAAATGTGCTGATTTAGTCAATCTATCCACAATCACCCAAATAGCATCATTGTCTTTCTTGGTATTCGGCAACCCTGACACGAAATCCATGGTGATATTCTCCCATTTACACTGAGGAATCTCCAACGGGTGAAGTAAACCAGGAGGCTTCTTGTGCTCTGCCTTAATCTGTTGACAAGTCATACATCTGGAGACGAATTCTGCAATCTCTTTCTTCATTTTTACCCACCAATAGTGATTCTTTAAATTTTGATACATCTTGGTGCTCCCTGGGTGAATAGAATATCTGGTGTGGTGTGCATCTGTCATCAACTCTAACTTGATGTCTTGAACATCTGGCACACACAACCTATCCTTGCAGTACATAACTCCATTAATCAATCTGAACTCTGGCTTGTCATCAACATGATCAATGATTCTCTGCAATTCTGGATCATCCTTCTGGTATTCCTTGATCCTGTTAACTATCTCTGGCTCCCAAACTCCCATAGTAGCAACTAGAACTTTCTCATTGACTGGCCAGACTTCCACATCCATGTCTCTGAACTACTCCATCCATCTCCATTCAGGCATTATGTATCCACTGAATGCTGCCTTCCTACTGAGAGCATCTGCTACCACATTCACCCTTCCAGGATGGTACTTGATCGGAAAATCATAATCCTTTATGTATTCCATCCATCTCCTCTGCCTGTTATTCATATCACCCTGTGTAAACAGGTATTGCAGGCTCTTGTGATCTGTATCCACCTCAAATCTCTCTCCATACAAATAATGCCTCCACAATTTCAATGCAAACACCACTGCTGCTAATTCCAAGTCATGTGTGGCATACTTCTTCTCATGATCTTTCAATTGCCTCAACCCATATGCTATCACCTTCTCATGCTGCATGAGAACACATCCCAAACCAATCCCTGATGCATCTGTGAAAATTACAAATCCTCCACTTCCTGCGGGTAAAGCAAGTATGGGTGCTGTAGTCAATCGGGTCTTCAGCTCTTGGAAACTCTTTTCACACCCTTCCGTCCATACAAACAGAATATCCTTCCTCGTCAACTTAGTTAATGGAGATGCTATGGTAGAGAATCCTTTCACAAACCTTCTGTAGTAACCTGCAAGTCGAAGGAAACTACGAATCTCTGCTACATTCCGCGGGCTACTCTAATTTACAACTGCTGCAATCTTCTTCGGATCTACTGTCATCCTTCCTTAGAGATGATGTGGTCAAGGAAGCATATTGGGCAGAAGAGTCCCTGAAGGACGTGATAGCATTGGAGCAGCAAAGGATATTAGCATTAATACCTCCTTCCAAGTCACAGGGTTCTTATTCTTCTCAGTATTATTAGCAGCCAGCACCTAAGAGGCTACGATTCGAGCCTACGCTCCGACAGCAGCCACAGTGAGTCTCTTGCATACATTGTGGAGGGAATCATTATGGCCGTGATTGCAGGAAACAGTCAGGAGCATGTTTCCATTGTGGAGACCCCGTGCATGAGGTTCGTTTCTGCCCAGGGAAGACAGGAGTGGCACTACCAGCATTTCCAGCTCCGGCTCCCAGGCCACCACAACCTGCGCAGCCGTTGAGACAGATGCCTCCAGGACAGGCCAGGCCACAGCAGCAGCAGCAGCAGATGATTGTCCGACCACCTCAGCCACCATATCAGCGTCCTCCAGTACCTTAGCACCGATATCAATAGAGACCCCCAGCACCCAGATTCCAGGGTCGTGGTTCGGCTAACCGAGTTTGTCAGTTCGGTTAACCGGACATGGAAATTCGGCTGACCGAACTTAGAAGAGCTGAAAATCAACTCTCTGGAATTCTGACCGACAATGGTTATCGGCTGACCGAACTCCCTGATTTCGGCTAACCGAACACTGACCGAGAGCCTAACCGACGTTCACCAGAGACTAATAAATAACTCTCTGGTTTTCTGACCGAACTGGGGTTTTCGGCTGACCGACACCATGATGTCGGTTGACCGACACTCAACCGACGGCTAACTGACAGTACGGAATTCGTACGGGTTCAAGCTATTTCTGAACTCTTCCTTCCCCAATTCGTTTTCTTCCATTCCCAAGCCTACCAAAGGCTACAACCTGCATAAAATAGAGCATCCTGCTCTCCCCAACAATCCATTCATTCCATTCGCCCATTCCATTGAATCAAATAAACAAATCTAAACAACCTAACATCATTAATTTATCCATTTTCCTAAACATCTAACCTAGCATGTATTTTTCTCAAATCAATATGTAACATGCTTGGAATTAAAGGGAGATCTACAAGATACATAGCCAATCAAATGGAAACAAACATACATGCTTATAAATGAAATGCAGATCTACTTGCCTCAACCAAGAAGAATATTGAAAATTGGGTGAAACTTGAGGAGAAGCCTTTCTACCCCCAAAGTCATATTCTAACCCGAACAAACACAACCTAGGACGCGAAGGAGAAGAAAGAAAGGAAAAAGATCAAGATCAAACATAATCTAAACAAAATAGAAAATGAATGAAAATATGAAGTTGTGAGAAATCTTACCAAACTGGTACCGGAAGAAAGAGGGGATCGCAAGGATGATGATAAGCGGTTCGGATCGCGGGGTTGATCTCTCCGGGCTTGAGAAGAGAAAAGGAAGAAGAAAGGGTTGTGGTTGTCTCTTTTGTTGCAGAGAATGAATAAGGATTAGGGCTAATCCCTGATTAAGAAGAAGAGAAGAAGAAAAAGACTAATATGCCCCTTAAGTGGGTCCGGTTAAAGAATGGACCACTTGAATGGTTTCTGATCGTCGGATCGCGATGAGTCAATAGACAAAAATGACCAGCACGACGAGACCTTTCCAATGAACCCAAAAAATCACGGCGCTTGAAATATTTTAGAAAAACACTTAATTTTCCCTAAATTGGAAACTACCCCCCTTCTATAATCAAACGAACTCGGAATCGAACGAAACTTGGCAGGCACTATTCTAATGCTAAAAGAAATTCGCTTATGATCTAAACCCACTTAAATATCTAAAATAAAACTAATTATAATAATAACAAATTAAACGGGTCATGGCCTGATATTGGGCCCAACTGACCTAGTAAGGTCACGGACCTTACACAAATTATGGTTAAGTACTTGCCTGAGGTCCGCGGTTGAGGGAGACGGTCTAGAATTTCTATTGCCAAAAGCCCAAGGTGCTATCCCAGAGACAACTTGGAAGAGAGAGAATTGTATGTGAAAATAAAAGAGTGTGGTGTATAAATAGGGAATGGGAATAGGAATTGCAATCTGACTTAAATTCTAAAAAGAAGAGTTTGGGTTCTAAAATGATAAAAGTTTGGATTAGAAAAGAATTATACCCACTAAACTATGCGCGGGTTAACTATGGGTCAAGATACCTATTCAACAAGCCTAACTCACCAAACCTAAGTCTAGCGTGGTCCCCACTTAGACTAATCGTGTATTTAACTAAAATACAATCAATTATATAATAATAATAAAATAAATAATATAATATATATAATATCAAAACGTCACATTCCCTCCTCCTTAGAACATTTGGTCCTCCAAATGACCAGTATACCTCTGGAAGGAGATGCGGGTATTGTTTCTTAACTTGATCCCTGAGTTCTCATGTAGTTTATCGAGGACTATGATGTTCCCACTGCACTTTCACCCAATGAATCGTTCGAGTTCTCAAAACTTGTTCCTTAGTGTCGATAATCTGCTTAGGTCATTTGACATATGTAACATCTGGCTGCAACTCTAACGGCTCATATTGAAGAACATGCAATGGGTCTGAGATATATTTCTTTAACATTGAAACGTAAAAAACATTGTGTACCCCTGACAATTTTGTTGGAAGTGCTAATCTATAAGCACCTTCTCCAATTCTCTCCAAGATCTCAAACGGTTCAATATATCTTCTGGATAATTTCCCTTTCTTGTTGTAAGCATGTATGTGAAAGCATGAACCACAACGATCGAATGATCAATCAAACCATACAAGATAGAGAACATCAGACAGGGATATTTACGTAGTTCGACAAGCTCATCTACGTCTACCAGAAAGAACACTTTCCACCATTAAGCCCCACGTGATTATGAAGACTCTGATACTCATGGGAGAGAGCTCTAACTCTAACTCTGACTCTTTTACAGAGTCTATGATTACAGATTACATTAATATATAATCTTCACTTTCTTAGCCCCCAATGAAGCCTTGGTACAATTACCAAAATACCCACCTGGTCATAGGCCAAACCTAATGAACCAATCTGATTAACATGGAATTTAAGACACATAAACCCAACACTTATTCTAGGGGTTGGAGAGGCCACAAAATCATGCTGAATCACCACTTAATCTTCATTATGAAACATTTAGATTTGTGATCAACGTAGGAATTAGTGATGATATTTTCAAAAAGAATCCTGACATTTTTGTGAGATTATTATCAGAAAACACTAATTCCATTCCTAACAGATACATGATTTTAAAAAGTCAGCAAGACTAAAAGTATTGTAAGAAAAATGTGGTGTTAATAAAACTTTAAAAACTCAAAATGTTTTGTTTATTTTCTATTTTGAACCATTAATGACAAATTGATTTATTGATCTATATTTTCCATGGCGTTTTTTCCATTAAACATTACTGATGATTATTGAAAGTCCGGGGGATCCTAACCCTAGAGGGGGGGGTGAATAGGGTGATCTACACTTAATGACTAATTACGGCCAATTTTAATTTCTTTACAAGTAACTAGTCATATGTGATGATTAACATACAAAATGCGGAAGCTTAAACAAAACAATCACCACAAAACAATCACCACTACACAATCATTTATAGTGGTTCGGCCTCAATGCCTACATCCACTACTGGCTTGTGTATCCAACACCCCACCGGATTTTCACTAAGTATGCTTTTCAATAGGCTAAGCAATAACCTCTACAACCATGCTTTTCTAGGCTAAGCAATAACCTTTACAATGTTGTTTTTCTAGGCTAAACAACAACCTATACACAATGCTTTTATATGGCTAAGCAATAACCTTACAATCAAATGATTTCTCTAAAGAAAGTGTTTTCACAAAACACTCTAAGAGATTACAATTAAGCTCAAAGTTACAATGCCTCTTTAATAGGCTAATTTGAAAGTGAAAACTAAACTCACACAACACACTAATGAGTGCAAAGATGTATGCTAATGAGGTGTGTGTGTGACAACTTCAATCAAGTTTAAAAAGTAAAGTCCAATGAATATATGCTCAAAGCAATTCAAAGATTAAAGCACATAGAAAGAATTGATTGAAGTTTAAATGCAAATCACATGAACAAATACTAACTTGTTGATGATTTAAAAAATAAAGGCTCACAAGTTGTATCAAATTAATTTGGCTTAAACATGTGATGCATTTGTAGTGTTGTTTTCAAAAACAAGATTTAACAAAGGTTTTAAAAAGATTGAAAACAACAATGATGATTCAAACAAGTTAAATTAACATGTTATAAAGAAATCAAAGTTTTAAACATAACATGTTTAACAAAGTTTAAAACTAAACTAAGTTTGAATCAAAGAAAAGAATTCATTACAACTTAATATCAAAGATTGAATGGAAGTAATGAATTCATTTCATCATAGTTATCATGCTAAAAACATTTACCAAAGATTTAAAACCAAGCATGAAACATATGATTAAATTAAGCAAAGCTTACTTGGAGATTTAACTTCATGATCCAAGCTTTAGCTTCCTTAATGACCTTCTTAATCCCCTTGGTTCATCCCCTTTATCTTCTCTTCAAACACCTCCAAGAAGGCTCCAAGTTTGCTCAAAAGTTCCAACATTTTTCCAAAGGGAATGAAGCCTTTTTATACACAGAAAACAGAGTTTCTGCGTGTCTCCGGTCGACCCCATGACAGGCCCGGTCGACCGACCCTTAACGGTCAGAAAAATGACCGTTGGAGAGCCAAACGGCTCTCTGCCCAGTCGACCCGCAGTGTATGCGGTCGACCGAGATGTGTACCCGGTCGACCGAGTACACTGGGCCCTGGGTCACTTTTCCCATTTTGCATACTTTGCAATTTTCAAAGATTTTTGATGTGGGACTTGATGGGGCCATTAAATCAAGCTTGAAACATGATTTAAATCAATCTAAGTATTTTTAAAATCATGAATCATAAAAAGCCACAAATCATTTGAAACTTTAAAACTTAGGCTAAGCTTGAATTTTTGAAATTCCTTTTACAAAATCAATTGCATCCAAATTAAAACCAATTCATGCATAAAACATGAGTTTTACCATATTTAAAAACAATTCATGGATAAAATAAGATTTCAATGTTTTCTAAAATAATGCAAGTGTGAGAAATCAAATGATGATTAAAATGATATGCATCCATCAAATTGCAATACACAAAATTCCTAACAATCTCCCCCTTTGCAATTTGATGGCAAACCTTAACTTAACACTAAACCTCACACTAAGTCTTCAGCTCCTTGGCTTGACACGGCTTGAAATCTTCGGATGCTCCTTCACTTAGCTTGGGCTTTAGCTCTTTTGATCTTCATTCTTCTTGTCCTTAGCTCCAAGCTTTCTTTCTTTTATCTTCTCTCCCCCTTAGACCAAGCACTCTCTCTCCTTGGTCTTTCTCTCCCTTTGCCATTGAATGCTCTCTCCCCCTTTGATCTTTCTCCCTTTTTGGGTAGCTAGAGCATTTTCTCCCCCTTAATCCTTTCTCCCCCTTTGCCATTAAATTGCAAAGGTAGCAAGTGAAGAAGGGTACCTACACACATGAAACAAGGAAAATACCTTTAGTAGCACCTGCTAACAAATGAAATCGAAAATGAAATACTTAACAGGCTATTATGCATGTGAGCAAGTTATAAGGGAATAGCAATGGTGAATTTGATCATCTCTAATGCTTCCTTGGAAGGTTTACTCCCCCTCAATCCATAATCTTCTTTTGTCATACTTTTGACAAGAATATAACTATTAGATGCAAGAAGAAGATGGTTTAACCAATTGAGGGATAACTTCAAGGGAAGGATTAGATACCAATTGATAATGATTAACTATAAGGCTCAATGATCAAATTACCAAATTGGAGAGAAACCAATTGACCTATCAGCTTAGGGAAAGTTGAAGAGCAAGGTCAAAAGGTTAATCTATCATGGATACCAATTGAAATAAGAACCATATCAATTGAGATTTAAGAGTATGACTTATTAGCTCAATCACTCTAAAATGGACTTAAGGAATGTAACTAGAAGGATTAATCCAAGTTAGAGCTATCCATGATGATAAGGGGTTTACTAAACATAGCATCAAATAATATAACTATGAAAATCATATGCTATGTAAATTTTGAAATCATTTCACTCAATTATAAAATATGACTATCAAGTGTAAGATGAGTGAAATGAAAATCAAACCATGATGCCTACCTCAATCATTAACCAACCAAGATTATTAACACATAAACATGGTGGTCACGAGATTTAACCAAATAAGCAAGAGAGGTGGCAAACATGACCATTTATGAAGCTAATGGAATGTGACATGGAACAAAGACATATTACTATCAAGTTTAATCCAATGTGCACAAGGTTTATCACAAATATATAACATCAATTGGAAGTTATACTAATTGAAAATGATATCATTTGATTACCAATTGAATATGGAACATGTTTGAGAGCAAGCATGTGACAAACACAAGATTCCATCAAGCAACATGAATGAATATTCATCACTTTAATGATATAACTATTGAGCATAGTGATGAACATGAGAAATTGCATTTTGAAAATATATGACTTATAAGAATATGCAATTTCCAAAGTGTCAACCATATGAATACAACATCTAAGAAATCCATCATTCAAGAGATATAACTATGTAATTCAAGAAATGAATTTCAAAGAGGTTCATATGATCAAACACTACTATGAGGTTGAAACATGTATAAGTATGACAAATACACATGAATCAAACATCATAACCATCCATTTCACAAAAATGACTAGAAAGCATAAAGGATGGATTTGGGTTCTAGTATGGTTACAAAAAAAAATAATTAAAGAACACAACCATACATGGAACAAATAAAACATTTGCATAAAGAATGTAACTAAAAGAGCAAACATGCAAATAGTCTATCACAACATTCATTTCCATTAAAGGATGACATAAGCAAAAGCATAAGGAAATGAAAACATGGAACATGCTTTGATGAATATAACTAATGATGATTTAAAACATTTCCATTCATACTATCTTCAAATCATTTAAATAAACAAAATCCAACAATGAGCATAAAGAGAATGAATTGAAGATAACACATTATCAATCATCAATTTGTATTCTAAACAATATAACTACAAGGATTCATACAAATTGATTTAAAAACTATTCAACTTGCATTTTAAATGATATAACACATACAAGTTGGTTTTTCAAAAACAATAATTTTCCATATGAAAATATAACTTAGAGATCTATGGAAAATCCAAATTGTTTCTGTGTGGGGAGATTTCCAGAACCACAGGATTAAGCTAACCACGGCCGTCAGATGAGACTAAGCATTCCCACGTGCCATCCACGTGGCACCAATCTCACCCCGGCTACCAGGACAGGAGGTCCGACCGAAGTCAGGCAGCTCCGGGCCCTTAACGCCGAACTGGCCCACCTCGGGCATCATCTCGGCAGGGTGCTCCACCTCGGCTAGGCCACCCCGGATGCCATCTCAGCAGAAAGCTCCACCTCGGCTGAAGAAGCCGGGACGGAAGCCGAAACCAGAAAGGGTCTCCACTCACGCCCCTCATCCCCCACGTCACCAGGCACGTGGAGGGATGGGGGCACGAGCCAGTGGGACAGATGCGACATCCAGCCACTCACAATCTTCACCAGATCCCTGACAGGGCGGCGTCCAGCGGCTGAGGCCACATCAGGGCAGGGCCCGAGGGCGGATCCGCTGGTACCCCTACCGCCAAAGGCGCCCAACACGACCTGGCCCAACAAGACGTGCATTAAATGAGATGCGGGCTGACCCGACGGGCATTTAATGCATAGTGGGCTGGATTGGACCACAATTAATGCAATGTGGGCTGATCGTGACTTCCCAGTCCAATCATGGGACCCACACCACAATATCTCCCAAAGATACGTTCCACGCTCTATAAATAGAGGCTCATACCACCATCAAAGGTACGCCCATTTTACATTCACAGAGCCCTTACTCTGTCTTTCTTCTCCCTCTCCTTCCATTGTTCCAGTTCCCATACTGACTTTGGCATCGGAGAGCCTTGCGCCGCTCAGGCCAGGGTCCTCTGACCGTTTGCTACTCTCTTTCAGGCTTTCGGACGGCATCCAGACATTCCAGACACCATCATCCTCCCGGATAAGTCCTGTAAGGCACCCTCTTATTGTGGGTCATAATTTTCTGCACCTACAATTGGCGCCGTCTGTGGGGAAGAAATATCCCAGCCATCCAAACCTCTCAAAACCTTCCCAATCCTTCTAAACCTCGATCTCTCAGAAGCCATGCCTCCGAAAGCTAAGAAGGGGGTAGAATCCTCAAGAGCGGCGCACGAGGAGCTGCCACCACCACCACCAATGGAAGTCCCTCCACAAGTACGTTCCCGTACGGTGCCGGGCACGACTGCAGGGGAGGGCCGCCTGGGCTCTCAGCTCTTTATCGAGTTCCCACTCCAAGAGGGACTCGAGGCCGCGACCCCGTCAGAAGAAGTCCCGCCACCCAAACACGATGAGCGTCAGCATCAGCGTCCCCGGAAGGACAAAGCCGTGGCCGTAGGAGAAACGCGCCACGCTCAACCCACTGGAGAAGTTCCCGAAGCTGCCCTCCTCCAGAAACAACTCCAGAAGCAAGAACGGATGATTCGCGAGCTCCAGCAGCAGCTGAAGGCAGTGCAAACTGCCTCCTTGAGGGAGGTCTCTGAGCCTCAAGGGAAAAAGAAGGACGCTCCCAGCGGGGCAGCCCAGCCTCCTCGTGAGGAACTCAGACATCATCTGGACCAGAAACGGAGCCAGATCCGTGACGAAGGCTCGAGCAACAGCCGAAGTCACCACAGCCGCGACGGCCGAACTCGTAGCCGTCGTAGCCCAAACCATCCCAAGCGGAAGACCCGAGCTCAGACTCCAGAAAAGGACGACGAGCAAGAGCGATTTGACAAACGTGTCAGATTGGCTCTCCAGCGCAACTTAGACATGCGGGATCAGAAGCAGCTCTGTGGTCACACTGATCTCGGGGGCTCTCCCTTCACAAAAGAGATCGAGCACACCCCCTTGCCCAAGAAGTTCTCCGTCCCGCGGTTCGTCCCCTATGACGGACTGTCCGACCCATCTGCACACCTCCGACACTTCTCCCAGAAGATGTCCATCTGGGGAAACGAGGGTCACCTGAACTGCAAGATCTTCTCCTCCAGTCTGGGTGACCTCCCCCTGAAGTGGTTCTGCTCCCTCCCGGAGCAGTCGGTTTCCAGTTGGAAGGAGCTCCAGCTCTCCTTCCTGAAGAAGTTCCAAGCCTACACCGTCGTCCCCAAGAAGGAAGGGGACCTCATCGCCCTGAGAATGAAGCAGGGCGAAACTCTCGCCAAGTTCACCCACCGATTCTGGGCGGTCTACAGCCAGATCGAGGGCGCGAGGGAGGGGATAGCCATCTACGCCTTCCAGCATGCCCTGATCCCTGGCACCGACTTGCGAAAGGACTTGGCCGGGGACACCCCAGAATCCATGTCAGAATTGATATCCCGGGTGAAGCGCTTTATCGCCCGGGAGGAAGACGAGATCCGAGCTAAGGATCAGGACGGGCATCCGGAGCCCGAACAGAAGAATAGCCAGCCTCGGCAGAAAGGCGGGAGGCCCTCCCAGGAGCAGGAGCCCAAGCAGGCTTGGTTCTCCAGTTCGGCGAAGCCTGCGTCGTCCAGGTCTGGGGGCACCTTGCAGCCCGGACCTCCCACCAGCGCCGGTCAGGGCGTCAACGTCGTCTTCAAGGAGCCGATCTACCGCATCCTGACCAAGATCAGGTCCAAGCCGTTCTTCAAGTACCCTCCGCCCATGCAGAATGAGCCCACCTCAGGCGCCCGAAGCAAGCTCTACTGCTCCTTCCATAGGGGCAACGGGCACAGGACCGAAGACTGCAACTCTCTGCAGTGGTATCTGGAGAAGCTGGTCGAAGAGGGCCACATTCCAGAGTTCGTTGAGGCAGTAGATGCTGGCGGCAGCGAGGGCCGAGTTCACCAGAACGCAGCCCAGATTCCAGACAACGAGGATTCGGAGAAGATCATTACGTGATCCATCTGGCGTCCTCTGTATCCATCTGTATCCCAAGAAATTCAATTTCTAAAAGATGTAATGAATCTCTGAATCAATGGAAATGGCGTTCGCCCCGTCATCAATCTGTCACCTTTCTGGTCGGCTCCGGCAGCTCAGGCTCTACGCCCTGGAAACGGCATGGAAGAGTTCTTACACTCAGCCTTTCCTAAAGCCCCCGTGTCTTGGACACACACAGGCTCTACGCCCTGGAAACGGCATAGAAGAGTTCTTACACTCAGCCTTTCCTAAAGCCCCCGTGTCTTGGACACACTTGGGCTCTACGCCCTGGAAACGGCATGGAAGAGTTCTTACACTCAGCCTTTCCTAAAGCCCCCGTGTCTTGGACACACAGGCTCTACGCCCTGGAAACGGCATAGAAGAGTTCTTACACTCAGCCTTTCCTAAAGCCCCCGTGTCTTGGACACACAGGCTCTACGCCCTGGAAACGGCATGGAAGAGTTCTTACACTCAGCCTTTCCTAAAGCCCCCGTGTCTTGGACACACAGGCTCTACGCCCTGGAAACGACATAGAAGAGTTCCTACACTCAGCCTTTCCTAAAGCCCCCGTGTCTTGGACACACTTGGGCTCTACGCCCTGGAAACGGCATGGAAGAGTTCTTACACTCAGCCTTTCCTAAAGCACCGTGTCTTGGACACAATCGAGGCTCTACGCCTTTGGAAATGGCCTGCAGTTCCTACACTCAGCCGTTTCCTAAAGTCCGTGTTCATAAACCCCTCACAACGGCAGTTCGGCCAAGGACAGTTTCCTAAAGTCCGGGTTCATACACCCCTCAGAAGGCCATAGCCGCACTCTCGCCTAGCCGAGTCCAGCGGAACGATGGATCTACCCGGCGCAAGGCAATTCGGCCAAGGTATGGATCCACCTCGGCGCAAGGCCAGCCATTTCGGCCAAAGCCAGTCTTCGAAAAAAAAAAAAAAAGGAGCTGTGCCATCACTCAAACACAGAAAAGCAGCACAAAAACACTAGTGTTCCAGAACAGTGCAAGGAAAAAAGACAAAAAAAGAGCAGCCCGGCTACTGTGGCTTCGGCGACTCCACTAGGTCGATCACCGTATCTGCTGGACCAATGGATTCGGCCGATACCGCGACCTTGCTGTGAGCGTCGCTGGCAGGAGATTCTTCGACCAGGGCCTCGTTTGCTCCGGGGGCAGAAGAGGCCTCACCCCGAGGCACGGCAGAAACAACACTGGCAACCGGGGCACCGCTCAAGACCAGGGCAGCCGGAGCATCTTCCGGAGTAGGAACCACTGCAGGAGCTCCAACTGGGGCACTTTCGGCTGCAGAAGCGGAGCTCGGCTCAGGAGCCCCCGCACCTCTCAGTGCGGCCAGGCATCCTTCCTCGAACAGGATGGCGGTGACCTCCTCCACCTGCCTCTCGTACGGCTCAGTGGCTCGATCCACCCCATCCTGGAGGGCGGACCGAGCCTTGGCCTGAAGAGAGGCCTTTTCCTTCTCCAGCTCGGCGTTCACCGTCTTCAACCTTGTCGTCTCGGCGCGCCCCGCCAGCACTTCCCCACGCAGCCTCGTCTCCTCAGCAGTAGATTCAGCCTTCAATCTAGCCAGCTCAGACTCCAGTTCGGCGGTCTTCTTGTTCCTCGCCCAGACATAGCCTTCTTCGACGTAAGTTCGGCGACATCAGCCAGAGGCGATGCCAGCCGAGCAGCCTCTTCAGCGCTGGCCTTCTTCATCCCCTCTATTCATTTCCGCGACTCTTCCGACTCCCTCTTCAGCTTGTCCCTCTCAGACTCCAGCTGAGTGACCCGCGTCGCGTTCTTATCGCTCCTTCCCACCACGGTCAGGAGCCACTGCGCGTTCTGCAAATGGAAACAGAGGGTCAGGTTCGACCAAGACACTTGAAGAATGAAGAAACGCAAACACTTTCCAGAAGATTAGCCTGGATTGCCGAGACCATCTCAAGCGTCTCCATGTCTCTTGGCAGAGCACAGACCTTGGCGAAAGCTCCGATCACCTCGGCATTCCCCAACAGCCGGTCCTCGACTTTCAGAGGCTCACCGGGCTGAGTCTTCATCCTCGGCCTCCATGGCGCTGGGGCACTCCGGGGTCCGGAGGCCGATCCAGACCCTTGCCCCACCGAGATCGTCAGCTCGCGGGCCGCTCCACCGGCCGGCTTGCTGACCTGCGCGCTCTTCTCAATATGAGTCTTGGCCCCGGGGGCCCGCGCAGGGGCCTCATTCTTCGGAGGCTGTTCAGCCCCCGAGTCCTTCTCCCCAGCCTTGGACTTCTTTCTAGGCGGGGAACCCTCCCTTGGGCGCTCCGGCGAAGCGTCGCCGCACTCCCGCACTCGGAGCAGGAGCAGAAGCTGGAGCAGGAGCGGAAGCTGGAGCAGGAGCGGAAGCTGGAGCAGGAGCAGAAGCTGAAGTAGCGCCAGCACCTCCCGAGCTCGAAGCAGCGCGGGTGCTGGCCGAAGATGGCGTCGCAGACTAAGAAGACCCCCGCCTAAACTTGGCCGCTAGGTCCGACGGTTCCGAACTTGAAGTAGACGACTAGGGACCGGATGCAGCTCGGCTCGCAACAGGATCGTTCACAGGGATCCCGGCAGACACCGAAAAGGCGACGCGTGTAGCCGTCGACTCACTTCCCAGTACAGGCAAGACAGAGCATGTATCGCTTCAGAGCAGTTGAAGCAACACCAGACGACGATCGCCACATCCCCGGACGGATTCTTCTAGCTTTCAACCCCTGAAGGCTAGCACACTTCAGAGGTCAAAAGCTAGGGGGCAATTGTGTGGGGAGATTTCCAGAACCACAGGATTAAGCTAACCACGGCCGTCAGATGAGACTAAGCATTCCCACGTGCCATCCACGTGGCACCAATCTCACCCCGGCTACCAGGACAGGAGGTCCGACCGAAGTCAGGCAGCTCCGGGCCCTTAACGCCGAACTGGCCCACCTCGGGCATCATCTCGGCAGGGTGCTCCACCTCGGCTAGGCCACCCCGGATGCCATCTCAGCAGAAAGCTCCACCTCGGCTGAAGAAGCCGGGACGGAAGCCGAAACCAGAAAGGGTCTCCACTCACGCCCCTCATCCCCCACGTCACCAGGCACGTGGAGGGATGGGGGCACGAGCCAGTGGGACAGATGCGACATCCAGCCACTCACAATCTTCACCAGATCCCTGACAGGGCGGCGTCCAGCGGCTGAGGCCACATCAGGGCAGGGCCCGAGGGCGGATCCGCTGGTACCCCTACCGCCAAAGGCGCCCAACACGACCTGGCCCAACAAGACGTGCATTAAATGAGATGCGGGCTGACCCGACGGGCATTTAATGCATAGTGGGCTGGATTGGACCACAATTAATGCAATGTGGGCTGATCGTGACTTCCCAGTCCAATCATGGGACCCACA
The DNA here is from genome assembly GCA_012931725.1 of Litsea cubeba. NCBI lineage: Eukaryota > Viridiplantae > Streptophyta > Magnoliopsida > Laurales > Lauraceae > Litsea > Litsea cubeba. The sequence goes on from CM022947.1 coordinate 88,224,864, forward strand.
CCACAATATCTCCCAAAGATACGTTCCACGCTCTATAAATAGAGGCTCATACCACCATCAAAGGTACGCCCATTTTACATTCACAGAGCCCTTACTCTGTCTTTCTTCTCCCTCTCCTTCCATTGTTCCAGTTCCCATACTGACTTTGGCATCGGAGAGCCTTGCGCCGCTCAGGCCAGGGTCCTCTGACCGTTTGCTACTCTCTTTCAGGCTTTCGGACGGCATCCAGACATTCCAGACACCATCATCCTCCCGGATAAGTCCTGTAAGGCACCCTCTTATTGTGGGTCATAATTTTCTGCACCTACAGTTTCAAATCATTTGCTTTTCAAAACACATCTTACTAAGACATCCAAACAAATGATTTTACAATATCAATCGATTATGAAAATCTAGCTATAAAAACTTTTGAAATCATAATCAATTGAACATGTAGAAATGCAATACAAGAAATATAACTCAAAGTGAGTAAAAAGCAAATCTAACATGAGAAAATTATAATCAAAATGATTTTGAAAACCATGATATTTAAATAGTATGGTGTATGAAAACAAAATCAATTGATCATAAACAAGCATTGCATTTTATGAAATGTAACTATTAAATAACAAAATGCAAATGCAACATGACCAACAAAAGGATTTACCTATAAAGGATAGGTTGGTCAAAGAGGTCCAAGGCCTTAAGGTTTGTCTAAGTATATAACTTTGGGAATCCACCTAAGGTCTTGAGAGGGTTGGTCTTTGAGGTCTATCTTAAAAGTCTCACCAACTATGGGAGATTTGATTTGATAAATTTTTAACTTAGACTTATCACCTTGATATTTAGATTTGACTAAATTTAGCTTAGATTGGTGATTAGTCTTTTGGGGTTGGTGAGTATTCTTCTTAGGGGATGAATTCATTTTTCTTTTCTTCTTAACTCCTCCCTTAATTTGACTTTTGAATTTTAAATTTAACTTTGCAACTTTATTCAAAAGTTCTTTCATTTGAGATTTGGGAGGTAGGTTGAGAAGCTTTTTGTTGATAGACTCTTTTAAAGTTGGTTTAACTTGTTTAAGCTTTTTAGAATCTATCTTGTGAGACTCCTTTTAATTGGTTTGACTTGTTTAGTCTTCTTGGAGTCTTCTTTGATTTTTAGTGTCTTATCCATCATAGAGATTGATTTTACTTTCTTTGGTTCAAAAATGGATTTAGACACATGGCTTCTCCTTAGTTTGCACTCAAACCTAAAGTGTCCTTCAATGCCACAATAATTGCATTTAGTCATGGGCAAGGAGGAATGAGTACTAGAGAATGAGGACTCACCTTTCACAAAAGTGTTGGTGAATTTAGGGTCATGAGAAATATTCCTATCAAATCCAAGACCCGTCCTATCTCCTTTTGATTTACCCAATTTAAATAACTTTTCAAATTTTTCTTCACTATGGGTAAATTTGCACTCATATTTATGTTTATAGGTTTCAAGTTGAGTGACTTGGGTTTTAAGGGTAGAATTTTCAAGTTTAACTTTTGTTAGTTCTTGTTCAATTCCCTTAAATTTGTTTAGCTCTTCATGGGCAAGTTTTAATTCAAATTTAAGTTCATTAACAACATTAGATCCAAGTTCTAGAGTTTTTAAATTACTATGAGCATTAGACAAGTTTTCATTGGAAATAGTCAACTTGGATTTTAAATGGACAATGTTTTCATCTTGTCTTTTTAAAGTATCTCTTAGATTTAAATTTTCATTTTTAAGCTCATTACAATTTACCTTAATCTCATTTAGTTCATTTTGAGCATTAGATAAATTTTCTTTAGAGATAGTTAACTTGGATTCAAGATTGTTAATGTCTTTATCTTGCCTTTGATCTCTTAATTTAGAATTTTCCTTATTAAGATTGTCATAACCTATCTTTAAATCTTTTAATTCATCTTGAGCATTATATAGGTTATGCAAAGAGATCATGAACTTAGATTCTGCACAATTTATTAATTCATCTTTTTCTTTAAGTTCATTTTTAGAAGAGACTAATTCTTGGTTTAGCCTTTTAGATTCTTCTTTTAATCTTTTATTCTTCTTAGAAAGCTCTAAGGACCATGTGTACAATTCCTCATAAGCTTCATTTTCATCATATTCTTCTTCTTTTGATTTAGATTTAGATTCATTAATTTTAATGTTAGAATCTCCAATAGATGGAAGAAGGAGGGGTCTAGAGGAATCTACACAAGAATCTACAAAGTCTAAACTAGTGGAATCCATTCTAATGATTTTCATAGAAAAACAACACTAGGGTTTTGATCTAGATAGAGAGGATCAACTCCAGGTGTTTAAGCCCCAAATGGAGTAACCTTGCTCTGATACCAATTGAAAGTCCGGGGGATCCTAACCCTAGAGGGGGGGTGAATAGGGTGATCTACACTTAATGACTAATTACGGCCAATTTTAATTTCTTTACAAGTAACTAGTCACATGTGATGATTAACATACAAAATGCGGAAGCTTAAACAAAACAATCACCACAAAACAATCACCACTACACAATCATTTATAGTGGTTCGGCCTCAATGCCTACATCCACTACCGGCTTGTGTATCCAACACCCCACCGGATTTTCACTAAGTATGCTTTTCAATAGGCTAAGCAATAACCTCTACAACCATGCTTTTCTAGGCTAAGCAATAACCTTTACAATGTTGTTTTTCTAGGCTAAACAACAACCTATACACAATGCTTTTATATGGCTAAGCAATAACCTTACAATCAAATGATTTCTCTAAAGAAAGTGTTTTCACAAAACACTCTAAGAGATTACAATTAAGCTCAAAGTTACAATGCCTCTTTAATAGGCTAATTTGAAAGTGAAAACTAAACTCACACAACACACTAATGAGTGCAAAGATGTATGCTAATGAGGTGTGTGTGTGACAACTTCAATCAAGTTTAAAAAGTAAAGTCCAATGAATATATGCTCAAAGCAATTCAAAGATTAAAGCACATAGAAAGAATTGATTGAAGTTTAAATGCAAATCACATGAACAAATACTAACTTGTTGATGATTTAAAAAATAAAGGCTCACAAGTTGTATCAAATTAATTTGGCTTAAACATGTGATGCATTTGTAGTGTTGTTTTCAAAAACAAGATTTAACAAAGGTTTTAAAAAGATTGAAAACAACAATGATGATTCAAACAAGTTAAATTAACATGTTATAAAGAAATCAAAGTTTTAAACATAACATGTTTAACAAAGTTTAAAACTAAACTAAGTTTGAATCAAAGAAAAGAATTCATTACAACTTAATATCAAAGATTGAATGGAAGTAATGAATTCATTTCATCATAGTTATCATGCTAAAAACATTTACCAAAGATTTAAAACCAAGCATGAAACATATGATTAAATTAAGCAAAGCTTACTTGGAGATTTAACTTCATGATCCAAGCTTTAGCTTCCTTAATGACCTTCTTAATCCCCTTGGTTCATCCCCTTTATCTTCTCTTCAAACACCTCCAAGAAGGCTCCAAGTTTGCTCAAAAGTTCCAACATTTTTCCAAAGGGAATGAAGCCTTTTTATACACAGAAAACAGAGTTTCTGCGTGTCTCCGGTCGACCCCATGACAGGCCCGGTCGACCGACCCTTAACGGTCAGAAAAATGACCGTTGGAGAGCCAAACGACTCTCTGCCCAGTCGACCCGCAGTGTATGCGGTCGACCGAGATGTGTACCCGGTCGACCGAGTACACTGGGCCCTGGGTCACTTTTCCCATTTTGCATACTTTTGCAATTTTCAAAGATTTTTGATGTGGGACTTGATGGGGCCATTAAATCAAGCTTGAAACATGATTTAAATCAATCTAAGTATTTTTAAAATCATGAATCATAAAAAGCCACAAATCATTTGAAACTTTAAAACTTAGGCTAAGCTTGAATTTTGAAATTCCTTTTACAAAATCAATTGCATCCAAATTAAAACCAATTCATGCATAAAACATGAGTTTTACCATATTTAAAAACAATGCATGGATAAAATAAGATTTCAATGTTTTCTAAAATAATGCAAGTGTGAGAAATCAAATGATGATTAAAATGATATGCATCCATCAAATTGCAATACACAAAATTCCTAACAATTATCGTCATGACCATTTAGCAAAGTCCACTATGTACAACTGGACATTTTTCCTTAATGAGCACTTTATAACATTTCTTTTAATTATACATGGAGAATCTTGAAATAAGAACTATTTGTGATCACCCAATTTTTACTAGCAAATGGAACCCTCTTATGATCAATCCAACCCCTTATACTCATTACTCACTAAAGAATGGGAATAAGTCCAAATTTCACCCTCATCCAGCTGTTTCTTACTGATCGATTATAATTAAAAATAAATAATGCCTTCTAAAACCATTAAACTTGAGGGCCATAGATCAAAGGTTATGATGATTTAATAGATCAGTTGACATTTTGTATACACTTTGGTCTCGATCAATTACAACTTTCAATCCACCACCTCCCCTAGATTGGCATGGCCCAAGTTGGTGATAGATGTGCGAGTGAAAATTATAGAGAGGATGCCATGAGGATGGTGATCTTCCGCCCATGGTAATTTTGCAAATCTCATTGTCTTGCTAGATTTTTTTTTTCATATTTCTATGGATCTCAGTATCCAAATATATAGAGAACGTTTTCTCATCAAAGCCGAGGGAACGCCTCTCCAAATTAACGCAATATGCATGCATGAACAAGGCACTGAATTGAGATTACACTAAAAAGCCATTGAAGCTTATGGGCAAACCGTGTGGGGCTTATTAAGCCCTCACATTCCAATAGTTGGGACCAAAAGGGGGCGGTCATGAGAGGTGCTCAAGAGAGGTGGCCCATTCATTATAGACAACTGGACATTTTTCCTTAAGCAATGAGCACTTTTTACCGAGCTCACCCATGTGGACGACAATCAAAAGGAGGGATGAATAGCACACAGTTTGGAGATGATATATATATATATATATGAAAATATTCATGTGCTTTTCATCTCTCACCATGTTATTGTGAGGGACAACATAGTAGGGTTGACTTTATAACACATCCGAATCATCCACACGCAAGGAACCCTCTTAAGTACACTAGACCCATTGAATTTTCACCAATCCAAATGGATTGGAACGTTCGACCGAGGGTCAAACTTTTTCCTTTAATATAAAGCCATTAAATTTGTGGGTCATGGATGAAGGGGTTAGGGCATGGGATTGACCCCAAATTTGATATGTGGTCTCATCTAAGGTGTCTATTCCCATCCCCCACAAGTCCCATGATTAGTGGGTCCCTAAGCTCTCCTAAGCTCAAGTGTAAGATAAGGTAAGATCAAGTGTGTGGTGGGGCCCACATGGGGACGGGGATGGGGATGGGGGGGGGGGGGGGGGGGGGGGGGGGGATTTCAATGACTCCCTATGATCCTCCTCTTTGCGAAAAAATCATCCCCAACCGTGATTTCTATCATCTCCATATGGGCCCAGAAATTTAATGGTCAACGGTCCTTTCGATTCGATACATAGTCGATCCATCGGTCCAGTAAATTCGGATCTGACAAAAAGTTGGTGTACATGTGTAATTTAGAGGGGCCATGTGTTTGGTCCATTTGTGTGCCCCACAACTATGAGCTTAAGAGATTTTACCCTAAGCTTGAGCTTAGGAGAGCCTTGCTCTCTATATATATAATTTAAATTTATTTTGATTTACTTTGATAAAATCAAAGGAGTCTAACATTTGGGTCACTGTCAAATTAGGAACATTGGCACTTACCCTACTGTCAAGGGCGCCTAGGTTGGGCCAGGGTGAACGAAAAAAAAAAAACTAATATTTTTAATATTTAATTCATTTATATACCACTATCGACGGAAATAATATATTCTCTTTTTTCTATATGTGAAACTACTTCCTTAACTAAGACAAATCTTTACTTCATATTAAAATTACATACTAATGTTTTAAAATTTTAATATAGTAAATTGATTTTTTTGATCATATATATATAAACAAGCAAAACATGACCGCATTTAGTACGGGTAAGGTCAAGTACATGTTGGTCTACCTCCCTTTATGCAAACCAAAAAAAAGATCTTAGCAAAGTCCAAAGAGGGTGTTTTTGACAGGTTGGCCTATTCTCATTGTCAAAGTCGAAATGGTAGATTGGACTATTCTCTTTATCAAAGTCGATATGGTAGACTGAAAATTTGTGCACTGCTGGGGAATGAAATATTTTCTAAGAGAGGTGAATGACCAATCCATGGAGTCATATGATGATCAATAGAACCCACGTAGGCCTACCTGAAGTCTGCCATATCAATTCTCTCACCTTCTGCCATGCCATTGAGAGAGTTCTTTGGAATGATGTCTTTTTAATACTCTTTTTTGCATATTTGAAATATTCTAAAAATTAAAATATATATATATATAGCAAGAATATCACAATAATATCAAAAGAAAATGAAAAGAATAAAAAAAAATCGAAACTTAGAGCCTATAATTAGGACAATTTTTAACAATATTTTCTATAAATTTTTTTAGTTATTGTTTATTTACTTAAAGTGGAATTCATTTTTCCAGCATCTCTTTTTGAGTTTTCCTATTTATGGCCTACCTTTAATCTATCTAATTGGTTCCCACACACCGATCCTCATTGGATAATTAGCATGAATCTAAATTTCATATAGCTCAAATGTTACTCAGAGTTGAACTCTATCACAAATAATTTGCACAGTGCATAGCATTAAACATTAGGAGTTAATAATGGCTAGGGTCATTTAATTAAAGTGATATATCATATTTTTCCATCTCCACCAAAACGTTTTCTTGTTTCGTGCCTCCTTTGATTGTCATACATTCACACGAGCTCCTTTAACAACAAGAGTGTTTCTATCTTTAAAACTACTCGAGTACTTTATAGCATTTTTTTTTTTAATTATACGTGGAGAATCTTGAAATAAAAACTATTTGTGATCACCCTATTTTTACTAGCTAATGGAACCCATATGATCAGGGGCCGACCAACATGTAGGCCTAGGGGGGCCATTAAGTTTTCAAAATTTTATTTTTTATCACTAAGTTTTTTGTAATTTTTTATTTTGACCCCTAAATTGTTAAAATCTTCTTTGAATAATTTTCATTTGCCCCCCCTGCTTATGATCAATCCAACCCCTTATACTCATTACTCACTAAAGAATGGGTATAAGTCCAAATTTCAGCCTCATCCAGCTGTTTCTTACCGATCCATTAAAATTAAAAAAAATAATGCATTCTAAAACCATTAAACATGAGGTCCATAGATCAAAGGTTAGGATGATTTAATAGATTAGTTGATATTTTATATACACTTTGGTCTCAATTAGATATTTCAATCCACCACCTCCCCTTGATTGGCGTGGCTCAAGTTGGTGATAGATGTGCGAGTGGAAAATCTAGAGAGGATGCCTGAAGGCTGGTGATCTTTGGCCCATAGTAATTTTGCAAATCTCATTGTCTTGCTAGAATTTTTTTACATATTTCTATGGATCTCAGTATCCGAATATATAGAGAACGCTTTCTCCATGCATCAAAGCCGAGGGAACGGCTCTCCGAATTCATGCAATATGCTTGCGTGATTAAGGAATTTAATTGAGATTACACTCTCTTGAGATGACGCAAACCGTGTGGCGCTGATATATGTATCTATGTAGCTGTGTAGCCACAACTCGAGAGAGAGAGAGAGAGAGAGAGTCAATATTTCAACATGATGAAAACGATTTAGAATCAGGAGATAGATCCACTTCCATTGACATGTATGGACTATGAAGTGCTTATTATTTTAACCGACACGACTTGCATGTATCAGACACTTATTCTTTTAACAAGCTTTTCACATTTTCAGGGGTGTGAGTATTATTGGTCTTGGGTCCTTGCACCAAACTGTCATCTAACTCTGAATTTTGTCTTGGCTGTAAGCCTCTTCAGAAGCAGAGGCCTGTGCTGTAGTGGGAACATGGGCTGCAAAGTTCATTTCTTCTGGTTTTGGCGGGCAGTGCCCACCAGCTCCTGGTGTATTTGTGCCATCCGAACTACAGGGAGATGACACAATATTGCCTTGCTGCAGGGACTGAGACATGAGGATTTCTTTCTTCAATCCCGGCTCTCCTCCTAAAGGCCTAGCCATAGAGAGATAAGGACGAGTCGAGATCAAGACGATGAACAGAATGGATATTAGAGGCAACAGGTGTAGGTGCAGAAAATAATGACCCACAATAAGGAGGGAGCCTTATAGGACTTATCTGAGGATGATGATGACTGGGTGCCGTTCGAAAGCCTGAAAGGGAAGAGCAAACGGTCAGAGGACCCTGGTCTGGGCGGCGCAAGGCTCTCCGATGCCAAAGTCAGTGAGAGGACTGGAACAATGGAAGGAGAGGAAGAAGAGAGACAGAGTAACGGCTCTGTGTATGAAATTGTGCGTACCTTAGATGGTGGTTTGAGCCTCTATTTATAGAGTTTGGAACGTATCTTTGGGAGATATTGTGGTGTGGGTCCCGTGATTCGACTGGGAAGTCACGATCAGCCCACATTGCATTAATTGCGGACCAATCCAGCCCACTCTGTATTAAATGCGCGTCGGGTCAGCCCACATCGCATTTAATGCACATCTTGTTGGGCCAGATCGTGTTGGGCGCCTTTGGTGGTAGGGGTATCAGCGGATCTGTCCTCGGGCCCTGCCCTGATGTGGCCTCAGCCGCTGGATGCCGCCCTGTCAGGGATCTGGCGAAGATTGTGAGCGGCTGGATGTCGCATCTGTCCCACTAGCTCGCGCCCCTATTCTTCCACGTGCCTGATGACGTGGGGGATGAGGGGTGCAAGTGAAGGTTCTCTCTTGCTTCGGCTTCTGTCCCGGCTTCTTCAGCCGAGGTGGAGTTTTCTGCCGAGATGGGTGCCGGAATGGACACAGGGGTAGCCGAGTTCGGCGCTGGCGGTCCGGGGTTGCTTGACTTCGGCCGAGGCCTTTGTCCTGGTAGCCGGGGTGAGATTGGTGCCACGTGGATGGCACGAGGATGGCACGTGAGAGTGCTTAGTCTCATCTGATGGCTGCGATTAGCTTAATCCTGTGGTTCTGGAAATCTCCCCACACAATTGCCCCCTAGCTTTTGACCTCTGAAGTGTGCTAGCCTTTAGGGGTTGAAAGCTAGAAGAATCCGTCTGGGGATGCGATGATCATTACCTGGTGTCGCTTCAACTCTCTTAAAGCAATAAATGTTCTGACCTGTCTGTACTGGGAAGCGAGTCGACGGCTACACGCGTAGCTTCTGCGCTAATTGCGTTGTCTCATTGATGGGACGGGCACGGGCTTTGAAGTGTCTCTTCGAATTCGGAGGCGGTACCCAAATGAGGGTTCCCCTTCTACAAATAGGGCCGTCCCCTTCCTTTTCTCGCTTCTGATTCCTTTCGCCTTCGCCTTTACTTTCGATTTCTGCTCTGGTGCCTGAGGTCTGTTCGAGGAGGACGACCGTAGAACGCGCCCGGATCTGCTCTTGATCCGGCTCTTCGTCCCTGTAAGTCGCTTTGTTCTTTTGTCTGGTTCTTCTTGGGGTTTTTCGATTTCTAGGGTTTTTCTTCGTCGTCACCCCTTCTAGACATGGGCACCCCTAGATTCAGGGTAGATTCCGATGAGGGCTTAGCCGAGTTTAGGGCTGCCTTCAACATTCCGGAGGGGGTCCTCCTAAAACCGGCGGACCTCGCCGACTGTGCCTTGTACTGCTGCCACAGCGGCTGGATGCCGTTCCCTCTGATCTCCGTGATCGAGGGTGGGGTCAGGTTTCCACTGCACCCCCTGCTTAGGGCCTGCCTTAGCCTTTGGTCCCTCACCCCGGGCCAGTTGATGCCCAATGGCTACAAGGTCATCATGGGCACAGCGAAGCTGAACGAGATCTTGGGGACCAACCTAGGCCCTCACGACATCGAGGATACATATGATATCTGCAAGGCTGGGGAGGGAAGATATTATCTCCGTGTGAAGCCGCAGCGAATGGGCTTCGTCCTAGCCTTGGAGGATTCAAGTAAGAATGCCGAGGAATATTTCTTCTGTGTCTCGGGGGACTGGGAGTTCGGCCCTGGTGAAAGCAGGAGGCTGTCGGTCCCGCGTCGCCCTGGGGAAGTCCCAAGTAATCATCACTGCTTTTCTTCTTTTTGCTTTGCTTACCTCATTGATGCCGAACTGATACTCTTTTTTACCTGTTGAGCAGAGGCGGGTGCAAGGCGACGCCGAGCTGTCAGCGAAGGTTGGAGGAGGAATACCGACGACATCAACAAGGTTGAAAGGTACATGGGGCACGAGACCAGGTCAGCTTGGAAGCTGCTCGGGTACGCGCCGAGGTATCGCGGCCACTACCACAGGACTGGAGTACCTGAGGTGGACGAGACACACCCTGACCGTCCAACCGTATCAGTTGCGGTGTTTAGCGGGGTCCCCTTGACCGATCCCGTTGCCGACCGAACTGCGTCTGGTGCTGAGGCGTCTACTTCTGATCCGGAGCTGCCGGACCTGACGCAGATAGTGGACGCTTATTTCTCCGATCGAGGAGAGGACATGGAGGGAAGTTCGAGGGAGCCCGCTGCCAAGGTCCTGGCTGCTAAGTTTAGGCAGAGGTCAGCGTCTTCTGGGGCCCCGTCGCCTGCCGGTACTCGTGCTGCTTCGGGTCCGGTGGGCGCTGGTGCTCCCTCTGCTCCTGCCCCCGCTCCGAGCGGGGGAGCCCGGCGACGCTCGCCGGTCCGCTCGAAGGAGGGTTCCCCGCCCAGGAAGAAGTCCAAGGCGGGGGAGAAGAGTTCGAAAGCTGATCTGCAGTCGAAGGGCAAAACTCCTGAACGAGCCCCTGGGGCTAAAGCTCCATCCGAAAAGGGGGGCGAGAAGAGCGCGCCAGTCAGCAAGTCGACTGTTGGGCCAGCGCGCGAGCCTCTCATCTTGGCGGGGCAAGGGTCCGGATCGGCCCCCGGTCCCCGAACTGCCCCAGCACCGTGGAAGCCGAGAATGGAAACACAACCCGGCAAACCCCTGAGCGTTGAAGACCGACTGCTGGGAAATGCCGAGGTGATCGGGGCCCTTGCCAGGGCCTGTGCTCTGCCACGGGATATGGAGGAGCACGAGAAGTTTGATGACGAGAGCCTGATGTTGACAGCGATCCAGGCCGACATCCTGGTAAGTGTTTTTTGTTTTGACCGCGATCCCAGCTCGGCTGTTCTTGTCTTGACCCTCCCCTTTTCCCTTGCAGAACGTGCAGAGGCTCCTAGCCATCCTAGGAAGGAGGGATAGGAACGCATCGAGGGTGTCCCGTCTGGAGTCCGAGCGGGAGAAGCTGAAGAAGGAGCTAGAAGTGCAGCGGAAGGGAATGGAAGAGCTCAAGGTGGCCAGTGCTGGAGAGTCCGCTCGGTTGGCATCGGCTCTGACTGAGGTCGCCGAACTCTCGTCCCGGGCCAACCATATGAAGGGCGAGCTTTGGACAAAGAACAAAAGGGTCTCCGAGTTGGAGTCGGAGTTGGCTAGGTTGAAGTCTGAGTCGGCGGCTGAGGTAACGAGGTTGCGAGGGGAGGTCTTGGCTGGTCGCGCTGAGAGGGAGAAGCTGGTGAAGGCGAACACCGACCTGGAAAAGGAGAAGGCCTCTCTTCTTTCCGAGGCTCAATCCGTCTTCCAGAACGGGGTGGACCGTGCCACTGAGCTGTACGAGAAACAGGTGGAGGAGATCACCTCCATTCTGTTCGAGGAAGGATGCCTGGCCGCACTGAGGCGTGCGGGGGTCCCTGAAGACCATCCCGTCTATCAGGACCTGCCGAAGTACTCGGACCTGGTTCCTGAGCCGAGCTCCGTGCCTGCAGCCGAAAGTGCCCCAGTTGAAGCTCCTGCAGTCGTTTCTGCTCCGGAAGACGCTTCAGCTGCCCTGGTCTTGAGCGATGCCCCAGTCGCCAGCGACGCTTCTGCCGTGCCTCAGGGTGAGGCCTCTTCTGCCCCTGGTCCAAGTGAGGCTCCGGTCATAGAATCTCTTGCCAGCGACGCTCCTAGCAAGGTCGCGGTTTCGGCCGAATCCACTGGTCCAGCGGACATGGTGATTGACCTAGTGGAGTCGCCGAAACCACAGTAGCCGGGCTCCTCTTTATTTCTGTCTTCTTGTTTGTAGTGCTTTTGCTTCTCAGCCTTGTAATTATTTTCTGCAATCAATGAAAGACGGGCTTCTTTACTTGTGAATTTTCTCTTTGCATTTGTCTCTCTTTCATTTCTGGATGTGCATTGAATGGTATTGAATGCTTTTACTGTGTGGCGTGGCCCTTGAGGTAGAAAGAGTCAAACGGTCCTCACAGCTGTCAGTGCTGATTCTCCGTATTCTGGAGACCATAAATAGCAACAAACATGGTGGCACGGCTGACGAGGGAGTAGGACGGATGTCTCCACGTGGCGCCATAGGGATCGCTGGTCAACAGCCGTGCATCCCCGGTAACGCGTGGGAGACGTCGCCCTCATAACTTCTTTCGGAGACCGAGCCCTTCTTCTTCCTATAAATAGGGATGGCAAGCTCGCCATAGGAGAAAAAAAGAAACGGAAGTAGGATAGCTTAATTCACCTAGCTGTAGGAACCATGCCTGACAGACATTCTGTAATCTTCGATCTGGGGGGGAACCCTTGCGCCTGTGGACAGCTTTCTCCAAGGGGGGAAGCCCGTCGTGGTCTGCGCGCTCTCTGAAGGAACTCCCCGTGGACCACGCGCTCTCTGAACGCGGGTTCATGGCCATCCGTCCCTGGCCAGACAGAGTGAGGATGCGCTGCAACGCAACTGGGGGACGGTGGCGCATTCTCGTCCGACACGGTCTTGCGCGACCGCCGGACGGAAGGCGGGATTGAGGCCCCGCTGGACCTGGGGTTTCTTCAAGCTTGGCTGGTCTCACTGACCGGAGGGTGTTGAAGAGCTCAGCGAGGTCCAGGGCCTCCGAACTGGGGGTGCTCTGTAATCGCTTTGGTCTGACCAACCATAGCGTGTTATAGAGCTCGGTGAAATTCAGGATCACTCAGAACCTCCAGGCAACGATCCGGCGTCGTGGAGTGAGTGAAGATCGGAGTCTCCCAGCTTTTCTTTATTTTCTGTTTTTAGAGGACTGTGATCCTCCTTTCTGTACTTTGCTTTCTGTTCTGTAACTTTTGTAACGAAGCTGTTTACAATGAATAAAAAGGAGTTGTTCTGTGATCACCCAAACTGTGTACAATGCTTTTGAGTTCTTTCTTACTTTCCTTGCACTGTTCTGGAACACTTGTGTTTTTGTGCTGCTTTTCTGTGTTTGAGTGATGGCACAGCTCTTTTCTTTTTTGAAGACTGACTTTGGCCGAAATGGCTGGCTTTGGCCGAAATGGCTGGCCTTGCGCCGAGGTGGATCCATACCTTGGCCGAATTGCCTCGCGCCGAGGTAGATCCATCGTTCCGCTCGACTCGGCTAGGCGAGAGTGAGTGCGGCCAGCGGCCTTCTGAGGGGTGTATGAACCCGGATTTCAGGAATCTGACCTTGGCCGAAATGGCTGACCTTGGCCGAACTGCCTTGCGCCGAGGTGTGAGGGGTTTATGAACCCGGACTTTAGGAAACGGCTGTGTGTAGGAACTCCAGACCATTCCCAGCGGTAGACCCTTGTAGAGTGGGATGAAACCCTGATTTTAGGAATTCGGCCGAGTGTCCGAACTCGAGGCCTTTTCCAGGGCTGTTAACCCTTGAGTGTGTTCCAAACACGGGGACTTTAGGAAAGGCCGAGTGTAGGAACTCCAGGCCATTTCCAGGGCGTATGTACCCGGAGTGTGTCCAAGACACGGGGGCTTTAGGAAAGGCTGAGTGTAAGAACTCCAGGCCATTTCCAGGGCATAGAGCCCGAAGTGTGTCCAAGACACGGGGGCTTTAGGAAAGGCTGAGTGTAGGAACTCCAGGCCATTTCCAGGGCGTAGAGCCTCGAGTGTGTTCAAAACACGGGGCTTTAGGAAAGGCTGAGTGTAAGAACTCAAGGCCGTTTCCAAGGCGTAGAGCCTATGCTGCCGGGGTCGACCAGAGAGAGACGACAGATTGATGACAAGGCAAAAGCTGCTTTTATTAATTCTGATATTAATTACATCTTTAGAAATAAAATTTCTTCAAGTGGGATGCATTCCACGGTCTCGGCAGCGGCTTGCCTTCCAAGTCTTCGAGCTTGTAGGCTGACTTTCCTGCCAGTAAGACTACTCTGAACGGGCAGGGTCTTCTTTAAAACGAGCTCTCCCGCGGTGAACCTTCTTTCTTTGACATTTTGATTGTATGCCCTGGCTAACCGCTGCTGATAGTCGGTCAGTCTCAGGGCTGCTGCTTCTCGTCGCTCGTCTGCCAGCTCCAGCTCCATTGCCAGGTTCGTCTCATTTCGGCCTTGGTCGACCAGCTCTGTCCTCAGGGTAGGAAGGCCGATTTCCAAGGGAATGACCGCCTCCATCCCGTAGGCCAGAGAGAAAGGTGTTGCCGAGGTGGACCTCCTTGGAGTTGTTCTATATGCCCACAGCACGCTCGGAAGCTCCTCTGTCCATCTGCCCTTTGCCTTGTCCAGTCGCTTCTTCAGGCCGTCCAGGATCACTTTGTTAGAGATTTCTGCCTGTCCATTACTCTGTGGATATGCCAGAGTAGAGTAATGATTTCTGATGCCGTGCTCTTGGCAGAAGTCTCTGAAGGACTTGGAGTCGAACTGAGTCTCGTTATCCGAAATCAGGGTCCGGGGGATGCCGAACCTCGTAAGGATGTTTTTCCAAACGAAGTTCCTGGAGTCCCTGTCCGTGATTGAAGACAACGGTTCAGCTTCTATCCATTTTGTGAAGTAGTCCGTAGCCACTATCAGCCACCTCTTGTTTCCCGGAGCTCGGTGAAGAGGCCCCACAATGTCCAGGCCCCATTGAGCGAAGGGCCATGGGCTGGAGAGGGGACTCAGATCCTGTGCTGGCTGATGGAGGGAGTGGGAGAACTTCTGGCATTTCTCGCATTTCCTGGCGTAGACCTGGGCGTCCTTCTGCATGTAGGGCCGCCAGTAACCCTGGCTGATTGCTCCGTAGGCCAATGACCGACCTCCTATGTGGCTGCCGCAGATTCCTTCGTGGATCTCATACAGGAAGTCGTCCACCTTGGTCGGGTGGACGCATTGGAGGTATGGGCCTGTGAAGGACTTCCTGTAGAGTTTGCCTTCGGGAGAGAGCCAGAACCGAGCTGCCTTGAGCCTGATCTTGTGGGCTTCAGTTTTGTCCTCGGGGAGCTGGTCGTCCTTCAAGTAGGCGATGATTGGATCCATCCAGCTAGGGCCGAGGTCAGCACAGAGGACAAGCCGAGATGAATGGAGTTCTAGACTTGACCTTGATACTGACCCAACCTCGATGGTCCTTTTCTTCCCTGCTTCGACAGCGGAGGCCAGGTTTGCAAGCGCATCTGCGTGCGTGTTGGTATCTCGGGATATTTGCCTGACCTCGGCTTTCTGGAAATGAGAGAGTAGCTTTTTCGCAAGGGCTAAGTAGGCCGCCATCCTGTCGTCCCTGGCCTGATAGTCTCCAGCGAGCTGGCTAGTTACCAGTTGAGAGTCGCTGAAGATCTCCAGGTGCTGGGCTCCGAGGATTTGGGCGCTGTTCAATCCTGCAATCAGTGCTTCGTACTCTGCCTCATTGTTTGTCGCTTTGAAGTCGAGGGTGAAAGCCTGCTCTATGACCAGTCCCTCTGGCGATTGGAGAACTATGCCGGCGCCAGCTCTCTTGGAGGTGGACGATCCGTCGACAAAGATCTTCCATGCCGAGGTGGGAGCCTGTTCGACCTCAGATTCTATTGGCTCGTGCCCTGTGCCCCCCAGTGCCGTGCCGAGCTGGGTCGGAGCCGGGTTGGGGGAGACGAATTCGACAATGAAGTCTGCCAGGATCTGGGCTTTGATCGCAGTTCGGGGATGGTACTGTATGTCATACTGCCCCAGTTCAACTGCCCACTTTGATATTCGTGGGAGCCTGTTCGACCTCAGATTCTATTGGCTCGTGCCCTGTGCCCCCCAGTGCCGTGCCGAGCTGGGTCGGAGCCGGGTTGGGGGAGACGAATTCGACAATGAAGTCTGCCAGGATCTGGGCTTTGATCGCAGTTCGGGGACGGTACTATATGTCATACTGCCCCAGTTCAACTGCCCACTTTGATATTCGCCCTGAAAAATCAGCTTTCTTGAACACTGAACGGAGTGGATGCTCCGTGATTACCACAATGGTGTGGGATTGGAAATAATGGGAGAGCTTGCGGGAGGCGCTGACGAGGGCCAACGCAAGCTTCTCCAATAGGAGGTACCTGGTCTCGGCATCGAGCAGGGTCTTGCTCGTGTAATAGATTGGCTTTTGAACTCCCTCGTCCTCCCTAATGAGGACGGAGCTCACTGCGTGATCCGAGACCGCAAGGTACAAATACAGGATCTCCCCCAAAGTTGGGGTGGAGAGTAATGGTGGTGACATTAAATAAGTTTTGAGTGCGGCCAATGCCTGGTCGCACTCAGGGGTCCACTGGAACTTCAAATTTTTCTTTAAAAGCTGAAAGAAAGGCCTGCACTTATCTGATGACCGGCTGATGAAGCGGTTGAGTGCTGCGGCCATTCCTGTGAGCCTCTGAACTTCTTTCGTGGTAGAGGGACTCTGGATGCCCTGGATGGCAGTGATCTGGTCCGGATTGGCCTCTATCCCCCTCCGCGTTACTAAGCTGCCGAGGAACTTGCTAGAGGCTACGCCGAAGGCGCACTTGGAAGCGTTTAGCTTGAGCTTGTACGCGCGAAGGATGTCGAAGACTTGGCCGAGATCCGCCAGATGGTCGCTGGAGCGCACAGATTTGACGACCATGTCGTCGATGTACACCTCTACCGATCGGCCGAGCTCGGCCTGGAACATTTTTGTGACGAGGCGCTGATAGGTCGCCCCCGCGTTCTTCAGCCCGAAGGGCATCACCTTATATCAGTAAGTGCCGCGGGGGGTTGATGAATGATGTTTTCTCCTCTTCATGGCTCGTAGAGCGGGATCTGATGATAGCCTTGGTAGGCGTCAAGGAAGCTCATTCGGTCGTGACCAGTGGCGGCGTCGATCAGTTGGTCAATCTTTGGGAGGGGAAAACTGTCCTTAGGGCAAGCCCTATTCAAGTCGGTGAAGTCCACGCACACCCTCCACTTCCCAGTTTTCTTCCTGACCACCACCGTGTTGGCCAGCCATACCGGGTACTGGACTTCCCGGATGGCTCCTGCTTTTAGCAGGTTGTTGATCTCTTCGACAACCGCATCTGGCTGCTGCAGCCCGGTCCTTCGGGCCCTCTGCACTACCTGGCTTGTGGTCGGGGTTGACATTGAGCTTGTGGCACATGACCTCAGGGTCGACCCCAGGCATTTCGCTTGGGCTCCAAGCGAAGACGTCCACATTCTGCATCAAGAACCGAGAGAGTTCGGCACTTTCTTCGTCTGGCAGCTGGGTGCCAATCAGGAAGAACCTGTCTGGGTCTGCCGGGTCTAGCCTGACCTCGGCCAGGTCCTCGATGCTCTTCTTCTCAGGGTCTCGGCCGATCTCATCGAGGCCTTTCTCGAACTCGGCCAGGTTGACGCGCTCTGGCTCCTTCACCGCTGGGACTGCGGCCAGCATGCACTGCCTGGCCTGCTGCTGGTCTCCCTCCACTGTGACTACTTCCATCTTGCCCTCCTTGTTCTCAAGGACAAACTTCAGCTTTTGGTGGATGGAAGAAGGAACTGCCTCTAGCTTGTGGAGCCACGTTCTGCCCAGAATGACATTGTAGGGAGAAGGGGCGTCCACAACCAGGAAGTCGGCCAGCACGGAGGCTCCGCCAACTCGGGTTTCCAAGGTGATCCTACCCTTGGGATAGACTGGCATGGCGGATAACCCTAGCAAGGGTGCTCGGACCTCCGTGAGGTCTGCTTCGGAGAGCTTCATCCTCTTGAAACAGTCGTAGTAGAGGACCTCGGAGGAGCTGCCGGAGTCGACGAGGATCCTCTTCACTGTGAAGTCTCTCAGCTTCATGGTGAGGAGTAGGGGGTCATTGTGAGGGACCTGGATTCCCTCTAGATCTCGATCTGAGAACGAGATGGCGGGTCGGTCGCGGCGGGCTTTCTTGGATGCCGGAGCGAGTTCGGCTTTCATTACTTCTTTCCCGTGCGAAGCCCGCCTGGCTTCGGCACGGGCCTGAGAGCTGTCCCGGGACGAGGAAGCGGGAACTGAGGACGCCAGATGGATCACGTTAATGATCTTCTCTGAGTCCTCGCTGTCTGGAGCCTGGGCCGCGCTCTGGTGAATTCGGCCCTCGCTGCCGCCGGCATCACCTGCCTTGATGAACTCTGGGATGTGGCCTTCTTCGGCCAGCTTCTCCAGATACCCCTGCAAAGTCTTGCATTCTTCGGTCTTGTGCCCGTTGCCCCTATGGAAAGAGCAGTAGAGCTTGCTTCGGGCGCCTTCGGTGGGCTCATTCTTCATGGGCTGAGGATACTTGAAGAACGGCTTGGACCTGATCTTGGTCAGGATGCGGTAGATCGGCTCCTTGAAGACGACGTTGACGCTCTGACTGGCGCTGGAGGGAGGTCTGGGCTTCCAAGTGCCCCCAGACCTGGACGACGAAGGCTTCGCCGAACTGGAGACCCAGGCCCGCTTGGGCTCCTGCTTCTGGGAGGGCCTCCCGCCTCTCTGCCGAGGTTGGCCACTCTTCTGTTCGGGCTCCGGGTGCCCGTCCTGATCCCTGGCCTGGATCTCGTCCTCCTCCTGGGCGATGAAGCGCTTTCACCCGGGACATCAACTCTGGCGTGGATTCTTGGGGGTTCCCGGCCAAGTCCTTCCGCAAGTCGTTGCCGGGGATCAGGGCATGCTGGAAGGCGTAGATTGCTATCCCTTCCCTCGTGCCCTCGATCTGGCTGTGGACCGCCCAGAATCGCTGGGCGAACTTGGCGAGGGTTTCGCCCTGCTTCATCCTCAGGGCGAGGAGGTCCCCTTCCTTCTTGGGGACGACGGTGTAGGCTTGGAACTTCTTCAGGAAGGAGAGCTGGAGCTCCTTCCAACTGGAAACCGACTGCTCCGGGAGAGAGCAGAACCACTTCAGGGGGAGGTCACCCAAACTGGAGGAGAAGATTTTGCAGTTTAGGTGACCCTCGTTCCCCCAGATGGACATCTTCTGGGAGAAGTGTCGGAGGTGTGCGGATGGGTCGGACAGTCCGTCATAGGGGACGAACCGCGGGACGGAGAACTTTCTGGGCAAGGGGGTGCGCTCGATCTCTTTTGTGAAGGGCGAGCCCCCCAGATCAGTGTGGCCACAGATCTGCTTCTGGTCCCGCATGTCCAAGTTGTGCTGGAGAGCCAATCTGACACGTTTGTCAAATCGCTCTTGCTCATCGTCCTTCTCTGGAGTCTGAGCTCTGGGCTTTCGCTTGGGATGGCTCGGGCTACGACGGCTATGCGTTCGGCCGTCGCGGCTATGGTGACTTCGGCTGTTGCTCGAGCCTTCATCACGGATCTGGCTCCGTTTCTGGTCCAGATGATTTCTGAGGTCCTCGTGGGGAGCCTGGGCTGCCCTGCTGGGGGCGTCCCTCTTCTTCCCTTGAGGCTCAGAAACCTGCCTCAAGGAGGCAGTTTGTGCTGCCCTCAGCTGCTGCTGGAGCTGCTGGAGCTCGCGAATCAGCTGCTCTTGCTTCTGGAGGAGAGCAGTTTGGGCTTCGGGAACCTCTCCAGTGGCAGGAGGTTGAACGTGGCGCGTCTCTCCTACGGCCACGGCTTTGTCCTTCCGAGGACGCTCATGCCGACGCTCATCGCGTCTGGGTGGCATGACTTCTTCTGCTGAGATCGAGGCTTCGAGTCCCTCTTGGAAGGGGAACTCGACAAAGAGCTAAGAGCCTAAGCGGCCCTCGCCTGCAGACGTGCCATGCACCGTGCGGGAGCGCCCTTGAGGAGGGACGTCCGTTGACGGTGGTGGCAGCTCGAGCGCTGCTCTCGAGGACTCTACGCCCTTCCTAGCTTTCGGAGGCATGGCTTCTGAAAGATTGAGGTTAAGAAGGTTGGGGAGGTTGGGAAGGTTGGGATATTACTTTCCCACAGACGGCGCCAATTGTAGGTGCAGAAAATAATGACCCACAATAAGGAGGGAGCCTTATAGGACTTATCCGAGGATGATGATGACTGGGTGCCGTTCGAAAGCCTGAAAGGGAAGAGCAAACGGTCAGAGGACCCTGGCCTGGGCGGCGCAAGGCTCTCCGATGCCAAAGTCAGTGAGAGGACTGGAACAATGGAAGGAGAGGAAGAAGAGAGACAGAGTAACGGCTCTGTGTATGAAATTGTGCGTACCTTAGATGGTGGTTTGAGCCTCTATTTATAGAGTTTGGAACGTATCTTTGGGAGATATTGTGGTGTGGGTCCCGTGATTCGACTGGGAAGTCACGATCAGCCCACATTGCATTAATTGCGGTCCAATCCAGCCCACTCTGTATTAAATGCGCGTCGGGTCAGCCCACGTCGCATTTAATGCACATCTTGTTGGGCCAGATCGTGTTGGGCGCCTTTGGCGGTAGGGGTACCAGCGGATCTGTCCTCGGGCCCTGCCCTGATGTGGCCTCAGCCGCTGGATGCCGCCCTGTCAGGGATCTGGCGAAGATTGTGAGCGGCTGGATGTCGCATCTGTCCCACTAGCTCGCGCCCCTATTCTTCCACGCGCCTGATGACGTGGGGGATGAGGGGCGCAAGTGGAGGTTCTCTCTTGCTTCGGCTTCTGTCCCGGCTTCTTCAGCCGAGGTGGAGTTTTCTGCCGAGATGGGTGCCGGAATGGACACAGGGGTAGCCGAGTTCGGCGCTGGCGGTCCGGGGTTGCTTGACTTCGGCCGAGGCCTTTGTCCTGGTAGCCGGGGTGAGATTGGTGCCACGTGGATGGCACGAGGATGGCACGTGAGAGTGCTTAGCCTCATCTGATGGCTGCGATTAGCTTAATCCTGTGGTTCTGGAAATCTCCCCACACAACAGGTTTCTTCTGAAAGAACCCATATCTCAGTGTTGAGAGAGAGAGAGAGAGGGAGGATCTTCTTGTGGAGTACTAAAGGAGATGGAAGTATGAGGTGTGAAGGAAAGGTGGAGTTTGTTGTTGTCTATATAGCGGTTGTACGTGTTAGGTGCTGGTGGTGTTTAGGAAGCTGCTGTTGTGTTTCAGGAGATTGTTTGACTATGCCTTGTCCCGTTGTAGGGTTTAAGGGAAAAGGAGTCGGGTCCTGAGTCTGACTGTAAACATCCGGGCTAGGTAACTTCCTTGGTTTTTCCTAGTTTTTGAATATTGAATATTTGGTTTGAATTGAATCTAATAAGGTATAGAGATAATAAAAAGAAAACAAAATGTCTACTTGACGGATCCTTGGGACCGGTCTTTGGACCGATCCCAAGGTTCCATCCAAATATCATGGATGATGGACCGGTCCCAAGGATCCGTCCAAGTAGCAGGACTCAAAAGAAAAAGTGCCTCTGATCTATAAGAAAAAGGTTGAGTTCGGGTTTGGCTTCTGGTAGAGGACCCGTTTCTAAATCCGCAACTAAACCCATACCTAGGGTGTTTGTGGGCTAGGTCGGGAGCGGTTGAGGCATTACAAGCCTGACCCGACTTTAGAAATATAGGTCTTGGTCCAGCCCAATCCCAACAAGCTAGCTAGGGCAAAAAAATGACGGGCTTAAGCCCACCCATTCAGTCAATCGGGCCAGGCCAGGATTCAACAAGCTCAGTTTATATATCCAAGCCAGGCCTAAAGTGGGCTGAGTCCAATCTGGAGTGACCCAGGAGCACCCCTACTCAGTTAATTGTGCTAACAGGTTTAGGCTAGAGGAGCTGTATCCATAGCTAAATCTAAATTGAAGGTTCAAAAGCTTGGGCCAAAACTATAATAAAAGCCTCCACCCCATGCCAAATACTAATTAGAAACCTATTATATATAATATATTAAGCAAGGAGGTTTTGGATTCAATTTTGACTGTTAGTTATAATTTTGACCGGAAGTTACATCAACTATCTTCTTTATCTTTTTATCATAACCACTCATAATTGCTCTTCACTTTTCTATTTTTTTTTTCAAAGACTTTGCTTCAATCCAAACTCTATCATTCCCTTTCTACTCCAATTCTCATTTTTTTCATTCTATGATACCAACTCTTGGATTACATAAATAGATACTCATAAATTTCTTTTTCTTTTGCTTTCTTTCTAAACAAGCTATGAATTTTTTTTATAAATTAATATTTAAATTATAATGTTTGTCATATTCGTGCTGAGCACAGGTAATTTTGATAGTTTTTATTATACAGGAATGTATCTCTTAGAAGGACCCCACTTGATTGGAGCATCACCCTGACTCAGAAACCTATACCCTTAAACCCAGCCATTGAATTTTTCGGGCCGGTCTGAATTGCAAGGACTTCCGTTATCACAATAGAGCTACTCTCTCAGAGGTCGACAAAAAACCCAATGTCCAACCAGGTGATTCTCCCCTCCACTCCAGATCCCGGCTTGCCGTCACCTTCGTTATCGCCTGACCCTTTTCCTCCTCTACCTCCCCCCCTCACCTCTCCAGCTCCAGCTACAGCCTCTAATATCTCAGCTCCCTCCCCTCATCAGCTTCCAACCTCCCCCCATCCAGATGCCCTAGCGGCTCCTTCTCCGAATCCTGCTACCACAGATCCCCAATCCTCTCCCACCCAGTTACCTATTCCCAGCTGTCCCAATCAAACCCTTCCCTCTACATTAAACAAGGATCCAGTGGCCTCAACCCGCCCCACTCAACCTCCTTTAAATCCTTCAGTGGCCCCATCTAAATGGCCTTTGCAGAAATCCTATGCAAGCTTCTTTTCCCCTGTTCTCATTTCCCCTCCCCCTCCAATCCCCCCGCCAGCTTGGAAAGACGGAAAACTAACCCTGAAAATTCCTCAGCAGATGATCCAAACTAGCAAGGACTCTTTCTCCTTTTCAGCTATAGGAAAATTTGTAGGAAGAAGACCTTCTTTGGAAGCCTTGGAACACTGGGTCCATACCACTTGGCGCCTGACCAGACCCTGTTTCATCTCTCTTACAGAGCTTGGCCACTTCCTCTTCAGATTTAACACTAAGGAAGACTGTGATGCTCTAGTCTGCCAAAGCCCTCTATCTATGGGAAATCGGAAGCTTATTCTTCGTCCCTGGTCCCCTGGAGACGTGGAGACCCACTGGCCTTCAGTCTCCCCTGTCTGGATTCGCCTGAAAGGGATACCTTACCACTGTTGGAGCAGCGATATCCTCCTCTCCATAGCAGGTTCTGTTGGTAAACCGCTTCGTCTGGACGAAACTACAGCTGCTCAAAGGATGCTTTCCTATGCAAGAGTATTGGTGAACCTTGAGGTGTCTAAACCAGGACCGTCTTCTCTCACAGTCGAACTCGAAGGTGAGGATATAGTGGAGGTTGAGATTCAATATGAAAATGTTCCATGTTCAAGATGCTTAATAGCAGGCCACCTTACAGCTAAATGCCCTTTTTCTCCCAAACATTCACAGCCTCCCCAGCATCTGCCCCCTTCCTTGATCCAGTCTTCTTCCCCAATCCTGCCTAGCCCAGTCCTCCCCTCCACTGATCTTTCCAGTTTAGCTCCCCAATTTTCTCAATCTTTGGTAATCCCTGCCTCCGAAGCATTTCATCCCTCTAATTCTAATCTCCCTTGCTCAGTTATGGTCCCAAACCCTCCTGGCCCATTGGCAGACCTTAACAATGTAAACCCAATCCTGTCCCTACCCACAGATGTTACATATGCCATCTTAGAAAAGATTCCAGTACCTCACCTTGATTGTTCCAACCCTTTTTCAATTCTGGAAAATAGCAGCCTAGTAGACCCCACCCTCTCCACTCTCCTCAATCCCTCAGCAGCCCAACTTCTTCTCAATCAAAACCCTTCCCTGGACTCAACCCAACCTCCTCCCATAGATACTCAAATACTGGATCCCAATCCTCCGACTCAGCAGATCCCTTCTAGCCTTCAACCTGTCCCCTGTAACCAAATCTCCTCCCAGGCCCCTACTTTGGACTCAAACCAACCTCCTCCCATTGAAACTCATTTATTGGATCTCAATCCCTTGCTAAAGCAGACCCCTTCTAGCCCTCACCCCGCTCCCTGTAACCAAATCCCCCCCCCCCCCCCCCCCAGGCCCCTACTTTAGTGGTAGACCTCTCTCCCTTCAGAGTAAAAGGTAAAAAGAAAAACAAGAATAAAGGCTCCCTTCCCCTAGGACCTACAACCAGGAGCAACAGTGGCCCTTCCCCCTTTAAAATTCCCCAATGATTAAAATCCTTTTCTGGAATTGCCGTGGCATTGCAAACCCTTCTACCAAAGTAATGCTGCACCACCTCCTCTCCTCTCATAAACCGGACCTCCTCTTCCTAGCAGAGCCTAAAACCACTTTCAACTATTCCATTACTGGTTTTTTTAACCCTCTTGGCTACACCTCCTTCTTCTCCAACCAAATTAATTCTCTATGGGCCATCTACAATCCAAATCACCTCTCTTCTCTCTCCCTCATGGACCACTCTAATCAGCATATTTCTATAGAGTTTAATGATCCACTCTCCACTTCCTCCTGCATAGTCACTGGAGTCTATGGATCCACTGACTATAGATGTAGAAGAGACCTCTGGGACTATCTCATTACCACCTCCCAATCCACTGCTCCCTGGAGTGTAATAGGAGACTTTAATTCCATCCTTTTGGCTTTCGAAAAGCTCAGTATCAGCCCCTCCTCTACTCCCTCAGTTAGAGATTTTAACGATATGGTTCTCTCCTCTGGTCTCAGAGACCTTGGCTTCAAAGGGAACTGCTTCACTTGGGCCAACAATAGACAAGGGCAAGCCTATGTAGCTGCCAGACTGGATAGAGCCTTTTCCAACTCCTCTTGGTCAGACACATTTGCTGACCCTTTTGTCCAACATCTCCCTAGGATCTCCTCAGATCATAGTCCCATCCTCCTTTCTCATAATAGTAGATCTATGCCTAAGAATTCCCCCTTCAAATTTGAAGAGATGTGGCTTACCCATTCTTCTTTTAAATCAGTTGTTGAAAGGAGCTGGTCTCTCTCGGTCAGAGGTAATCCTCAATTCATCCTTGCCCAGAAGCTGAAATTCCTCAAAGGCAATCTCAAGGCTTGGAACAAAGATACTTTTGGGCAGCTAAAAAGGAACATCTCTGCAGCAGAAACAGCCACTCTCCAAGCTCAGCTCATCCATGACAATCAGCCTAGTGACCAGTCTCTCAAGGATTTAAATTCTAAGAAGGCTATCTTGCACAATTGGTTAAATGCCGAATCCACCCACTGGAAACAAAAAGCTAAACTCAGGTGGCTCAAAGACGGGGACCGCAATACAAATTTCTTTCATCAATCGGCCAAGGTCAGATGCAATTTCAACAGAATAGATAAAATCTCAGTTGAAGGCTCTATCTATGAGGAAGATGTTGATATTAGAGCTCAAGCTATTCTCCATTTTTCCAAGCTGCTGTAAGCCCCAGCCCCGCCAACTACTCTGGATGAATCCCTTTTTGACATTCCTGGTCCTTCGCTTCAAGCTGATCAAAATCAGCTCTTGGTGGCTATTCCCTCTCTCAAAGAAATTAGAGATGCTGTCTATAGTTTGAAATCTAATAGCTCCCCTGGACCTGACGGCTTCTCTGGGATCTTCTTCACTCAATGCTGGGAAATAGTTGGCCAAGACGTCTCCCAGGCTATCATTCATTTCTTCACTTCAGGCAGGCTGCTCAGAGCTTCTAATACCTACTTTTTATCCCTTATCCCTAAAACCCACTCTCCGGAAGCCTTCTCTGATTACCGTCCTATAAGCCTTCTTAATTTCTCTTATAAAATCATAGCCAAAATCTTTGCTACAAGGCTATCAAGTATCATCCCTCAGCTAATTTCTAAGCACCAATCAGCCTTTGTTAAAGGCAGATCCATCCACCATCAAGCAGCGCTGGCTCATGATTTGTTTCAGAAGCTTAAATCCAAGACTAAAGGAGGTATTGTCTGCATGAAGTTGGATATAACTAAGGCCTTTGACAGGTTGAGTTGGGACTTCCTCTTTAAAGCTCTCCTATTCTTCAGATTCTCCCTGGCTTTGATTAATTTCATGAGAGAACTGGTTTGTAGTAGCAGAGGCTCGGTCCTAATTAACAAAAGTCCTTGTGGTTTCTTTACCTCTTCTTGTGGTTTGTGGCAAGGGTGTCCTCTCTCTCCATGCCTATTCATTCTTGCAGAGGAAATCCTCAGTCTTCAGGTGGAGAAGCTAAGGACAGAGAGAACCATCTCCCCCATCTCTCCTATCTCTTCCACCCCCTGTCATCTCTTCTACGCAGATGATATGCTTTACTTCCTTAAAGCCAAGAAAAAAGATCTCAGCTGTCTTGCATCGGTTCTTAGTGCTTACCAAGCTTCCTCTGGCCAGATCATCAACCCCAAGAAAAGTAATCTCTTCCTAGGAAATTGCAATGCAAGAAGATCAAAAATGGTTATAGATCTCCTCCAAATAAAGCAGTCTTATCTTCCATCAGAATATTTGGGAGTTCCTCTTTTCCTGGGCTGCAGTCGCCACTCCCACTTTTCTAAACTTATGGATACTATCAGAGCAAGATTAGCTGGCTGGAAAACCAAACTTTTCTCCTTTGCTGGCAGGCTTATATTGGTGAAACATGTTCTTAGCTCTATTCCTCTCCATACTGCCTTGGTCATTCCTATCCCTACTAAAACTTGTGCTCTTATCGAAAGATTGATGCGCAATTTCCTTTGGGGTACAGATACAAACCAATCTGGGGGTCACTTAGTGAGGTGGGAAAAGATCTGTCTGCCTAAGCCTGAAGGCGGTCTAGGCCTTAGGAGGCTTAAGGAGCTTAATGAAGCCTGCATGCTTAGACTAGGTTGGTCTGCAGCTACTGCCTCTTCCCTATGGGCAACCTGGTTCTCCTCCAGATATAGTAAAGGCCGCCCGATCTGGCATCCTGATAATACAAAATATGGCTCCATCATTTGGAAGAAGATCAGAATTCTTTCGCCAATCCTCCAAAGAAATAGCAGATGGTCTGTGGGTAATGGTGAGTCAATCACTCTTTGGCATGACAACTGGCTTGATAATGTTTCTATCTCCTCAAGGTTCCCCCACGTTCAATTCTCTGACAAGGACAAAGTTTCAGACTTAATCGCTGAGTCAAAGTGGGTCATTTCAAATCAGTTGCCTCCATTCCTGCAAGAGTTCCTCTATCGAGCTACTAATCTCATTCCTCTTGGTTCCTCTTCTATCCTAGACTCCCTTTCTTGGAAAAAAGATTCAGGGAAGCCCTCTCTTCAAGGCTTTTGGAACCTCCTCAGAACTCCAGGCTCCACTAACAGCTGGTCTAGTCTCATTTGGAACAAAATGGTTAACCCAAAATTGGATTGTCTCAGCTGGCGTTTGATGCATAGGAGTACTCCCACTGAAGAATGGGCTAAAAGGAAAGGTTGTCAATGCCTTCAAGATGCCATAATTGCTTCTCAGATGAAGAATCTGATCTGCATCTTTTCTTCACCTGTTCTCTAGCTAAACAGTTGTGGAGCTGGCTTCTCAGTTTCTGTAAAGTCAGACTGCCTCCTTCCCTTTCAGCAGCCTTCATCTGGGGTACAATTGCCAAGACGGGAGATGTCTCAGGAAAGAATTGTGCTGCTGCCATTTTTCTCCATGCTGTTTTTGTCCTCTGGCAACTCAGAAATGATTCAAAGCATTGTAGCAAGCTGCCTTCCCTGCATCGAGCTCAAGCCATTCTTCTGGACCGGCTGAAATGCATGGCCACCTCAGTGTCTGGTCAGAATTTCTCAATGCCTTCTCATCCAATTTTACTTGGGCTGTGTGACTTTCTTTAGCCTTCTCTTGTTGCTGGAGACTCTGACCTCAGTGGCTGCTGTTTGTTTCCTGTTTTAGGCCTCCTTTGTTTAGTCTTGCTTTAGCTGTTGCTCCTTTTTTCAATGGGTGCAGGCTGAATGAGGTTCTTCTTTCTTTTTTGTTTGTCTTCCTCTGGGATGCTATAGTCAGGGTTGGCATTTTTGTACGCCTCCCTTTCTAATTTTTTGGGGGGTAAATGCCCCTTCTGTTTTCTCTCTTTTATACAATCTTACCTTTTAGCAAAAAAATTTTTTTTTCGGGCCGGCATGAATGAATCTTTAGGGGGTGTTTGGATTAGTGCAGAATATAATCTTAAACATATTTAAATATTAGTAGATTTCATCATCACATAACATAATATTGTAGTTTTATAATGTTATGACTATTATAACTGTGTGGGGAGATTTCCAGAACCACAGGATTAAGTTAATCGCAGCCATCAGATGAGGCTAAGCACTCTCACGTGCCATCCTCGTGCCATCCTCGTGCCATCCACGTGGCACCAATCTCACCCCGGCTACCAGGACAAAGGCCTCGGCCGAAGTCAAGCAACCCCGGACCGCTAGTGCCGAACTGGTCCACTCCGGGCGCCATCTCGGCGGGGAGCTCCACCTCGGCTGAGGAAGCCAGGACAGAAGCCGAAGCAAGAGAGAACCTTCACTTGCACCCCTCGTCCCCCACGTCATCAGGCACGTGGAAGAATAGGGGCGCGAGCTAGTGGGACAGATGCGACATCCAGCCGCTCACAATCTTCGCCAAATCCCTGACAAGGCGGCATCCAGCGGCTGAGGCCACATCAGGGCAGGGCCCGAGGGCAGATCCGCTGGTACCCCTACCGCCAAAGGCGCCCAACAGGATCTGGCCCAACAAGACGTGCATTAAATGCGACATGGGCTGACCCGACGCACATTTAATGCATAGTGGGCTGGATTGGACCGCAATTAATGCAATATGGGCTGATCTGACTTCCCAGTCGAATCAGGGGACCCACACCACAATATCTCCCAAAGATACGTTCCAAACTCTATAAATAGAGGATCAAACCACCATCTAAGGTACGCCATTTTTCATACACAGAGTCGTTACTCTGCCTCTCTTCTCCCTCTCCTTCCATTGTTCCAGTTCCCACACTGACTTTGGCATCGGAGAGCCTTGCGCCGCCCAGGCCAGGGTCCTCTGACTGTTTGCTCTTCCCTTTCAGGCTTTCGGACGGCATCCAGACATCCCTAATCATCATCATCATCTCGGATAAGTCCTATAAGGCTCCCTCCTTATTGTGGGTCATTATTTTCTGCACCTACAATTGGCGCCGTCTGTGGGAAAGTAATATCCCAACCTTCCCAACCTTCCCAACCTTCTTAACCACAATCTTCCAGAAGCCATGCCTCCGAAAGCTAAGAAAGGCGGAGAATCCTCAAGACCAGTTCTCGAGCTGCTACAACCGTCGACGGACGTCCCTCCTCAGAGACGGTCCCGAACGGTCCAAGGCGCATCCGCAGGCGAGGGCCGCCTGGGCTCCCAACTCTTTGTCGAGATCCCCTTCCAAGAGGGAGTCGAGGCCTCGCTCTCAGCGGACGAAACCGTGCCACCCCGACGCGACGAGCACCGGCGCGAACGTCCCCGCAAAGATAAAGCTGTTGCCGCTGAAGGAGACGTCGCAGCACAAGACGCTCTTCTCCAGAAGCAGGAGCAGTTAGTTCAAGAGCTCCAGCAGCTCCAACAGCAGCTGAGGGCGGCGCAAGCTGCCTCCTTGAGGCAGGTCTCTGAGCCTCAAGGGAAAAAGAGGGACGCCCCCAGCAGGGCAGCCCAGCCTCCCCGCGAGGACCTCAGAAATCATCTGGACCACAAACGGGGCCAGATTCGTGACGAAGGCTCGAGCAACAGCCGGAGTCACCATAGTCGCGATGGCCGAGCTCATCGCCATCGCAGTCCGAACCACCCCAAGCGAAAGTCCAGAGTTCAGACTCCAGAGAAGGACGACGAGCAGGAGCGGTTCGACAAACGCGTCAGGCTAGCTCTTCAGCACAACCTGGACATGCGGGACCAGAAGCAGATCTATGGCCACACTGATCTGGGGGGCTCACCCTTCATAAAAGAAATCGAGCGCACCCCCTTGCCCAGAAAGTTCTCCGTCCCGCGGTTCGTCCCCTATGACGGACTGTCCGACCCGTCCGCACACCTCCGACACTTCTCCCAGAAGATGTCCATCTGGGGAACGAGGGTCACCTAAACTGCAAAATCTTCTCCTCCAGTTTGGGCGACCTCCCCCTGAAGTGGTTCTGCTCTCTCCCAGAGCAGTCGGTTTCCAGTTGGAAGGAGCTCCAGCTCTCCTTCCTGAAGAAGTTCCAAGCCTACACCGTCGTCCCCAAGAAGGAAATGGACCTCCTCACCCTGAGGATGAGGCAGGGCGAAACCCTCGCCAAGTTCGCCCAGCGATTCTGGGCGGTCCACAGCCAGATCGAGGGCACGAGGGAAGGGATGGCAATCTACGCCTTCCAGCATGCCCTGATCCCCGGCAACGACTTGCGGAAGGACTTGGCCGGGAATCCCCCAGAATCCACGCCAGAGTTGATGTCCCGGGTGAAGCGCTTCATCGCCCAGGAGGAAGACGAGATCCGTGCCAGGGATCAGGACGGGCACCCGGAGCCCGAACAGAAGAGTGGCCAACCTCGGCAGAGAGGCGGGGGCCAAGCGGGCCTGGGTCTCCAGTTCGGCGAAGCCTTCGTCCTCCAGGTCTGGGGGCACTTGGAAGCCCAGACCTCCCTCCAGCGCCAGTCAGAGCGTCAACGTCGTCTTCAAGGAGCCGATCTACCGCATCCTGCCCAAGATCAGGTCCAAGCCGTTCTTCAAGTATCCTCAGCCCATGAAGAATGAGCCCACCGAAGGCCCCCGAAGCAAGCTCTACTGCTCCTTCCATAGGGGCAACGGGCACAAGACCGAAGAATGCAAGACCTTGCAGGGGTATCTGGAGAAACTGGCCGAAGAGGGCCACATCCCAGAGTTCATCAAGGCAGGTGATGCCGGCGGCAGCGAGGGCCGAATTCACCAGAGCGCGGCCCAGGCTCCAGACAGCGAGGACTCAGAGAAGATCATCAACGTGATCCATCTGGCGTCCTCAGCTCCCGCTTCCTCGTCCCGGGGAAGCTCTCAGACCCGTGCCGAAGCCAGGCGGGCTTCGCACGAGAAAGAAGTAATGAAAGCCGAACTCGCTCCGGCACCCAAGAAAGCCCGCCGCGACCGACCCGCCATCTCGTTCTCGGATCGAGATCTAGAGGGAGTCCAGGTCCCTCACAACGACCCCCTGCTCCTCACCATGAAGCTGAGAGACTTCACCGTGAAGAGGGTCCTCGTCGACTCCGGTAGCTCCTCCGAGGTCCTCTACTACGACTGCTTCAAGAGGATGAAGCTCTCCGAAGCAGACCTCACGGAGGTCCGAGCACCCTTGCTAGGGTTATCCGCCACACCAGTCTATCCCAAGGGTAGGATCACCTTGGAAACCCGAGTTGGCGGAGCCTCCGTGCTGGCCGACTTCCTGGTTGTGGACGCCCCTTCCCCCTACAATGTCATTCTGGGCAGAACGTGGCTCCACAAGCTAGAGGCAGTTCCTTCTTCCCTCCACCAAAAGCTGAAGTTCGTCCTTGAGAACAAGGAGGGCATGATGGAAGTAATCACAGTGGAGGGAGACCAGCAGCAGGCCAGGCAGTGCATGCTGGCCGCAGTCCCAGCAGTGAAGGAGCCAGAGCGCGTCAACCTGGCCGAGTTCGAGAAAGGCCTCGATGAGATCGGCCGGGACTCTGAAAAGAAAAGCATCGAGGACCTGGCCAAGGTCAGGCTAGACCCGGCAGACCCAGACAGGTTCTTCCTGATTCGCACCCAGCTGCCAGACGAAGAAAGGGCCGAACTCTCTCGGTTCTTGATGCAGAATGTGGACGTCTTCGCTTGGAGCCCAAGCGAATTGCCTGGGGTCGACCCTGAGGTCATGTGCCACAAGCTCAATGTCGACCCCGACCACAAGCCGGTAGTACAGAGGGCCCGAAGGACCGGGCTGCAGCAGACAGATGCGGTCGTTGAAGAGATCGACAACCTGCTAAAAGCAGGAGCCATCCGGGAAGTCCAGTACCCGGTATGGCTGGCCAACACGGTGGTGGTCAAGAAGAAAACTGGAAAGTGGAGGGTGTGCATAGACTTCACCGACTTGAACAGGGCTTGCCCTAAGGACAGTTTTCCCCTCCCAAAGATTGACCAACTGATCGACGCCACCGCTGGTCATGACCGAATGAGCTTCCTTGACGCCTACCGAGGCTATCATCAGATCCTGCTCTACGAGCCTGACGAGGAGAAAACATCATTCATCACCCCCCGCGGCACTTACTGCTATAGGGTGATGCCCTTCGGGCTGAAGAACGCGGGGGCGACCTATCAGCGCCTCGTCACAAAAATGTTCCAGGCCCAGCTCAGCCGATCGGTAGAGGTGTACATCGACGACATGGTCGTCAAATCTGTGCGCTCCACTGACCATCTGGCGGATCTCGGCCAAGTCTTCGAAATCCTTCGCGCATACAAGCTCAAGCTAAACGCTTCCAAGTGCGCCTTCGGCGTAGCCTCTGGCAAGTTCCTCGGCAGCTTGGTAACGCGGAAGGGGATAGAGGCCAATCCGGACCAGATCACTGCCATCCAGGGCATCCAGAGCCCCTCTACCACGAAGGAAGTTCAGAGGCTCACAGGAATGGCCGCAGCACTCAACCGCTTCATCAGCCGGTCATCAGATAAGTGCAGGCCTTTCTTTCAGCTTCTTAAGAAAAATTTAAAGTTCCAGTGGACCCCTGAGTGCGACTAGGCATTGGCCGCACTCAAAACTTATTTAATGTCACCACCATTACTCTCCACCCCAACTTTGGGGGAGATTCTGTATTTGTACCTTGCGGTCTCGGATCACGCAGTGAGCTCCGTCCTCATTAGGGAGGACGAGGGAGTTCAAAAGCCGATCTATTAAACGAGCAAGACCCTGCTCGATGCCGAGACCAGGTACCTCCTATTGGAGAAGCTTGCGCTGGCTCTCGTCACCGCCTCCCGCTGGCTCTCCCATTATTTTCAATCCCACACCATTGTGGTGATCACGGAGCACCCACTCCGTTCATTGTTCAAGAAGGCTGACTTTTCAGGGCGCATATCTAAGTGGGCAGTTGAACTGGGGCAGTACGACATACAGTACCGTCCCCGAACTGCGATCAAAGCCCAGATCCTGGCAGACTTCATAGTGGAATTCGTCTCCCCCCACCCGGCTCCGACCCAGCTCGGCACGACACTGGGGGGCACAGGGCAAGAGCCAGTAGAAACAGAGGTCCAACAGTCTCCCACCTCGGCATGGAAGATCTTTGTCGACGGGTCGTCCACCTCCAAGAGAGCTGGCGCCGGCATAGTTCTCCAATTGCCAGAGGGACTGGTCATAGAGCAGGCCTTCACCCTGGACTTCAAAGCGACGAACAATGAGGCAGAGTACGAAGCAATGATTGCAGGGTTGAACAGCGCCCGAATCCTCGGAGCCCAGCATCTGGAGATCTTCATCGACTCTCAACTGGTAACTACCCAGCTCGCTGGAGACTACCAGGTCAGGGACGACAGGATGGCGGCCTACTTAGCCCTTGCGAAAAAACTACTCTCTCAATTCCAGAAAGCCGAGTTCAGGCAAATATCCCGAGATACCAACACGCACGCAGATGCACTTGCAAATCTGGCCTCCGCTATCGAAGCAGGAAAGAAGAGGACCATCGAAGTCGGGTCAGTATCAAGGTCAAGTCTATAGCTCCATTCATCTCGACTTGTCCTCTGTGCTGACCTCGGCCCTAGCTGGATGGATCCAATCGTCGCCTACTTGAAGGACGACCAGCTCCCCGAGGACAAGACTGAAGTCCACAGGATCAGACTCAAGGCAGCTCGATTCTGGCTCTCTCCCGAAGGCAAAATCTACAGGAAGTCCTTCACAGGTCCGTACCTCCAATGCGTCCACCCGACCAAGGTGGACGACTTCCTGTATGAGATCCACGAAGGAATCTGCGGCAGCCATATAGGAGGTCGGTCATTGGCCTACAGAGCGATCAGCCTGGGTTACTGGTGGCCCTACATGCAGAAGGACGCCTAGGTCTACGCCAGGAAATGCGAGAAATGCCAGAAGTTCTCCCACTCCCTCCATCAGCCAGCACAGGATCTGAGTCCCCTCTCCAGCCCATGGCCCTTCGCTCAATGGGGCCTGGACATTGTGGGGCCTCTTCACCGAGCTCCAGGGAACAAGAGGTGGCTGATAGTGGCTACGGACTACTTCACAAAGTGGATAGAGGCTGAACCGTTGTCTTCCATCACGGACAGGGACTCCAGGAACTTCATTTGGAAAAACATCCTTACGAGGTTCGGCATCCCCCGGACCCTGATTTCGGATAATGGGACTCAGTTCGACTCCAAGTCCTTCAGAGACTTCTGCCAAGAGCACGGCATCAGAAACCATTACTCCACCCCGGCATATCCACAGAGTAATGGCCAGGCAGAAATCTCTAACAAAGTGATCCTGGACGGCCTGAAGAAGCGACTGGACAAGGCAAAGGGCAGATGGACAGAGGAGCTTCCGAGCGTGCTGTGGGCATACAGAACAACTCCAAGGCGGTCCACTTCGGCAACACCCTTCTCTCTGGCCTACGGGATGGAGGCGGTCATTCCCTTGGAAATCGGCCTTCCTACCCTGAGGACAGAGCTGGTCGACTAAGGCCGAAATGAGACGAACCTGGTAATGGAGCTGGAGCTGGCAGATGAGCGACGAGAAGCAGCAGCCCTGAGACTGACCGACTATCAGCAGCGGTTAGCCAGGGCATACAATCAAAATGTTAAAGAAAGAAGGTTCACCGCGGGAGAGCTCGTTTTAAAGAAGGCCCTGCCAGCTGATAAAGAACCAAACGACGGAAAGCTTGCCCCGAACTGGCATGGCCCGTTCAGAGTAGTCTCACTGGCAGGAAAGTCAGCATACAAGCTCGAAGACTTGGAAGGCAAGCTGCTGCCGAGACCGTGGAATGCATCCCACTTGAAGAAATTTTATTTCTAAAGATGTAATGAATCTCAGAATCAATAAAAGCAGCTTTTGCCTTGTCATCAATCTGTCGTCTCTCTCTGGTCGACTCCGGCAGCATCGGCCTGGAGTTCCTACACTCGGCCTTTCCTAAAGCCCCCGTGTCTTGGACACACTTCGGCTCTACGCCCTGGAAATGGCCTGGAGTTCCTACACTCGGCCTTTCCTAAAGCCCCCGTGTCTTGGACACACTTCGGCTCTACGCCCTGGAAATGGCCTGGAAGAGTTCCTACACTCAGCCTTTCCTAAAGCCCCCGTGTCTTGGACACACTTCGGCTCTACGCCCTGGAAATGGCCTGGAAGAGTTCCTACACTCAGCCTTTCCTGAAGCCCCCGTGTCTTGGACACACTTCGGCTCTACGCCCTGGAAATGGCCTGGAAGAGTTCCTACACTCAGCCTTTCCTAAAGCCCCCGTGTCTTGGACACACTTCAGGCTCTACGCCTTGGAAATGGCCTGGAGTTCCTACACTCAGCCTTTCCTAAAGTCCGGGTTCATAAGCCCCTCACACCTCGGCGCAAGGCAGTTCGGCCAAGGTCAGTTCCCTGAAGTCCGGGTTCATACACCCCTCAGAAGGCCATTGCCGAACTCACTCTCGCCTAGCCGAAGCCAACGGAACGATGTGGCCACCCCGGCGCAGGTCAATTCGGCCGCGTATGGGTCCACCTCGGCGTAATGCCAGCCATTTCGGCCAAAGGCAGCTTTCCAAAGGAAGAGAGCTGTGCTAGCACTCAAACACAAAAATGCAAGCATTCCAGAACAGTGCAAAGAAAGAGAAAGAACTCAGAAGCATGGTACACGGTTTGGGTAATCACGGAATTCCTCCTTTTTATTCACTGTAAACTGCTTTATTACAAGAATTATAGAACAGAAAGCAAAAGTACAGAAAGGAGGATCACAGTCCTCTGAAAACAGAAAATAAAGAAAAGCAGAAAGACTCCGATCTTCGCTCACTCCACGACGCCGGACCGTTGCCTGGAGGCTCTGAGTGATCCTGAATTCCACCGGGCTGTGCAATGCACTTTGGCTGGTCAGACCAAAAGCATCGCACAGCCCCTCCAGTTCGGAGGCCCTGGACCTCGCTGAGCTCTTCAACACCCTCGGCGGTCAGTGGGACCAGCCAAGCTTGAAGAAACCCCAGGTCCAGCGGGGCCTCAATCCCGCCTTCCGTACGACGGGCGCACAGGGCCGTGTCGGACGAGAATGCGCCACCGTCCCCCCGCAGCGCATCCTCGCTCTGTCTGGCCAGGGGCGGATGGCCATGAACCCGTGTTCAGAGAGCGCGTGGTCCACGGGGAGTTCCTTCAGAGAGCGCGCAGACCACGACGGGCTTCCCCCCTTGGAGAAAGCCGTCCACAGGCGCAAGGGTTCCCCTGGATCAAAAATTGCAGAATGTCTCCCAGACATGGTTCCTACATCTATGTTCTTTCCTTCTCCCATGGCGAGCCTGCCATCCCTATTTATAGTAAGAAGAAAGGCCCAGTCTCCGAAAGAAGTTATGAGGGCGAAGTCTCCCACGCGTTACTGGGGATGCACGACTGTTGACCAGCGATCCCTATGGCGCCACGTGGAGACATCCGTCCGATTCCCTCGTCAGCCGTGCCACCATGTTTATTGCTATTTATGGTCTCCAGAATACGGAGAGTCAGCACTGACAGCTACGAGGACCGTCTGACTCTTTCTACCTCAAGGGCCACGCCACACAGTAAAGACATTCAATACCATTCAATGCACATCCAGAAATGAAAAGCGAGACAAATGCAAAGAGAAAAATACACAAGTAAAGAAGTCTTTTCATTAATAATGGAAAGGATTACAAGGCTGAAAGAAAAGGACGTTACAAAAGAAAAGACAGACAAGAGAAGGGACAGAGCTACTCCGGTCTCGGCGATTCGACCAGATCAATCACCATTCCCAAGGGGCCAGAGGCTTCGGCCGAGACAGGGATCTCGCTTGGAGCGTCACTGGCAGAAGGGGCTTCGACTGGTACCTCAGCCGAACCAGGAGCAAAAGGGATCTCACCCTGAGGCACGGCCAAAGCCTCACTGGCGACTGGGGCATCGCTCGAGACCGGGGCAGCTGGAGCATCTTCCGGAGCAGGAACAACTGCAGGAGCTTCAACTGGGGCATTTTTGGCTGTAGGAGCGGAGCTCGGCTCAGGAGCCGAGTCCGAGTACTTCGGCAGGTCCCGATAGACAGGATGGTCTTCAGGGACCCCCGCACGTCTCAGTGTGGCCAGGCATCCTTCCTCGAACAGGATGGCGGTGATCTCCTCCACCTGCTTCTCGTACAGCTCAGTGGCTCGATCCACCCCATCCTGGAAGGCGGACTGGGCCTCGGCCTGAAAAGAGGCCTTTTCCTTCTCCAGCTCGGCGTTCGCCGTCTTCAACCTTGCCGTTTCGGCGCGCCCAGCCAGCACTTCCCCACGCAGCCTCGTCCCCTCAGCAGTAGATTCGGCCTTCAATCTGGCCAGCTCAGACTCCAGTTCGGCGGTCTTCTTGTTCCTCGCCCAAAGCTCGCCTTTCATATGATTGGCCCGGGACGAGAGTTCTGCGACCTCAGTCGGAGCCGATGCCAACCGAGCGGACTCTTCAGTACTGGCCACCTTGAGCTCTTCCATTCCCTTCCGCTGCTCGTCCAGCTCCTTCTTCAGCTTCTCCCGCTCGGACTCCAGGCGGGTCACCCTCGCAGCGTTCCTATCCCTCCTTCCTAGGATGGCTAGGAGCCTCTGCACGTTCTGCAAGTGAAAAGAGGAGGGTCAAAACAGGAACGGCCGAACTAGGCCACTCAAGAATACACAAGAAACACTTACCAGGATGTTGGCCTGGATCGCTGACAACATCAGGCTCTCGTCATCAAACTTCCCGTGCTCCTCCATATCTCGTGGCAGAGCACAGGCCCTGGCAAGGGCCCCGATCACCTCGGCATTTCCCAGCAGTCGGTCTTCAACGCTTAGGGGTTTGCCGGGTTGTGTTTCCATTCTCGGCTTCCACGGGGCTGGGGCAGTTCGGGGCCCGGAAGCCGACCCGGACCCTTGCCCCGCCGAGATGAGAGGCTCGCGCGTTGGCCCGACAATCGACTTGCTGACTGGCGCACTCTTTTCGGCCGGCGCACTCTTTTCCTTCGGCGCGCTCTTCTCCCCCGCCTTGGACTTCTTCCTGGGCGGGGACCCCTCCTTCGAGCGCTCCGGCGAGCGTCGCCGAGCTCCACCGCTCGGAGCGGGGACAGGAGCAGAGAGAGCACCAGCGCCCGCCGGACCCGAAGCAGCACGAGTACCGGCAGGCGATGGGGCCCCAGAAGACGACGACCTCTGCCTAAACTTAGCAGCCAGGTCCCTGACAGCAGGCTCCCTCGAGCTTCCCTCCATGTCCTCTCCTCGATCAGAGAGATAAGCGTCCACTATCTGCGTCAAGTCCGGCAGCTCCGGATCAGAAGTAGACGCCTCGGCACCAGACGCAGTTCGGTCGGCAACGGGATCGGTCAAGGGGACCCCGCTAAACACCGCAACTGATACGGTTGGACGGTCAGGGTGTGCCTCGTCCACCTCAGGTACTCCGGTCCTCTGGTAGTGGCCGCGATACCTCGGTGTATACCCGAGCAGCTTCCAAGCTGACCTGGTCTCGTGCCCCTTGTATCTTTCAACCTTGTTGATGTCTTCAGTATTCCTCCTCCAGCCTTCGCTGACAGCTCGGCGTCGCCTTGCACCCGCCTTTGCTCAACAGGCAAAAAAGAGTATTAGTTCGGCATCAATGAGGTAAGCAAAGAAAAAAAGGAGAAAAGCAGTGATGATTACTTGGGACTTCCCCAGGGCGATGTGGGACCGACAGCCTCCTGCTTTCACCTGGGCCGAACTCCCAGTCCCCCGAAGCACAGAAGAAATCTTCCTCGGCATTCTTACTTGAATCCTCCAAGGCTAGGATGAAGCCCTTTCGCTGCGGCTTCACACGGAGATAATATCTTCCCTCCCCAACCTTGCAGATATCATATGTATCCTCGATGTCGTGAGGCCCTAGGTTGGTCCCCAAGATCTCGTTCAGCTTCGCTGTGCCCATGATGACCTTGTAGCCATTGGGCATCAGCTGGCCCGGAGCGAGGGACCAAAGGCTAAGGCAGGCCCTAAGCAGGGGGTGCAGTGGAAACCTGACCCCACCCTCGATCACGGAGATCAGAGGGAACGGCATCCAGCCGCCGTGGCAGCGATACAGGGCAGCGTCGGCAAGGTCCGCCAGTTTCAGGAGGACCCCCTCCGGAATGTTGAAGGCAGCTCTAAACTCGGCTAAGCCCTCATCGGAATCTACCCTGAATCTAGGGGTGCCCATGTCCAGAAGGGGTGAAGACGAAGAAAAACCCTAGAAATCGAAAAACCCTAGAAATCGAAAAACCCCAAGAAGAACCAGACAGAAGGACAAAGCGACTTACAGGGACAGAGGCAGGTCAAGAGCAGATCCGGGCGCGTTCTACGGTCGTCTTCCTCGAACAGATCTCAGGCACCAGAAAAGAAATCGAAAGTAAAGGCGAAGGCGAAAGAAATCAGAAGCAAGAAAAGGAAGGGGACGACCCTATTTGTAGAAGGGGAACCCTCATTTGGGTACCGCCTCCGAATTCGAAGAGACACTTCAAAGCCCGTGCCAGTCCCGTCAATGAGACAACGCAATCAGCGCAGAAGCTACACGTGTAGCCGTCAACTCGGTTCCCAAGACGAACAGGGCAGAGCATTTATTACTTCAAAGAGTTGAAGCGACACCAGGCATAAAGAGTTGAAGCGACACCAGGCATAAAGAGTTGAAGCGACACCAGGTAATAATCAC
This sequence comes from Litsea cubeba, assembly GCA_012931725.1. NCBI lineage: Eukaryota > Viridiplantae > Streptophyta > Magnoliopsida > Laurales > Lauraceae > Litsea > Litsea cubeba. Next base: position 88,264,733 of record CM022947.1, read on the forward strand.
CGCATCCCCAGACGGATTCTTCTAGCTTTCAACCCCTAAAGGCTAGCACACTTCAGAGGTCAAAAGCTAGGGGGCAATTGTGTGGGGAGATTTCCAGAACCACAGGATTAAGTTAATCGCAGCCATCAGATGAGGCTAAGCACTCTCACGTGCCATCCTCGTGCCATCCACGTGGCACCAATCTCACCCCGGCTACCAGGACAAAGGCCTCGGCCGAAGTCAAGCAACCCCGGACCGCTAGTGCCGAACTGGTCCACTCCGGGCGCCATCTCGGCGGGGAGCTCCACCTCGGCTGAGGAAGCCAGGACAGAAGCCGAAGCAAGAGAGAACCTTCACTTGCACCCCTCGTCCCCCACGTCATCAGGCACGTGGAAGAATAGGGGCGCGAGCTAGTGGGACAGATGCGACATCCAGCCGCTCACAATCTTCGCCAAATCCCTGACAAGGCGGCATCCAGCGGCTGAGGCCACATCAGGGCAGGGCCCGAGGGCAGATCCGCTGGTACCCCCTACCGCCAAAGGCGCCCAACAGGATCTGGCCCAACAAGACGTGCATTAAATGCGACATGGGCTGACCCGACGCACATTTAATGCATAGTGGGCTGGATTGGACCGTAATTAATGCAATGTGGGCTGATCTGACTTCCCAGTCGAATCAGGGGACCCAGACCACAATATCTCCCAAAGATACGTTCCAAACTCTATAAATAGAGGATCAAACCACCATCTAAGGTATGCCATTTTCATACCAAGAGCCGTTACTCTGTCTCTCTTCTCCCTCTCCTTCCATTGTTCCAGTTCCCACACTGACTTTGGCATCGGAGAGCCTTGCGCCGCCCAGGCCAGGGTCCTCTGACTGTTTGCTCTTCCCTTTCAGGCTTTCGGACGGCATCAAGACATTCCCAATCATCATCATCATCGGATAAGTCCTATAAGGCTCCCTCCTTATTGTGGGTCATTATTTTCTGCACCTACAATAACGCTGGCATTTTATATCAGTTTCAACATAAAGCATATTGATGTATTTGGCACTTATTAAGGGATATACCAAGAAAGAAGAAAATTGAGACATAAGAACCCAAGTGGATCATCTAATGCCAAAAAGGGAGAGGGGAGCCCCTTCTTTTGATGGTAAATTTGATGGGACCCACCCCAATATTGATAATTATGTAACACCGGTCTAATATTTTCACTTGTTATTTTATTTTTTTAATATTTGAATTCACAAGAAGAAATAAATGGATCTTATCCTAATGAAACCCGTCAACATTTATGTGTTTGCAATCATGGTGGGACCTATTTAATGCTAGAGAATCAATGTACCTCCTAATGTTAAAATCATGAAATATGATTAAAATGTTTAGAGCATGTCCCACTATGTAATGTATCTATAGTGTCACACATCTAGTAATAATATTTATGATGATGATCTCTAACAAATGTTAGACATTTGAGGGATCCATCCACTACAACAAAATACATTTTTGCCAACGCAGTCACCGCATCTGGAAAGGTAGGTTTTGCGTCGGCAAAAGATTTCCCAACACATTTCAGTGCGTCGGCCGCGTGTCGGCAATCATGTGTAGCCAAATCCATAGCCGACGCTGTTTTAACTGCGTCGGCAGATCCCTGTATAATTACCAACGCACTGCAGCGTCGTCCAATACGTCGGCAAAAAGATGTGCGTCGACAAAAAGTACTGTTTTCCTGATTCGAAAACCATATTTGCCAACGCAATACCAGCGTCGGCAAAATAAATGCCGACGCTGGCAGTGCGTTGGGAATTCATAGTAATGGCCGACAGTGGCAGTGCATTGGGAATTCATAGTAATGGCCGACGCTGGTAGTGCGTTGGAAATTCATAGTAATGGCCGACGCTGGCAGTGCGTTGGGAATTCATAGTAATGGCCGACACTGGCAGTGCGTTGGGAGTTCCTAGTAATGGCCGACGCTGGCAGTGCGTTGGGAATTCATAATAATGGCCGACGCTGGCAGTGCGTTGGGAATTCCCGGTAATGGCCAACCCTACTAATGCATTGGGAGGCCGACGCACATATCACGTCGGGAAAGGTTGTAATACCTTTTCTTTTTTGCGACACACACTGGTGCGTTGGGAAATATTATTTTTAAAAAAAAATTATATTTGTATTTTTCCCTGTATATATACCACAAAAAAAATATGAATACAAGTTCAAACCAACAAACTTGATGCACAAACTAATTTAAAATAGATTCATTAATAATTCCAAAATAATATCCACAACCAAATATCCGACATCCATAAACCAAAATAAACCCACATCTCTAAAATATACAAATATTACTACTTCATCATTTTCAAAAGATTCTAACATCCACAAATGTCTGTGACCAAAATAAACAAGGTAGATCCCTAAGAGTCTGCAGCCAGCACGATAAAATCCAAAACCAATCTGCAAAACAAAAAACGAACACCATCAGATACAAGTTTAATAAACTTCCTACACAAGAGGATTTTGAGATCTAACATCAGAACATAAGAGTTGGGAGCAAAAAATGTTGGTTCCATAACTCATACAACAAGATCAACAAGTAATCAATACTACATCAAACTTCTTGTGAAATCTCACAAAATGGAAGACTTGCATAACTCATACAATAGGATCAACAAGCAACGCATTGATTTCATACTCATATAGCAGCAGAAGCAATACTTACCAAATGCATTGATTTCATTAAGATAGTAATTCATGCCCAATGTTAAATTAAACACTGAATTCGAAAAGAATACCATGTGCTTGGGACATTGGCAACCATAAGACTAAATGGTTTGAGTTTTTGTTAATTACTTTCTACTCATTAGGGAAATGAGTTATTTATTTTAATCCTTTTTTCAACACAAGGCCATGTTTGATTCAGCAGTCTTTTGGGTCCTTCTATACTGGCCATGGAATGCATGTTTTGTGGGTGTTGTTCCTATCCTCTTTACCCATGAAAGAGCTCCATTTTTAAGAAATTCTTGATTTCCAACTTATTTTCCCAAATTGAATTCTACTCATTAGTTTTTAGCTGTAATAATGGTTTATCCTTAACAACTGACATTTTAACAAATGTGGGTTTTCTTAGTTAATGCTTTGGAAGTTGTCTCCAGTATTATGCTTATTTCTTTGGGTTTTGTTGCAATGCATTCGTTTAATATTTCTTATAATATGGTATAATTCGTTCATGCTGAAAGCCCTAACAAAACAGAAAACAACAAAAAAAAAAAAAAAACTTAACAAAAACAGAGCAGCTCAAAAGAGTCGCAAGCAACCAAACAACCTACTATTCCAGTTGTTTCTAAAGGTTTTCATTCCCATTTTCAAAGTTCACTTTTTGATGTTATATATGATTCATAAGTTTCTTATTGTTATTTTTCTTTGGCTAGTAAAAGATGAAAGAGAAATGAGGGAAGCTCTCTGAGTTAACTAATTTAGAAAGAAAAAAAATTTGTGTTCGTTTTGCAAGTGGTATAGAGAGAGACTGGTAAAGTAACCACTTGTCTTTTATGAGGTAAAATTTTTTGGTCTAGTAAAGTTAAAGTAAAGTTTTTCACAGATGGAACTTTACTTTCTCACTTGTTATGACAAAGCAAACATGGGTAAAGTAAATTTTCTGGTGGCTGGATTTACTTTATCATGGATTTTACTTAACCACATGCAAAACAAACATTGCACAACTTGAATTGTGCACGTCTAAACCATATCAAACAAAGTTCCTTGATTTTCTGTTCAATTGGAGCCACTTGTAAGTTTTATCTTCTACTTGAGTGCTCATATGGTTTTCAGTGTGTCAAAATATAAGTATAGTATGTGATCACTTCTAAATAAATGTATTCCACATGTATCTCATTGCATAGAAAATACAATAAGACATCATAGCACGTGGCCGTGTATATTGGGCCCTGGGATCAGATGGGGAATAAAAGGCATCCAAACAACAGATCCATCAAACTGTAAATTATAAAGCGAGCATGAAAGAAAACTTACAGATCAACTTCAAAACAATGATTTTCTTCAGTATTTTCTAACAATTGCCCGACAGGATCGTGTTCATATAAAAACTTCAAGAATATAACAAGAAGTTCACTGTCAAAATCAAGAAGGTACGTCATCATTATGCTTCAAAGAAAAATACCTTAGGAAACAACTTAAGCAAGAATGAGAAATTTAACAATTAAAACCTATTGAATGGTGAAAGCTGATCACTTGGTTCAGAAGTTAGTAGCCTCACGCATCTTGAAAGCCAGGCAAGAAACTCAGAAACTGAAACAAAGACAGCTCTCGAGAGATCAGTCACAAATTTTTAGATTCAAAGATAAGTGCAGAGTTATTATTAAAGCGCTTGAAAGAAGTCTGTGACAAATGTTTTCAGATATCCACAAGGGATCAATAGAGGAATAAATTAAAAAAAGATTTTCCATTAAATAAAACATCCAACCAGAAATACATACAAAACCTACTTTCAATGTGTTCTATATGGTAAGGCATTCACAACAAATGCTTTCAAGTATATCTCAAGGTAAATGATTGGATGAATTGGGAAAAAGGGAAAAAAACCAGAAAAGAAAAAAGATCGAAAGAAAGAAGCAGAAAAGCATATAACTAAAATGTTCATCCAGTGACAATTGAAGCATGCCCAATACAAAGTCACCGCAAATCATCTGTGGACTACTTTTAGCCTTTCCGGCTTGCCCTATGGAGCCTAACCCTTGGACAAGATAGGTTCAAAGAAGCAGACTATCCAATTAGCAGCACGTTATATAAAATGTTACAAGTCACAAAACTAACCATCATTATTCTCCACAATGAAGGCAACAGTGATTTTAGAAGCTGCACCTCAAGGACTGCCTCATGGAGAGGCATCCCAAAAAAAGCACACTATTATCAAATCTTAAGCATCATTAGCATTTGGGCCATATGCCTCACCGTATGAGGCATATTTGAAGCTAACACTCCACATGAAGGGGGCACTGTCGTGTCTTTTCAAGAACAAGAGGGAACAATTAGAATTTTAAAAGGCTTTCTGTTTCAATTAAAGACCTGTAAAAATTAAGTAGGATTAACTTAAGTCAACTATAGTTAAACTCATTGAAAAGCATAAACCAACTGCAGATTTTTATTATTGATATCATTATATTCTACATTGAGTATTATTTTTTTTAAAAGGCGTACTCATAAGGCATATGGCCATGACAGCATATGCTCTACACTTTGGGCTATTGGAACCCCTTGCTTCAAGCATCAGTATTATAAACATTGGAATGAAGTATCATTTTCAAGTAGCTAAAAAAAATTCAGTGAATGGTTAGGCTAACTGCATTAAATTTTATATGCCACTCTACAATGTTTAACTGCCAACAAAATTTCAAATTGCAAAATATGTGTTAAACAGATGACCACATCTCCATTATGAAACTTGAAATTTGGCATTCAAAAATGAAAAGAAAAGAAACATGAATTCCCAGAAAAGAAAGTTTTGTTATCCACAATCAAGGAGGCGGTCAAACAATTCAACTTGAATCCAAGAGTGAACATACATTCTAAATCATAGGACAAAACTGTCTCATAAGCTTCACAACCTCAATTCTTTTTGATAGGTAACATCGCTAGAACCTGCAACCTTGTATTCAACAATGAGCACCTTCCAACTGTGGTCTGTGGTCCAGGCAGGCCCAGTGTAATCATGTATCTAGCTTTATGTGTACTGTCATATATAAATGCTAAAGAAATACCATTTCTACAGGAAATCTTGACAATACACTAATTTTTTTTTTTTACTTCTTCACCCTATCATTGTCTTCAACATCTATCTGAGTTCTCTGGTTCAACTTGAAAAGCAGAAAATCATGAGGCAGGAACCTCACTACATTGTTGCATTGAAGCATACACCTTCACCTCAAATAACTCCTTTCATTTAGGATACAGTATTAAATTGTGTTGGGACTAATGCAACATAATAGAATGTATTGCTAAATGAAGAAATCTACAACAGAATTGGTTCAAAGACTAAAACCTACTTTCTTTAATTAGTCATCTTTCACAATCAAAGAAGTGAGAACAAAATAGAACCATCATAGTGAGGACGTGCACCCTTTTGCAAACTATCTCAATTATTGATATATAAGAAGACAAAGGAGAAACCCACCAATGATTTCTTTTAAAGTATATAGCTGAATAATGAAAATATACCAAGGAAAATCTTAAATGGTATATATTGTGGAAAACTGCACCTCCTAATATATCCTCATAACTAATTGATTTCCAGTTAAACTTCAACAAAATGACACATAAACAAAAATGTTTCTTATGTACTTCAGATTTTTTTCGATAAAAAAAAAAGATCTTTATAAGTTTATATGTTAAATTCTTGTTGACATGTATGGCCTTTCTTTTATCACTTGGAGCATAGGTGATAGGTCTCCATTCTCTTCAGTGGTTTCTCTCATGTAATCAGATGTGGCCCACCCTTCAATGCTCAATCTTCGTTTTCATTCCACTTAGTGCATGCTTTCGTGATAAACGCTCTTTTTAGATGACAAATGTATGAGTGATTGGCATGGTTTATGATAATAAGCTTAGATTATATATGTTTGGATAATTCTTTTTGAGAAAGTAATGTAAAGTATATTTCAAATTAGTGGAAAAGGTTATGGTTGTGTAAAGGAGAAGTATACTTTATTGCGTTGGTTTTTATGGGTTAATGTAATTTGATGTAAGATGAGAAGTTAATAATGGGTCTGGCGATCGGCTTATTTGTGTTTTTTTAAGTAAAAACCTTTTGGTGGCCGGAAAAGTAGAAGTAAAACTATCCGTTTCAAGGAGTTTACATTTCCACTTGTTGTGACCAGTGAAACACGGCATAATAAAAAAATGACAGTTACGAGTTACTTTTCCACAAATTTGCTTTACAAATATTGCTTTAGGGTTAATTTTGGGTTGATAATTCTGATATACAAAATTTCGCTTTCTCATAAGGTCATGTGGCTTATTACTTATAATTGGATGGTTTAGTGCAACCTGATTCTACCATCTTGTTAAACTCAAATTAACCATTGTGTAAAAGAATAAAGAAATAAAATATAATAAAAAATTTATTTAACATAGTTAAGGTTAGGTTCAATTGATTCAACTTCAAATCTTTGATGGATCGTTTACAATCTTTTTATCAATATTCTAACTTTTATCTAATTAGATAGACGGATGTGTCTATTCAAGTTGAATCGCCCAATTGGTTTTGATTTGTAACAAAATTGAAATTCAGTGTAGCTTTCATTTAAATTGCCTACATGTAAAATCTGTCTCTCTTAAGCCATTGCAAAAATTATAGACGTTTTCAACATTGATGAATCTAGAATCTCTCCATCGAAAAGAAAACACCCAGACGGCTGCTGGGCGGGAGGGTTGCTGGGGGGCACAGGGTCTGGGCGGGCGGAGGCAGAGGCGGTGGGGGAAAAGGGAAGAGGATAGGGCTGGTGGAGACAGGGCCAGGTGGAAGCACTTCCGGTGGGGAAGAGGGAGGAGGCTAGGGCGGGTGGAGACGAGGTCGGGTGGAAGCACTTCCGGTGGGGAAGGGACCGCTGGCCTACATAAAGAGAGTTGGGGAGAGAGAGATCATACCTTGGCTTGCTGCGGTTGCAAGAAGAAGAAGATTCGGAAGAAGGGTTTAGCTTGCTGCTGTTGCAAGAAGAAGAAAATCGGAAGAAGGGTTTGGCGCGCTGGCTGCAGTTGTAGGAAGAATAAATTTGGAAGAGGGGTTTAGCACACAAAAGGAGAATACGGGCATGAGATATCTTTTATAACGTGAGAATACGGGTGCCCCGATGGCCCACTAAAAATAATTTTTAGTTCACCCATTATATTACTAGCAGCTAAAAACATAGGGTGATTCTATTGGCACCCCAAAAAGTACTGTGCCCACCCACCTCCCCTCTATGAACAGTGATTTCAATAAGGGGGGGTTGCCAATAGAATCACCCAAAAACATATCTTTAGCCTCAAAAGTACAGGCCGCCGTAAAAAGTTAGACGCTGAAAACTAAAAATTTTCCACAAAGATTTGGCGCCATTAGAGTGGGATTTATACAGACATCCACTGCTACAGGCACTGCTAAAAATTAATTAAAATTGACTTTTAGTGAGGGCGGGTTGGGATTTTTATTAAATTTTCAAGTTGTGCATACGGGCTCAAAATACAGGCCTTATGTGATTTTTTTCAAATTGGGTAGGGGCTTTCCTTATATATGAGTCCGACCCTCGATGAATAACCACCATACATATATAAGGTATTGTCAAATCTCTTTTGATTGGCGGTTATCTCATCGTACGATTGAACAAAAAAAAAAGAGTTAATAAAATAATATTTTTTTAGTCATGGTTTTTTGTTTGGTCAATCTTACAGTGGTTTCAACTCAATTGTTAACAAAAAATTGGGATACTGCTTAAATAAATGCGTTTGATCATTTTGAACGACTTTGTCCCTTTAGGGCACGAGTGGGACCCATCCAAAAAAGTTCCCAGCATACTCCGCTAGAAGCTGTTGTAGTTACCCCCAGAATTTAAAAATAATAATAATAATAAACATGAAAGAGGTAGAGAGTTGGAAATAAATCAAAGCGATTAAAACAGTGTGCTCATATTATTTTGGCAAAAAAGAATTTTACTAAATGAGGCTTTGCGGATGCAAACCTGTGCATCGCCACTAGGCAATAAAAATATTTTCCACAATTTTTGCCAACGCGGTCTTACTTATGTCGGTAAAAGTAGCAATTCTCTGTGACCTTTGCCAACGCAGTCCAAATATGCATCGGAAAAAAAGACTTTTACCAACGCCAATTTTCACTGTGTCGGCAAATAGTGTCAGAAAAGTTTTTTCACAGCTTTTGCCAACGCGGTCTTACTTGCGTTGGTAAAGGTATCAATTCTCTGTGACGTTTTCCAACGCAGTCTTACTTGTGTCAGTAAAAGTATCAATTCTCCGTGAATTTTTCCAACGCATTCCAAATATGCATCGGAAAAAAGACTTTTACCAACGTCAATTTTCACTACGTCAGCAAATAATGTCGGGAAAGTTTCTCCATAGCTTTTGCCAACGCGATCTTACTTGCGTCGGAAAAAGTAGCAATTTTCTGTGACTTTTTCCAACGCGGTCTTACTTGTGTCGGTAAAAGTATCAATTCTCTGTGACTTTTGCCAACGCAGTCCAAATATGCATCGGAAAAAAGACTTTTACCAACACCAATTTTCATTGCGTCGGCAAATAGTGTTGGGAAAGTTTTTCCACAGTTTTTGCCAACGCGGTCTTACTTGCATCGGTAAAAGTAGCAATTCTCTATGACTTTTGCCAACGCAAACTTTCACTGCATCGGAAATAGTGTTGGGAAATGTAACTTTGTCATAGATGGGGCTTTGAGGACGCAATAATGCGTCGGCAATGGTGCGAAAAAAAAATTCAGAGCTTTCCCAACGCACATCTGTGCGTCGCCAGTAGGCAAGATAATTGCCAACGCATTATTGCGTCGCCAATAGAAAAACACGCGTTGGTAAAAACTTCCCTCTCTTTTGGGGGGATTTTTTGTTGGTGCCAATGTGGTTACCACAGCTTTTGCCAACGCAGTCTTACTTGCGTTGGTAAAAGTATCATTTTCTATGACTTTTGCCAACGCAGTCCAAATATGCGTTGGAAATGAGATTTTTACCGACGCAAATTTTCACTGCGTCGGCAAATAGCGTCGGGAAAGGTGCAATTTGTTGTAGTGATCTAATATTAAAATCATAGCGGGACCTAGTTGGATTTGGAAACCATCTTATGATATAAATGTTAGGCCCACTTAATATCATTGATCAACAATGAGCCATCTAATGTTGATCATCATGATGAGACTCACCAAAGCTAGTAATCACGGTAGGATGCACACGATATTTGGAATATGGGACCAATTATAGTGTTTAGAGTTATAGTGGGACCTGTATATTATTTTAATCACAAAGAAAAGAATCAATTTTAAAAATCAGATGTAGTTCGTATGTGCTATGTGGTTGCTCATTAAGAAGAGACGTGCTAAATCTACCCAACCCTTTTTAAAAAGAAAGATTTTTATCTTGTAGATGATTTTCTTCGCCTTATCCCTTGAATAATATAATATGGAGGTTTTCACAAGAAATTGGCATGTTGTATTCTACTTTCTATGCTAGCCAAACACATACATTTTAGGTGAGTAGATTAGATTATAATCTATGAGATAATATCTTAGAATCTTTAGAAATATCTTGTTAATTTCCAAACACCCCCTTAGGTATGCTTATAGCTAGGTTTATTTCTAATATGGGATAAATGGCCTCGATTGTTACATGACTAAGCGTGTCGGTCATTTCAAATCCTCAAAGTAAAAACATAATCCAACACCTCTAAGCTTGAAGCTTCGTAGGACCCAAAAACAGTACTCAAATCTAAAAATCCAGTTATGGATCCCAAATAATCAAACCCCATGCATGCATATACCATCAAACCGTCATCTCAGAAGACCCCACCATGACCCAGCGTTATTATACCTGTTAGAAAGAACCGATTAGTTTTGTTAGTGATCAGATTGGATTGTTAGTGGTTCGGTTACTGATAAAACTGGATTGCTAGTTTATTAGAGATTTTATGTTAGTTTAAGAATAATTTTGTTATAACATACATGGTTTTCCTCTCGTGAAAGTTGTGATTAATTCTTATGGCATGAGTATAGTGTTTTTTGAATTTCCACAGCACCCACATGAAGCGAGTCCAGATCTGGTAAAGTAAAACCCCACTGTGTTCGTGAGTGGACCTTTCACAGTCCGCCTCGTCACCTCAGCCAACCTGCCATGCATCCGGGGGATGGGCTACCAACGATGACGTGACGGGCCCCAATGGTCCACCTCACGGTCACCATGCGTAGGACCACTTAGAGGATCGCGATTCCACATGGAGCCTATAGGTGCCCAATACCCTGCCAACTTCAACGTTGATTTGCCTCTCCTTTCCTGAACTTGGAACCATTAATAAGCTCCGATTAGAGAAATCCATAATGCTCTATAGTAGGGGGCTATCTATTTAAAATTTAAACTGTTCAAATTAATGCCCCTCTCTTGCATGAGATATGAAAAAGTTTTACTTATGTTTGTTTTCACAATAAGATTTAAATACCGATTAACCATATATAATACATTAAATAAAGAGGAATGCTCTTGAGCGAATCTATGCATACCAACTGCTGTGGGCCCACAGATCATGTGAGGTGGGGAAATGAAAATATCCAATTGAGACCACTCTAAATATCAAATTTCAAGTCAAATATTCAATGATCCGGACCCCTTCATCTATCGTTCATAAGTACAATGTCTTTAAATAAATTTCTTTAGACAGTCAATTCAACACTCTAACCCCAATGAATTTTTATTTTTTTTGCTCTTCGAGGGTTTCCAACCCTTTGGGCTGGACTAATCCATCCAGGCCCAGAGGGATGCCGGGTAAACTCCCATGTAGCCCCAGTGTAGCAGTGCAGTTTCGAACCTACAACCTCCAGGTACAAACCCTGGTCCTAGGCCAACTGAGCTACCCCTTGGGGTTAACCCCAATGAATTGATGCAAACTCCCCGTGCCATATAAGAAAGGCTTATATCGTCTATTTGGACTGATCATTATGTGGGCCCTGCATTCTACCTTGCATGCAAAGATTGTGATAGACGTACAGGAGCAACTCATGTGGGTAAAATATTACAAAATAGTTCTTGCGTATTAGCTCACCTATTTAAAAAATATATATATATATTTTTGGTATCCCATCTTAAGGGGGGTTGGGCCCCTAGACCTCTTGAGAGGGAGCACTAGGATGAGGGGAGTAAACCTCGGGTGAGGTGGGGGGCCTCTTGTTAGAGGTATCACAGCCTCGGGTGAGAAAATGTGTCTGCCCGACTTCGAACCCAATGTAAGAACTGGCGCCTCTTACCACTAAGGTAAGAGCAAAGTCGATTGACTCCCACTAGTGAAAGAAAGATTGACATAATTTTTACACTAACATGTTTTGGGGTGGCTGCAAAATTAATTTGATCATGTGTAATAACTAAATATTTTTTTTTCAATGGCTAGATCAATCATCAAAGGTCCAAACTCCCAACACACACACACAAAAAAAAAAAAAAGAGCACTGAGCAGCGCATTAAGTCGTGTATCCTGTTTGGACGTTTTTCAAACCCTTGGGCCTCATTTTTTTCTTCTCTCGCGTATCATTCGTGTCTTTTTTTTTTCGAGTAAGAAGTATGAGTCGTGTTGAGAACTCGGACCCTAATCACTTTTAATGCGTATATATACAGGCATACAGCCCTTTCCATGCTACATTCCCTCATTCCAATCACATCTCTCTTACTATCCGTTTGTCTCTTTCTCTCTAAATTTAACTGACATTGGTTCTTGCAAAAGAAATCTGTTGTATGTAATATCCATTCTTTTTATCCTCTTGACTTCAACTCATCTGTCTCTTTCTGTGGCTAGGCCTCTAGAAGAAAAGTGGGGATGGAAGAAAGAAGTCCTCATGTTTGAGTCCCTGGAGAAACGCCAAATGAATCCTCTTAGCCATTCCGGTTGCACGAATGGACAAGAAAAAGGTGGGCCCTCATGTCCAAAACTAGAGGAAATGAATTTTGCAAGTCCATGTTCCTACCACAACACAGGCCTAGTCTTGGTTAGATGCGAGCTTGGTGCAAATGTAAAGTATTAAGTATTTCATACGTGTAAGTCGTGTTGGTTAAAGCAATAAGCACTTCATCCAAGCAATGGAAGTGGCTGTATCTTTTGATTCTAATAAAAACTTGAGAAATGAAATTACATGGGGTTTGTCATGTTCAAAGATTGACTACATCCTCTCTCTCTCTCTAACACACCAACTAGCGCTGATATTTTCATGGCTAACACACTGACTAGCGTAATAAGATATTTTTATGGAGATTTGATATAGTAATTCCCCTTAAATCCTATTTCTCTAATTTCATTTTCACTCACAATTTTTTTTTTTACTTTTCTGCTCTGAATCTCCCATGATATCATGGGATCCAGGTTCAGATAAGAAGACTATATTGGCTTTTTAATGTACGGGCTTTTCAACTTTTAACACTTGGATCCCATGATATTTTAGATTTTTAAACTCCCATGTTATCGTAGGATCCGGGGTAGAAAAGTAAAAAAAAAAAAAATTTATACTAGAGTCGACTCTGGTGACATTATTAGGTTTTCAGTCATGAAACTGGGGATGCAGGGTTTAATTTTTTTGCTAAAGGGCAAATTGAATTAGAGAAAGAGGGGGAGAAAAACAAAGGGCAAAAAGCTCCCCAAAAAAGGGCCCAAAGGCCAAAAGCAGAAACCAACAGAGAACAAAGGCCCAGGGAGAAGCCAACACATAGCTCAGACAAGGCTAAAAAGAAACATAGAAAAAATTACAAATTTAAAGTGATTGATATGTCAAATCCCCTATTTTTTTATTTATATAACCTTTTTTATTGCTCTTTTTAAGTGTGTGGGGAGATTTCCAGAGCCGTAGGATTACGCTAATCACAGCCATCAGATGAGTCTAAGCACTCTCACGTGCCATCCATGTGGCACCAGGCTCACCCCGGCTGCCAGGACAGGAGGTCCGGCCGAAGTCAAGCAGCTCCGGGCCACTAGCGCCGAGCTCGGCCATCTCGGCAGAGAGCTCCACCTCGGCTGAAAGAGCCGGGACGGGAGCCGAAGTAAGAAAGAACCTCCGCTTGCGCCCCTCGCCCCCTCCACGTCATCAAGCACGGAGTAGGGGCGCGAGCTAGCAGGACAGATGCGACATCCAGCCGCTCACAATCTTCGTCAGGTCACTGACATAGCGGCATCCAGCGTCTGAGGCCACATCAGGGCAGGGCCCGAGGGCGGATCCGATGGTACCCCTACCGCCAAAGGCTTCCAACACGATCTGGCCCAACAAGACGCGCATTAAATGCGACGTGGGCTGATCCGACGCGCATTTAATGCAGAGTGGGCTAGATTGGACCTCATTAATTGCAACGTGGGCTGATCATGACTTCCCATCGAATCATGAGAGCCATGCCAAGATATCGTCCAAGATATCTTCCAAATCGTCTATAAAAAGGACTGCATTTCACATGCAAGGTACGCAACATATACACTCGAGAGCTGTTACTCTGCCTCTCTTCTTCTTCTCCTCCCATTGTTTTAGTTCCTTCACTGACTTTGGCATTGGAGAGCCTTGCGCCGCCCAGGCCAGGGTCCTCTGACCGTGTGTTCTTCTCTTTTAGGCTTTCGGACGGTACCCCAGTCATCACCATTGTTGGATAAGTCCTCTAAGGCTCCCCAGTTATTGCGGGTCATTATTTTCTGCACCTACAATTGGCGCCGTCTGTGGGAAAGTAATATCCCAACCTTCCCAAACCTTCCTAACCTTCTCAACCTCAATCTCCCATAAGCCATGCCTCCGAAAGCTAGGAAGGGCGTATAATCCTCGAGAGCAGCGCTCGAGCTGCCACCACCGTCGGCGGACGTCCCTCCTCAAGGGCGCTCCCGCACGGTGCATGGCACGTCTGCAGGCGAGGGCTGCTTTGGCTCTCAGCTCTTTGTCGAGTTCCCCTTCCAAGAGGGGCTCGAGGCCTCGATCTCAGCAGAAGAAGTCATGCCACCCAGACGCGATGAGCGTCGGCATGAGCGTCCTCGGAAGGACAAAGCCGTGGCCGTAGGAGAGACGCGCCACGTTCAACCCCCTGCCACTGGAGGGGTTCTCGAAGCCCAAACTGCTCTCCTCCAGAGGCAAGAGCAGCTGATTCGCGAGCTCCAGCAGCAGCTGTGGGCAGCGCAAACCGCCTCCTTGAGGCAGGTCTCTGAGCCTCAAGGGAAGAAGAGGGACGCCCCCAGCAGGGTAGCCCAGCCTCCCCGCGAGGACCTCAGAAATCATCTGGACCATAAACGGAGCCAGATTCAAGACGAAGGCTCGAGCAACAGCCGAAGTCATCATAGCCGCGATGGCCGAACTCATAGCCATCGCAGCCCGAACCACTCCAAGCGAAAGCCAAGGGCCCAGACTCCAGAGAAGGACGACGAGCAGGAGCGATTTGATAAACGCGTCAGATTGGCTCTCCAGCACAACCTTAACGTGCGGGACCAGAAGCAGATCTGTGGCCACACTGATCTGGGGGGCTCACCCTTCACAAAGAGATCGAGCGCACCCCCTTGCCCAGAAAGTTCTCCGTCCCGCGGTTCGTTCCCTATGACGGACTGTCCGACCCATCCGCTCACCTCCGACACTTCTCCCAGAAGATGTCCATCTGGGGGAATGAGGGTCACCTGAACTGCAAAATCTTTTCCTCCAGTTTGGGTGACCTCCCCCTGAAGTGGTTCTGTTCTCTCCCAGAGAAGTCCATTTCGAGTTGGAAGGAGCTCCAGCTCTCCTTCCTGAAGAAGTTCCAGGCCTACAGCGTCCTCCCCAAGAAGGAAGGGGACCTCCTCGCCCTGAAAATAAAACAGGGTGAGACCCTTGCCATCTTCGCCCAGCGATTCTGGGCGGTCTACAGCCAGATCGAGGGCACCAGGGAGGAGATAACAATCTACGCCTTTCAGCATGCCCTGATCCCCGGCCACGACTTGCGGAAGGACTTGGCCGGGAACCCCCCAGAATCCATGCCAGAGTTGATGTCCCGGGTAAAGCGCTTCATCGCCCAGGAGGAAGACGAGATCCGAGCCCGGGATCAGGACGGGCATCTGGAGCCCGAGCAGAAGAGTAGCCAGCCTCGGCAGAGAGGCGGGAGGCCCTTCCAGAAGCAGGAGCCCAAGCAGGCTTGGGTCTCCAGTTCGGCGAAGCCTGCGTCGTCCAGGTCCGGGGGCGCCTGGAAGCCCAGACCTCCCTCCAGCGCCAGTCAGAGCGTCAACGTCGTCTTCAAGGAGCCGATCTACCGCATCCTGACTAAGATCAGGTCCAAGCCGTTCTTCAAGTACCCTCAGCCCATGAAGAACGAGCCCACATCCGGCAGCCGAAGCAAGCTCTACTGCTCCTTCCATATGCGTAACGGGCACAAGACCGAGGACTGCAAGACTTTGCAGTGGTACCTGGAGAAGCTGGCCGAAGAGGGCCACATTCCAGAATTCGTCAAGGCAGGTGATGCCGGCGGCAGCGAGGGCCGGATTCACCAGAGCGCAGCCTAGGCTCCAGACAGTGAGGATTCAGAGAAGATCATTAACATGATCCATCTGGCGTCCTCAGCTCCCGCTTCCTTGTCACGGGGCAGCTCCCAGGCCCGTGCCGAAGCCAGGCGGGCTTCGCACGGGAAGGAAGTAATGAAAGCCGAGCTCGCTCCGGCATCCAAGAAAGCCCGCCGCGACCGACCCGCCATCTCATTCTCAGACAGAGACCTAGAGGGAATTCAGCTCCCTCACAACGACCCCCCTGCTCCTCACAATGAAGCTGAGAGACTTCACAGTGAAAAGGATTCTCGTCGACTCCGGCAGCTCCTTCGAGGTCCTCTACTACGACTGCTTCAAGAAGATGAAACTCTCCGAAGCAGACCTCACGGAGGTTCGTACACCCCTGCTAGGGTTGTCCGCCACGCCAGTCTACCCCAAGGGCAGGATCACCCTGGAGACCCGAGTTGGCGGAGCCTCCGTGTCGGCCGACTTTCTAGTTGTGGATGCCCCTTCTCCCTACAACGTCATTTTGGGCAGAACGTGGCTCCACAAGTTAGAAGCAGTTCCTTCTTCCCTCCATCAAAAGCTGAAGTTCGTCCTTGAGAACAAGGAGGGCAAGATGGAAGTAGTCACAGTGGAGGGAGATCAGCAGCAAGCCAGGCAGTGCATGCTGGCCGCGGTCCCGGCAGTGAAGGAGCCAGAGCGCGTCAACCTCGCCGAGTTCGAGAAAGGCCTCGACGAAATCGGCCGAGACCCCGAAAAGAAGAGCATCGAGGACCTAGCCGAGGTCAGGCTAAATCCGGCAGATCCAGACAGGTTCTTCCTGATTGGCACCCAGCTGCCAGACGAGGAGAGGGCCGAGCTCTCTCGGTTCCTGATGCAGAACGTCGACGTCTTCGCTTGGAGCCCAAGCGAAATGCCTGGGGTCGACCCTGAGGTCATGTGCCACAAGCTGAATGTGGACCCCGACCACAAGCCGGTAGTGCAGAGGGCCCGTAGGACAGGGCTGCAGCAGACAGATGCGGTCGTCGAAGAGATCGACAACCTACTAAAGGCAGGCGCCATCCGGGAAGTCCAGTACCCGGTGTGGCTGGCCAACACGGTGGTGGTCAAGAAGAAAACTGGAAAGTGGAGGGTGTGCGTGGACTTCACAGACTTGAACAGGGCCTGCCCTAAAGATAGTTTCCCCCTTCCAAGATTGACCAACTGATCGACGCCACCGCTGGTCACGACCGAATGAGCTTCCTCGACGCCTATAGAGGCTACCACCAGATCCCGCACTACGAGCCTGACGAGGAGAAAACGTCATTCATAACCCCCCGCGGCACTTACTGCTACAAGGTGATGCCCTTCGGGCTAAAGAACGCGGGCCGACGGTAGAGGTCTACAAAAATGTTCCATGCTCAGCTCGGCCGGACGGTAGAGGTCTACATCGACGACATGGTCGTCAAATCAGTGCACTCCGGCGATCATCTGGCGGATCTCGGCCAAATCTTCGACATCCTTCGCGCATACAGCTCAAGCTAAACGCTTCCAAGTACGCCTTCGGCGTAGCCTCTGGCAAGTTCCTCGCAGCTTGGTACGCGGAGGGGGATAGAGGCTAATCCGGACCAGATCAATGCAATTCAGGGCATCCAGAGCCCCTCTACCACGAAGGAAGTTCAGAAGCTCACAGGAATGGCCGCAGCAATCAACCGCTTCATCAGCCGGTCATCAGATAAGTGCAGGCCTTTCTTTCAGCTTTTAAAGAAAAATTTGAAATTCCAGTGGACCCCTGATGGACCGCGCTCCCGGATGCCCCGGGTTCCTACCGAGGTCTGCGGACGTGGGAGTCCGTTTGGTTCCGACCCTTTCGTAACCGGGGGGCAAAGGGGCGTGCATCAACATTTCTTTTTTTGTGGGTGTGCCAGATTTTCTATTTTTACTTGGAATTGCAAGTGGTGATCCGGAGATCAACCTTCGCAAGTAAAAATGAAATCAACTTCTTTCAAGTTTTCCATTGCACATATATTTAAGAAAAGAGACATTTTTCTTAGTTTGCCGTGAAAGGCGATTTTTTTGGCATTTATAACCGATTTTGGCATTTATAGCCGATTTTGGCGTTTATAGCCGATTTTTGGCGTTTATAGCCGATTTACAATCCTTATCAATAATGAAAGACAAGAATTGTGATTTTTGTCTCTTTTAAAAAAATACAAACTACAATGAAAAGCAAGAAAAGGAGGATCTAACTTCTCAGGAGATTGTGGGGGACTCGTTTAGATTGACGGTCGCAAGCCATATGTGGGCTTCGCCATCATCCATGCAGATGAGAACAGAGGATGCTATTGATTCGCTTGGCTTGGCTATAACCTCGGGTTTTTAGAGGACAAAGACCAAAAGGAGGTCCTATATCCAATAAAAAGCCGAGTAGACGGGCTGAAAAGCCATATCTAAGCCATTGGAGGCAGGAGGAGAAGGCAAGGACCTTGGGGGGGGGTACCCCCCAAGGGACTTTTGTCACCTTGTTGCGGTGGCCGGTGTAGAACTTCCGCAGAGTTTTCTCTCTTTTTCCTTTCTCTGGATTTCTGATTTTTCTGTCTGCTGTTGATGATGTTGTGTCTGTGTCTTTTCTTCTTGGAGAGCCCTCCTATTTATAGGCTTTTAGGTAGCCTTTTAGGTGGGTTTATGGGATTTTATTATCATTAAGCCGCATAATGGGAGGAGTTACAAAATTGAATTGTTTATTTTGTAACTCCTTTTTCTTGGCTTCTGATTGGCCGGAGGAGATTGAGGGCATTTAATCGCCTTTAATCGCCATGATGGGAGGAGTTTCATGGGTTAAATGCCATGAATTTCTTGACTTGTAACTCCCAAATGCTTGCTTCTGATTGGGCCGTCCAAAGAAATGGATTAATGACGGTAATAAAGTTAGTCAATTAATCGCATTAAGTGGTCGCCGAGCAGCTGAAGAGTCGCGGGCCGTGCCACGTCTTTTGGAATTCTTCTGTCGATGATCATCGATGGATCTTCATGTAGATCGACATCAGATGACCATGTAATTTCAGGTGTTTGTTGCCAACAGCGGGTCGGTGCCATCTGTCCTGTCGATTTCTCGATCGGTCGGGTAGAAAGCACACTTTTTGGTTGACCGGGTGGCGATCAATACTGTCTTCGATACTCTTGATGATTTACCCGTGTTTTGGACGGATGTCAGAGGACTTAGTGTCTCAAAAGCATGAATTTTGGAAAGTACCAGAGGCTGGGCTTCTCGAATCGCGAAAAAAAACGGCGAAAACCGGGGTTTCCGGGGCTTTCCCGGCGACCCCGGGTTCCAAGGTCGCCGGCGACCCTGGCCCAGGGTCGCAGGGGTCTGCGACCCTGGGGGGGTTTTCCCACTTTCGTGTCCCGTTTTGCGTCCGTTTTTGCTGTTTTTCGATTCTTTTTTCTTCTGTACTGTTCCTTGACATTTTGACCATTTATTGGCCTAATTTATTTGTAGGAAACCTGATGAGAATCCTTGCATTTTATTTTGCAAAGTTTCCAATTTCCTGAGAAAGCCGAAGACTTTGTCGCGCAGAGCTGCCGATTTTCCGTCAGAAGCTGAAACTGGGTCAAACGATGTCGGAATGACCTGAAATTTGGTGTGAAGCCTGCTGAGCAATAAATAAGACCAACCATAGGCTTTTGTTTGAGTTTTGTAGCCGTTTGGGGTCCTATCACCTGTAGACTTGCTTTTTGTCGCGATGAAGATGTCGCGGTTTGATGTGCGGTCAACCGATGTCCGATTGACTTGAAATTTGACAGGGAACCTATTGGAGTCATTTTAAGATGATCCATAGGTTCTGTCTTGGAAACCATGGTCCCGGAGAGCTTTTGTCGCCGAGAGCTCCTTTTCGGCTGTCGGAGAAGCGAAGTTAGGCCAAATGATTTTGAAATGGCCTGAAACTTCTTGTGTACTCCTCTTTTGGCTGTCTGGAAGAATCTTGCAGTTTTTGTTTGATTCTGACAAGATTTGATTTTTGGAAGCAGCATTGCCTATTTATGGCAGGTTGCGACTTCATGTAGCTCTTTGGATCTTGAAGAGGCAAAGTGACATTTTTTGGTGTCAACAAATGCCCCCTCGAGGTACAGCGGCGAGTTGCTTAACTTTTGTAGTCGATGTGCCTCGAAGAGATTTTTGAAGGAGAGCCTGTGACTTGACCAAGAGTCTTTGAGCAGTCTTTCTTTTTGGTATTTGTAGCCTTTTGAGCTTCCAGGGGAATTTTATGGTAGTGAAAGGGATTACGTACCATCTCGAGGCAAAGTTTTGAAGATGACATCAGGGATGTGGATTTGGGTTTTGACCTTGTGACCTAACAGGCTATATGTGGCAGGTTAGGGGGTCGGGTTTGGTTTTGATCGTGTGACCCAACAAGCTGTATGTGGAATGTTGGGGGATCAATTTTGGTTTTGATCTTGTGACCTAACAGGCTGTATGTAGCAAGTTAGGGGATCAGGTTTTGGTTTTTGGTTTTGGTCTTGTGACCTAACAGGCTGTATGTGGCAAGTTAGGGGACCAGGATTTGGTTTGATTTTTGTGGAATGTCAATTTCAAGATTTTGGCTCAATTTGGTAAATGAGGCTGGATGGTTTGATTTTTGGAAGCTCATGGGGCTTGGAATTCTCTTTGTATGGTTGAATCAACTCAAAAGAGGCATGGAACCATTTTTGTATGCTCTTGGTAAGAGGGATTTCTCTTTGACTAAAAGCCCAAATTTTTTTTTTTTTTTTTTGTGTGCCTAGGTGGTCAAACCTAGCTCATATGGGCTAACCCATGGGACCTTAAGCTTTTGAAATGGCTTAGATCTCATATGGTGTCATTTTTGTAAAGAATATCCAAAAATATCTCATTTAGATAGAGAATATCTAAGAATATCTTTACTTGGAGAGAATCTCTCATGATCCCTTTATTTTGGGATAGAATATCTCAAGATATCTTTCTTTTGGGAAAGAATCCGTCATAGATTATATCTTTTAGGAGAAAATCTCTCATTGATTTCTTTTTGGGAGAGAATCCCTCAAGATATCTTTCTTTTGCGAAAGAATCTTTCTAATTTCTTTCTTTTGGTAAGGTTACTAATTAGTAACACTTACCTCTTTCTTCTTTCCTTCTTTGGTTTGCTCTCCTCTATAAAAGCAAGGAGAAGGTTGGATCTCTTGCTCTTATTACTTTCTTTTGCAATAATCTCAAGAGGGCTTCAAGACCAAGAGTTCTTCTTCTTCAAGATCTTCAAGACTTTTCTTCTTCTTCTCCATCAATGGCTTCAAGTAAGTTCTCCCCTTTTTTTTTCAAGAAAACTCCATTGTAGGAAAAATAAAGTTCTTTCTTTTTTTTTTTTTGTTTCTTTCTTTTCTTTTCTTCTTTTTTTCTTTTCCACGTGTTTGCCTCCCTTTTTTTTTCACACGGTTTTTTTTTTTTGCTTTCTTTTCTTTTTTTTTTTTGTTTTTTTTTTTTTTGTGGGCCGTACGGACAGATCCGTACGGATCTGGCCGTACGGCCACGTGGCCTGTGGGCCAGTCCTCTTCTTTTTTTTTTCTTTCTCTCCCCTTTTTTTTTTTTGAGAGAGTTTCTTTTCTTTCTTTTTTTTTTTTTTGTTTTCTTTCCCTTTTTTTTTTTTGAGAAAGTTTCTTTTCTTTTTTTTTTTGCTCATCATGATAATGCATTTTTTTTTCGCAAACCAAGATGTTCATGCATGCATTCAATTTGTAAATTAAATTTCTAGCATGATGTGATAGCATACCTGAAAGTTTTCGCAAATTTGGGAATTTGGAGCTCGCAGTGATGTTGAGCCCTTCTTGATTTTGCGGAGACTTTGAGGTTTCGAAAGTTTGGAGTTTCGGAGCTCGCAGCGATGTTGAGCCCATCTTCAAGCTTTCTTATTTCTTTCGGGATAGTTCGTTTTCTTCGGAATTGCCCCGTCATAATGTCTAAATTTCGCCAGATTTCTTTTTAGCGAGATTCTGTCATTTTGATGTTTGATCTTTTTCTTTTCCATCCTTTTCAGGTGGTTCCTCCAGAGCGAACAAGGGTAAAGAGCCTGCTACAAGCGTACCTCGTCGATCTTCTAGATCTTCTAATCCGGCCGTTCAGCAGGCTTTTGAGAAGGTCCAGTATGTTGAGAGAAATCTGGAAGAGTGCGACTCCCTCAACAGAGATGAGATGAGGCAGCGACTGATTGCTCTCAAGGGAGAGGAATTCTATAAGATCATGGTAAGCAGTCGTCCATGGGTGATGGAAGATCAGAGCATTTTGCCCAAGCCTACCTTCTTCTTTGGTGATGCAGTCCCTGATGACATGACATACCAGAGGAGATGTTTTCAGTTTTCTTTCACAGCAGATGGTGAGAAGAAGACTGTTGCTACCCGGTCGACGTTTGATCGCACCGTCTCGATTCTGAGCCTTGCCCCCACGTGCCCTAAGAGGGAAGATCCCCCAAGCTGGGTGAGAAGGACAAATGTAATCAAGACCGGGGTTTTTGTTGGCGGTTCTCCTGGATATACGGAGAGGTCGCCTGTTGATATGGACTTGTTGATGCCATCCAGCGGCTACCAGGGCTCTGATTATCCATCGGTCGATTTAAGACCGGTGGGCCTTGGTATTTTCAGCGGTGACGGCAGCAATTGGATCAAGCCTTTCCGACTTCGTGGCCGCTTCAATGCTGACTCCGAGTGGAAGTCGTGGACTGATCGCGTCCTGCTGATTGGTGGCGCCGTTTTGAAGGAAGCCGGGATTTTTGATGCGGTCCGCTCCTTTAGGGAGACCGTGATCTTTTCCGACGAGGCCTTCATGGCTATGCTGGAGTCATTCCTCCCACAAACCAATACCTTCGTTGTGACGAATGGTGAGATTGGTTTTTCTTTGAAGGAGCTGAGCGCTATTACCGGATTGCCCATCCTCGGCAAACTCTATGAGGAGTTTATGCCGATTGACAGCGTCCTCGAGGGGCAGTCTGAGGAGTTCAGGCTTCTATACTTTCAGCTCGTCGCCTTCTATGATTTTTTGAAGGAGAAGGAGGGTTTGAAAGTTAGATCCAGCAGCTGGAAGAGTTTTAGCTCTTCATTCCCTAACTTTTTTGATAGTAGGGAGTCTTCTGATAGCGTGACCCAGGAAGCCGGAGCTCAGGATCCAAGTTCAAAGAAGATCTTGGCCATGCAAGAAGAGTTGAGAGATTTCTGTGCAAGTACAAACGCCATATGTCCTGACATTGCACTGAGGAGAGATCTCGCTGTTTACCTCACTTATTGGCTTGGTGAGGCTGTTTTTGCTGGAGGAGATGGAACGCACATCAGGCCGCATTGTATTTTTTCCGGCTTGTCAGATGGCGTTTGGAGAGCAGCTTGCTTTGGTGCCAGCTCTTTACTCCTACCTGTGTACCGAACTGCAGGCTGCTGCTTTTTTGGTTCGGCTTGGGCTTCCCATGAATAGGGTATTTTCAGCCCATGTCTTTTATTCGTGGTATGTATACCACTGTCCTGGCTTCCATCGGCTGGGTGCTGCTCAGGATGATGATCCTCTGATGATTCGACTGGCTAAGGGCAAAGCCGTGTCCGAATCACTTTTGTTTGCCCGCATGAGGATCCGACGGTTCAGGGACGTCGAGATGGGGCAGTCTTCAGTGAAGCTTTCTCCGGAGTTGCGGAAGAAGGCTTTTGATTTTGGTGCCTCCCGAGACTCTACCAGGGCGGGGTCGGGAAGGCATTATTCCTTGACAAATGCAGAGAGAGAGTGGCTTTTCAGCATACGTGTCGGCACGATGGTGTACCGTAGACATCTTTTCGTTGACATCCAGCCGTATGTACCTTCTCGCTTTGCTTTGCAGCTGGGCTTTTCTCAAGGCGTTGTTGGAGCGCCTTCAAGCATGGTGAAGCGCTTTGGAGGCTTACAAGACGGGAGAAATGCATGGGCTTTCTATAGTGCTGAAGACACTACAGCCATGATTTCTTATCCCGTGTTGCTGACTTCCCGGACTGCCGGCTTTGCGAAGTGGTTCGCGGAGAGCTTCTCGGCATATCGGGGGCTTTCCAAGAAGGAGCTTGATGTGAAGCTGGCATCTGGAAAGGGCCTTGGAAAGTCGGATGGCATCCGGCGAGAGGAAGTTTGGGCCTTCCTTTCTGGAGAGAAGCACAAGATAGGCTTTCTCGGTGACCAGGGCGTCATCGGTTCTGAAGCTGTTCGAGAGATACCTGATGAGGCTTTGGAGCAGCTAGAACAGGAGGAAGCCGAACTTGGCGCTTGGATGCAAGCGGCACAGAGGCAAGCTTCCGTGGAGTCTACTGGCAAGAGCAGACCATCCAGTGAGGAGTCAAGTGGGAAACCTGACTCTGACAGCGGGGCAGGTTCCTCTAAGAAGCGAGCCCGCAGAGGTAAGAGGAGGAGGAGTCATCATCGTAGCAAGGGGCAGCATGAGGACTCTCCTAACTTGGAAGTTCCTCTTACTATCAATGAGGATGTACCAGTGGATGCTGACGAGCCTCCAGAGAAGAGAAGCCGAGAAGAAGAGACCGTCGGTGAAGGTATGATTCTTCCTTTTTCTCTTTCCATTTCTTTTCATGGGATTTTTGATGCGGTCCGCGCTTTTAGGGAGACCGTGATCTTTTCCGACGAGGCGTTCATGGCTATGCTGGAATCATTCCTCCCACAAACCAATACCTTCGTTGTGACGAATGGTGAGATTGGTTTTTCTTTGAAGGAGCTGAGCGCCATTACTGGATTGCCCATCCTCGGGAAACTCTATGAGGAGTTTATGCCGATTGACAGCGTCCTTGAGGGGCAGTCTGAGGAGTTCAGGCTTCTGTACTTTCAGCTCGTCGCCTTCTATGATTTTTTGAAGGAGAAGGAGGGTTTGAAAGTTAGATCCAGCAGTTGGAAGAGTTTTAGCTCTTCATTCCCCAATTTTTCTGATAGCAGGGAGTCTTCTGATAGCGTGACCCAAGAAGCCGGAGCTCAGGATCCAAGTTCAAAGAAGATCTTGGCCATGCAAGAAGAGTTGAGAGATTTCTGTGCAAGTACAAACGCCATATGTCCTGACATTGCACTGCGGAGAGATCTCGCTGTTTACCTCACTTATTGGCTTGGTGAGGCTATTTTTGCTGGAGGAGATGGAACGCATATCAGGCCGCATTGTATTTTTCCGGCTTGTCAGATGGCGTTTGGAGAGCAGCTTGCTTTGGTGCCAGCTCTTTACTCCTACCTGTGTACCGAACTGCAGGCTGCTGCTTTTTTGGTTCGGCTTGGGCTTCCCATGAATAGGGTATTTTCAGCCCATGTCTTTTATTCGTGGTATGTATACCACTGTCCTGGCTTCCATCGGCTGGGTGCTGCTCAGGATGATGATCCTCTGATGATTCGACTGGCTAAGGGCAAAGCCGTGTCCGAATCACTTTTGTTTGCCCGCATGAGGATCCGACGGTTCAGGGACGTCGAGATGGGGCAGTCTTCAGTGAAGCTTTCTCCGGAGTTGCGGAAGAAGGCTTTTGATTTTGGTGCCTCCCGAGACTCTACCAGGGCGGGGTCGGGAAGGCATTATTCCTTGACGAATGCAGAGAGAGAGTGGCTTTTCAGCATACGTGTCGGCACGATGGTGTACCGTAGACATCTTTTCGTTGACATCCAGCCGTATGTGCCCTCTCGCTTTGCTTTGCAGCTGGGCTTTTCTCAAGGCGTTGTTGGAGCGCCTTCAAGCATGGTGAAGCGCTTTGGAGGCTTACAGGACGGGATAAATGCATGGGCTTTCTATAGTGCTGAAGACACTACAGCCATGATTTCTTATCCTGTGTTGCTGACTTCCCGGACTGCCGGCTTTGCGAAGTGGTTCGCGGAGAGCTTTTCGGCATATCAACGGCTTTCCAAGAAGGAGCTTGATGTGAAGCTGGCATCTGGAAAGGGCCTTGGAAACTCGGATGGCATCCGGCGAGAGGAAGTTTGGGCCTTCCTTTCTGGAGAGAAGCACAAGATAGGCTTTCTCGGTGACCAGGGCGTCATTGGTTCTGAAGCTGTTCGAGAAATACCTGATGAGGCTTTAGAGCAGCTAGAACAGGAGGAAGCCGAACTTGGCGCTTGGATGCAAGCGGCACAGAGGCAAGCTTCCGTGGAATCTACTGGCAAGAGTAGACCATCCAGTGAGGAGTCAAGTGGGAAAACTGACTCTGACAGCGGGGCAGGTTCCTCTAAGAAGCGAGCCCGCCGGGGTAAGAGGGGGAGGAGTCATCATCGCAGCAAGGGGCAGCATGAGGACTCTCCTAACTTGGAAGTTCCTCTTACTATCAATGAGGATGTGCCAGTGGATGCTGACGAGTCTCCAGAGAAGAGAAGCCGAGAAGAAGAGACCGTCGGTGAAGGTATGATTCTTCCTTTTTCTCTTTCCATTTCTTTTCATGGGATTTTTTCCATGTTATGATTTGCTTCTTATTTTCTGCTTTTTCTTCTTTTTTTTTTTAGCAGAGGAAGACTTGGTGATGCCTGAGGTCCTAACCGATGACGTGGTGATGGATCCTGTTGAGGCACCTGAAGAAGAACCGAGGGACTCTGGAGTAAATCCAAAATCTCCAATTGGTACGACTTCTTTTGCTCCCTTTTTTTTTGTTTGTGACTCGGTTTGCTAACACATTTTTTTTTTGTCAGCTGACTTGCCACAGGATTCCGATGACTTTGAACCATCGATAGATGCAAATGTTGATGATGCTTCCGATGAGTTCATGGAGGAGGAAAGTGTTCCACCAGTCGTCGAAGAAGGTATTTTGTAGTTATAACTCTGATAATGATTTTCAAACAGGGTCATATTCATACCTTTTTGTGTTTCCTTTGCAGGTTTTGAAGTGGCAGAGGAGGATCCGTCGCTTCCAGAGCAAGAGATGCCAGAGGTTGATCCAGAGGTAGAGATTCCTGGGACCAGCTCTGACAATATTGAGGAGATTCCTCGCGCTGAGATTCCTTCCCGAGCAGGAGCAGCTTCAGCTGGAAAGAGTTCTTTTGTTACTCTTTCAACAGATGATGATATGAGTAGCCGACCAACGGAGTTGGGCGAATCTTCAGCTGGGCCATCTCTTCTTTTTGCGAAGAAGGTGGTGGTACGAGTTCTGAGCTCTTGGATTGAGACTCTCTTTTCTGGGCACTTGGAAGCCGGATTTGGCATGATCCAGCATGTGCAGGAGATTCTCAGTGATGCTGAAGAAGCTGGTATGGATGTCACAGGTGCCAGGGCGATCGTTGATAGGATCATTGTACTGGGTGACAAGTGGTTTGAGACCGTGAGTTTGGCTGATGACCAGTTCTTCAAGGAGATGTTCCTGGACCCTGCTGATAAGGCTAAGTCTGACCTGGATGAGGCTACAGAAAGCAAGAAGCAGGCAGTCCGAAAGAGGAACTTAGAAGAGATAGCCATCATCAGGCTGACTTATGACCTTAACATCCTTGACAGGGAGGTCGATGAGGCCAAGAAACGTCTTGAGCATTTGCAGGCACAAGTCGCTGCCAAGTGGACTGCCATAATAGAGGCTCGCGACAGGGAGAGTGCCCTGATTCACCAGGTTGCAGATGCCGAACGGGTTCTCAAAAGGAAGTCTGATGAGGAGGAACAATGGCAAACTGCTCGAGGTAAGCTTCCTGGTGTGAGAGAAGGGGTACAGCCCACTCCAGCATCTCATGGCAGGTTCCTGAAGAAGCGTGCCTTGGAATCCTTGACGGATGAGGCTAAAAGTTTGCTTGGGGAGCTGAACTCTTGGCTGGAGACCATTTTTGATTGAGCTCCTGTATACAGAAACCATCCTTCTTTCTTCTTTTTTTTTGGTACCACTTGTATTTTTTTGGTACTCCTTTTTTTGTAGTGCTTGTGAACACTTTCTCTCTCTTTTTTTTTGGTACCACATGTATTTTTTGGTACTCTTTTCTCTTTTTTTTTTGTTATCCCTACGCTCACTTGAATCTTTTTGTGATAAAAGTAATTGCTAAATGGGATGCTCTTCTTTTTTTTGTTATCCCTACGCTCACTTGAATCTTTTTGTGATAAAAGTAATTGCTAAATGGGATGCTCTTTTTTTTTGTTATCCCTACGCTCACTTGAATCTTTTTGTGATAAAAGTAATTGCTAAATGAGATTTGATCAAAAGGTTGTCATTTTGTGAAAATCTTTTGTCAAGTGATTGTTTTGGCATGAAAGCCAGGTTTTTGTTTGTGGCATGGAAGCCAATTTTGGCATGAGAGCCAGCTTTTCTTGTGGCATTGATAGCCGAGTTTTTTTTTTTTTTTTTTTGTGTGGCATCTATAGCCAGTTTTGGTGGCATTGATAGCCGGTTTGTGGCATTGATAGCCTGTTTTGTTTTGGTGGCATTGATAGCCGGTTTTTTTTTGAAATCCAAGTTTTTTTTTTTTGTTTATGGCATTGATAGCCGGTTTTGTTTTGGTGGCATTTATAGCCTGTTTGTGGCATTTATAGCCTGTTTGTGGCATTTATAGCCTGTTTTATTTTCAAAAAATGAAAGTATCGACTAAAAGTCGCCTCCCTGCTGAATGTTCTTGCAAGTATCGATGGAATGTCGCATCCTTGCTCATTCGGTTGCGAGTATCGATGGAATGTCGCATCCTCGCGGATTTGGGTGCAAGTATCGATGGAATGTCGCATCCTTGCTTTTCAAAAATTTTGGTTTTGCGGGTACTGACTTGATGTCGTTTCCCCACGATTTTTGAAATTTGTGGTTTCCTCGAACCTTTGGGTTATGGATATCAACTGAAATGTTGCGTCTCCACAGTTTTTTAGGTTTTTTCGAACCTTTGAAATTTGGGTTGTGGATATCAACTGAAATGTTGCGTTTCCACGGTTTTGGATTTTGCAAGTATCGACGAAATGTCGCTTCCCTGCGTTTTGGAAGTGT
Source organism: Litsea cubeba (assembly GCA_012931725.1). Lineage (NCBI taxonomy): Eukaryota > Viridiplantae > Streptophyta > Magnoliopsida > Laurales > Lauraceae > Litsea > Litsea cubeba. Next base: position 88,293,813 of record CM022947.1, read on the forward strand.
CGAACGTGGTTCGCTTGCTTCCGATTTGTGCAAGTATCGACTAAGCGTCGCTTCCTCGCAGTTTTTGAAAAAACCATTTTTTTTGGTTTTAAAGACACGAGGGTCATGAGTTTTGACCTAAAACCATTTTGGCGGTAAAAGGCAGGGTGGACTAGGGTGGAAATCCCTGAATCCGGATTTTGTTTCAAACCATGAATTTTGGGTTCAAGGGTTGAAAATTTTGGTCAAGTTAGGGAAAGGTTCCTAAACTTGGATATATATATTTTTTTTTGAACAATGAAACGATGAAAGTAAGCATTGTTTTTTATTTCTAGAAATTTCAACATTTGATATGAAAATTCTAAAAAAGGGTGGGTTTAGCGAGCGTGTACCTGGAAACCGGTTTTGGCCGTACAGGCATTGCTCTTACCCCAGTTGGGTAAGTCTTCAAGGGTAGTACCGCTTTAAGAACTTGCCGTTGATGGGCAGCATACATCTGTCACCTTCCATGTTTAGGAGTGCGTATGCGCCGTTAGAGAAAACTATGTTTAGGAGTCCTATGTCTACGTGATTTAAACTATCCTACGTTCTGTTCTTTTCATCGCCCATGGCAAGCCTGTCGCCCCTACTTATAGGAAGAAGAAGGGCTCAGCCTCCGAAGGAAGTTATGGGGGCGAAGTCTCCCATGCGTTACTCGGGATGCACGACTGTTGACCAGCGATCCCTATGACGCCAAGTGGAGACATCCGTCCGTTTCCCTCATAGGCCGTGCCACCATGTTTATTACTATTTATGGTCTCCAGAATACGGAGAATCGACACAGACAGGTATGAGGACCGTTTGACTCTCTCTACCTCGGGGGTCACACGTCACAGTAAAGGCATTCAACACCATTCAATGCACATCCAGAAATGAAGGAGAAGCAATGCAGAGAAAGAATGCACAAGTAAAGAAGCCCGTCTTTCATTGAGTACTGAGAGTATTACAAGGCTAAGGAGCAAAAACATTACATGCATGAAGACAGAAATAAAAAGGAGTCCGGCTACTATGGTTTCGGCGACTCCACTAGGTCGATCACCGTATCAGCTGGACCAGTGGATTCGGCCGAAACCGTGACCTTGCTTGGAGCGTCGCTGGCAGAGGAGGCTTTGACCGATACCTCACCCGAACCAGGGGCAGAAGAGGTCTCGCCCTGAGGCACGGCCGAAGCGTCGCTGGCGACCGGGGCATCGCTCAAGACCGGGACAGCTGGGGCACTTTCGACTGCAGGAGCTTCAACTGGGGCGCTTTCGGCTACAGGAGCGGAGCTCGGCTCAAGAGCCGGGTCCGAGTACTTCGGCAGGTCCCGGTAGACAGGGTGATCTTCGGGGACCCCCGCACGTCTCAGTGCGGCCAGGCATCCTTCCTCGAACAGGATGGTGGTGATCTCCTCCACCTGCTTCTCATACAGCTCAGTGGCGTGATCCACCCCATCCTGGAAGGCGGACTGGGCCTCGGCCAGAAGAGAGGCCTTCTCCTTCTCCAGCTCGGCGTTCGCCGTCCTCAACTTTGCCGTTTCGGCGCGCCCAGCCAGCACTTCCCCGCGCAGCCTCGTCCCCTCAGCCGTCGATTCAGCCTTCAATCTTGCCAATTCCGACTCCAGCTCGGCGGTCTTCTTGTTCCTCGCCCATACCTCGCTTTTCAGATGATTGGCCTTCGACGTAAGTTCGGCGACATCAGCCAGAGCCGATGCTAGCCGAGCAGCCTCATCAGCGCTGGCCTTCTTCATCCCCTCCATTCCCTTCCGCGACTCTTCCAGCTCCTTCTTCGGCCTGTCTCTCTCGGACTCCAGCTGGGAGACCCTCGTCGCGTTCCTGTCGCTCCTTCCCACCACGGTCAGGAGCCTCTGCACGTTCTGCAAATGGAAAAAGTGGGTCAAATCGGGGCAGTCGAGCTGAATTACTTAAAGAAAAGCGCTGAAAACACTTACCAGGAGGTTGGCCTGGATCGCCGAAACCATCAGGCTCTCATCGTCGAACTTCTCGTGCGTCTCCATGTCTCGTGGCAGAGCACAGACCTTGGCGAGAGCCCCGATCACCTCGGCATTCCCCATCAGCCGGTCCTCGACGTTCAGAGGCTTACCGGGCTGAGTCTCCATCCTCGGCCTCCATGGCGCTGGGGCACTTCGGGGTCCGGAGGCCGATCCAGACCCTTGCCCCACCGAGATCGTCAGCTCGCGGGTCGCCCCGCCGGTCGGCTTGATGACCGGCGCACTCTTCTCAGTTGGAGCCTTGGCTCCGGGGGACCGCGCACGGGTCTTACCCTTCGGAGGATGTTCATCCCCCGTGTCCTTCTCCCCCGCCTTTGCCTTCTTCCTAGGTGGGGACCTCTCCCTCGGGCGCTCCGGCGAACGTCGCCGAACTCCCGCATTCGAAGCAGGAGCAGGAGCGGAAGTGTCGCCAGCACCTCCCGAGCTCGAAGCTGCTCGGGTGCTGGCAGAAGATGGCGTCGCAGAGGAAGAAGACCCCCGCCTGAACTTGGCCGCTAGGTCCTTGACGGCAGGCTCCCTCGACCTTCCCGCCATATCTTCTTCCTGATAAGAAGAATAAGCGTCTACTATCTGCCTCAGGTTCGCCGGCTCCGAACTGGAAGTGGACGCCTCGGACCCAGACGCGGCTCGGCTAGCGGCAGGATCGCTCAAGGGGATCCCGGCAGGTACAGCAAGGGAGACGGTTGGACGATCAGGATGCGCTTCGTCCACCTCGGGTACCCCGGTCCTCTGGTAGTGGCCGCGGTATCTCGGCGTGTATCCGAGCAGCTTCCAAGCCGACCTAGTCTCGTGCCCCTTGTACCTCTCGACCTTGTTGATGTCGTCGGGGGTTCCTCCTCCAGCCCTCACTCGCAGCTCGGCGTCGTCTCGCACCTGCCTCTGCATAACAAACGATAGAGGAGTTAGCTCGGCATCGTCGAAATCAAGCAAAGAAGATGAGTAAAAAGGAGCGATGTTTACTTGGGACTGTCCCGGGGCGGCGCGGGGACCGATAGCCTCCTACTTTCGCCGGCGCCGAACTCCCAGTCCCCCGAGATGCAGAAGAGGGCTTCTTCGGCATTCTTACTTGAATCTTCCAAGGCCAGGACGAAGCCTCTTCACTGCGGCTTCACCCGGAGATAATATTTCCCTTCCCCGGCCTTGCAGATATCATAGGTGTCCTCGATATCATGGACCCTAGGTCGGTCCCTAGAACCTCATTCAGCTTCGCCGTGCCCATGATGACCTTATAGCCATTGGGCATCAGCTGGCACGGGGTAAGGGACCAGGTACTGAGGCAAGCTCTAAGTAGAGGGTGCAGGGGGAATCTGACCCCGCCCTCGATCACAGAGATCAGAGGGAACGGCATCCAGCCGCCGGACCAGCGCATCGTGGCATAGTCGACGGAGTCTGCCGGCTTGAGCAGGACTCGCTCCGGAATATCAAAAGCGGCCCTAAATCTAGCTATTCCCTCTTCGGTGTCTAAACTGAACCTAGGGGTGCCCATGTCTAGAAAGAAGGGTACAGCAAAAGAAAAAACCCTAAAGGCTGCTAAACCCTAGGAAAAAGCTACACAGAGGCGTGAAGCAACTTACAGAGACAGAAGGGGCGACTCGAGTACAGATCCAGACACGCCCTATGGTCGTCCTCGCTAAAAGAAATCTCGAGCGGCAGAGCAGAAATCACAGATGAAGGCAAAGGCGAAAAGAGATCAGAAACAAGAAGGGAAGGAGACGACCCTCTTTATGGAAAACCAACCCTCGGCGCGCGCTGCTTTCGAAATTCGAAAGGGCGGATTTCGCGATCTGCGCCCGTTCTATCAATAAGACAGCACAATTAGTGAAAAGGCGACGCGTGTAACCGTCGACTCGCTTCCCAGTACAGATAGGACGGAGCATTCATTACTTCAGGACAATTGAAGCGACACCAGGCAATGACCGTCGCATCCCCAGGCGAGTCTTCTAGCTTTCAACCACTAAAGGCCAGGGCGCTTAAGAGATCAAAAGCTAGGGGGCAATTGTGTGGGGAGATTTCCAGAGCCGCAGGATTACGCTAATCACAGCCATCAGATGAGTTTAAGCACTCTCACGTGCCATCTGCGTGCCATCCATGTGGCACCAGGCTCACCCCAGCTGCCAGGACAGGAGGTCCGGCCGAAGTCAAGCAGCTCCGAGCCACTAGCGCCGAGCTCGGCCATCTCGGCAGAAAGCTCCACCTCGGCTGAAAGAGCCGGGACGGGAGCCGAAGTAAGAAAGAACCTCCGCTTGCGCCCCTCGCCCCCTCCACGTCATCAAGCACGTGGAGGAGCAGGGGCGCGAGCTAGCAGGACAGATGCGACATCCAGCCGCTCACAATCTTCGCCAGGTCACTGACATGGCGGCATCCAGCGTCTGAGGCCACATCAGGGCAGGGCCGAGGGCGGATCCGATGGTACCCCTACCGCCAAAGGCGTCCAACACGATCTGGCCCAACAAGACGCGCATTAAATGCGACGTGGCTGATCCGACGCGCATTTAATGCAGAGTGGGCTAGATTGGACCGCATTAATTGCAACGTGGGCTGATAATGACTTCCCATCGAATCATGAGACCCATGCCAAGATATCGTCCAAGATATCTTCCAAATCGTCTATAAAAAGGACTGTATTTCACATGCAAGGTACGCAACATATACACTCGAGAGCTGTTACTTTGCCTCTCTTCTTCTTCTCCTCCCATTGTTTTAGTTCCTTCACTGACTTTGGCATCGGAGAGCCTTGCGCCGCCCAGGCCAGGGTCCTCTGACCGTGTGTTCTTCTCTTTCAGGCTTTCGGACGGTACCCCAGTCATCACCATTGTTGGATAAGTCCTCTAAGGCTCCCCAGTTATTGCGGGTCATTATTTTCTGCACCTACATTAAGTATGATGAAATAAACAAACTCAAATGGCTAAATGTCTCTCCATTTAAAATAAACCCATGCAACTTGATTGCACCATGGCAGAATCTAAACGACAAGACCACATGGCAAACGTTTAAAGTCGTTTATACAAATGCATGCATGGAAGTTTTATGTAAAGCTGTGTCATGTGATTCAAGTGGTGCTAGAGGGAAAAGGGATTCAACACAAGGAAAATAAGAAGGCCAACTATCTCAGTACTAGATGAGGCCAGTTAAAGGAGCCAACAGACATGGGTCAAGCCTAGATTTGCCTAACCGCAGTCCACTAACACTTGACTCAAGACTAATCAGCCTAAATCACACCTGAACTTTAGCAGCAATAACCTTAATTGAATCCGACCCAATTCTTTGTTAAACTAGATTAAAGCGGGAGCTAAACAATCAGCTCCACCAGATTAAACTAGCCTTAAAGTCTAATTTCAAACCTATCGATGATATAGTCTGCCTGATTTGGATGCATTCGGATAGGTCCCAAGAGGAGCCTGCAATATTGTGGTCAGGTCTTTAATAAATGTGTTTATTTTCATGTTAATCCATTCTTTCTATTTGATTACCAAACTAATGTGAACCTGAAGGGTTGAGGCTAACCTGTAAACTTCTATGTCAGGTTTGGGTTGCAGTTTCGGCCAAAAAATGGTGGGATGTGGATAGAACCCATATTCAACTGGGCCTTGGCTATTGTACATCAATTCTATTTCTTCTTCTTTTTTTTTCAAAGGGTCATGACCTTACAAGTGAAAAGAACAAATTAATGAGATCACCATCATCTACATTGAGATAATTTAGCTTTTCAATCTGACATTGAGGGAAGAACAAAAGAAGGCCATCTCTAACTGACTAATTCCTTTGAATTTAGGAATTTGGTTCTTTGATTGATATACAGAGGGAAATTACTCCATGACTTGATTATTTAAAAAAATGAATGACTTGATTTCTTCTACTTAAAACAATTTCCATTCAGTTTATGACTTAAGCAAACTGATCAGTGAATTGTTGCAAATGTAAAAAATATGAGGAATAATCAATAATCACTTCCTTTATATTACCTATTCTCTCAAACGTCTTTCTATGACTAATTTGCTTCATTTGGGTTTTGTCATTCTTTTCTTGATTCCCTCTTTTTGAGAGAGAGAGAGAGAATCATATCAATACTTGCTATTGGCTCAAAACAAGACTCGGTAGATGTGTAATTCTCACTTGGAGCTCATTTTAATTTGGTCATAAACCGTTATACTAATTTAAAAAATCATAAAAGGCCTAAATGAAATATGTATATAATTTTAAACTTAAATATACAATTTTTTTTCACGGTTTTTAACTTGACAAAATGATTTTTAATGGTTTTTACAGATACGGTTCGGTTACGGTTTTTAACGGTTAACTGGATTCGGTTTTTAACGGTTTTTCCGGATTCGGTTACAGTTACGGTTTTTAAAATCGAAAACCATAATTCACAGTTCGGTTAACGGTTCTCCCAAAATGAACGGTTAACCGAACCGTTACACTCCTAGTTGTTTTGTGCCCTTCTGTATTTCTTTAATGAATCTTCCCTTTCTACCAATAATAATGATGATGATGATAATATAAAATAAAGGATTATTATTTTAAGTTGACATACCAAGAGCTATTAATAAAAAGCCCTGCTCATGATTCTCTTCTATTAGGCCATGAAATGAAGAACGGATGAATGACATTTGCTTATTGTTGGGTCTCTTGACACCAATTGTCACGTCCCCAAAATACAACCAAGGGATAACGTGAAAAATAAAAATAAACATTCAATTTTCTGTGTTTAATGCAACACAAACTCCCAAATATGGACCCACAATTTCAAAACACGATGAGTCATATTAAAATACTAGTACATTGCCCGTGCCTTAAGGCATGGCGCACCATTTTTATACAAAATAAGAATATTTAAATTTATATTTCAAAGTTACAATTTGCTGGATGGATGAAGGGAGATGCTGGTGTACAAGTGGGTGCACGGGTGTGTGGTGTGCAGGGAGAGTGCAGTGATGGTGGTGACAATGTGCAGGCAGAGAGGTGAAGTAGTGACAGGGAAGAAGAAAGGAGAGGAAGGAGAAAAGAAAAGAAAAAAAATAAAGGAAAAGAATGAGGGAGAAAGAAGGAGATGGAGAAGTTGGCGTTTGTGCAGGTGAAGGGGGCCGTAGGCTAATGTGGGTGCGCATGCTAGGAGGAGAGAGGGAGAGAGAGAGAAGAGAGAGGGAGAAAGAAAAGAGAGATAACAGGGAAAGAAGAGCAGAGGAAGAAGCAGAGAGTAGAGAAATAGAGCCAAGGGAGAGGGAAGTGAGAGGGAGCGAGAGAGAGGAGGGTAATGGAGGGCATAGAGGTGGTGAGGAAGGGAGAGAGAGGGAAGAGGGCGAAGAGAGCAGGCTCAGTTTGTGCAGTGGGACAATAAAAATAATGATAAAAGGTAAATAAATAAATTTTTTCAGGGATGATACCATTTGGGACAATATAGCTGCACATGTTTAGTCAACATCCAAAACTCATTTATGTAATACAAAACCAATGTGACCCTAATTTGTGATTTCCTATTTTCAGAATTTCTTACTATATATCATGGATATCTAGGTTGATGGACTGCAATTTGAATGCAGTTTAAAGTTGTGAATCATTGACAGCAAGAAACACAATAATCCAGGTTTGTAAGGGTATAATTAGATAACTTTGGAGCACTCGTTTTCAATTTTTACTGCAACATTATCTTGGTAGGGAGTCTAAATTAGAGACGATCAGATATAGATAGAGAGACTAAATGGAGGAATCAATTTTACCTTTATTGCCCTTGGAAGAAATGCTGCAGAATGAAGAATCTCCGCTGGGAAGAGACCCGTGGGTTGAGTTTTCTTGGCTTGTTTCCCCACCACTCAAATCCGATGGCTTATCATCTTTTCACAATTCTCAATTGAGTCCTAAACAAAGATAAAAACTGAAATTACTATGACCCCAAAAAGGAAAAACAATCAATAGTTAAACCCAACAACAAGGAAATCACATATCAACCAACCCCTTGGCAGTCTTTCTGTGCAAACGTATAACATAATCTTAAAAAAAATCTCTCTCAGAGTAAAGAAGTCCTTGAAAAAAAAAAAACAGAGAGAGATAGATTACCTTCAGTACTTCCAAAGTCTGAGGAATACTATCAATACCTTTCCAAGAATACTGATTCTTCGCCTTCCTCGAAACCACCTGATACAATCAACGCCGCCTTATAAAGAGAGCCAAAAAAAAAAAAGATCCAACAAAACAAATGATCAAAATATACGAAAATGATCATACCCCAACGCTTTCGAGTACATTCACAATATCACAGATCCGTCTCCGCTCAACACCTGAAAAAACTCAGCCGCAATCCAAAACTCACAAAATCAAAATCAGAAAAACAAAAATTATGAAATGAAGTGAAGTGAAGACAGATCAGACATCCAAATGAGAACCTAATTGGACAGCAGCTTCATCAAGCCCAATAGATTCAATTCCTTCTCAATCATACAACTTTAAAAAACTGCCACAACAATTCAATCAGATTCAAACCATCCAAACAAACAAGAAAAGAGAGGGGGTGGAGATTGGGATAAAGAAAAAAAATAATCAAAGATCTTGATTACTTAGTGCAGAGGAGTCCAAGGGATTTCTGCTTTTTGTTATAGGTAAGATGACTTGTTAGAGAAGAAGATGCCATTATTCTTCTTCTTGTTCTTTGATGGGATGAGGGTTTTGGTTCTTATAGTTTTCAGGGTTTTGGGTAGATAAAGGGAGGGAAAAAGGGGACTTGAATCTGGTAGGGGAGGAAAGAAAAATGAACTGAGACCGTTAAAAAGTGAGGTTTTCTTATATGGGATTGGCGGGCTTTTGATCACCAAACAACATATGGAGTATAGTCTTCCACAATCACAGCTCTTATCCTTGTTATCAATATATATATATATATATAAATAAAAAGGAAGAAGCCAAATTAGATGCCATAATTGTTTACAAACAAGCCATAAGTGTTTACGAAAAAATTTAAAAGACTATAGATACCTTATTAGTCAGCCATTGTCTTAAGCTGGTTGCATTGATCCTTTTAAGCTCCAAAGATTATCGATCTCGGGCTACAAATGAACGAAATGTTTGCATTAGGCAGGTTTTTCTCTAAGGAGTGATATGGTAATAGAAGAAGACAAAATTGTAATACTGTGCAATCTACTGTACCTAGTTTGATACGGCATACTACAACAGAACTTCAGGGTAAACAATATTGGTAGTGGAATCTGTTCCATCTTCGGCGAGAAGGATAATTATATGGTCAAAAGACATGCACCTCGATAATGCCACATAAAATTGCCCATGACTAAAAATAGGTGTACGCAGATCGACCCCAACAAATTTCACAGATTGTCCTTGTGATTTTTTAATAGTCATGGCATATGCCAATCGAATTGGAAATTTTCGCCTTGTCATATGAAAAGGAAAATCTGAAGATAACGGTGTTAAGGATATTCTGGCTATGAATGCCAATTTTCCAAAATCTTCTCCAGTTAGAATCTTGACTTCAATAATACGGGAGCCGCATCTGACAACCATCATCCTTGTGCCATTACAAAGTCCATCCTTTGGGGAAATATTTCTCAATAATATTATGGGACAACCTACCTTCATCTCCAGTTTAAAAGGCGGTAGCCCAATAGGATCCAATGAGTTTAGATACTCATTGGGATACCGGTTAGTGATGGTTCTATCCATTCCGTCATCATCTGACATCTTATCTGCAGCCAAATAAGTATAGATATTACCCGGAAAAATATCTAGTGCAGTACGATTTATAGCATTCACGTCATCATTTCGAGCGGAGAGAATTGTGAGTTCAAGTAAATATGTCGGGGTTGACGTATCTGCCACATTCAATTGGGGATATACTGTTGACAATAATTCATTCAGATCTCGACACTTACGTATTGCCGATGGAAGGCTACCACTTCTTGAGGATTTGTTCCAACCTACAATATTAAATTGAAAATCAATGATCAAACAAAATTGCTAAGAATTTTGTTTGATTAAAAAAATGATTAATTAAAAAAACTATATAATGCAATATTACCTCCATCAAGAATTCTGCAAAAGCAGCATCTCGAGGATTTGTTATGTTTAATCGCATGTTCAAATTCAATGTTAGGACACATATATCATCCCACAGATGAGAACGTCTAAGTGATGCGCTAACAATTTCCCCACGAACTCCTTTAGGTACAATTGGTAAAATTTGACAAAAATTACCCCCAAGAACTACGGTAGTGCCCCCAAATGGCTTAGGATTATCACGAATGTCACGTAATGTACGATCAACTGCTTCGACACAATACCTATGTTGCATGGGTACTTCATCCCATATTATCAGCTTTGCCTCTCTTAATAACTCTGCCTGTAAAGACTGCTTGGTTAACCCTCAAATTGAAGTTTCTAACACATCTAATGGGATGGCAAACATTAAATGTGCAGCACGACCTCCTTCCAATAGCAGCGATGCAATTCGGATGACGCCACAGTAATCACTATATGCCCGAGACTACGACACTTTTGTGCAATTGTGTTGTACAAAAACGTCTTTCCCATACCGGCACCCCTATTCAAAAAGAAGGTAGTTCCTTTATTTTCAAAGTTAGAACTCATAATGGCATCATAAGCATTGCGTTGTCCACTGTTAAGGCGACTAATATTAGTATCTGTATCTGCCTGTTGTGCATGTATTTGAAATTGTCGATGTTCTAAAATCAATCTATTACCAACAACATTGCTCCAATTTTCAATAGGCTGCAGCATAGGTGGAAAATCAAGTAAACTCTTACCTGTTTCTTCAAGCATATGATTTAGAAGATATAGACCATAATCTTTGATTTGAGCCTCAGTTGGATTAGGTATGGCAAATAATGTGCGGAGTTTGTGCGCTAGATCATCACATATATTTAAAGAAAATCGTTCCCATAATTCTAATGGTTGCAATGGTGAGCATTGTGTGAGAATAATACAAAATAATCTCCTCAACTGATATCCAGTCTTCATTATTACAGCCTCTTCAAGACAATGAACCCACTCATCGTCATCTTCCAAAAGCCCTCTAGCAACACATGCTAATTTGAAAGTTTCGTATACAACATTGTCCATTGTGCGTAAGCTTTCGTAGGAGTTTGGTCCTTTGACAACAGTTAGTAGCAAATGAAGATAAAATTTCTCACCGCAATTAGGGCTGGCAAAGTACATTCTTTCAATTACGTGTGTTAGTTTTATGGACTCAATCCAGTAGATGATATAATAAATTGATTAATTTCTTTATTTATCAGTATATTCATGCTTTCCTTTCATGAGATGAATGGTGATTTATTACTTGCACATAACCAATACGAATGACATGATGGTTCATGAGATGAACCGGGGTCCACAAGTATATTAGATGTAATACATGTGTATGGATGAGATCCACATACGGGAGACATGTATGACAAATCTTATACTTAAATATTATCACAACCAGTGATGAGACTGGACATCTCATACTGATAAGGTTGCAGTACTTTGATCACTATGAGATAGTGTGATTTGTCTCGATCATCAGAATGGAAGATTCTGGATCATAGTGCTGGTACATTGGATGTATTGAAGGACCATGAGAAGCACCTTATAAACACTGTCTTTATTTTAAGGTCTGCTCTCATAATTCCCTAGCAATAGGCTCTCAATCCTGAGACATTAATGAACTCAAGTTTCTATCTATTCATTTGCTTTGAGTCACCAATGAGTGAGGCCAACTGTAGGTCAACACCTCAGTGATTTGGGTACATGGTAGTAGAGCTGTGGGAACATTCAATGGTCAAAATGGAATCTATCTCTAATATCCCCTTGTGCCAATTAATGGATTTATCATTGGTAAGTGCGCACCCATTCCGATTAAGAGTTAATTGGAAAGGTACCTATTGATCATTATAAGTAATTGGGGCTCAAGGATAATAAGATATGGATCTATTTTGGAAGACAGGTCCAATTGATCCATGGATATTGATAGAGGGGTCTACTTGTGATAATGTGGAAGTTTAGGGTCTTCTATGTAATATTCCTAAGACTGGAGTTCAATTGTATTTATATAGTGGAGTTATTTGCAATTAACTGTGGGCCCGGATTACACATGAGATGTAGGGTCGCGAATCCCAGTTGGAGCCAGCTTTCTAAGGAATCCCTAGTGGTCCCCACGCTAGCCCAATTATTAGAAAGTATCTAATTCTAGTTGAACTCTAAAAGGAAAGTTACTATTTCTATTTGAAGTGAGACTTCTAATAGTGGTAATAGTAGACTTACTAATTTTAGTAGAAGTGAGACTTCTATTTTAATTAGAAAGGAATTGGAAAGTTACTAATCATATTTGAAGTGAGACTTCTAATTATGATGTGGTAAGTCACTAATTAATGGAAGTAAGACTTCTATTGTAATTAGTAAAGAAGAGACAACTTGCAAAAGTTATAAATAGACAAGAGGATGCCTTGGACGTCCATGCTTGCTCCTTCCATTGAGATTCACGCCCAAGGCTCTCTAAGTGCAAGTATTGCACGAGCTCTTCTCCTCTTCCCTCTTCTAGTTCTCTTTCTAGTTCCTCCTTTGAGTTCCTAGTAGTTTTCTCTTGGAGATCCCACCATCTTCTTGAGAAAAGGAGAATCTAATACAGGTCATAGCGTGGAAGATCAAGAGGTCTTGAAGATCCCTATTTGATTAGTGAAAGCATTTCATCATCAAAGAAAGACGCAACTCCTCCATTAGAGCACAACCGAGCTCCAAAGGTATAATCCACTTCCTTGCATGTTGTAGATTATTATGGATGCTTGTTAGTTGCTGTTTCTATCTTCTAGATAGATTGTATTTACTGATCATGATGACTGAGATTGAGGACATGGATCTTCGATTGGGTTTTATAGCCTTCTGGATAGTTGATCCCTGCGTCAAGTGAGTCAAAAGTTTTGAAACCTATCCTAGAGGCCCACCCTATTTCCAACAACGTGTCCACTCTTCCTTAGGTTCCACACATTATTTTTCCCGTCCCAAACAAAGTATTGCATAAATTCTTGATAAGTGTAAGGGGTAGAATTTGGGTTGGAAGCATACCAAGAAAACAACCCAGATAGAGTTGACCTCTCTAATGCTGCTCTAGCAATAATATCTTCTAAAGGCTCCATGAGATTGAAATTAACACGATGCATTCAAGGTAAATGGAATGCAAGTCGTACAACTGCTGGCACCTCTTCATGCATATGATGACCAAATATTCGCTAAGTAGCTTCTGGCAGTCCAATATACCTTCCATCAAGGTATTGTTTAATTTCATTTACCGATCCCAACACCATCGTTGCCCGATCATAGCCCTTGTAGATGTACTTGTGAATGTATTTTACACATCTTATTCCAGCACAAACTTCTACATTAATATGGCAATTGAACAGTTTGGACAGATGAAGATTGTACGGCACAACATCCCTACTATCAACTTCTTGCCTCCTGGCAATGTACAATTTCCCGTCATTCCGACGGCAATAGATGGGATATCCGTCTTCGTCCATGGTCGTTGATTCTGCAAAGTCCTGAGGGTACCTTTTAGTGCATTTTCCATTTTCCATGCAAGCTGCTTGGGGATTTTGAGCACCACATGGTCCATGTACCATACAAACCTTGATCGATTCAAAAAGTTCAGGATCATCTTCTGGATTTGGAAATTCAACAACACAAACTAATTTGTCAACTTGAGCGCACGTACGAATTTACTCCTGACCTTTAAGAAAGAACAGGGCATGGATATGTGGCAGACCACATTTTTTAAATTCAATTGTGAACACATGGGAAACTTTGTGACCAAATACTTTATTTTTTTCTATCTCTTTCATCAAAGCTTTTCTCTTGGCAGATACCTAGAACAAGATCTCCCTCTACGTTTTGGGCCAAATGGTCCCCCCTGATCTAGAACCACTTTCTTTTCCCTCGAGTTTCTTTCTTTGCTTGGAGGCTGTTGCATGGAAAAAACCCTTCCTAAGACAGGGCTCAAGCATCCGGTTTCAGCCTAGCCTCCCGCTGCTGTCTATGTAAGTCCGAGCTAGAAACCACTCCTCACTTGTTCTTCCACTATGCTTTTGCCTCTTCCATCTAGAGATGGATCCTTCAAGCATATGAAGTCTCCCTGGTAGGACCCTTATCTCCTTCAAAGCTCTGGTTTGTCTTCTCCAACAACAGTGATAGCTTGGCTTGCAAAGGGGTAGCCTCCATCTTTTTCTCTACTTCTTTTGCTATATGAAAAGGTAGGAATGACCATATCTACAGAAACACCAGAGTCTCAGACAAAGGTCACAGAATACCTATCAAAGATTCTCTTAGCATCTCTCAGGATAGGAAAATCTTTTTCTGGAAGACTTCTGCAAGCTTTCTGTAATTTTTTGTCTACCCTCCCTTAATTTTGTTAGGGAGCTCTGGCTTTATTCTTTTTTTTCTCTTTCTTTGTTAGCTTGGTGGTAGCTTGGCTCCCCTTTTGGGTTGTATAGCTTTTGCTCCCCCTCTTTTTGGGTTGTATAGCATTTTTGGGCCGTATAGCTCCCCCCCCCCCATTTCTAATACAATTAGCCTTTAGCAAAAAATCAAAGCTTTTCTCTTTAACTCGAAGACAGGGGCAACCAAATCAGGACGATGAACAACCGTTTGATGCAGCAATAGAGCTGAAGTTATTTCCGGCCATTTAGGATTTCCAGTCATGGTGAGAAAAATATCAGGGTGATATTTGTATCTCGTGATAGCCATTGAATCTTGAAATATCTCAAACATATATCTAGGACTGTAAGTAAACGAAGATGGCAAAATAAACCTTTGACCAATTTGATTAGGGTTCAAGTCATCAGGACCAATATCAGTCAAATCTTAGTATAGAGATGAACGAAGTTTTTCTTGATTAAGCTTATAGTATGTCAATCGATTTTGCTCTGTTGCTACCCACGCATCCACCAAGAACTCTTGAAACAATTTTCCTCCTCTCAAAATCGTTGAATACTCCGTTGGTCGCTCAAATAAACGATGACTATAGAAATCCATCTGAGTTAGTCGTTCAGCCGCAGGCCGACAATCTTTAATATCCCATTGCTTCATCTCAGGTTCCCATCCAAGTTCACCATGTGGGAATAGTAAAACATAGTGTAACGGCAAATATGCTGGGTGACATTCTTTAATTCGCATTAACTGATTATCTCCTCTTAAATATAAGATAATATCTCTCATGCCACTGGCGCTAGATCCATCCCCTAGTATAATTACTGCAATTTCATCAGCTGTTGGTAAATTATATCGTCGCCGATCTTTTGAAGAACTGTAGTGAAGATGGGCAGGTAAAGTTTGTCCAGCCACATCCAGTTGATCAAGAATTGCATATGCCTGACGAAATTTATCCACAAATGGATTGGCTTGCAACAAAGTTTCTTGAATTGTTTTAAGAACATCCCTTCTCAACTGCTTATTTCTACGACCATGAACTTCCAAAGATGAAACAGAATCATAAATATACAACTAAGCATATGATGCATCCTTTCCTTGAGGTGGCAGTAGTGAACCTGCTCGATGTCGAAGTTCACCATGGATAGTGAAAGATGTAGGACCCTTTTCAGTAAGTACTCTTGGATCTAATGTGGCACCAAGACTGGTAAAAGCATTGGTTGCATTGTACACTCGAGCATGTGTTCGAAATGACTTTGATCTATCATCATTCCTATCAAACAGTGCTCAAAGTGGTGGAGGGGGTGTAATAAGCATATGTAGCCTTATCTTTCCTTGTAGACAGCAAGTGCCAAATAAGGGACGACTTCTAGAAGATCTTGTCAATCTCTCATCCATCCAATGTAGGGCTGAACAATGAGGGCATATAATATCCATCCTGCCAAGATAATGCCTTTCTAAACTTATGTGAGGTATTCCAGGTCCCTCTGAACTCATAGGCTCTTCCAATTCATCATCCAGTTCTTCGTCACAACATAGTTCCACTTGGTCGTTAAGAGTAGACCAATCAAAATTAACTAAGATTTAGTTATAAAAAATGGGTATATCTAAAATATAAAAATCTAGGAGATGCAATTCATCCAAAAAAAAAGTCTTACCAATTCGTTTGTAGAGGGGAAGATGTGCTTGGCATGAGGGACAAAGACGTAGTACTTTGTGGGACCCTTTGTCGCTTTTCTACATATTGTATTATCATTGATCCATGTCCGTAGTAGTTAAGAGGACGACGACTGGTTGTTACAGAAGGAGACCTCGCATATGGTACCGATTGAACACATTTGTTAGTTCGCTCTACCTGCGACCGTTGTCTCAATTGATAAGCGCTACCTTGCTTTAGATTTATGTCTTGGTCTCGTCGTGCGCGTTGGGCCAATGTTGCTTTTGATATCATATTACTGCTGGTTACCTAGAACATCAATAACATTTATTCAACTAAATATATTTATTTTTAATTTTTATTGATTGGATAGGGTATCAATGTTTGGTTATTACTTTCATGGGCTATATATAAAGAGTATGAAGTACCTTACAAATATGGATGGGAGTCACATTTTGATCTTCCCGGATTACAACTCCAACATTTCTATCTCGTAGTGGCTCAATCTATAAATGGAGAATTTTAAAGTAAATAAAATAAGAGACATACAATAATAGAGGTAAAAAATTCATAAAATTCTTATGCTTGTATCCCTATGAAGTCGTTCTCGTTCCCATCGTGCACGTTGTGCTATTGTTACTTTTGATATATCTCTGCTAGCTTGTGTCTAAAGTATGATAGAAGAAACTCTTATGTCATGATTATGTTCGCAATAAGAGTACTACCGAAGCACTAATAGCACATGCATAAAAATAGTGGCCTCAAGTTAGTCGACTCGTTTTTTTTTTTTGTTGTTCAAATGAAAGATAGAATATACCTATGAGTTTTCCTTTCCGTTGCCTATATACGTGGCCTTTCCTTTCCTAGCCATTGCTTCTACTAATACTGGCATTACCTATTAAAAAATACATAAAATGTATTAGGGGTAATAGATAGGGTTTGTATAAAACTCGTAGTTGTATGGAGACTTACCTCGTGAACATGGACGTTAATGTTGTTGTCTCGGAGAGGTTGTCCCATCTTCATAAAAAGCCAATTGAAAACAAAAATTACAAAAAAACATGGGTTAGAATATTTAGATATTCAAAAATGATTTTGTTTCATAAGATTCTTACACTTGTATCTATTGGCAAGTGTTGTTCTCGTCGTGCACGTTGCGCAATTGCTGTTTTTGATATCTCTTTACCAATTTGTGCCTAAAGTGTGTGCTGAAGCAAATCTTATGAGTCTGCACACATCGGTGATCAGCCGTCCAATTACAACTGCAGTCGTTCTAATATGACCTAATTAATATACATATATATACATATCATAGTAGAATAGACCTATTGATCCTGTAAAGCTCTGACACAGAAACCTAAGTCAAAGTGAAGGGCTGGCTGCACAATAATCCACAATTGAATACCAATCAAACCATTCGAATAAACCTCCACAATATCTCAATCAATTACCAAGCCACATCACGGTCCATATCCAATCCATATAGGGTATGCAGCTAATAGACCAACATCAATCTCAATCATGTATGCAAACCCGAAGGTCAAAGGATAACTCACAAGCCAATCCTAAAGTCAAACATAAGGTCTCATACCCAACAACCATAGGAATCTCTATATAGATAAAGGATCAACACATCCCTTCTCAATCAATGGTGCATAGACCCAATTAAGGATTTTCCAATAAAGATGGATTGAGCTTGAATCCATTAGGATTTCCCCGAGGTAATACCAGGCACTAAACTCCACGTTAGTAAGATACCGTTTGCCTGGATGATATTTACTTGGTCCAAATGATCCAATTAATAAAGTTCAAAAATATAAATTTAACACATTAAAAACCAAAGATATCATTTAATATTAATTTACAAATAATAATGATAAATCACAATCTTAATTTATAATTTTAGAAAAACCTGAGGTCCTCATCCCAAACATTTTTCACAATAAACCAAAGGGTCTAATTTGGGTTCATTAAAGGCTAAAGGTCCATTTTCTAAAATATAGAAACTCAAGAGGGCAAGGTGAATAATTTAACAAACTTAAGGCACATGGCAGGTTGCATCATGCCAAGTCACCACCACTCTTTCCCCTCCTTTATTTCCCAACATATCAGGTCACTAAGTCCATCACTCATCAGGTCACTGGGTCATCTCCATTCTCTCACCTTTTTTCCCATGCATGGCAGGTCATCAGGTAACCTGTCATCAAGTCATCAGGTAATCACCACTCTCCCTCCTTCATTCTTTTCTTTTGTTTCCACTATAGGTACAGGTCCAAACCTCCCGCACAGAACCCTGTCCAAACGAGGTGCTTCACGCCTGCAGCAACAGGGTGGCTGGATAGTGAGCCCCACTTATCAAGAACCTTGGATGGATTTGTCCTCTAGGGTCGCCCGACCATACACGGCAAAGTGATCGGGCCATATTTGTGATCAGATTCCCTAATGAGTCTCGCCACTGCATGTTGTCCAAATAAAAACTCCTAACTGCAACTACGCCCCAGGTTCTTAGAACCAATAGTTGGTGGGCCAGATGGGTCCCACTCCTCACGGGTCCACCACCTCTAAGGTCACCCGTTGGTCCACTACCGAATCTACGGTCCTGATCAAACATCAGTGGGGTCCACCTGGGTCCCACAGTCAATACAGTAACAGGTCTCATGGTTCTGCATCCGGAAACTTGTGACAAGTTCGATCCTCGTTGGTGGATTGGGTGGGTCAACGGTTGTCGATCACGTCCCCCGAACCCGATTAAAGAATAAACCGGATCCGGAGAGTGAATTTTAGGACTAATTAAAATTTTATCCTTTGGGCCCACGGATCGTAAGTCTGCGGCGAGGATATAATATTTCAAACCTCATGTAGTACAACAATGTAGAGTTCATACAACTCTAGGCATATGGAATATCAAGCAATGAATAATAATTCTCATTGAATATTTAAGTTGTAAGAAAGATATGAATAAAAACTAACCAAAAATTTAAGATTATTTATTACATTGGCCAACTCAATAAACAAGGCAAATAAAAGAAATGAGTCAATGAAGTAAAGGTCCAACGCGAGAAATAATAAAAGAATAATCTAAATAAAGACCCATGTAAATCTCTTTCGTGCCGGAAGTAATGACGCTACTCTACGTCATCAGCACGCCACTCTCGTGCCTCCTCTGCTGGTTGGAGATCCTCTGGGATCTCTTCACCGGCCTGCTCCCTGTAATAGTAGAAGTCACCTGATGTGTCTGCACACCAAGAAACAGAGTCAACGACATGTTGAGCAATAGATAAGCAAAGCATAATAAACATGACATGCATCAAGTATAGTATAATAACAGGTATGATAATCATGTGAATATAAGGATCGAAGCTAGGCATAAAGCAAGAATATTAATCAACATAAACAATAAAAGAATCCTAGCAATCATCTAGCAATAACCACTATCCATGCAATACAAGACAAGAAACAAGAGGGAGACTCCGAGGTGTTAGGGATTTTGTATATTGCAATTTGATGGATGCATTATCATTTTAGCATCTCATGATTTTTCACACAAGCATTGAGTTAAATATCTTGAAATCTGATTTTCTACATGCATTGTTTTTAAATATTGTAAATCTTATAGTTTGTGCATGTTTTGGATTTAAATCTTGGATGCATTTGTTTTTTAAAAGAATTTTTACAAATCAAGCTAGCCTATGTTTCAAAGTTTCAAATTATATTTGGCTTTTTATGTTTCATGATTTTAAAAGCTCTTAGTTGATTTAAAATCATGTTTCCAAGCTTGGTTTAATGGCCCAAAAATCCCCATAAAGAATCACTTTAAAAAATGCAAAAGTTGGGATTTTTTGTCTCAGGCTGTCGGTCAACCGACGTCAAGCTGTCGGTTAACCTACAGTGGAACCGAGGCCAACCAAGACCTCTGTCGGTCCCATTTCCAGAGAGCTACAAATTTTAGATTTTCTCTGTCGGTTCAGGTCTCGGTTCATGTCGGTTCAGGTGTCGGTTCGCTTGTCGGTTCATGTCGGCTGACCCACACCTGCACAACGGTAAATTTCTTGACCGTTGGAATCTGACCGTTGAGGTGTCGGTCGACCGACACCAACCTGTCGGTCGACCGACAGGTAGCCATTTGAACACTTTTTCTATAAAAGTGAGTTCATTCCTTAGCCATTTTTGACGATCTTTGAAGCCCTTCTTGAGGTATTTTGAGGCAAAAGAAAGGGGATCAAGCTAAGGAAGGCTAATGGTCATTAAGGAAAGCTAAAGCTTGGATTAATGAAGTTAAACCACCAAGTAAGCTTTGTCTTTTATTAATCATTGTTTTATGCTTTGTTAAACTATATATTGGTAAATGATTTTAGCATATAAACTATGATGTGTTGAATCCTCTACTTCCTTAATCTTTGATTTAAGTCATAGGATTCTTAACCTTGATTTCAAAACAAGTTTGTTTTATAAACTTTGTTAATCATGCATTGCCAAAATCTTTGATTTCTTTTATGTCATGATTCATTAACTTGTTTTGAATCTTTCCTTGTTGTTTTCATTCATTTAAACCTTTGTTGAATTAGTTTGGTTTTAAAAACAACATTGCACATGCATCACATGTTTAGACTAAATTAATTTCAAACAACTTGTGAACCCTTGTTTTTCTTATCTTCTACAAGTTTGTATTTGGTACATGTGATTTGCATATTACTTCAATCATATCTTTTTATGTGCATTAAACTTTTAAATGCTTTTAGCATAAATTGATTGAGCTTTCATTTTCAGCTTGATTGAAGTATTCACACACACACTTCATGAGCATTCATCTTTGCATTACTTAGAGTGTTGTGTGAGTTAGCTTTACACTTTCATATTCGCCTATTTAAGAGGTAATTAAATTAAGCTTAAATTGTAATCTCTTAGAGTGTTTTGTGAAGACACTTTCTTTGAGAGAAATCATTTGCTTGTAAGGTTATTGCATAGCCATATAAAAGTATTGTGTATAGGTTGTTGTTTAGCCTAGAAAAATAACATTGTAAGGTTATTGCTTATCCTTGGAAAGCATATTGTAGAAGTTATTGCTTAGCCTTTTGAAAAGCATATTAGTGGAAATCCGGTGGGGTGTTGAGTCACAAGCCGGTAGTGGATGTAGGCATTGAGGCCGAACCACTATAAATCCTTGTGTAGTAGTGATTGATTTGTGGTGATTGTTTTGTTTAAGCTTCCGCATTTTATATGTTAATCATCACATGTGACTAGTTTATTTTAAAGAAATTAAAATTGGCCATAATTAGTCATTAAGTGTAGATCACCCTATTCACCCCCCCTCTAAGGTATGATCCCTCGGACTTTCAATTGGTATCAGAGCCAAGTTACTCCATTTAGGGCTTAAACACCCGGAGTTGATCCTCTCTATCTAGATCCTTAGGTTAGAACCCTAGTAATGTTTTTCTATGAAAATCATAAGAATGGATTCCACTAGTTTAGACTTTGTAGATTCTTTGGTAGATTCTTCTAGACCCCTCTTTCTTCCCACTATTGGAGATTCAAACAATGAATTTAAAGAATCTGAATTTGAATTAAAAGAGGAAGAAAATGATGAAAATGATAATGACATTGAAGAAGCTTATGAGGATTTGTGCACATTATCCTCAGAGCTTTCTAAGAAGAATAGAAGATTAAAAGAAGGATCTAAAAGACTAAACCAAGAATTAGTCTCTTCAAAAGATGAACTTAGAGAAAAAGAAGAATTAATAAATTGTGCAGAATCTAAGTTCATGATCTCTTTGCATAATCTATCTAATATTAAAGATGATCTAAGAGAATCAAAGATAGATTGCGACAATCTTAATAAGGAAAATTCTAAACTAAGAGATCAATTAAAAAGGCAAGATGAAAACATTAACAACCTAGAATCCAAGTTGAATATCTCTAAGGAAAATTTATCTAATGCTCAAATTAAGATAAACACTCTAGAACTTGGATCCAATGCTATTAATGAAATTAAATTTGAATTAAAACTTGCCCATGAAGAGCTAAATAAATTTAAGGGAATTGAACAAGAACTAACAAAAGTTAAACTTGAAAATTCTCCCTTAAAAACCAAATCACTCAACTTGAAACCTACAAACATAAATATGAGTGCAAATTTACCCATAGTGAAGAAAAATTTGAAAAGTTATTTAAATTGGGTAAATCAAAAGGAGATAGGACGGGTATTGGATTTAATAGGAATATTTCTCATGATCCTTTAATCACCAACACATTTAATTGTGAAAGGTGAGTCCTCTTTCTCTAGCACTCACACTTCCTTGCCATTGACTAAATGTAATTATTGTGGCATTGAAGGACATTTTAGGTTTGAGTGCAAACAAAGGAGAAGCAATGTGTCTAAATCCATTTTTGAACCAAAGAAAGTAAAATCAATCTCTATGATGGATAAGACACTAAAAATCCAAGAAGACTCCAAAAAGACTAAACAAGTCAAACCAATTAAAAAGGAGTCTCACAAGATAGATTCTAAAAAGCTTAAACAAGTTAAACCAACTTTAAAAGAATCTATCAACAAAAAGCTTCTCAACCTACCTCCCATATCTCAAATGAAAGAACTTTTGAACAAAGTTGCAAAGTTAAATTTCAAATTCAAAAGTCAAATTAAGGGAGGAGATAAGAAGAAAAGAAAAATGAATTCATCCCCTAAGAAGAAAACTCACCAACCCCAAAAGACTAATCACCAATCTAAGTTATATTTAGTCAAATCTAAATATCAAGGTGATAAGTCTAAGTTAAAAATTTATCAAATAAAATCTCCCATAGTTGGTGAGACATTTAAGATAGACCTCAAAGACCAACCCTCCCAAGACCTTAGGTGGATTCCAAAAGTTATTTACTTAGTCAAACCTTAAGGCCTTGGACCTCATTGACCAACCTATTCTTTATAGTTAAATCCTTTTGTTGGTCATGATTGCATTTGCATTTATGTTCTTTCATTAGTTACATTACTTTAAATGCAATGTTTATTTGTAACCAATTGATTTTGTTTTCATGCACCATACTAGTTACATATCATGGTTTTCAAAATCATTTGACTATAATTTCCTTAATGTTAGATTTGCTCTTAGCTCTCATATAAGTTATATCACTTGTATTGCATTTCTACATTTGTTCAATTGATCGTGTTTTCAAAAGCTTTCATAGCTAGATTATTCATAATCAATTGATATTGTAAAATCATTTGTTTAGATGTCTTAGTAAGATTTGTTTTGAAAAACAAATGATTTGAAACAATTTGGATTTTCCATGGATTTCTAAGTAATACCTTCATATGGAAAATTACTTTGAAAAGATCAACTTGTATGTTTTCCAATTAAGTTATAGCTTTTAAAATGCAAAGTTGAAAAAGTGTTATCTTCAAAATCATCCTCTTTATGCTCATTGTTGGATTTTGTTTATTGAAATGATTTGAAGATTGTATGAATGGAAATGCCTTAAAACTTTTTTAGTTATAAACATCATAGCATGTTCCTTGTTTTCATTTCCTCTTGCATTTAGTTATCTTAACTTAAATGGAAATGAATTTTGTGATAGGCAATTTGCATCTTTTAGTTTCATTCTTTTCATATGCAAATGTCTATTAGTTTCTTGTATGGTTGTGCTCTTAGGTTTTATTTGAAGATACCATATTAGAACTCTCAAATCCATCCCTTAAGCTTTCTAGTCTTTTATTATTTGAAATGGATGGTTATGTTGTTGTTTCATGTGTGATTTTCTTATTGGTATCATTCATTAAACATGTTTCAACTTCATAGTAGTGCTCTTGATCATATGAACCTCTTTGAAATTCATTTCTTGTATTTCATAGTTATATCTATTGTTTGATGGATTTCTTAGATATTGAATTCATATGATTTGACACTTTAAAAATTGCATGTTCTACTAAGTTATATCTTTTATGCAATTTCTCTTGTTCATCACTATGCTCATTAGTCATATCATTAAAAGTGATGAATAATCATTTTATGATGCTTGTTGGAATTTTGTGTTTGTCACATGCTTGCTCTTAATCGTGTTTCCTATTCAATTGGTAATCAATTGGTATCATTTTCAATTAGTATCTATATCCAATTGGTATCATATCTTGAGTTTGTGATAGACCTTGTGTACATTGGATTGAACTTGATAGTTATATATCTTTCGTTCCATGTCACATTCCATGAGCATCATAATCTTCATGGTTGCCTCCTCTCTAGCACTTATAGGTAAATCTCATGACCAATATGTTTATGTTTTCATAATTCTGGTTGGTTAATGGTGAGGTTTGGATTCATGATTGAACTTCATTTGATTCATCTTGTGCATGATAGTTATATCTAATGATTGTATGAAATGAATTCAAAACTTTACATAGCTTATGATTTTAATAGTTAAATTGTTTGATGCTATGTTTGAGTAAATCCCATCTCATCATGGATAGCTCTAATTTGGATGAACCCTAATAGGTGTATTCCGTAACTCCATTTTAGAGTGATTGAATTAATTGTCATATCCTTGAATCTCAATTGATAGTTTTATTTCAATTGATATCCATGATAGTTTATCTCCTTTTGATCTTGCTCTTTAATTATCCTATAGCTTATCCATCAATTGGCATCTTTATATTGGTAATTTGATCAATTTGTACTTTAATAGTCAATTATCATTATCAATTGGTATCTAATTCTTCTCTTGAAGTTAACCCTCAATTGGTTAAACCATCTTCTTCTTGCACCTATTAGTTAAATTGTTGTCAAAAGGTTGACAAAAGAAGAGTATGGATTAAGGGGGAGTAAACCTTCTAAGGAAGCATTAGAATTGATCAAATTCACCCTTATATTGGCTCTGTACCCTTATAGCCTATCTACCCATGCATGGTGCCCTGTTATATATTTCATTTTCGATTACTTTTGTTAACAGGTGCTACTAAAGGTATTTTCCTTATTTCATGTGTGTAGGTACCCTTCTTCAATTGATACCTTTGCAATTTAATGGCAAAGGGGGAGAATAATATTAAGGGGGGGGGGGGGGGGGGGGGGGGGGGGGGGGGGGGGGAGTTCTCAAGTTTAATGGCAAAGGGGGAGAAAGAGTGATCAAGCTACCCAAAGGGAAAAATTGCATGGTCATAAGGGGAAAAGATGATAGAAGAAAGAGCTTGGAAGCTAAAGAATATGCTTGGTCTAAAGAAAGGAAGATGAAGAGAAAGCTTGAAGATTGATCAGGCCCCAAGCATCAAGAAGAATGAAGCTAGAGCCCAAGCTAAAGTGAAGAAGCATCCAAGAAGATTTCAAGGATTGTCCAGCCAACGAAGAGCTGAAGACTGTGTGAAAATTTAGTGTTGAGCAAAGTTTGCCAACATATAAAAGGTTTGCCATCAAATTGCAAAGGGGGAGATTGTTAGAGATTTTGTGTATTGCAATTTGATGGATGCATTATCATTTTAGCATCTCATGATTTTTCACACAAGCATTGAGTTAAATATCTTGAAATCTGATTTTCTACATGCATTGTTTTTAAATATTTTAAATCTTATAGTTTGTGCATGTTTTGGATTTAAAGAGGAATTTACTTGGTAGGGCCCCATAGGATCCTATACCACTTCGGGGGTGTCGTATTTACCATGGACATGAATAAGGCTCTACATGTGCGATTTTTTTTTCTTTGTCGTTTAGCGAATGGTCGATATCGACCACTTTTATGGTCGATATCGACCATTCTGCGGGAACCCAAATAAAAATTAGGTTTTTCAGGATGGAGAAGATGGGAGTGATTGCTCTGTTCCACGCCATGGATACAGATCGAGCCACTGTCAGTTCCAGGAAAGTTAGAAGAAGAAGACACTGCTCTGTGATCTCGTCCGATAGCCCTGGAATCAACGGCCCAGATTTCTTCAAAATCTCAGAGATCGCCATTTGCAACAAACACACAGAAGAAAAACAAGCAAAAACCAGAACCAGAAGCAGATCCGAGGATTTCTCTTTCTCTGCTTTTCCAATGTCTGGTTTTGATCTTTTCGAAGGATTATGTAGTATACGTGGTGGATGTATGGAAAGAGAGAGAGGATTCTGCGAAATCCAAAGGAAAACGACGAGATTTAAAATAGAAAGAGGAATGCCAATACAAACGGTTTTGCAGAAAACAGGGATACTATGGAAATCTACTTCACTCGTTTTTCCCTATCAGAGGGAGAAAGAATAAGAAGAAGAAGAAGAAGAAGAAGGCCTAAAACACAGACTCCTCCCCTCCCCTCCCCTCTTCTCCATCCTGAAAAATCCAATCTTTTTTTGGGTTCCCGCAGAATGGTCGATATCGACCACTTTTATTGTCGATATCGACAACATAACTGAAACACAAAAATCACAGTCATTGTCAGTATCGACCACTTTTATTGTCGATATCGACAACATAACTGAAATAAAAAAATTACAGTCATTGTCAGTATCGACCTTTTTTATTTTCGATATCGACAACATAACTGAAATATAAATTTACAGACATTGTCAGTGTCGACCACTTTTATTGTCGATATCGACCATAATAAAATTGAAGAAAAAAAATGATGACTGTCCATAGCAGTGCTCCGTTTGGAGATACAAAACCTGTAAATTAACTTGCTCCGTAACAACAGAAATAACTCTACACTATTATAAGGAGTGTTTAAGTCTCAAACATATTGCAATCTATATATTTATCATCGCTCATTCGCAACTACTTCTTAATCCAAACTTAACAATTATAACAAAAAACAAGAATAACATAAGAAAGTAGAAAATGATTTCGGTATTCAACTGCCATGTTCTGAATGATTGATCATGCCTTTTGTGGTCATAAATTATTTACCAGTGTTGCAACGGTCAATGTCTTCTTCCCTTTGTCCGCATCATGTAATTGAGAAAGAGGAGTATTGACAATGAATATAAGACAACCATCATATTCTGATCATTGCATCTTCATGAAGGATTTTAGTGTATGCTAAATTCTTTAGGGGATCATTATTTGAGGCAGAATGAGAACAAGATATAGTCCACCTTCCTACCCAAGAACAGTCATCACAAAAATATTGTTGTCGCATTTCGCATACATGTCCACAAGTGCAGTAGAAACATTCTCTCACTTCTATAAGTAATTTCTAGCCTAACCCTCAACCCTGCAATCCAAAATATCATCATTCAATTCAACCAACAACGGCTAACAAAGTAACAATTCCATTCCACCCTGGTGCATCCCTCCAGATGGAGCTCCCACTGTACCTAGTAGGACCAAGCGCACCATACTGCAAAGAACCATAGGAACCACCACCCAACCTCGCACCACCACCCAAACCAAGACCATACTCACCAGCACTATCGCCCAAACTGGCACCAAAACCACCAGCATTGCCACCTCCCAATGATGATGGTGCCTGGTTCCCCATAGAGGACAGCCCCTGCCCACCAATTGAAGATTGCAAAGGTGTGTTCAGATTGTAATGGCTAAGCCCCAACACCTGGTTACCGCCAGAGAAACCACCCAATCCCCCATATGAAGAGAGTCCGCCCGGCGCGCCATATTCTTGATTGGCCGAAGCACCCGACAGCTCCTGAATTCCTCCACCCAGCTTCCTTTTCTTCCCATCAATTGCTATCTTGCAGACCAGCTGTTGCCCATCCATATTCTTGATTGGCTCGACCAGAGCCGCCCAAAGTTTTCTTGAATGGTCATCAATGAAGGTCTTCCATCTTACCCTTCAAAACATAATTTCTTCCATTTAAACTAACCATTCTGTTCAAACTTTGTTCCATTGTTCACACAAGAATTTTATCAAACACCTTGAAGGCGAACCTTGCACTTTGATACCACTATGCCAGTGACAGCCCTGCATTCTCATGACATGCTGGAGAATCGATAAATTGCCTGACATCACCATCTTCCCTGCTGGCCTGATGCTCGTGCTTGGGCTTCAACGTTGTGGCAGCTGCTGCAGATGGCACCTCTGGATCAGTTGTGGTTCTAAATGGAGGAGCATGAACTGGGGGTACATCATCAGAAAATGCATCGGGGTTGTCTTGAGGATCATTTGGATTAATTATCTTCCCACCTTCACTTTTACCCTTGCGTGCCTTATCAAAATAGGCAGTGTAAGGGACATTGTCTCAGCTTGGGTTTCAAGAGAAGGATACTGAGCAATGGCATTTAGCATTGTTCTAGTGCCAAGAAATTGGAAAGCACCCATCCATGGAAGATCACTGTAACCGTTCCTGACAGATGCAGGGAAGGTGCATTTCAGGTCACCGTAAATCAAGCCACAAGGATGATAGCAGACACAGCATCATTATGGCCATCCACTTGAAGATGAGTAGACCCTCTCCTCCCTCTTCCCCTTCCTCCTCCCCTCTTCTCCATCCTGAATGGTGAAATACCCAATTTTTATTTGGGTTCCCACAGAATAGTCAATATCGACCATAAAAGTGGTCGATATCGACCATTCACTAAATGACAAAAAAAAAAAAACTGCACATGTAGAGCCTTATCCGTGTCCATGGTAAATACAATACCTCCGAAGTGGTATAGGATCCTATGAGGCCCTACCAAGTAAATTCCTCGGATTTAAATCTTGGATGCATTTGTTTTTGAAAAGAATTTTTACAAATCAAGCTAGCCTATGTTCCAAAGTTTCAAATTATATTTGGCTTTTTATGTTTCATGATTTTAAAAGCTCTTAGTTGATTTAAAATCATGTTTCCAAGCTTGGTTTAATGGCCCAAAAATCCCCATAAAGAATCACTTTAAAAAAATGCAAAAGTTGGGATTTTTTGTCTCAGGCTGTCGGTCAACCGACGTCAAGCTGTCGGTTAACCTACAGTGGAACCGAGGCCAACCGAAACCTCTGTCGGTCCCATTTCCAGAGGGCTACAAATTTTAGATTTTCTATGTCGGTTTAGGTGTCGGTTCAGGTGTCGGTTCGCTTGTCGGTTCATGTCGGCTGACCCACACGTGCACAACGGTAAATTTTTTGACCGTTGGAATCTGACCGTTGAGGTGTCGGTCGACCGACACCAACCTGTCGGTCAACCGACAGGTAGCCGTTTGAACACTTTTTCTATAAAAGCGAGTTCATTCCTTAGCCATTTTTGACGATCTTTGAAGCCTTTCTTGAGGTATTTTGAGGCAAAAGAAAGGGGATCAAGCTAAGGAAGGCTAATGGTCATTAAGAAAAGCTAAAGCTTGGATTAATGAAGTTAAACCACCAAGTAAGCTTTCCTTTTTATTAATCATTGTTTTATGCTTTGTTAAACTATTGGTAAATGATTTTAGCATATAAACTATGATGTGTTGAATTCTCTACTTCCTTGATCTTTGATTTAAGTCATAGGATTCTTCACCTTGATTTCAAAACAAGTTTATTTTATAAACTTTGTGAATCATGCATTGCCAAAATCTTTGATTTCTTTTATGTCATGATTCATTAACTTGTTTTGAATCTTTCCTTGTTGTTTTCATTCATTTAAACCATTGTTAAATTAGTTTGGTTTTGAAAACAACATTGCACATGCATCACATGTTTAGACTAAATTAGTTTCATACAACTTGTGAACCCTTGTTTCTCATATCTTCTACAAGTTTATATTTGGTACATGTGATTTGCATATTACTTCAATCATATCTTTTTATGTGCATTAAACTTTTAAATGCTTTTAGCATAAATTGATTGAGCTTTCATTTTCAACTTGATTGAAGCATTCACACACACACACACTTCATGAGCATTCATCTTTGCATTACTTAGAGTGTTGTGTGAGTTAGCTTTACACTTTCATATTTGCCTATTTAAGAGGTAATTAAATTAAGCTTAAATTGTAATCTCTTAGAGTGTTTTGTGAAGATAATTTCTTTGAGAGAAATCATTTGCTTGTAAGGTTATTGCTTAGCCATATAAAAGCATTGTGTATAGGTTGTTGTTTAGCCTAGAAAAACAACATTTTTTAAGGTTATTGCTTATCCTTGGAAAGCATATTATAGAGGTTATTGCTTAGCTTTTTGAAAAGCATATTAGTGGAAATCCGGTGGGGTGTTGAGTCACAAGCCGGTAATGGATGTAGGCATTGAGGCCGAACCACTGTAAATCCTTGTGTAGTGGTGATTGATTTGTGGTGATTATGTTGTTTAAGCTTCCGCATTTTATATGTTAATCATCACATGTGACTAGTTTATTTTAAAGAAATTAAAATTGGCCATAATTAGTCATTAAGTGTAGATCACCCTATTCACCCCCCTCTAGGGTAGGATCCCTCGGACTTTCACGCGGATGTCCAAACCACCTCCCTGGGTATCAGTAACAATCCCAAACAAGACTACTGATACCAAAGTCAGGCTCCAGTAGGATCCAAGCTCCCGGTCCTGGGAATAGTAGCACGGTCCAAGCCCGCTTCCAACTATTCAACGCCATGGACGCCGTCCAAAGCCGACTGCACACCCCGGCCGACAACCGAGTAACCGGTTTGTCATTAACCCCAAACTGCAGATGGCCATGATATGCAAACAATAATAAAGTGGTTCTGACACAAGGACAAACAAGACAAGCAAGTTTGGCTAGTTCCATGTACAAGACAAGATCATAGGGATTATCTCTTCCAAAACAGTACAAGACAAGCAAGCCACGTGATAATCCCCTTCCATTACTAGCCAGTCATGTTTATCAATACAAGACACAGGTTCCTATGGTATACTCTAAGTCAGGTCCAAGTCCTAAATTCTATAAGAATTTATGTTTCATGTATAATTAAGTATTTATGTCTAGAGAGTGTACAAGGAATGTTATCAACGGATACAAGTCACAAGTCAAGGAAGAATTACAATCCAATCCTAGGCAAGTGGTGTCATCCATGTATCCGACATGTCCTATCAGAGTACATGTGGAAATTGAATCAATGATGCTTCTAGGGAAATCCCTTGGTGTACAATCATGTTAAGCATCTATTGAGATAAGTACATACGCATTCGGTTAGACCATGCATAATACACGAATACCTAGACAACCCATCAAAATCACACCAAGCCACGTGTTTCGATTTCAATCCCATTCATGGTCATGTGATAATAGGCTAGAGGTTTCCAGCATCTAAGTCCCAAAATCCTAGGTTCCAATCTTAGTCCGGAACAACAAGGCAAAATGGCCAATTTCGGCTGACCCTCATGATGGTGTCGGTTGACCGACACGAACCGAGGGCTAACCGATGGAACATAATCCAATTTTCGCTCTCTAGTTTTGGAACCGAGGTCAGTGTTGGCTGACCGACGTGATGGTTGTCGGCTGACCGAAATGTCGGCTAACCGAAAGCCGAACCGAGAGCTGACCGAAAGCACAAAATTTGTGAAAACATAGCTCTCTGGTTTTCTGATCGACACGAGGCTCGGCTGACCGACACCCTGATGTCGGTTGACCGACACCGAGCCGAGAGCTGACCGACAGTACAGAATTCGTACGGGTTCCGGCCATTTCTGAACTCTTCCTCCCCCAATTCGTTTTCCTCCATTCCCAAGCCTACCAAAAGGCTACAACTTGCATAAAATAGAGCCTCCTGCTCTCCCCAACCATCCATTCATTCCATTCCATCCACTGAATCAAATATATAAATCTAAACAATCTAACATCATAATTTATCCATTTTCCCAAACATCTAACCTAACATGTATTTTCCTCAAATCAATATGTAACATGGTTGGAATTAAAGGGAGATCTACAAGATACATAGCCAATCAAATGGAAACAAACATACATGCTTATAAATGAAATGCATATCTACTTGCCTCAGCCAAGAAGAAGATTGGAATTGGGCAAAACTTGAGGAGAAGCCTTTCTACCCCGAAATCCACGATCTAACCCGATAAAACGAAATCTAGGAAGCCAAGAAGAAGAAATGAAGGAAAAGAATCAAGATCAGACATAATCTAACCAAAGGAAAGATAATATGAAAATATGAGATTGTGTGAAGTCTTACCAAATTGGAACCGGAAGAAAGAGGGGATCGCAAGGATGAAGATGAGCGGTTTGGTTTGTGGAGTTGATCTTGTTGGATATCGCGATCACTGAGAGGGGGGGGGGGGGTGAATCAGTGATTTCTAAAAACAGGTCCAATTCAACAACAAAACAAGTCAAACCACACAATGACACCAGATTTAACGTGGTTCACCAAAAGGCTACGTCCACAGATCAAAACCGTCCGAACACCGATCCGGTACAGGTCTGAATATATTTAGTCGCACCAACGACAAAGAGCACCAACCCTTAGTTTCAGATAGCACCAACTATCTAGGAAGCACCGACTCCCCTTACAATTTATCTGCACCCACAGATAGGATCACCAAACCCCAAACACCAAGCACCAACTTGATGTATAAACAGAATAGAAGATTAAACTCTGTCTACAGCCCTTCCCCTCTACAATTCTCTCTCTCTCAATCCCTTACAAATTGAAATCTAAAGCATAAAGAGAGACACTTAACTCATGGACGAATCACCATCTTCAAGAGCACAATCTCATCCATAATTGCTGTAGAAAGATGCAGCACAACAGCACACAGCACCAGCACTCTTCTTCTCTCCAAAACTCTCTCTCTTTTCTCTTCTCTTCTTTCTCTCTCTGGTGTCTACTTAAAAACGACCCATACATGCCTTTATATAGGTTATAGTAACCCTTAATTGTATTCAAAACAGGCTACAATTCGTTTAGAAAGAGTCCCAAACAAATTAGATAAGAGTGCTGAATTTTCGTGTAAGACTTCTATTTCTGCGCAATTCTGATCCCGTGCTCGGTCGACATCTGTTTTGCTCGGTCGACCGAAGACACTGTCTGGAAACAGACAACTATCGCACTCGGTCGACATCCTGAGGTCCCGGTCGACCGAAGACACACTGTGTCACGAAAATAACTGGGAGCTACCTGAATCTGTTTCTGCAGGTTTCTCTTTGCTCGGTCGACCGCATGAAGAGCCCGGTCGACCGACCACTCTTTTTCAGGAAATCTGAATTCCTGACTATCTCAATTCTGATTCTTCTTTTCAGCTCTATTTACACCAGCTTATTATCATCATGCTTGTGACAATGTGTTGACAATAATTCCAACTCAAATCAATACTTGAGATACTATATTCTTTCAATTCTTCAAAGACTACTCAAGTCATCTCAAATTCCAACAATCTCCCTTTTTGGAATTGTTGGCAACACTATTGGAACTTCATCACTTTCAACTCCAGCTTGCAGCTCTTCCAAGTTCTTTTCAACACTTACTTGGAACCAATTCTGAAATTCTGAAATAACAACCATGCACTGTCAACAATCTCCCCCTAGCTTTCATAGCATAACATCTCTCCTTGCTATCATAGCATAACATCTCTCCCCCTTTGACAACAAGTCCAAAGGGACCAAACCGAGGAGCGAATAGGATATTCAATGAATGCATTGCTCCCCCTTTCAAGCACAACTCCTACGGTTTAGGAGAGTGAGTAACTCCTAACTTTTTTCGGAGATACTCGAAGACTTCCTTTGGCAGAGGTTTCGTGAAAATATCAGCCACTTGCTCAGTTGTTGGAACATATTCCAACTTGACCTCTCCATCAGCAACTTTATCTTTAAGAAAATGATAACGAATTGCTACATGCTTCGTCCTAGAATGTTGAACAGGATTCTTGGAGATGTGAATTGCACTCGTGTTGTCACATAGGATCGGCGTAGGATCCGTTGTAGGAACTCCTAGATCAGAGAGCATTTGCCGCATCCATAACACTTGCGTACAACAAGTTGCCTCTGCAATATATTCCGCTTCTGCTGTCGAAAGGGATACTGAGTCTTGCTTCTTACTATGCCAAGCAACTAATCTTTCTCCAAGATAAAATGCGCCGCCGCTAGTACTCTTGCGATCATCTACGCATCCAGCCCAATCAGCATCAGAATATGCAACAAGAGTGAAGGATTTGCCTTTGGGATACCAGATACCAAGCTCCATAGTACCTTTCAGATATCGAAAGATTCTTTTCACTGCTGTAAGGTGCGTTTCAGTTGGTGCTGCTTGAAAACGTGCAACCATACATACTGCTTGTAGAAGATCTGGTCTTGTAGCAGTCAAGTAGAGCAAGCTTCCTATCATAGAGCGATAGGTGGTATGATCAACGGACGAGGCCTTATCATCTTTGCTAAGCTTCGTGTTCGTTGACATTGGTGTGCTCACTGGCTTGCTGTCTTCCATATTGAACCGTTTCAGCATTTCCTTAATGTACTTCATTTGTGATATGAAGATGCCATGTTTCAGCTGCTGAACTTGTAAACCAAGAAAGAACTTTAGTTCTCCAAGCATCGACATCTCAAATTCTTTCTTCATCTCTTCAGCAAAATTCCTGCACATCTCCTCATCATTGCCACCAAAGATTATGTCATCAACATAAACAATGACAACCAGTTGTTTGCTTAACTCAGTTTTGACATACAGATTGCTATCAACCATTCCTTTTCCAAAACCGATCTTGCGGAGATAGAGATCCAGCCTTGCATACCATGCCCTTGGCGCTTGTTTCAGTCCATAAAGAGCCTTTTTCAACTTGCACACTAGATCTGAATTTTTGCTGATGAGAAAACCATCAGGTTGCTCAATGTAGACCTCTTCTTCAAGTAAACCATTCAAGAAAGCTGACTTTACGTCCATCTGAAATACCCTGAAGATTTTGTATGCTGCCAATGCAAGAAACATACGAATAGCTTCCAGACGAGCCACCGGTGCAAATGTCTCTTCAAAATCTATGCCTTCAACTTGAGCATAGCCTTTACAAACCAACCTTGCTTTGTTTCTAATGACTTGACCATCTTCATTCAGCTTATTCCGAAAGACCCATTTAGTACCAATAACATTCTTATCAGTAGGTCTAGGAACAAGTTCCCATGTGGAGTTCTTCTCAATTTGCTCCAACTCCTCATGCATAGCTTTCAACCAACTATCATCGAGACTGGCTTCAGCCACAGTCTTGGGTTCAATGGTGGACACAAGTGAGTAATTGCTAACTACACTTTGTCTAGTTTGAACGCCTGCCTTAGGATCTCCAATGATTTGATCCTTAGGGTGTTGCTCTACCCAAGTGCTGTGCTTCTTAGGTGTAGTATCTTCTGAGTCATCCTTTGATTGCTCAGAATCATTAGATTCAGCCATCTTATCATCAATCTCACTCGAGTCCTCATAAACTGGACTGTCGTTATGAGTTGCATTCTTTGGTTCAATATTCTCATCTATTCTCACATCAGCACTTTCTATGATTTTTCTGGTTCTTTTGTTAAGACACCTATATGCCTTGCTAGTAGAGGAGTAACCCAGAAATATACCTTCGTCAGCTCTTTCTTCAAATTTGCCCGGATTTTGTTCGAGCCGCTTGATGTAACACTTGCTGCCGAAGACTCTGAAGTGCTTGACTGTTGCTTTTCTTCCAAACCATAGCTCATAGGGAGTTTTGACTTCATGTGGCCTGATCAAGCATCGATTTTGAATGTATACAGCCGTATGAATTGCCTCTTTCCAATACTTGTCAGCCATCTTGCTTTCACTTAGCATCGTACGAGCCATCTCTTGTACGGTGCGATTCTTCCGTTCCACAACTCCATTTTGCTGTGGAGTTCTAGGGGCTGAGTACTGTCTTTGAATGCCATGATGTTCACAATATTTAGTGAACTCTTCAGATGTGAACTCGCCTCCACGATCAGACCTTAAGATCTTGATACGTTTTTCCAATTGATTTTCAACCTGTGCTTTAAACACTTTAAAACGATCAAGTGCTTGATGCTTATGCTTAAGAAACAATACCCATGTCATACGAGTATAATCATCAATGCATAACATGAAATACTTATCTCCATTGGTGCTTTGAGTTCGCATCGGTCCACAGAGATCAGTGTGCACTAGTTCAAGAGGTTTCTTGGAGTGATGCTCCTTTGACTTGAACATAACCCTCGTTTGCTTTCCCTTTTGGCAAGAGTCGCAAATGGGATTGGAAGGCTTTTCAACTGTAGACATACCTCTGACAGCCTTTGATTTGCAAATCTTTGACATGTTATCAAAGTTTAGATGCCCAAGGCGTTTGTGCCACAACCAACTTTCCTCTGTCCGACTCATCAAGCAGGTCTTTTCAGCTCCATCTGACAATGTATAGAGATTTCCAGCAGTTCTTGATCCAGTTGCCACTGTTTTCCCGTTGCTACTCTTCTTGATGGCAAACCCATTCTTTGTGAAGATAACTTCGTGACCCTTGTCACAGATCTGGCTCACACTAAGCAGGTTGTGTCTCAATCCAGACACATATAAGACTTCTTCCGATCTGATCTTGTTTGCCATAAGCTGAATAACACCTTTTCCGCAGATTTTGGCACCATCATTGTTGCCAAACTTCACTGAACCGCCTTCATAGAGCTGTAATGTGATGAATTTCTCTTTATCACCAGTCATATGGCTTGAACAACCACTATCAAGGACCCATGGTGCTGCCTTCTTTTGTGCATTGAATGCCATTTGCACAATGAGAGATTCTTTGGGACTTTCTGCACTTTGCTTTGCTCTCTAAGCCTTGACTAACTTGGGTTTCTTTTCAACCTGAAATTGGTTAGCTATAGGCAACCTACAATCCCTAGCCAAGTGTCCATAATTATGACATATATAGCACTCAATTTTGTGGCTGTTTAGGATTGAAAAAGGGTTCCTAGTCACAAGTGGGCTGTTTCTAACATAGAATCTACAATCAGCTCTTTTATGTCCAAACATATTACAATGAAAGCAATAACCATAGAATTTGTATCTTCTTTGTGGCTGGTTAGTCTTCATTACCTTTCTAACAGGAATGGACTCCTTTCTAGGTTGAGTGGGCTTCATAGAGTTAGAAGGTGCAGTGACTTGCTTCACAAACTCTTTCTTTTCAGGAGGTGCAATCTTAGAGGATTCACCTTTCTCAAATCCTAGACCAAATCTGAAGTGGGCAGGTCTTTGAACTTTCAGTAGTTCATCGAGTTTCATAGTCCCTTCAATTGCTTGGAGCGCTTTGAGTTTTCTTGCTATTTTCCAAATTTTCAGCCTTTGCTCTAGCGATCTCAGTTTCAAGTTTCATAGCCTCTTCCTTTTTGATACTTATTTGGTTTTCAAGGACTTCTACCATTCTTTTATATTCTTCTACTTGAGTTTTCAAAGTAATAATGGAACTTTCAGATTCATGGAGAAGTTTCAGATTTTTCTTACTTGATTTGCGTTCCATGCTAAGCTCCTCAAGTGCGGCTATGAGTTCCTCTTCAAGATTGACTTCAGCCTCCTCATCCTCTTCCGGATCTAGCTCTTCTTCTTCTTCAACAGTGACCATGAAGAGAGCTTCGGTTGATTCATCATCGTCTGAAGTTTCAGACGTGCTGTCATCTTGTTGACATAGAAAGTTTTTAGCTTTGCCTCTTTTTCTGAAATTTCTCTTTCCTTTACTCTTTTCAGCATAAGAGTCATTATCATTGTCTTCTTTTAGCGGACACTTCGCAGCAAAGTGACCAAGTCCTCCACAATTGAAGCATTTAAAGGGTAGCTTCCCTTTGTACTTGCCATTGCTTCCTTTCTTCAACTTTCTAACAAATTGAGCCTCAAGCTCATCATCATCAGTATCAGAATCATGATCAGCAGTCTCTTTTGCCTTTTTCTGAACTTTGAAGGCCGCTTCTTTATCAGATGAAGACGTCTTTCCTATGCGCATCTCATAGGCAGTTAGAGAACCATGTAATTCATCCATGGAAAATGCATTCAGATCTTTGGCTTCTTCGATGGCTGAGACTTTTGAATCAAACCGGGGAAGAAGAGATCTTAGAACCTTTTTGACGATGACCGGCTCTTTAATCTCCTCTCCTAGTCCACGAATGTCATTCGTGACTTCATTCACTCGTTGCATATACGAGTCAACATTCTCGCTTTCCTCCATGCGAAGAGATTCAAATTGAGAGCGATGGGTTTGCAATTTGGCTTCTTTAATCTTCTCGTCACCTTCATGTATGCTTTGCAACTTGTCCCAAATTTCCTTGGCTGTTTTGCATGCAATTACTTTGACAAGCTCGCTGTCCACAAGGCCACTAAAGAGTGCATTCTGCGCCTTGGAGTCGTTGTCTGCCAACTTCTTCGATGCAGTATCATTGGGTACGTTGGCAGCATTGTAACCGACTCTGACAGCCTCCCAAACATCATAGCCAAGAGATTTGATGAAGGCTTGCATCCTAATCTTCCAAAGGAGTAATTAGAACCATCAAACAGAGGTGCTTTCATATTCCCTGTATTGACTGCCATGTGATTTGACAAGAGATCACCCTTAGCGTATTAAACTGATCAAGGGAGCCTCGCTCTGATACCAATTGTTGGATATCGCGATCACTGAGAGGGGGGGGTGAATCAGTGATTTCTAAAAACAGGTCCAATTCAACAACAAAACAAGTCAAACCACACAATGACACCAGATTTAACGTGGTTCACCAAAAGGCTACGTCCACAGATCAAAACCGTCCGAACACCGATCCGGTACAGGTCTGAATATATTTAGTCGCACCAACGACAAAGAGCACCAACCCTTAGTTTCAGATAGCACCAACTATCTAGGAAGCACCGACTCCCCTTACAATTTATCTGCACCCACAGATAGGATCACCAAACCCCAAACACCAAGCACCAACTTGATGTAAAAACAGAATAGAAGATTAACTCTGTCTACAGCCCTTCCCCTCTACAATTCTCTCTCTCTCAACCCCTTACAAATTGAAATCTAAAGCATAAAGAGAGACACTTAACTCATGGACGAATCACCATCTTCAAGAGCACAATCCCGTCCATAATTGCTGTAGAAAGATGCAGCACAACAGCACACAGCACCAGCACTCTTATTCTCTCCAAAACTCTCTCTCTTTTCTCTTCTCTTCTTTCTCTCTTCTGGTGTCACTTTAGAACGACCCATACATGCCTTTATATAGGTTATAGTAACCCCTTAATTGTATTCAAAATAGGCTACAATTCGTTTAGAAAGAGTCCCAAACAAATTAGATAAGAGTGCTGAATTTTCGTGTAAGACTTCTATTTCTGCGCAATTCTGATCCCGTGCTCGGTCGACATCTGTTTTGCTCGGTCGACCGAAGACACTGTCTGGAAACAGACAACTATCGCGCTCGGTCGACATCCTGAGGTCCCGGTCGACCGAAGACACACTGTGTCACGAAAATAACTGGGAGCTACCTGAATCTGTTTCTGCAGGTTTCTCTTTGCTCGGTCGACCGCATGAAGAGCCCGGTCGACCGACCACTCTTTTTTCAGGAAATCTGAATTCCTGACTATCTCAATTCTGATTCTTCTTTTCAGCTCTATTTACACCAGCTTATTATCATCATGCTTGTGACAATGTGTTGACAATAATTCCAACTCAAATCAATACTTGAGATACTATATTCTTTCAATTCTTCAAAGACTACTCAAGTCATCTCAAATTCCAACAGATCTCTCCAGGCTAGAGTTTCGGGCTTGAGAAGTGAAGAGGAAGAATAAAGGGCTGCGGTTGTTTCTTCGTTGCAGAGAACGAATAAGAGATTAGGGTTAAGATTGGGTTAAAGAAGAAGAGAATAAGAAAAGACAAGTTTGCCCTTAAGTGGGTCAGGTGAAGAATGGACCACTTGGAGGGTTTCTGATCGTCGGATTGCGACCGGTCAAGAGACAAAAATGATCAGCGCGACGAAACCTTTCCAACGAACCCAAAAATCACGGCATTTGGAATATTTTGAAAAGACACTCAATTTTCCCAAAATTGCAAACTACCCCCTGCCATGATCAAACGAACTCAGAATCTAACGAAACTTTGCAGACACTATTCTAATACTAAAAGAAACTTGCTCATGATCTAAACCCACTTAAATATCTAAAATATAATTAATTATAATAATAACAAATTAAACGGGTCAGGGCCTGATATTGGGCCCAACTGACCCAGTAAGGTCACGGACCTTACAACTCTCACAAATAAAAAGAACATATGGTCCCCCAAATGCCTAAACATACTTCATCAGGAAAAAGATAAGGGTACGCCTTCGGAATCTGATCTTTCAGCTCCCACGTAGCTTCCTCCGGGTTGTGGTTCTCCCATTGTACCTTGACCCATTAGATGGTCTTAGTACGCAACACTATCTCCTTAGTGTCAATGATCTGCGCTGGCCGCTCCACGTAGGTGACTTTTGCTTGAAGCTGAAGTGGCTCGTGCTGCAACACGTGAGTGGGATCTAGAATATACTTCCTAAGCATTGAGACATGAAACAGGTCGTGCACACCTGCTAGCTCCGGCGGTAACACCAGACGATAAGCCACGTCTCCAATCCTGCTCTTGATCTCAAACAGTCCCACAAACCTCTTGGCAAGCTTCCCTTTCTGCCCAAATCTAACTACACCTCTCATCGGAGACACTTTCAGGACAACCATATCCCCAACTTGGAATTCTAAAGGTCTCCGTCTCTTGTCTGCATAACTCTTCTGATGATCACGTGACTCCTTCATTCTCATCTGAACAACCCTGACCTTCTCACTGGAATCAGCAATCTCCGAGGGGCCATGAAAACTCCAAACTCCAACTTCCTCCCAACATGCCGGGGTTCTGCATCTCCTTCCATACAATGCCTCAAATGGTGCCATACCAATACTTGAATGATAACTGTTATTGTAGGCAAAGTCACATAGAGGCAAACTCTCATCCCAACTCTCCTTGAAATCCAAAACGCATGCTCTAAGGAGATCTTCTAGTGTCTGAATGGTACGCTCTGACTGTCCATCTGTCTGAGGGTGGTAAACTGTACTGAACTTCAACTGAGTACCGATAGACGACTGAAAAGTAGACCAAAACCGAGAGACAAACTTAGTGTCTCGATCGGACACTATGAACTTAGGCACTCCATGTAGCTTGACTATATTGTCCCTGTACATCTAAGTCATCTTATCCATAAACTGTCTAGTCTTGAATGACAAGAAATGAGCTGACTTAGTCAATCTATCCACAATCACCCAAATAGCATCATTGCCTTTCTTGGTGTTCGGCAACCCTGACACGAAATCTATAGTGATATTCTCCCATTTCCACTGAGGAATCTCCAACAGGTGAAGCAAACCAGGAGGCTTCTTGTGCTCTGCCTTAATCTGCTGACAAGTCATACACCTGGAAACGAATTCCGCAGTCTCTTTCTTCTTTTCACCCACCAATAGTGATTATTCAAATTCTGATACATCTTGGTGCTCCCCAAATGAATAGAATATCTGGTGTGGTGCGCATCTGTCATCAACTCTAACTTGATGTCTTGAACATCAGGCACACACAACCTATCCTTGCAGTACAAAACTCCATCAATCAATTTGAACTCTGGCTTGTCATCAACATATTCGATGATTCTTTGCAAGTCTAGATCATCCTTCTGGCATTCCTTGATCCTATTAACTATCTCTGGCTCCCAAACTCCCATAGTGGCAACTAGAACCTTCTCATTAACTGGCCAGACTTCCACATCCATGTCTCTAAACTGCTCCATCCATCTCCATTCAGGCATTATGCATCCACTGAATGCTGCCTTCCTACTGAGAGCATATGCTACCACATTCACCACTCCAGGATGGTACTTGATCGGAAAATCATAATCCTTTATGTATTCCATCCATCTCCTCTGCCTGTTATTTAGATCACCTTGTGTAAACATGTATTGCAGGCGCTTGTGATCTGTATGCACCTCAAATCTCTCACCATACAAATAATGTCTCCACAATTTCAATGCGAACACCACTGCTGCTAATTCTAAGTCATGTGTGGCATACTTCTTCTCATGATCCTTCAATTGCTTCGACCCATATGCTATCACCTTCTCATGCTGCATGAGAACACATCCCAAACCAATCCCTGATGCATCTGTGAAAATCACAAATCCTCCACTTCCTACGGGTAAGGCAAGTATGGGTGCTGTAGTCAACCTGGTCTTCAACTCTTGGAAACACTTTTCACACCCTTCCGTCCATACAAACGGAATATCCTTCCTCGTCAGCTTAGTTAACGGAGATGCTATGGTAGAGAATCCATTCACAAACCTTCTGTAGTAACCTGCAAGTCCAAGGAAACTACGAATCTCCGCTACATTCCGCGGGCTACTCCAATTAACAACTGCTGCAATCTTCTTAGGATCCACTGTCAGTCCTTTCTTAGAGATAATGTGACCCAAAAATGCCACTTGCTCCAACCAAAACTCACATTTGCTCAACTTAGCATACAGTTGGTTCTCCCTCAAAAGCTGCAAAGATGTTCTCAACTGATGCTCATGCTCCTCCTTTGTCTTTGAGTACACCAACACATCATTTATGAAGACAACTACAAACTGATCAAAGAAAGGAGCAAATGCCTTATTCATTAATGCCATAAAGACTGTTGGAGCGTTCGTCAACCCGAAAGGCATCACTAGAAATTCGAAATGACCATATCTCGTCCGGAATGCATTCTTAGGAACATCCTCCTTTCTGACTCGCAACTGATGGTAACCGGAATGCAGATCAATCTTCGAAAAGAATTGGGCTCCCTGCAACTGATCGAATAGCTCACGATCCTTGGTAACGGGTACTTATTCTTAACAGTCACCTGATTCAACTGTCAGTAGTCTATGCACATCCTTATAGTCCCGTCCTTCTTCTTCACAAATATCACCGGAGCTCCCCACGGTGAAACACTGGGCTTGATAAAACCCTTGAGGGCTTAGGGTTTGAGATCTCTAAATTGGTCCACTCAATAAATCAACCCACTAGTGTGTAAAAAACAATAATCTACGCAGCGTAAATAAAATCACAAGCACACACCACAAGGACACCAATTTTAAGGTGGAAAACCCAAACCGTTTAAAAAACCACCGATCCGTACTGGATCTAATCAAACACTATGAATCTCGCAATTACAAGAAACTAAGATTTCTTCCCTAGATATCCCCTATCTAAAGACTGAAGTTACCTTGTGTCGCATCACGCTTCAACGACATCACACCGTTGATTGCAACAGATCCAGCGCTTGACTCCTCAAATCTTCTATGCAAGAAGATGATCTTCTACAAGGGATGCAGAAAAAACTTGCTCTCTAGAGTACTTGGTAGCACAACTCTTCAAAAATCTCTAGAGAAAATTTCTCTCAATTTGATCACTAATTCGGAACTTGAGAGATGATCTTGTGTCCCTTTGGGTTGTGAGAAACACCCAATATATAGCCCAAAATTCGTGCTTAAGACTCTTTGTAATTATCCACTTAGAAAAGAAGTCCTTTTCCAAATTTCTTCTTTCTGTCCGGAACGAACTAGACTCCCTACGCTAACCTCGCTATAGCGAGCTTCATCCTCGCTATAGCGAGGCATGCCTCTGCCTCGGGATGAGCTTTGGGCTGACAGCATCTATTTTCAGCCGTTTTTCTTTTTCTCTTCAGCCTTTATCTTTAGCCTCTTTTGTTGACTATTAATGCTTGTTATCAATATTCTAAAAATCTCCCCCTTTTGGCAATTCGTGGACAAATCTCCTAAAACAATACAATAAGATCTACGCAAAAGAAAAACCCAAAATACAATGAATTTTTAAACAAAAAAATCAGCACTGTAGATCTTGAATTGCCTTAGCTTGTAGATCTCTTTTGGGCTTCATTCTTCTCCCCCTGAATTTGTCCATAATTGACAAACAAAAATAATCATGCAGCTTCTGTCAATCTAGATGCAGTAGCTCCCCCTCGATTTTGACTCCCCCTCACTATGATCTTCATATCAGCACTGGGGATGGGGACTTGACCTCCTTGATCAGGGCTTTTTATGATTAGCCACCCGCACTTTTGTAGTTTGAACTTTCAGCAGAGTGTGAGCAAACTCCTTAGGAAAATCAGATTTTCTAACCCATATTTGAGTTGTCTTCGGTGGAGAAAAATTCTTCCGCCATTACTTGGTCATAGGTAGACTTTGCAGCTTCTTGCAATGGGGACGAATATGTCCTTTCTTTCCACAATGGTGACAAGTGGATGTGCGTGCATGTTGACACCAAAAATGCCACTTTGCCTCTTCAAGATCCAAAGAGCTACATGAAGTCGCAACTTGCCATAAATAGGCAATGCTACTTCAAAAAAAAATCAAATCTTGTCAGAATAAAAAAAAAACTGCAAGATCCTTCAAGACAGCCAAAAGAGGAGTACACAAGAAGTTTCAGGCCATTTCAAAATCATTTGGCCTAACTTCGCTTCTCCGACAGCTGAAAAGGAGCTCCCAGCGGCGAAAGCATCGGAGACATCAAATCTTCGATCAGAGCCGATGGATGGTCTCAAAATACGTCCAAAAGGCTCCACGTCAAGTTCCTAGTCAAACCGACAACGTTTGACCCTACATCAACCCTCGAACAGCTAAATCAAGCCTCTCGGCTGCGAGAACCTCCAAAGCCATCA
Organism: Litsea cubeba; assembly: GCA_012931725.1. Taxonomy (NCBI): domain Eukaryota; kingdom Viridiplantae; phylum Streptophyta; class Magnoliopsida; order Laurales; family Lauraceae; genus Litsea; species Litsea cubeba. The sequence goes on from CM022947.1 coordinate 88,338,386, forward strand.
CTCATCAGATAGAGCACATGGATGGCTTCAAAATGCTTGCAAAGGGCTACACGTCAAATTTCAGGTCATTTCAACAACATTTGACCATAGTTTGACGCTCGGAAGCCAAATCAGGCCTCTCGGCGGCGAAGCTCTCTGGGACCATGGTTTCCAAGACAGAGCCTATGGATCATCTTAAAATGACTCCAATAGGCTTCCTGTCAAATTTCAAGTCAATCGGACATCGGTTGACCGCACATCAAACCGCAACATCTTCATCGCGACAAAAGCAAGTCTACTAGTGATAGGACCCCAAACGGCTTCAAAACTCAAACAAAAGCCTATGGTTGGTCTTATTTATTGTTCAGGGGGCTTCACCTCAAATTTCAGGTCATTCCGACATCGTTTGACCCAGTTTCAGCTTCTGACGGAAAATCGGCAGCTCTGCGCAACAAAGTCTTCGGCTTTCTCGGAAAATTGGAAACTTTGAAAAATAAAATGCAAGGATTCTCATCAGATTTTCTACAGGGGAATCAGGCCAATAAATACTCAAAAATGTCAAAGAAAAATACAGAAGAAAAAAGAATCGAAAAACAGCAAAAACGGACACAAAACGGGACGAAAGGGGGAAAACCCCCCCAGGGTCGCAGGCCCCTGCGACCCTGGGGCCCGGGATCGCCCGGTGGTCCCCGGAAACCCCGTTTTTCGCCGTTTTTTCGCGATTCGAAGCGTCCGGCCTATGGTATTTTCCAAAATTCATACTTTTGAGACACCAAATCCTCTAACATCCATAAAAAACACGGGTTAATCATCAAGAGTATCGAAAACAACATTGACCCATGAAACGGACCAATCAGAAGCAAGCATCCGGGAGTTGCAAGTCAAGAGATTCATGGCATTTGACCCATGAAACTCCTCCCATCATGGCGATTAAAGGCGATTAAATGCCGTCAATCTCCTCCGGCCAATCAGAAGCCAAGAAAAAGGAGTTACAAAATAAAGAATTCAATCTTGTAACTCCTCCCTTTATGTAGCTTTATGACAATTAAGGCTCATAAACCCTCCTAAATGGCTACCTAAAAGCCTATAAATAGGAGAGCTCTCCAAGAAGAAAAGAATCACAAACACACAGACAACAGACTGCAGAAAATCCGGAAACTCAGACAGAAAAAAGCACAGAAATTCAGAGAAGGAAAGAGAAAACTCAGCGGAAGTTCTACACCGACCACCGCTACAAGGTGACAAAAGTCCCTTGGGGGGTACCCCCCCCCCCCAAGGTCCTTGCCTTCTCCATCTGCCTCCAATTGCTTAGACATGGTTTTTCAGCCCGTCTACTCGGCTTTTTATTGGACATAGGACCTCCCTTTGGTCTTTGTTCTCTAAAAACCTGAGGTTATAGCCAAGCCAAGCGAATCAATAGCATCCTCTGTTCTCATCTGCATGGATGATGGCGAAGTCCACATATGGCTTGCGACTGTCAATCTGAACGGGTCCCCCACAATCTCCTGAGAAGTTAGATCCTCCTTTTATTGCTTTTCATTGTAGTTTCTATTTTTTTTAAAGAGACAAAAGTCACAACTCTTGTCTTTCATTATTGATAAGGATTGTAAATCGGCTATAAATGCTAAAAAAATCGCCTTTCACGGCAAATCAAGAAAGTGTCTCTCTTCTTAAATATATGTGCAATGGAAAACTTGAAAGAAGTTAATTTCTTTTTTACTTGCGAAGGTTGATCTCCGGATCACCACTTGCAATTCCAAGTAAAAATAGAAAATCTGGCACACCCATACAAAAGAAATTTTGATGCACGCCCTTGCCCCCCGGTTACGAGAGGGTCGGACCCAACGGACTCCCACGTCCGCCGACCTCGGTAGGACCAGGCAGGAGCGCGGCCCATCAAGCTGGCACACCCAGTGGGACACGTTCATTTGAGAACACGATGCTAGAAATGAAATATTTGCATATCAAATCTTTTGCTCTATGCTTATATTTCTTTTCTCGATTCCTTGGCTACTTTCTAATTGGTGGCCTATGTTGGATTCCGCATCTAAAAAAAATTGAGATGAGATTTTTTGGAAATTTCTAATTCTTTGAGTTTATTTCCACTCTTTCTCTTTTAAAAAAAAAAATAAAAATTAGATTTTTCATTTTGGATTCAAAATTGAGAAACCTTGATCATTTCCTATCGTTCATCGTGCTTGCAAAGATGTTGAACCTGTTCGACTAAGGTTTTGGGCAATCGTTTCTCTTCGATGAGTTCATTAAAGATCTAAAAAAAAACAAAAAACCAAAAAATCAGATTTTTCATTTTGGATTCAAAATTGAGAAAACTTGATCCTTTCCTATCGTTCATCGTGCTTGCAGAAATGTTGTGCCTGTTCGACTAAGGATTTGGGCCATCATTTCTCTTCGATGAGTTCATTAAAGATCTAAAACAAAAAAACAAAAAAAAAAATCAGATTTTTCAGTTTGGATTCAAAATTGAGAAACCTTGATCCTTTCCTATCGTTCATCGCGCTTGCAGAAATGTTGAGCCTGTTTGACTAAGGTTTTGGGTCATCGTTTCTCTTCGATGAGTTCATTAAAGATCTAAAAAAAAAAAAATCAAAAAAATAAAAATCAGATTTTTCATTTTGGATTCAAAATTGAGAAACCTTGATCCTTTCCTATCGTTCGTCATGCTTGCAGAAATGTTGAGCCTGTTCGACTAAGGTTTTGGGCCATCGTTTCTCTTCGCTGAGTTCATTAAAGATCTAAAATATATATATATATATATATATAAAGACATAGACCACTAAGGTTAAACCAACTGCATTCTTTGATCATGGTTGATTCAAGAAAAGCCTTGTCCAGAGTTTGGAGACAGCTTGACTGTTCTAGGCAAGGGTTCTCCAAACGGGTTCATTAAGTAATCCTACCCTTACCTGGGGGCAATTCTATCAATCGAGATTTCATAAGACCGGGTTAGGAGGCCTATGTGTACTCTCTCATCTTTTAAATAAATTTTTTCAAAAATAAAATTTTTAAAAATAAAAATTTTTAAATAAAAAATTAAAAATAAAAAAAAATTTCAAAAAAAATCTTTAAAAAAAATAAATAAATAAAAAAGATTTAAAAAAAAAATTTCAAAAAAAAAAAAAAACTTCCGTCATTTTGGGTTTAGATTGGAGAAATCTTGGTCTTCTCCTTTCTGAGCACTGGCGCTCGCGGAAATCGCTGAGCCCGTGTTCAGATTGGAGTGCCTTTTGCTCTCTTTGATGAACCCGATATTGGCCTTTCAAAAAAAAAAAAAACTCGTCATTTTTGGATTCAGATCCGAGAAATTATGGTTCATTTCTTTCTGAGCACTGGCGCTCGCGGAAATCGCTGAGCCCGTGTTCAGATCGGAATACCATCTGCTCTCTTTGATGAATCCAATCTTGACCTATCAAAACAAAGAATCTCATCTCATGGATGCGGTCTCAAAACTTTTGTGTCTAGCGGTACTAGTACGCCCTTTCAGGGTCTACTGTATTGCGATCGGCACATTTGTAACTCCAACTTTATATTCTTCTTACCTCGAGCAAGCTCTGCTTCTCGATAAGTCGGATTTAAGTTCACAATTGCTTCTAGCAGTCACTGGAACGCTCATTCTGGGCTTACCATACCTGCGATCAGAACAATTGTACCCTCTATGGCGTTTTGCCTTCTTCATATTGCTTGGGTCATCTTCCTCGAGCAATTTGAAAAGATGAAACCATAGAACTTCCCATTTATGATCATTATATTCTTGTGATTACTAATGGATGTGGTCTTGTTTCAGAAACTTTTCGAAAACTAACAATGGCAGCTTCACTAACCATTACCTTTGACGAGGACAAGCACCAACTTATGCTTCAACAAAAGCAAACTACGCGCACCTACAAGCGCCCCATCAGCTGCCGAAGCGTCAACTCCCTCGGCAACTCTCTAAGCTCCGGGTCGACCTCGACTCCCCGGACTATTGTCTTTGGGACGCTGGGACCATTCCCATTTCCTGAGGAACAAACTGCTCCTTCCAAGAAGCAGAAACTCGCCTCTCAACGTGTCACTACCGTGACACCAAAGGCGAGTACCAGAAGGCCCGAAGCCCGTGGCAGCACCACGAAGCCTCGACCAGCAAACGACCAGGTCTATCCCAAGACTTGGTCCCCAAGACCTTCACCAAAACAGAGAAGGTCCCAAACATCTACCAGGCCAGCATTCCTGGCCCCACTCAAGGAGAACCAGTTCTACCCTCTTGCCTACATGAAAGAGGAGAGACCCATCTCCAACCTGACTCCCAAGTCAACCCAGCATGAGCCGGCTTGTTCCTACAAGCCCAAAATCAACTCATGCATCACAAGGCCTCTGCAAGCACCTGCTAAGGCCTACAAACCTGCAGTTCGACCCTTCATTTCTACAGGGGCCGAACTCCAAAAATTCAAAGCTTCGCTGCAACAGGCGAAGGACAGGGTTCGCATCCTGTCCTTGCCCAGCTACAAAGAAGATAGGCTCGGCTGCTGCGCCCGAGGGAGCACATCCTTCATCGTCAAAGCCCAGCTAGAGCTGACTGAAGCTCAAGTTACTCGTCGTATACGCCGCCGCGCGTCGTATCGGCAAAAGAGACTAGAGAAGCAAAGGACCCAGCCTCCTACACTTAAAGTCTCTCCCAAATGGGTCGAAAAAGAAAGACCCAACCAAGTTGTTGCCGTCCATATGGTTGGAAAAGCCAGAAGGCGCCAAAAGTCAGCATCCAAAATCCATGTCCGACGTCCGATGACCCGCAGCTTCTCCAGGACAAGAAGACATTCAGAAGAATCCCCTGCTCCTTCAAGCAAAGGACGGCAGAGTGATCCTTCCTCAAGCTCTTCTTCAAAAAGAATGAGCCCCAGCTCAGTCACCAGGACAGTTTCTTCGTTCGAATCACGAAGGATGAATGTCTTGGCTACAAATTCTGAGCCACCACCCCGCAATCCACCTCAAGATGATGCAATCACCCGCATCCAGCAGTTGGAACAAGGCCAGCAGAGGATTGAAACTCTGATGGAAAACCTTCTCCTCGCCTTTCAAAATCAGGCGAACAATGAACCTCCTCCGAATCATCAAGACGATGAGGTAAATGGAGAAGAAAATGAGTCACGCGCCCTTACCAAAAAGGACGTAGACAGTATCCTCGCCAAAGCAAAAGAAGAGGATATACTCAAGGAGCATGGGATCAAGCCACCATATCCCTTATGGATGGACTCGGTCCCGTTCCCCACAAAATTCAAGCATCCTACTCTCCAAACATATACGGGGAAAGGATCAGCCAGACAGCACGTCATCCACTTCAAGATCCTGACGGGAGCTATCGCGGATCAAGATGAACTCAAGATCCGCCTCTTTACAAGTACCCTAAAAGGTACGGCCTTCGATTGGTACTCCACTCTGCCGGAGGACTCGATCCAAAATTGGGCCATGCTAGAGACACGCTTCCTGACTCACTTCAAAGGTGAGGATCATCCCGCTACTATGGCTCAGCTGTGCAGCCTAAAACAGGGGGAGAATGAGTCAACATATGACTTCATTCACAAGTAGAAAGCAATGGCATACAAATGCTCTGATGTATTGCCACAATCGTCGCTAGTCGACATCTGCCGAAACAACATGAGAGCTAGAATCCGCTTCATGATCATCGGCAACAAATCAAAAAACCTGGGAGAACTCCTAGAAGCTTCCATGGAAGCTGAAACGGTGATTAAAGACCTCAACAGTCAGAAATCATCAAGAAAAGAGCCAACCGCCATTGCAACCTCTAAACCAAAGAAGAAAGAGGTCCTCAATGTGCAGACCAACTCAGCTCCTCAGCCACCAAAGAAAGCTGAAAACAAAGCTGCGGGTAAGAGACCTGAACTCTCAGATGCCTTCAAAGAATGAGTAGAGAAGAAATACCCGTTTGATGAAGATGTTGATGAAATCTTTGGGGCTCTTGTGGCAAACGGAAAGCTCACCTTGCCTGAACCAAAAAGACCGGGTGATGTTGGCAAGACCAACGATCCTCGGTACTGTCCATACCACCAGATGATCTCGTATCCTCTCAATCAATGCTTCGTTATGAGGGAGAAAATAAACGAGATGTGGAAAAACGGAGTCATCACCTTTGACAAAAACTATGGGTCTACCTCCGTCAACATGGTGACTTGTGGACAAACATCAAAATCACCGAAGAAGAAGATCACTACTTCCTTCAAGGTGATAAACTCAATCCAAGCGTCCGAGGAACTGGTTCCTTACCCAACACCAGACGGACAACCCATATGGGTACATCCCGATCTCCTGGAAGATGAAAATTAGGAGGTCGTGAAAACAAAGCCTACAGCTCAACAGCGAAGGCAGGCTAGGAAACATCTCCTCAAGCTCAAAAGGCAAGAGAAGACCCAGCCAAAATAAGAAGTCAAAGAAAAGGCAGAGGCTTCCTCTACCGCTTCACTAGAGGCAACAAAAACATCCCTTCTAGAGACTTCAAAGGGGGTAAGAAAATTCACTCTCAGTGATTTCATGCCACCTCAATTCAAAGAAGCCACGCAGGAGGCATCATACTCTTGCAATTCGGTAGTTGGATTCTCCATTGATGGATACGAGTTTAGCGACACCGATGATGGATTCGAATCCAACTACACAGACGAGTGGGAGGAGTCCCTTGAAACAGGAGAATACCTCTCCGATGAAGAATGGGTTCCTGAGACTCATCTTATGCCAGTAATCTGGTATAACCCTCTACAGCCACAAGGATCCTGGTCTGATGATGAAGAAGACCAAGAGGCTGTACAAGAAAATGCTGCTGACCCAGCACCTCTCATTGCTCCAGTGGAAATCAACCATATTGAGCCACAAAGAGCTGATGAAGAAGAAGATTTGGCTCCCATGCCTGATCTTGAAGAATATGCAAGGATCTTGCAGCGTCTCGCGCTAGAACAAGAGCAAGACCGAGTCAACGAGCCTCCTCGCAATCGAGAGCCTGAAGTCCCTGAAGACCATCAGGTACATCCTTCCTTAACTCCTGAAAATGGAGAAAATTGCTGGATAGACGATCCTCTTACATCCGAGGATGAGTCTGACTCCGATCAGGCAACGTCTCCCGTCAGAGGTTCCTGTAATATAATAATTCGGGATTATAGCTCTTTCAAAGCATCGTTTGATGAGAGCACTTACACTCCGGCGACGCCTAGCAATGTATCTTCTGGAGCCACCTCGTCTCACGTGACTTTCACTAAGATGACACCCTCTCAGGTTTCTTCTCCTGAGACTGTGACTTCAAAGTTCACACCCTTCCTGACTGAAGAATTCCCAACTATTGATGCTTGGGACGATGAATTGGTCAACGAAGAAGAAAGGTTGCTGGATGCTGTTCAGGACTTGTTCCCGAAAAATGCTCCGTGCAACACAATCACTGAGGATGGCAACTCCGCTGCTGATGCATCCTCAACAAATGAAGAACGACAGCCTCTTGATCCTGAGGACAATCTTCCAAATGAAGACCCTTCTCAAGAAGCTCTCGAAGTTGGTAGAGGCACCCGCTCTGGCCGGGACTACCACAAAAATTACAACCAATCTTCCTTTACATATGTAAATTCTTCGGGAAAAGATGTTGTAAGCGCCCCTAGTGGCAACAATGATGAACATGCAGGCCTTAAGTAGGCTTTCAAGTATGACTTGATTGAACACTTCAAGCACATACCTGCACGTCTGCACATCTTGGATTTATTGCGAATGTCTCCGCACACTCGTGATAATCTCATTTCAGAATTACAAAAGCTGAATGAGGATGTCGACAAACATGCCCCGCAAGTCCTCCAAATTGAAATGGATTACCGGGTCAAAAACTTAGAAGCCTCCTCAATGGGAGAAAAGAAGAAAACTGAGGGATCATGCATTGAATTTCTCTCGGTTAAAAAAGCAGCCAGTGCAACCATCGCCTTAACAAAGGATGACCTCCTACTTGGCGAAACAAGGCATAACCGACCCCTGTACTTCACAGGGTACATCAAGGAAATGCCTATGCACAGAGTTCAGATCGACCCAGGTTCTGCACTCAACCTCATCTCCACATCGGCTCTCGAAGAGTTGGGCATCCCACCAAGCAACCTGAGCCACACATCTGTATCTATCTTTGGATACGATGGGAGTACTCAAAGGCCTATCGGTAAAATCAGATTCAAGTTGCAGATCGGTGATCTTATTTCTGAGGTCACAGTGTATGCAATAAAAACCCCTTCATGCTACAACATCCTTCTCGGACACCTTTGGATCCACGAGAATGGTGTTGTCCCTTCAACTCTACATCAATGCATCAAGTTTATTGGCGATGACGGCATGATACATCGAGTCTTTGTGGACAAAAAACCCTTCAAAGGTAAAGAAGTCCACTTCGCAGACTCACAAATGTATGAAGGTGAAAAAGAAGAAGAGGAGAAGCACACAGCACCTTTTGCCGAAAATCCCCAAAAAGATAAAGGCAAGGCTCCTCAACAATCACCGGAAGAAAACAAATCATCCGGTAAACCCGAAGAGAGCATTCAAACTCCCTTCATTATCTCCCTTAAACCTTCAAAGCCTTTGGTCATCACAACTAAAGTGAAGAAGGTAAAGCAAAAGCCTGGGGGCAAATTTGTTGTCTCTTTCGTGTCTATCATGCAAGACACGGACTCGGATTCAGAGCCAGAAGATGACACATCGTCAAGCCAAGCTGACACTCAGCAAGTTCAGCCTGCTCTTACTCCAATGGAGACAACTTCTGACATAGAAGATCCTACGTCAGCTTCCTTTGTTGTTCCAGCAACTTCAGCAAAGGAAAAGCCGATCTTCTTCCATAGACCGGACGCTTCTTCATCAAACTCCATGTTTGAACCTTTCCAAAATGAAGGTATGCCTCAACTATCCTTATATAGTTCTGTGGCACAAGTTATTATGAAGAAAATGGGCTATGACGCTCAAAACCCAGTCGGTTTGGGAGAAAGACGCGGTATTCTCACGCCATTGGGGCTCGTCTTAACCAAAAGCCAGCTAGAAGATTGGAGACTCTACGACTATGTAGAAAAGTCTTCACACAGGTTAGGGTATGATCCTGACACTCCCCTGAGACAGTTGACACAAAGGCTTAAAAGTCAATATACTGACCAAGCCTCAACATCTCAAGTCCATGAACACATCGATCTCCATGGATATCTCTTTGATGAGTCACCTGACAAAGATCCAGGAAGCTCATCCAATTGGCACGATTTCTCCAAAAATGAAGAGGAGTTGTCCGATGGCACAGACGTGTGGTCTTCTGACCCAGAAGAACCCTCATCTCCAAAAGAAATAGCCTACTTCGACCCGGTTTCAATAGGCGATTGGGATCATCTCATAGCAAGCCTTGGGAAAGTTACCAATCAAGAAGACCCGTGGAAAGGAACAAAACCTTGGTCTGGAAATGCCCTTGAAACCCCAGAAGGTTTCATTGAGCTGGAAGCCTCCGAAAATATTATGGAGGAACCACCTTTGAACCTTCCAACAGAAGATCCTATTCAAAAGATAGACTTGGGAACACCAGATAACCCACGTCCTGTATTCATAAGCAAGAATATAAAGGATGATGAGTTACCCGAGTATATCGCCTTTCTTCGTGAGTTCGTTGATTGCTTTGCATGGTCTTACACTGAAATGCCTGGCTTAGATCCCAAAATAGCAGTCCACAAACTCAATCTTCAAGAAGACATCAAGCCTGTCAAGCAAGGCCAAAGAAGATTCCGTCCAGATGTGATGGATAAAATTGAACAAGAAGTTCAAAAACTCAAAAGCGTCGGCTTCATCCGTGAGGAACAACATCCTGAATGGTTGGCCAACATTGTCCCCATGACAAAGAAAAACAGGCAGATCAGGGTCTGTATTGACTATAGAGACCTAAATGGCGCATGCCCAAAAGATGAATTTCCGCTCCCCATACCAGAGGTAATGATTGATAATACCTGTGGATTCGAGCAAATGACATTCATGGATGGTTTCTCTGGCTACAATCAGATAAAGATGCATCCTGAAGATGAAAAACATACATCTTTTCGGACTCCATTTGGTGTGTATTGTTACAACTGTCATGCCATTTGGTCTGAAAAACGCTGGTGCCACATATCAGAGGGCTATGATGAAAATATTCCAAGATATGCAGCACAAGACGGTTGAATGTTACGTTGATGACCTCGCCGTCAAAAGCAAAAGAAAAGAAGAGCATCTCGAAGACCTTCGAGAAGTCTTCCTCCGGCTTCACAAACACAAACTGCAAATGAATCCTTTGAAATGCTTTTTCGTCTTCTCGTCGGGTAAGTTCCTCGGATTCTTAGTTCGGAAAGCTGGAATAGAGCTTGACCCCATAAAAGTTAAAGCCATTCTAGAAATGCCCTCTCCAAGAACCTTGAGAGAACTCAAAAGGCTTCAAGGGAGATTGGCCTACATCAGACGGTTCATCTCCAATCTTTCGGGGAAATGCCGTCCATTTCCCGGTTGATGAAAAAAGGTGTAAACTTTGTCTGGGATGCTGACTGTGAAGCTGCTTTCCAAGACATCAAGTCATACCTGAAAAAACCTCCAGTGTTAACTGCTCCTACCACTGGAAAACCATTCATCTTGTACACAAGAGCCCTTGATCACTCTTTGGGAGCTCTACTTGCGCAAGAAAATGATCAACGAAAAGGAGCTGCTCTATATTACCTCAGCCGCATGCTAGTAGGTGCAGAGCATCGCTACTCTCCAGTCGAAAAAGAATGTCTTGCAGTGATGTTCGCCATACAAAAGCTGCGTCACTACTTGCTTTCCAACACAGCATACCTGGTCTCGAGGGTCAACCTCTTGAAGGTCCTTTTCACAAAGGCAGGTTCTCTCAACGCTCGACTGGCAAAATGGTCCATCCTTCTGTCACAATTTGATATTAGGTATGTACCACAAAAGGCAATCAAAGGGCAAGCTCTGGCGACTTCCTCGCAGAGCATCCATTGCCCAAAGATTCTCCACTCAGAGATGATCTCCCAAACGAACCAGTCTACAATGTGGAGACTTTCTCACAAAATGCCTCCTGGGACATGTACTTTGACGGTGCAACCAGGACAAATAAAAAAAGAAAGCTGATCTCGGGAGTTGGCATCCTCTTTGTTAGTCCCGACAAATACATGATTCCACACGCTTTCTCGCTACTTGAACCATGCACAAACAATGCAGCTGAATATCAAGCTCTGATCCTAGGATTGGAACTCGCCATCGAATCCGGTATCACCATGCTGGAAGTCTTTGGAGACTCCCAACTGATCGTCAACCAGATGAATCAGAAATTTGAAGTCTGGAAGCCAGATCTGCTGCCTTACTACAACAAGGCACAATCACTTCTGCAAAAGTTTGACATCTGTCACATCACCCACATTCGTAGAGGTGAAAACATACGTGCAGATGCCCTAGCTAGACTTGCCGCATCCATGGCAATCCAGGAAGGGGAAAACATGCAAATCACAGTGTGCGAAAGAAGAATCCTTCCTCCTCTTAACACACACCAAGCAGTTGCTGAATGCCACCAAGTGGTTGGAAGTCGGATTTCAATCCTTCAAACTTCAATCGGCGACTGGAGGGATCCGTTCATTGATTACATTATATTCGGAATCCTACCTGAAGATCCAAAAGAACGGGTAAGCATCCAAAGGCGAACCCCAAGCTTTCATTTGGATATTCCTTCAAAATTCCTTTATAGGAAATCCTTCAACGGAGTACTTCTACGCTGCTTGTCATAACAAGAGGCTGAAGAAACACTCAAAGAAGTTCATGCTGGTCTTTGCGGAGCTCATCAGGTTGGTCCCAAGCTCTATGATCAGATAAAAAGGTTAGGTTATTACTGGCCTACCATGGTAGCTGACGCAAATGCAATTTGCTAAGCGCTGCCAACAATGCCAAATTCATGGAGCTTACATTCACATGCCTCCAGAATGGCTGCATCCTACAGCGATTTCATGGCCTTTCGAAGCCTGGGGTATGGACATCATAGGTCCTATTTCTCCCCGTTCGAGCAAAGGTCATCGCTTCATCTTCGCCGCTACGGATTATTTCTCCAAGTGGTCAGAAGCATTTGCGTTCAACGAAATGAAGACCTCATCAGTCCTTCAGTTCCTGCGCACCAACATCATTTGTCGTTTCGGCATACCCAAAAGATTCGTTCACGACAATAGACCACAATTCTGGGATCATCGATTCTACAGGTTCTGCGACAAATACAAAATCCAAAGCTGTCCTTCGACTCCATACAATCTAGCAGCAAACGGATTAGCAGAAGCTTTCAACAAGACACTATGCAAAATCCTCAAAAAAAAATGGTCTCTAGTCACAAAAGAGACTGGAGCGATAAAATGTCTGAAGCTTTGTGGGCCTATCGAACCACCGTTCGAGGACCAACCCATAGCACACCATTCTCCTTGGTCTATGGATGCGAAGCTGTCGTGCCCTTGGAAGTATAAATTCCTTCCTTGAGGATATCTTTGCAAAATGACATGACTCAAGAAAGCAATGTAAAATTGCGACTCCATGAGCAGGACAATCTCGATGAGAGACGGTTCGAAGCTCAACAAAGCATTGAACTTTACCAAGCATGCATGGCAGGATCTTTCGACAAAAGGTCAGGCAACGCGCCTACAAAAAGGGTGACTTGGTTCTTGTGGTAAAAAGACCAATGGTCTTCGCTCACAAGTCCAAAGACAAATTTGAGCCAAAATGGGAGGGACCCTACGTCATCGACAAGGTTTTCTCCAACGGCGCATATGCACTCCTAAACATGGAAGGTGACAGATGTATGCTGCCCATCAATGGCAAGTTCTTAAAGCGGTACTACCCTTGAAGACTTACCCAACTGGGTAAGAGTAATGCCTGTACGGCCAAAACCGGTTTCCAGGTACATGCTCGCTAAACTCCTTCTGTTCCTTCTTTCTTGCTGCTCTAAAGCCTCATCAGGTATTTCTCGAACAACTTCAGAACCAATGAAGCCCTGGTCACCGAGAAAGCCTATCTTGTGCTTCTCTCCAGATGCCAGCTTCACATCAAGCTCCTTCTTGGAAAGCCCCCGATATGCCGAAAAGCTCTCCGCGAACCATTTCGCAAATCCGGCAGTCCGGGAAGTCAACAACACAGGATAAGAGATCATGGCTGTAGTGTCTTCAGTACTATAGAAAGCCCATGCATTTCTCCCGTCCTGTAAGCCTCCAAAGCGCTTCACCATGCTTGAAGGCGCTCCAACAACGCCTTGAGAAAAGCCCAGCTGCAAAGCAAAGCGAGAGGGTACATGCGGCTGGATGTCGACGAAAAGATGTCTGCGGCACACCATCGTGCCGACACGTATGCTGAAAAGCCACTCTCTCTCTGCATTCGTCAAGGAGTAATGCCTTCCAGACCCCGCCCTGGTAGAGTCTCGGGAGGCACCAAAATCAAAGGCCTTCTTCCGCAACTCCGGAGAAAGCTTCACTGAAGACTGCCCCATCTCGACATCCCTGAACCGTCGGATCCTCATGCAGGCAAACAAAAGTGATTCGGACACGGCTTTGCCCTTAGCCAGCCGAATCATCAGAGGATCATCATCCTGTGCAGCACCCAGCCGGTGGAAGCCAGGACAGTGGTACACGTACCACGAATAAAAGATGTGGGCTGAAAATATCCTATTCATGGGAAGCCCAAGCCGAACCAAAAAAGCAGCAGCCTGCAGTTCGGTACACAGGTAGGAGTAAAGAGTTGGCACCAAAGCAAGCTGCTCTCCAAACGCCATCTGACAAGCGGGAAAAATACAATGCGTCCTGATGTGCGTTCCATCTCCTCCAGCAAAAATAGCCTCACCAAGCCAATAAGTGAGGTAAACAGCGAGATCTCTCCGTAGTGCAATGTCAGGACATATGGCGTTTGTACTCGCACAGAAATATTTCAACTCTTCTTGCATAGCCAAGATCTTCTTCGAACTTGGATCCTGGGCCCTGGCCTCCTGGGTCACACTATCAGAAGACTCCATGCTATCAAAAAAGTTGGGGAACGAAGAGCTAGAACTCTTCCAACTGCTGGATCTAACTTTCAAACCCTCCTTCTCCTTCAAAAAATCATAGAAGGCGACGAGCTGAAAGTACAGAAGCCTGAACTCCTCAGACTGCCCCTCAAGGACGCTGTCGATCGGCATAAACTCCTCATAGAGTTTGCCAAGGATAGGCAATCTAGTAATGGCGCTTAGCTCCTTCAAAGAGAAACCAATCTCACCATTCGTCACAACGAAGGTATTAGTTTGTGGGAGGAATGACTCCAGCATAGCCATGAAGGCCTCGTCGGAAAAGATCACGGTCTCCCTAAAGGCGTGGACCGCATCAAAAATCCCGGCTTCTTTCAAAACGGCGCCACCAATCAGTAGGATGCGATCAGTCCACGACTTCCACTCTGAGTCAGCATTGAAACGGCCACGAAGTCGAAAAGGCTTTATCCAATTGCTGCCGTCACCGCTGAAAATACCAAGGCCCACCGGCCTCAAATCGACCTACGGATAATCAGAACCCTGGTAGCCACTGGATGGCATCAATAGGTCCATGTCAACAGCCGACCTCTCCGTATATCCAGGAGAACTGCCAACAAAAACCCTGATCTTGATTACATTTGTCCTTCTCACCCAGCTCTAAGGATCTTCCCTCTTAGAGCATGTGGGGGCAAGGCTCATGATCGAGACGGTGCGATCAAACGTCGATCGGCTCTCGATCGGATAGCAACAGTCTTCTTCTCACCATTTGCTGTGAAAGAGAACTGAAAACATCTCCTCTAGTATGTCATGTCATCAGGGACTGCATCACCAAAGAAGAAGGTAGGCTTGGGCAAAGCCCTCTAATCTTCCATCACCCATGGACGACTGCTTACCATGATCTTATAGAATTCCTCTCCCTTGAGAGTGATTAGTCGCTGCCTCATCTCATCTCTGTTGAGGGAGTCGCATTCTTCCAGATTTCTCTCAACATACTGGACCTTCTCAAAGGCCTGCTGAACGGCTGGATTAGAAGATCTAGCAGATCGACGAGGTACGCTTATAGTAGGCTCTTTACCCTTGTTCGTTCTAGAGGAACCACCTGCAAAGGATGGAAAAGAAAAAGATCAAACATCAAAATGACAGAATCTCGCTAAAAAAAATCTGGCAAAATTTTGACATAATGACGGGGCAATTTCGAAGAAAATGAATTATCCCGAAAGAAATAGAAAGCTTGAAGATGGGCTCAACATTGCTGCGAGCTCCGAAACTCCAAACTTTCGAAACCTCAAAGTCTCCGCAAAATCGGGAAGGTCTCAACATCGCTGCGAGCTCCAAATTCCCAAATTTGCGAAAACTTTCAAGTATGCTATCACATCATGCTACAATTCAATTTTAAAAAAAATATATATATATATATACATGCATGAATATCTTGGTTTGCGAAAAAAAAATGCATTATCATGATGAGCAAAAAAAAAAGAAACTTTCTCAAAAAAAAAGGGAAAGAAAACAAAAAAAAAAAGAAAAGAAAAAAGGGGATGGCCCACAGGCCACGTGGCCGTACGGACAGATCCGTACAAAAAAAAACACATGCAAAAAAAAAAAGAGCAGAAAGCAAAAAAAAAAAAACGTGTAAAAAAAAAGGAAGCAAACACGTGGAAAAAAAAGGAAGAAAAGAAGAGAAAGAAACAAAAAAAAAAAGAGAAAGAACCTTTTTGTTTCCTACAATGGGGTTTTCTTGAAAAAGGGAACTTACTTGAAGCCATTGATGGAGAAGAAGAAGAAAAGTCTTGAAGATCTTGAAGAAGAAGAACTCTTGATCTTGAAGCCCTCTTAGGATTGTTGCAAAAGAAAGTAATAAGAGCAAGAGATCGAACCTCCTCCTTGCTTTTATAGAAGAGAGCAAACCAAAGAAGGAAAGAAGAAAGGGGTAAGTGTTACTAATTAGTAACATTACCAGAAGAAAGAGATTAGAAAGATTCTTTCCCAAAAGAAAGATATCTTGAGATATTCTCTCCCAAAAAGAAATCATTGAGAGATTTTCTCCCAAAAGATAGGATCAATGAAGGATTCTTTCCCAAAGGAGGATATCTTGAGATATTCTCTCCCAAAATAAAGGGAACATGAGAGATTCTCTCCAAGTAAAGATATTCTTAGATATTCTCTATCCAAAGGAGATATTTTTGGATATTCTTTACAAAAATGACACCATATGAGATCTAAGCCATTTCAAAAGCTTAAGGTTCCATGGGTTAGCCCATATGAGCCAGGTTTGACCACCTAGGCACACAAAAAAAAAATTAGGCTTTTAGTCAAAGAGAAATCCCTCTTACCAAGAGTATACAAAAATGGTTCCATGCCTCTTTTGAGTTGATTCGACCATACACAAAAGAATTCCAAGCCCCATGAGCTTCCAAAAATCAAACCATCCAACCTCATCTACCAGATTGAGCCAAAATCTTGAAATTGACATTCCACAAAAATCCAAACCAAATCCTGGTCCCCTAACTTGCCACATATAGCTTGTTAGGTCACAAGACCAAAACCAAAAACCAAAACCTGATCCCCTAACTTGCCACATACAGCCTGTTAGGTCACAAGATCAAAACCAAAATTGATCCCCCAACATTCCACATACAGCTTGTTGGGTCACACGATCAAAACCAAACCCGACCCCCTAACCTGTCACATACAGCCTGTTAGGTCACAAGGTCAAAACCCAAATCCACATCCCTGATGTCATCTTCAAAACTTTACCTCGAGATGGTATGTGATCCCTTTCACTACCATAAAATTCCCCTAGAAGCTCCAAAGGCTACAAATACCAAAAAGAAAGACTGCTCAAAGACTCTTGGTCCAGTCACATGCTCTCCTTCAAAAATCTCTTCAAGGCACATCGACTACAAAAGTTAAGAACTCGTCACTGTACCTCGAGGGGGCATTTGTTGACACCAAAAATGTCACTTTGCCTCTTCAAGATCCAAAGAGCTACATGAAGTCGCAACCTGCCATAAATAGGCAATGCTACTTCAAAAAAAAATCAAATCTTGTCAAAATCAAACAAAAACTGCAAGATCCTTCAAGACAGCCAAAAGAGGAGTACACAAGAAGTTTCAGGCCATTTCAAAATCATTTGGCCTAACTTCGCTTCTCCGACAGCTAAAAAGGAGCTCCCGGCGGCGAAAGCATCGGAGACATCAAATCTTCGATCAGAGCCGATGGATGGTCTCAAAATAAGTCCAAAAGGCTCCACGTCAAGTTCCCAGTCAAACCGACAACGTTTGACCCTACATCAACCCTCGAATAGCTAAATCAAGCCTCTCGGCGGTGAGAACCTCCAAAGCCATCACTCATCAGATAGCATGGGCGGCTTCAAAATGCTTACAAAGGGCTACACGTCAAATTTCAGGTCATTTCGACAACATTTGACCATAGTTTGACGCTCGGAAGCCAAATCAGGCCACTCAGCGGTGAAGCTCCGGGACCATAGTTTCTAAGACAGAGCCTCTGGATCATCTTAAAATGACTTCAATAGGTTTCCTGTCAAATTTCAAGTCAATCGGGCATCGGTTGACCGCACATCAAACCGCGACATCTTCATCGCGACAAAAGCAAGTCTACTGGTGATAGGACCCCAAATGGCTTCAAAACTCAAACAAAAGCCTATGGTTGGTCTTATTTATTGCTCAGGAGGCTTCACCTCAAATTTCAGGTCATTCCGACATCGTTTGGCCCAGTTTCAGATTCTGCCGGAAAATCGGCAGCTCTACGCAACAAAGTCTTCGGCTTTCTCGGAAAATCGTAAACTTTGCAAAATAAAATGCAAGGATTCTCATCAGATTTTCTACAGGGAAATCAGAAGAAAAATGAATCGGAAAACAGCAAAAACGGACACAAAACGGGACAAAAGGGGGAAAACCCCCTAGCCTGCGACCCTGGGGCCCGGGATCCCCCGGTGGTCCCCGGAAACCCCGTTTTTCGCTGTTTTTTCACGATTCGAAGCGTCCGGCCTCTGGTATTTTCCAAAATTCATACTTTTGAGACACCAAATCCTCTAACATCCATCAAAAACACGGGTTAATCATCAAGAGTATCGAAATCAACATTGATTACCAACTGGTCAACCAAAAAAAAGTGTGCTTTCTACCCGACCGATCGAGAAATCGACAGGACAGATGGCACCGACCCGCTGTTGGCAACCAACACCTGAAGTTATATGGTCATCCGATGTCGATCTACATAAAGATCCATCGATGATCATCGCCAGAAGAATCCCAAAAGATGCGGCACGGCCCGCGACTCTTCAACTGCTCGGCGACCACTTAATGCGATTAATTGACTAGCTTTATTACAGTCATTAATCCATTTCTTTGGACGGACCAATCAGAAGCAAGCATCCGGGAGTTACAAGTCAAGAGATTCTTTTGACCCATGAAACTCCTCCCATCATGGCGATTAAAGGCGATTAAATGCCCTCAATCCCCTCCGGCCAATCAGAAGCCAAGAAAAAGGAGTTAGAAAATAAAGAATTCAATCTAGTAACTCCTCCCTTTATGTAGCTTTATGACAATTAAGGCTCATAAACCCTCCTAAATGGCTACCTAAAAGCCTATAAATAGGAGAGCTCTCCAAGAAGAAAAGAATCACAAACACACAGACAACAAACTGCAGAAAATCTGGAAACTCAGACAGAAAAAAGCACAGAAATTCAGAGAAGGAAAGAGAAAACTCTGTGGAAGTTCTACACCGATCATCTGCATGGATGATGGCGAAGTCCACATATGGCTTGCGACCGTCAATCTGAACGGGTCCCCCACAATCTACTGAGAAGTTAGATCCTCCTTTTCTTGCTTTTCATTGTAGTTTGTATTTTTTTTAAAGAGACAAAAATCACAACTCTTGTCTTTCATTATTGATAAGGACTGTAAATCGGCTATAAACGCCAAAAATCGGCTATAAACGCCAAAATCAGCTATAAATGCCAAAAAAAATCGCATTTCACGGCAAATCAAGAAAATGTCTCTTTTCTTAAATATATGTGCAATGGAAAACTTGAAAGAAGTTGATTTCTTTTTTACTTGTGAAGGTTGATCTCCGGATCACCACTTGCAATTCCAAGTAAAAATAGAAAATCTGCCACACCCACACAAAAGAAATGTTGATGCACGCCCTTGCCCCCCGGTTACGAAAGGGTCGGACCCAACGGACTCCCACGTCCGCCGACCTCGGTAGGACCAGGCAGGAGCGCGGCCCATCAGTGCAGTGCTTGACACATTCTTTTTCTTGAAACTACTCGACACATTATGTATATGTGCAGTATGTGGAGTAGCATGTGCAACACTAGAAACAAAAATTATTTTACCTTTAACATTTGAAGTGGATGCACCATGATCATAACCGAGACCTCTTCTGTCAAACTGAGACTTCTGACTACACAAGATATTTGTAAGAGTCTTCGAACCTGTAGTGTTCATCTTGTTTAGTGAAGCTTTTTTCACTTCTAGCTCAGACAAAGTGATCTTCAATCTTCCTTGCAAATCTTCTTTTTCAAATTTAACAGTCTGCAACTCCGTCTTCATATTCTCAATCTCTTGTTTGGCCTTTTCAAGTTTTTGACTATCAATGGTCAAATTTTCAGCCATGCAGATTTTCTGACTTTCCAAGAGATGAACCTTTTCAAGTGCTTGCTCTAATTCAATTTTCAATGCAGAATTTTCTTCTTGAACAGCTTTAAACTTGATAGAGATCTTGTAGCCATACTTGGACATCTTAAGACAATCAGCATATGTTTTATGATACAATACTTCATAATCTTTCTCTTGATCTGACATCTCATCAGCATGATCTTCATCAGTATCATTGTCAGATAGAGAATTAGCCATGAAAGCCACAAACTTGCCATTCACAGTGTCTGTACCCTCATACACTGTCTGTAAGACTTCCCACGCTTCTTTTGATGTTTTGCAAGTGGAAATCCTACGAAACTTTTCAGCAGACACTCCATTGTATATACCATTCACTGCCTTGTTATTACAATTGGAGGCATGCTTCTCATCCTTAGTCCATTCAGTCTTAGGTTTAGGAACAGTTTGTCCACTAACCACAATTGTTGGTCTGGAGTAGCCCTCCTCAACAATATCCCAAACATCATCATCAATAGACTTAAGAAACCCAATCATCCTTTGCTTCTAATATGCATAATTAGAACCATCTAGCAAAGGGGGCTTAGAAGTTGACGTCCCTTCTCGATTGAACACCATTCTAGAAATCTCTTTAGATCTAAACACAGCAAATTAGTGTAACCCGCTTTGATACCAATTGAGGGTTTAGGGTTTGAGATCTCTAAATTGGTCCACTCAATAAATCAACCCACTAGTGTGCAAAAAATAATAATCTACGCAGCGGAAATAAAATCACAAGCACACACCACAAGGACATCGATTTTAAGGTGGAAAACCCAAACCGGTAAAAAACCACCGATCCATACTGGATCTAATCAAACACTATGAATCTCGCAATTACAAGAAACTCAGATTTCTTCCATAGATATCCCCTATCTAAAGACTGAAGTTACCTTATGTCGAATCACGCTTCAACGACATCACACCGTTGATTGCAACAGATCCAGCGCTTGACTCCTCAAATCTTCTATGCAAGAAGATGATCTTCTACAAGGGATGCAGAAGAAACTTGCTCTCTAGAGTACTTGGCAGCACAACTCTTCAAAAATCTCTAGAGAAAATTTCTTTCAATTTGATCACTAATTCAGAACTTGAGAGATGATCTTGTGTCCCTTTGGGTTGTGAGAAACACCCAATATATAGCCCAAAATTCGTGCTTAAGACTCCTTGTGATTATCCACTTAGAAAAGAAGTCCTTTTCCAAATTTATTCTTAAAGTCCGGAACGAACTAGACTCCCTGCGGTAACCTCTCTATAGCGAGCTTCATCCTCGCTATAGCGAGGCATGCCTCTGCCTCGGGACGAGCTTTGGCCTGACAGCATCTATTTTCAGCCGGTTTTCTTTTTCTCTTCAGCCTTTATCTTTAGCTTCTTTTGTTGACTATTAATGCCTGTTATCAATATTCTAACAACCCTTGTCCAAAAGATCTCCAATCTGAGTTTTCAACTCCTTCAATTCTGCTGGTGCCATCCTATAAGGGGACTTCGAAATAGGTGCTGTCCCTGGCTGCAATTCTATCGTGAAATCCAACTCACGAATAGGTGGAAAACCAGGAATCTCATCCGGAAACACATCCGGGAATTCTCGCACCACTGGAATCTCATCAACAGACTTGGACTCCTTGTCATCCGTAATAAATGCGATAAACCCTTCGCAACCACTCCTCATCAACCGCTCTACCTTCAATGGAGAAATCATCTGAGTGGAGATGAGCTTTTCAGCTCCAATAAACTCAACACTAAGGTCTGCACTCTGTAACTTCATGGTCTTGTTAAAACAATCTAACACCGCTCGGTTCGCTGCTAACCAATCCATACCAAGTATCACATCAAACTCTGCCATTGGTAAGATGATCAAACTGACGGTCAGCTTAACTTCCCCAATCTGAATACTACACCTAGGATAGATAACATTACAAGATATATGTCTACCTACAGGGGTGACTACTATCAAATCATATGGTAATATCTCCTTATCCTCCCCCAAATGCAATGCAAACGCTAGTGCAACAAACGAGTGTGTGGATCCAGGATCAAACAGAACTTTAGCATCAAATCCACAAACTAAAAGTGTACATTCTATGACATTCCCTGCAGCATCTGCTTCCTCATGCGTCAAGGCATAAGCTTTCCCTGCCTGTTGGGGACGCTGCTGGTGATACTGCTGCGGTGGTCTCTGACCGAGACCCTGGAATCTGGGTGTTGGGAGTCTCTGCTGATATCGCTGCTGAGGTACTGGAGGACGCTGATACGGTGGCTGAGGTGGTCGAACAATCATCTGCTGCTGCTGCTGGTGTGGCCTAGCCTGTCCAGGAGGCATCTGTCTCAATGGCTGCACAGGATGTGGTGGCCTGGGCGCCGGAGTTAGAAATGCTGGTGATGCCACTCCTGTCTTTCCTGGGCAATTGGGAACCTTATGCCCTGGATCCCCGCAATGGAAACATGCCCCTGACTGTTTCCTGCAATCACAACCATAATGATTCCATCCACAATGTATGCAAGAGACTCGCCGTGGCTGCTGTCAGAGCGTAGGCTCGAATCGTAGCCTCTTGGGCGCTGGTTGCTGATACAACAGGGACGAAGAACCCTGTGACTCGGGCTGAGGTATTAGTGCTAAGATCCTCTGTTGCTCCAAAACAATCACATCTTTCAGGGACTCCTCTGCCCAATAGGCTTCCTTGACCACATCATCATAGTTGGTCAGTCTGTTGTGCTGTACTTGCATCTTAATGTCTGCTCGCAGTCCCTTGATGAATCTCCGAACTCTCTTTGACTCTAGCTGAATCATACTCTCAGCAAATCTAGAAAGATGGGTGAATGCGATCTCATAATCCTGCACTGGTAGATCACCCTGCACCAGTTTCTTAAACTCTTCCATCTTCTGATCCCTATAATGCTCTGCGATGAATTTCTTCTGAAATTGCTCTGTGAAAGTCTTCTAGGCTACACCCTCTTCAATTGCCTCATAAGGGTGCTTGACAGTCTTCCACCACCTCTCTGTTGCCCAACGAAACACGTGAGCTGCAAGCTGCACCTGCTGAACGCCCGTGCACCGAAACACTTTATAGATTTTCTCCATCTGGACAACCCACTCGTCTGCTATGGCAGGATCCTCTATATCATGGAACTCTGGGGGGATTCTCTTCCTGAACTCCTCAACCAGCTCGTTCAGATCATATTCCTTGGCCTGTGGCTAGCCCACCTTCTATACTACCTCAAGCATTTGAGCTTGGAATACAGCCTGGTCCTCATTCTGCTTATGGCTCTACTCAGCCATATCTTTCTGGGACTGGATGAAGGCTGCCATGAATTGATGGAATTGGTTCTCAGCGCCATTTTGAGAAGAACTACCCTCACCTCGGGTATTATGTCTACCAGCCATAATCCTGTAAAATACTCAAGGTTACTTTCTGTATGCCCCAAGCTAACAAACAATACTATAAAATAAAACTAAGAGATCAACCTACTGACTAACGGAATCCTCAAACGCGTCTTATGGTTTCTAAAATTTTTACCCTGAGAAACCATCCACTGCTCTGATACCATCATGTCACGTCCCCCGAACCCGATTAAAGAATAAATCGGATCCGGAGAGTGAATTTTAGGACTGATTAAAATTTTGACCCTTGGGCCCACGGATCGTAAGTCCGCGGCGAGGATATAATATTTCAAACCTCATGTAGTACAATAATGTAGAGTTCATACAACTCTAGGCATATGGAATATCAAGTAATGAATAATAATTCTCATTGAATATTTAAGTTCTAAGAAAGATATGAACAAAAACTAACCAAAAAGTTAAGATTATTTATTACATTGGCCAACCCAATAAACAAGGCCAATAAAAGAAATGAGTCAATGAAGTAAAGGTCCAACGAGAGAAATAATAAAAGAATAATCTAAATAAAGACCCATGTAAATCTCTCTCGTGCCGGAAGTAATGACGCTACTCTACGTCATCGGCACGCCACTCTCGTGCCTCCTCTGCTGGTTGGAGATCCTCTGGGATCTCCTCACCGGCCTGCTCCCCGTAATAGTAGAAGTCACCTGATGTGTCTGCACACCAAGGAACATAGTCAACGACATGTTGAGCAATAGATAAGCAAAGCATAATAAACATGATATGCATCAAGTATAGAGTAATAACATGTATGATAATCATGTGAATACAAGGATCGAAGCTAGGCATAAAGCAAGAATATTAATCAACAGAAACAATAAAAGAATCCTAGCAATCATTTAGCAATAACCACTATCCATGCAATGCAAGACAAGAAACAAGAGGGAGACTCCGCGGATGTCCAAGCCACCTCCCGGGGTACCAGTAACAATCCCAAACAAGACTACTGATACCAAAGTCAGGCTCCAGTATGATCCAAGCTCCCGGTCCTGGGAATAGTAGCACGGTCCAAGCTCGCTTCCAACTATTCAACGCCATGGACGTCGTCCAAAGCCGACTGCCCACCGCGACAACCGAGTAACCGGTTCGTCATTAACCCCAAACTGCAGATGGCCATGATATGCAGACAATAATAAAGTGGTTCTGACACAAGGACAAACAAGACAAGCAAGTCTGGCTAGTTCCATGTACAAGACAAGATCATAGGGCTTATCTCTTCCAAAACAGTACAAGACAAGCAAGCCACGTGATAATCCCCTTCCATTACTAGCCAGTCATGTTTATCAATATAAGACACAGGTTCCTATGGTACACTCTAAGTCAGGTCCAAGTCTTAAATTCTATAAGAATTTATGTTTCATATATAATTAAGTATTTTATGTCAAGAGAGTGTACAAGGAATGTTATCAACGGATACAAGTCACAAGTCAAGGAAGAATTACAATCCAATCCTAGGCAAGTGGTGGCATCCATGTATCCGACATGCATGTCCTATCAGAGTACATGTGGAAATTTAATCAATGATGCTTCTAGGGAAATCCCTTGGTGTACAATCATGTTAAGCATCTATTGAGACAAGTACATACGCATTCGGTTAGACCATGCATAATACACGAATACCTACACAACCCATCGAAATCACACCAAGCCACGTGTTTCGATTTCAATCCTATTCATGGTCATGTGATAGTAGGTTAGAGGTTTCTAGCATCTAAGTCCCAAAATCCTAGGTTCCAATCTTAGTCCGGAACAACAAGGCAAAATGACCAATTTCGGTTGACCCTCATGATGGTGTCGGTTGACCAACACGAACCGAGGGCTAACCGACGGAGCAGAAGCCAATTTTCGCTCTTTGGTTTTGGAACTGAGGTCAGTGTTGGCTGACCGACGTGATGGTTGTCGGCTGACCGAAATGTCGGCTAATCGAAAACCGAACCGAGAGCTGACCGAAAGCACAAAATTTGTAAAAACATAGCTCTCTGGTTTTTTGACCGACACGAGGCTCGGCTGACGGACACCCTGATGTCGGTTGACCGACACCGAGCCGAGAGCTGGCCGACAGTACGGAATTCTTACGGGTTCAGGCCATTTCTGAACTCTTCCTCCCCCAATTCGTTTTCCTCCATTCCCAAGCCTACCAAAAGGCTACAACTTGCATAAAATAGAGCCTCCTGCTCTCCCCAACCATCCATTCATTCCATTCCATCCATTGAATCAAATATATAAATCTAAACAATCTAACA
The DNA here is from genome assembly GCA_012931725.1 of Litsea cubeba. Classification (NCBI taxonomy): domain Eukaryota; kingdom Viridiplantae; phylum Streptophyta; class Magnoliopsida; order Laurales; family Lauraceae; genus Litsea; species Litsea cubeba. The sequence continues at coordinate 88,363,712 of CM022947.1, forward strand.
TCATAATTTATCCATTTTCCCAAACATCTAACCTAACATGTATTTTCCTCAAATCAATATGTAACATGCTTGGAATTAAAGGGAGATCTACAAGATGCATAGCCAATCAAATGGAAACAAATATACAAGCTTATAAATGAAATGCATATCTACTTGCCTCAACCAAGAAGAAGATTGGAATTGGGAAAAACTTGAGGATAAGCCTTTCTACCTCGAAATCCACGATATAACCCCGATAAAACAAAATCTAGGAAGCCAAGAAGAAGAAAGGAAGGAAAATAATCAAGATCAGACATAATCTAACCAAAGGAAAGATAATATGAAAATATGAGATTGTAAGAAGTCTTACCAAACTGGTACCGGAAGAAAGAGGGGATCGCAAGGATGAAGATGAGCGGTTCGGATCGCGGAGTTGATCTCTCCGGGCTAGAGTTCCGGGCTTGAAAAGAGAAGAGGAAGAATAAAGGGCTGCGGTTGTTTCTTCGTTGCAGAGAACGAATAAGAGATTAGGGTTAAGATTAGGTTAAAGAAGAAGAGAATAAGAAAAGACAAGTCTGCCCTTAAGTGGGTCAGGTGAAGAATGGACCACTTGAAGGGTTTCTGATCGTCGGACTGCGACCTGTCAAGAGACAAAAATGATCAGCGCGACGAAACCTTTCCAACGAACCCAAAAATCACGACGTTTGGAATATTTCGGAAAAACACTCAATTTTCCCTAAATTGCAAACTACCCCCCTGCTATGATCAAACGAACTCGGAATCTAACGAAACTTCGCAGGCACTATTCTAATACTAAAAAAAACTTGCTCATGATCTAAACCCACTTAAATATCTAAAATATAATTAATTATAATATCAACAAATTAAACGGGTCAGGGCCTGATATTGGGCCTAACTGACCCAGTAAGGTCACGGACCTTTCAACGGTGATACTAAAAAAAAATCAATAAGATCATCCCCAATCTCCGATCTCAATCATTAAAACAATTAGGAGGTGTTTGGATAACTTAGAAAGTATCTTACAATATCTCACTTTCTTCCAAAAACCTTCATATTACATTATTCAAGGATATGTTGTATATAATAATCTTTAAAAAAATATTTTCTAACTACGAATGAGCAACCATAATTATGATGGCCCACTATAAGTTTTAACATTTATGGGTCCCGTTATTAGATTGTCTCCACAATGCTTACAAATTTAATGTGGGGTCTTATAGTAATGTCACGACTACATAGCCCTTGTTAATTATCAATATTAGGTGGGTCCTACAAATGTCACGCTCAGGGCTTTCATTGTGATTACCAACATTAGGTGGGTCTTATACTACCAAAATTAGCCGGGTCCCATGATTACCAAGTTTGAATTGTGTGATAGTAATTATCAGTTTGCTATCATTAAATGGGTCCCACTATTTGATAGCTCTCCTACCGTTAATATGACTACCAAATCAAATGGGTCCCATAATGATTTCTTATAAAAACAAAAGCTAGATATGGCCATTTGTGATAATCACCATTATATGTATTATAGTATTGTTACCAATGTTTGGTGCACCCACCTTAATTAAACAACATTGCTTGGATCTCATGATTTAAATTTAATTTTATATTTTTTTTACAATAGATGGGTCCTACCATGATTATTAACACCTGTGATTACTAATTAGTGGTCCTGTGTTGGGTTAATTGATTATATTCTCACCATTTCGTATTTGGTGCATCATCTTGTGAGTTTTTTATAAATTGTCAAACACTTCAAAGGTATATTAAAATCCGTGAAGATTGCCAAACACCATAAGTGACACAATATAATAATATGATACTATTTTATTCTATAATAATAAAATCTTGCAATAATTAAACTTGTTGATAATATATTATGCACTTATCCAAACACCCCCTTAACAACAAAAGGAGGCATATCATAGGGTTTCTATATGCATCAACAACACGCAAATCAAGAAAGAGTACCAGTATTAAATCTACAAATTATGGTTAAGTACTTGCCTGAGGTCCATGGTTGAGGGAGTCGGTCTAGAATTCCTATTGCCAACAGCCCAAGGTGCTATCTCAGAGAAAAGTTGGAAGAGAGAGAATTGTGTGTGAAAATAAAAGAGTATGGTGTATAAATAGGGAATGAGAATAGGAATTGCAACCTGGCTTAAATTCTAAAAAGAATAGAGTTTGGGTTCTATAAAGATAAGAGATTGGAATAGAAAATAATTATACCCATTAAACTAGGCGCGGGTTAACTATGGGTCAAGATACCTATTCAACAAGCTTAACTCACCAAACCTAAGTCTAGCGTGGTCCCCACTTAGACTAATCATGTATTTAACTAAAATACATTCAATTATTCTAGGGGTTGGAATTTAAGACACATAAACCCAACACTTATTCTAGGGGTTGGAGAGGCCACAAAATCATGCTGAATCACCACTTAATCTTCATTATGAAACATTTAGATTTGTGATCAACGTCGGAATTAGTAATGATATTTTCAAAAAGAATCCTGACATTATTGTGATATTATTGTCAGAAAACACTAATTCCATTCCTAGCAGATACATGATTTTAAAAAGTCAGCAAGACTAAAAGTGTTGTAAGAAAAATGTGGTATTAATAAAACTGTAAAAATTCAAAATGTTTTGTTTGTTTTCTATTTTGAACCATTGATGACAAATTGATTTATTGATCTATATTTTCCATGGCGTTTTTCCATTAAACATTACTGATGATTATGGTCATGACCATTTAGAAAAGTCCACTATAGACAATTGGACATTTTTCCTTAAGCAATGAGCACTTTATAACATTTCTTTTAATTATACATGGAGAATCTTGAAATAAGAACTATTTGTGATCACCCTATTTTTACTAGCAAATGGAACCCTCTTATGATCAATCCAACCCCTTATACTCATGACTCACTAAAGAATGGGTATAAGTCCAAATTTCACCCTCATCCAGCTGTTTCTTACCGATCGATTAAAATTAAAAATAAATATATAATGCATTCTAAAACCATTAAACTTAAGGGACATAGATCAAAGGTTAGGATGATTTAATAGATCAGTTGATATTTTGTATACACTTTGGTCTCAATTAGATCTTTCAATCCACCACCTCCCCTAGATTGGCATGGCCCAAGTTGGTGATAGATGTGCGAGTGAAAAATATAGAGAGGATGCTATGAGGATGGTGATCTTCCGCCCATGGTAATTTTGCAATTCTCATTGTCTTGCTAGATTTTTTTTTCATATATATTTCTATGGATCTCGTTATCCAAATATATAGAGAACGCTTTCTCATCAAAGCCGAGGAAACGCCTCTCCAAATTAACGCAATATGCATGCATGAACAAGGCATTTAATTGAGATTACACTAAAAAGCCATTGAAGTTTATGGGCAAACCGTGTGGGGCTTATTAAGCCCTCACATTCCAACAGCTGGGACCAAAAGCGGTGGTCATGAGAGGTGCTCAAGAGAGGTGGCCCATTCATTATAGACAACTGGACATTTTTCCTTTAGCAATGAGCACTTTTTACGGAGCTCACCCATGTGGACAACAATCAAAAGGAGGGATGAATAGCACACAGTTTGGAGATGATATATATATATATAGGGCAGTCCTCCCCTCAGCCCATGCGCAGGGGAGGATTTCTGTCCGCTGCCTAGGTGGGGCCCACTGTTTGGCCCATCCAAATGGACCAAACAGTGGGCCCCCTTGAATAGCACATGTCCACCAAAATTTGGCCCCATTCGATTAAATTGGACCGTTGGATCGTGTGACACACATATAAATATATATATATATACACCGTTAAAATCTTGTGGCCCCGATGGAGATGATAGAAATTAAGGATTGAGCTGATTTTTTGTAGAGAGGAGGGCCCCTATGTGTGCTTCAAATCCCCCCATCCCCATGCCTAGGTGGGTCCCTATGTGGGCCCCACGCCCTTGAGCGCACGGGCTTATCGTGCACTTGAGCGCAGGGGAGGAGGCCCCTTATATATATGGAAATATTCATGTGCATTTCATCTCTCACCATGTTATTGTGAGGGACAACATAGTATGGTTGACTTTATAACACATCCGAATCATCCACACGCATGAAACCCCCTTAAGTACACTAGACCCATTGAATTTTCACCAATCCAAATGGATTGGACCGTTGGATCGAGGGTCAATTTTTTTTCCTTTAATATAAAGTCATTAAATTTGTGGGTCATGGATGAAGGGGTTAGAGGCATGGGACTCTCCCCAAATTTGATATGTGGTCTCATCCAAGGTGTCTATTCCCATCCCTTACAAGTCCCATGATTAGTGGGTCCTTAAGCTCTCCTAAGCTCAAGCTTAGGATAAGGTAAGCTCAAGTGTGGTGGGGCCCACATGGGGGGGGGGGGGGGGGGGGGGGGGATTTCAATGACTCCCTAGGATCCTCCTCTCTGCGAAAAAATCATCCCCAACCGTGATTTCTATCATCTCCATATGGACCCAAAAATTTAATGGTCAACGGTCCTTTCGATTTGATACATAGTCAATCCAACGGTCCAGTAAATTCGGATCTAACAGAAAGTTGATGTACATGTGCAATTTAGAGGGATCATGTGTTTGGTCCATTTTAATGGACCAAAGGTGGGCCCCACAAGTATGAGTTTACGAGATTTTATTCTAAGCTTGAGCTTAGCTTAGGAGAGCCTTGCTCTCTCTATATATAATTTAAATTTATTTTGATTTACTTGGATAAAATCAAAGGAGTCTAAAATTTGGGTCACTGTCAAATTAGGATCATTGGCCCTTACCCTAGTGTCAAGGGCGCCTAGGTCTGGCCAGGGTGAACGAAAAAAAAACTAATATTTTTAATATTTAATTCATTTATATACCACTACTGACAGAAAAAATATATTCTCTTTTTTCTATATGTGAAACTACTTCCTTAACTAAGACAAATCTTTACTTCATATTAAAATTACTGTGTGGGGAGATTTCCAGAACCACAGGATTAAGCTAATCGCAGCCATCAGATGAGGCTAAGCACTCTCACGAGCCATCCTCGTGCCATCCACGTGGCACCAATCTCACCCCGGCTACCAGGACAAAGGCCTCGGCCGAACTCAAGCAACCCCGGACCGCCAGAGCCGAACTCGGCTACCCCTGTGTCCATTCCGGCACCCATCTCGGCAGAAAACTCCACCTCGGCTGAAGAAGCCGGGACAGAAGCCGAAGTAAAAGAGAACCTTCACTTGCACCCCTCATCCCCCACGTCATCAGGCACGTGGAAGAATAGGGGCGCGAGCTAGTGGGACAGATGCGACATCCAGCCGCTCGCAATCTTCGCCAGATCCCTGACAGGGCGGCATCCAGCGGCTGAGGCCACATCAGGGCAGGGCCCGAGGGCAGATCCGCTGGTACCCCTACCGCCAAAGGCGCCCAACACGATCTGGCCCAACAAGATGTGCATTAAATACGACGTGGGCTGACCCGACGCGCATTTAATACAGAGTGGGCTGGATTGGACCGCAATTAATGCAATGTGGGCTGATCGTGACTTCCCGGTCGAATCACGGGGCCCACACCACAATATCTCCCAAAGATACGTTCCAAACTCTATAAATAGAGGCTCAAACCACCATCTAAGGTACGCACAATTTCATACACAGAGCCGTTACTCTGTCTCTCTTCTTCCTCTCCTTCCATTGTTCCAGTTCACTCACTGACTTTGGCATCGGAGAGCCTTGCGCCGCCCAGGCCAGGGTCCTCTGACCGTTTGCTCTTCCCTTTCAGGCTTTCAGACGGCACCCAGTCATCATCATCATCGGATAAGTCCTATAAGGCTCCCTCCTTATTGTGGGTCATTATTTTCTGCACCTACAATTACATACTAATGTTTTAGAATTTTAATATAGTAAATTGATTTTTTTGATCATATATATATAAACAAGCAAAACATGACCGCATTTAGTACGGGTAAGGTCAAAGGTCAAGTACATGTTGGTCTACCTCCCTTTATGCAAACCAAAAAATGGATCTTAGCAAAGTCCAAAGAGGGTGTTTTTGACAGGTTGGCCTGTTCTCATTGTCAAAGTCGAAATGGTAGATTGGCCTATTCTCATTGTCAAAGTCGATATGGTAGACTGAAAATTTGTGCACTGCTGGGGAATGAAATATTTTCTAAGAGAGGTGAATGACCAATCCATGGAGAGTCATGGATGATCAATTAATAGAACCCACGTAGGCCTACCTTAAGTCTGCCATATCAATTCTCACCTTCTGCCATGCCATTGAGAGAGTTCTTTGGGATGATGTTTTTTTAATACTCTTTTTTGCATATTTGAAATATTCTAAAAATATATATATATATATAGCAAGAATATCACAATAATATCAAAAGAAAATGAAAAGAATAAATAAAAATCGAAACTTAGAGCCTATAATCAGGACAATTTTCAACAATATTTTATATCAATTCTTTTAGTTATTGTTTATTTACTTAAAGTGGAATTCGTTTTTCCAGCATCTCCTTTTGAGTTTTCCTATTTATGGCCTACCTTTAATTAATCTATCTAATTGGTTCCCACACACCGATCCTCATTGGATAATTAATTAGCATGAATCTAAATTTCATATAGCTCAAATGTTACTCAGAGTTGAACTCTATCACAAAGAATTTGCACGTACAGTGCATATATAGCATTAAACATTAGGAGTTAATAATGGCTAGGGTCATTTAATTAAAGTGATATATCATATTTTTCTATCTCCACCAAAACGTTTTCTTGTTTCGTGCCTCCTTTGATTGTCATACATTCACACGAGCTCCTTTAACAACAGGAGTGTTTCTATCTTTAAAAGTACTCGAGTATTTTATAGCATTTCTTTTAATTATACGTGGAGAATCTTGAAATAAGAACTATTTGTGATCACCCTATTTTTACTAGCAAATCTAACCCATATGATCAGGGGCAGACCTACATGTAGGCCTAGGGGGGCCATTAAGTTTTCAAAATTTTATTTTTTACCACTAAATTTTTTATAATTTTTTATTTTGACCCCTAAATTGTTATAATTAAAATCTTCTTTTAATAATTTTCATTTGCCCCCCCCTAGTCAATTCCATTTTCTGGGTCCACTCCTACATATGATCAATCCAACCCCTTATACTCATTACTCACTAAAGAATGGGTATAAGTCCAAATTTCACCCTCATCCAGCTGTTTCTTACCGATCTATTAAAATTAAAAAAATAATGCATTCTAAAACCATTAAACTTGAGGTCCATATATAGATCAAAGGTTAGGATGATTTAATAGATTAGTTGATATTTTATATACACTTTGGTCTCAATTAGATATTTCAATCCACCACCTCCACTTGATTTGGCGTGGCTCAAGTTGGTGATAGATGTGCGAGTGGAAAATCTAGAGAGGATGACTGAAGGCTGGTGATCTTCGGCCCATAGTGATTTTGCAAATCTCATTGTCTTGCTAGATTTTTTTTACATATTTCTATGGATCTCAGTATCCAAATATATAGAGAACGCTTTCTCCATGCATCAAAGCCGAGGGAACGGCTCTCCGAATTCATCCTATATGCATGCATGATTAAGGAATTTAATTGAGATTACACTAAAAGGCCATTGAAGCTTATAGGCAAACCGTGTGGCGCTGATTAAGCCCCCACATTCCAACAGCTGGGACCAAAAGGGGGTGGTCATGAGAGGTGCTCAAGAGAGTTGGCGCCCCATTCATTATACGTATATGTATCTATGTTATAAGCTGTGTAGCCACAACGAGAGAGAGAGAGAGAGAGAGAGAGAGAGAGAGTCAATATTTCAACATGAAAACCCCATATAAATTCAATTATCAAATTACAGACTACAAAAAACCATTTAGAATTAGGAGATACATCCACTTCCATTTGCATGTATGGACTATGAAGTGCTTATTATTTTAACCGACACGACTTGCATGTATCAAACACTTATTCTTTTAACAAGCTTTTCACATTTTCAGGTGTGAGTATTATTGGTCTTGGGTCCTTGCACCAAACTCTCATCTAACTCTGAATCTTGTCTTGGCTGTAAGCCTCTTCAGAAGCAGAGGCCTGTGCTGTATTGGGAACATGGGCTGCAAAGTTCATTTCTTTGGGTTTTGGCGGGCAGTGCCCACCAGCTCCTGGTGTATTTGTGCCATCCGAACTACAGGGAGGTGACACAATATTGCCTTGCTGCAGGGACTGAGACATGAGGATTTCTTTCTTCAATCCCGGCTCTCCTCCTAAAGGCCTAGCCATAGAGAGATAAGGACGAGTCGAGATCAAGACGATGAACAGAATGGATATTAGAGGCAACAGGTTTCTTCTGAAATAACCCATATCTCAGTGTTGAGAGAGAGAGAGAGAAAGGGAGGATCTTCTTGTGGAGTACTAAAGGAGATGGAAGTATGAGGTGTGAAGGAAAGGTGGAGTTTGTTGTTGTATATATAGCGGTTGTACGTGTTAGGTGCTGGTGGTGTTTAGGAAGCTGCTGTTGTGTTTCAGCAGATTGTTTGACTATGCCTTGTCCCGTTGTAGGGTTTAAGGGAAAAGGAGTCGGGTCCTGAGTCTGACTGTAAACATCCGGACTAGGTAACTTCTTGGATTTTCCTAGTTTTTGAATATTGAATATTTGGTTTGAATTGAATCTAGGGGTTTTTATGCGAAAATACACTTTAGATGGCCACTATACGTAACAGTACATTTTAGCCATCTATGCACCTAACAGGGAATCCGTACAGGATTCTCAATTTTTTTCACCATTTTTTTGGTGGTCGAATTCGACATTCATTTGCTGTGTTAAAGGTCGAATTCGACCTTCATTGCAGCGCTGGAGGTCGAATTCGACCTTCATTTGCTGTGTTAAAGGTCGAATTCGACCTTCATTGCAGCGCTGGAGGTCGAATTCGACCTTCATTTGCTGTGTTAAAGGTCGAATTCGACCGTTAGATATAATTCATTTGGGGCACTGGTTAACGCACTTTCCGAGGAAATTTTTGGACGAAATTTGGGAGTTTCGAAGTCCATAAGATGAACTTCAAATCTACAATTTTTGGGTAGGAATCAATCGCGTTTGTCACGTTTTCAACTCGCGCACTTTTCCTATCATGTCGGCCAAATGTGCTGAAACCTTGTTGAGTACCGCTGTTTGGGATACTAGTTAACCCACTTTCGAGTGAGTTTTTAAACGAAACTTGGGGGTTTCGAAGTCCATATGATGAACTTCAAATTAACAATTTTTGGATAGGAATCAATTGCGTTTGCCACGTTTTCAACTCGCGCACTTTTCCTATCCTGTCGGCTAAATTTTCTGAAACCTTGCTGAGTACCCCTATTTGGGGCACTAGTTAACCCACTTTCCGAGGGAGTTTTTAAACGAAACTTGGGAGTTCGAAGTCCATATGATGAACTTCAATTCTACAGTTTTTGGGTAGGAATCAATTGCATTTACTGCGTTTTTTAACCCGCACACTTTTCTTATCCTGTCGGCTAAATCTGCTGAAACCTTGTTGAGTACCGCTGTTTGGGGCACTGGTTAACCCAATTTCCGAGGGAGTTTTTAAACGAAACTTGGGGGTTTCGAAGTCCATATGATGAACTTCAAATCTGCAATTTTTGGGTAGAATCAATTGCATTTACTGCGTTTTCAACCCGCACACTTTTCTTATCCTGTCGGCCAAATCTGCTGAAACCTTGTTGAGTACCCCTGTTTGGGGCACTGGTTAACCCAATTTTCGAGGGAGTTTTTAAACGAAACTTGGGGGTTTCGAAGTCCATATGATGAACTTCAAATCTGCAACTTTTGGGTAGGAATCAATCACGTTTGTCATGTTTTCAACTCGTGCACTTTTCCTATCATGTCGGCCAAATGTGCTAAAACCTTGCTGAGTACCCCTGTTTAGGGCACTGGTTAACCCACTTCCTGAGGGATTTTTTAAACGAAATTTGGGGGTTTCGAAGTCCATATGATGAACTTCAAATCTACAATTTTTGGGTAGGAATCAATTGCATTTGCCATGTTTTTAACTCGCGCACTTTTCCTATCCTGTCGGCCAAATGTGCTGAAACCTTGTTGAGTACCCCTGTTTGGGGCACTGGTTGACCCACTTCTCGAGGGAGTTTTTAAACGAAACTTGGGGGTTTCGAAGTCCATATGATGAACTTCAAATCTGCAATTTTTAGGTAGGAATCAATCGTGTTTGTCGTGTTTTCAACTCGCGCACTTTTCCTATCCTATCGGCCAAATCTGCTGAAACATATTGGACAACATTGTGAGCCAATTTGATTTTAAAATACTATGATTGTTATCTTACCATCTTGCTGGTTCAATTTGGTCAATAGATTTTATTTGATATATTGAGACTGAATTGGATTGCAGTGTGGGTTTTTTAAAACTTGGGTTTTGTTGTTTTCTGCACTAAATTTGGCCTCTAAATTTCTGCACTAGTTGAAACAAACGCATTAACTGCACTATTTAAAACTGAAAAAAAAGTGTTTCTACAATTTCTGTACTAGCTGAAACAAACCCAATTGCTGCAACAAATAATTTACCATAATTTTCAACAAGGGAAACACTCAAGAAATAATTTACACTCATGCGACAACAGAAAGCATTCCTAGACAACTTCCATCCATTCAAAAACTTCCACACAACATTAACAAATTTCAAAACCTTGCTGAAACAATCCCATTTCTGCACTATCTCAAATTGAAGCATATGCCTTTCATTCATATTGTTCAGCCACAAAATGGTGTGCACCTACAAACATAAGTCTTGATCAATCTCAAACATATTAAAATACATGAACAAAAGGTGGGCTTCAATGTGATTCTTCATGAAACCTACAATAACAAAAGGTGGGCATAACAAAAGTCATGATGGCAGTCTTGATGTGTTAAACACTGCAAAAGATGGCACCTTCTCTGCATTATAGTCACTGAGTTGCAATAGACATGCAACATGAGGTCAGTTAATTTAACCATAGATAACTCAATTAAGAGGCTTAACTACAATTAGAGGCGTAATTACTTATTTACTCAAGGTGCATTCAGGAGCCTTATGCACTACCTTTTGAGTAAATAGAATGCCATATCTCATGCCTCAGCATTTTAAGCATTGGTTTATACTTAAGGGGTGTTTGGATATGGGTAGAATAGAATATCAACATATTTGAGTATTGTTACCCTGTAAGGCAGGTTGATCAGTGGATCAAACAGAAAATGCAATCCAATGGAGTTTCAAAGTTTCAACAAAATGGGCCAATGCATAGAAGTTTCACAGTAGTTTCTTAGTGCCATTAGTGCGGTGCTGTAACTAACCAAGTTTTAATAAAAATTACAAGTCTTTGGTTAACTTTCCCTTGTATATTAATCGGTTGGCTATATCTTGATTAATTACAATAGGGAAGCATTTTGTAGCCCCCCTAATAACAAAACAAGTGGTTGGTTTGTCGGATTGCTAGACCCAGCTGTCAAGTGCTTTCCCTTCTAATTACTCTTTCGATTGGATGGAATGTGGAGTTAAATTACGAGTCAACTGCTGGCAAGTCCACTTGTTCATCATGATATACCAATTGAGCCATTGTGGTCTTACCTAGTCCCCCCATGCCAACTATGGGAATGACAGAGAGGTCCTCTTCATTTTCTGATTCTGATTTGGTTAACAAATCGATTAAATTTTCTTTCTCAGTGTCCCTCACATAAACCTTCGATACAATTGCAGAGCAAGTCTCACTTGTTTTTGAGATCGGAGGCTGAATGTCTACATCTCTTGCAGCAACTCCCTCTATGAATGTGAAATGGAAAAGAGATCTCTCTTTGGCAATGTGCTCGAAATTCTTCCTCAGCTTTTGCATCTTATGTGTCATCTTGAAATGAAAGACAAGTGGGTTGAAAGTTGCCTACCTTTTCTCGCTTGCCAGCTGCTTGATTCTCAACCTTTCTCCACAGAGCTTCGATTCTGAACTCATCTAGCACATCTTCCACATCGTCAGCAGCAGCTTTAATCTTTCGAAGCCAGTCTTTTACAGCCATTTCGTTCACTTGTCGCCTTTCAGCATCTTGAAGCATGGCTTTAATCGCCTTTCAGCATCTTCAAGCACGGCTTTCTCACCAAAGAGGGAGAGATCGCAGCAGAAAGGGGGAGAGATATCGCAGCAGAGAGGGCATCGAGGGAGAAAGATCAGGCAAGAGAGATGAGCACAGCAGAGAGTGGCCGAGAGAGATGAGCGCAGCAGCAGGGCAGCGAGGGAGAGAGATCAGGCGAGGGATGAGCGCAGCAGCAGGGCAGCGAGGGAGAGAGATCAGGCGAGGGATGAGCGCAGCACATTACACCATTTCAGGGCTTTTACAGCGTGAAATGCGCGCCGTAAATGTAGGTTTACGGCTCACGGGGGTCGTGCCGTAAAAGCGCCTGCCGTAAAAGGCGAAAACTATTTACAGCGTGCATATACAGGCCGTAAGTAGGATCAATGCACGCCGAAAATAATGCTCTTAGGACTTTTTAGACCAGATTTATAGCCTATTAAGCAGGCCGTAAATACTAAACTTTTACGACGCAAACTGAGTGCCGTGAAAGCATTGGTGTGCTTAAGTTCATGGCACACGTAGTAAGCCATGAATACTTAAAACGAAAAATATTTTACACAGCTTGCATTTGTGGGCTGTAAATGGGTTGTGTACAATCTAATTAACGGCTCCAAATGCAAGCCGTAATTAAGTATATGTTTTTACAACTTGCAAATGCAGGCCATTAAAGAATTGGCGAGTTTCAATTTACGGCTCGCAAGACGCGCCTTAATTGTTTTTTTTTTATAAAAAAAAAATTAATTGTTTTTTAATTAAAAAAAATTAAATCCACATTTTTTTTATTGTTACAAATACAAATTAATAAACTAAAATAAAAAATGTAAACAGAACATGCAAATAAACACTGGACCTGCAATTAAAAAGAAAAACACTGGACTTGCAGTCTATACAAGCTATAGATTGGCCATGGGAAAAAAAATACATGAAAAGGATCATCCATTCAAATCAATACCAAAACAATGAGGGAATTCTTGTTTGTTCATTTACAAGATTCACACACTTTTCGTCTTCTTCCATTATGATTTATTCGCGAAGGTACCTACCATTACATGAAAGTAAACTCCATCGTTGTCGTGTCGTCATTGAATCATAAGGAAAAAAAATACATGAAAATGATCAACCATTCAAATCTTCCACACTACAAACATAGCATCATCAACGTTGCTTACTAGAATCTGGGGAAGCAGAGATTGACAAAAGCTATATGCCCAAATCATCTCAAAAACTCCATATCTTAAATCATGACGAAACGAACACGTCCGGCATATGTACACATCCATTGCAGTTTATGTACATGTTCGGCAGTGATTTTGGAACTCCACATTTTGGGTTTGATCTACAGAAAATGTGCAAAAAATCAATCTCCCTGGGAAAGAAAATGTTAAATGTATAAAATTCTTCAACTCTATGGAAACATTTTATGTCCAGTGATTTAGAAACTCCACATTTTGGGTTTGATCTACAGAAAATGTGCAAAAAAATCAATCTCCCTGGGAAACAAACATTTTACAAGACACTTCTAAACACATTCTAATGCAACAATCAACCCAACAAAAAAATATACCCACAAAATCCGAAAAAAACAAAATCAAGAAACATAAAAAAATAAAAAATTACAGCATATATATATTAAAGAGAGTACATCATATGGTTCTGTTTGTTCATTCAGAAGTCTCTACCGTTCACATTCAAATGCTTTGTCAATGTTCACGTTCAAATGCTTTGTCAACTATGAACATTATATGGAAGTCACAAAAAATGTACAAAACATTCTCAAATCCAACATTGAATATTGAAAAAAAATAATATTATAACCATCACATTGAACATTACAAAACCTTCAAATATCCCCATTCAATGGCTTATCCTGCACAGGAAAAAAATTCTGAAGAAGAGAGAGGGCTTTAAAACAAACACCATTCAGGAAAAAGAAAAGGTCAGATAGAGAGAGAGAGGGAGAGCCTTAAACCCTCTTGATGACTCACCTATTCTCCACCATTTCAACCCAAACCCTTAAAATCCCCAACCCTTTTCCCTTCATCTCCAATCAAATGCAAAAATCCCCAAACATCATAAAAAAAAAGCCCATCAGCAACTGAAAAAGGCTCTTAGAAAGGTTTAAGCCCTATCAGTCTTGTCAAATAGAAAGAACATTATATTTAAGGGTGTTAATATTTCAGAAACTACCCAAAGCCCAACTTGTTTTCCCTAAACAGCAAGCATTCAAGCCAAAAGCCCAACTCATGATTTGATGGGAAAATAATTATACAGCAGCAGAAGAACAAACATGTAAAGCCCAAATTTTAAAATAGGTAAAACAAGGACTGTTACAGTTGTAAAGCATAATCATGCCAATCAAATATATTGTACCTGACTCAGATTTTTCAAAAACTTGAAGCTCCAAGTTAGAAACCCCTCTAAGGGCAAGAGATCCTCCATATATATTGAGTTGGTCATAGGTGGGCCCACATATTCTTAACTTTTAAACTTGCAAGACCTCTATCTCCATAATTCACTCTCAAAGAGAGGAGAGCACGTCCTGACCTGCAAGACCTCTATCTGCAAAAGTCAAAAACCTTGTTAAATGTAGATGCGAGCAAGATCACTTTCTTCCCATTATTAACGTTAAGCTATAGCACAAAGGTTTCTTATTCTTTTCTCAGCACAGAAATATAAATTTCAATCCCCTAGCCTCAAAGTTCTCCATTGAAGGACATTAAAGCAAGGTCAAACACGCAGACTATGAGATAGTTGCAACTTTGTAACAAAAATAATTTTTCTTTAGAGGTAAGTATCACAGAAAAAAGTTTGTAACAGATTTAGGAAAAATCCAATGGCAAGATTACATAATAGTCACATAATTTTACCTAATTAATTTACAACATCTAACACCAATGACCTGCTGGCACTTAAAATAGAAGGAATGACCAGGATATAGATATAGATCAATAACAAAACTGAAAATAAATCGTTGGCAATGTAAGCAGAGAGTAAAATAGACCACCTAATTTGATTAAATAATAAGATCATCAGTACATATATATTGAAACAAATGTAGAAAAGATGAGGCATTTCTTGAATATGCTTGCTGCATATTTTCCCATCCAAATCTCAGTTTGCAAACTGCATGGTCAAGCACGGATGTCTCTTATACAGTCCATGCAGTCATTTCAAGTGCATCACTTGGAAAACTATCATTTTCAATTACAAGACTGTGATATCTACCAGAAGTAAAAGGGCTGCAACAATAAGAATAGAATTGTCATATGACCGATTTTGCAAGTGAAAGTGTGGTCAGCATGTTTGTAATCAGCTCTGACGTGCAAAGATGAGAACAAAATCATCACATTAATGTAAGAAAAGGTGCTTAAGGATCTAAGGTGCTTAAGCAAAAAGTGTGCTTCACTGGCTACTTGATCCTGCAGAAATCCAGCATACCAATCATGTTCTCCAACCAAGTGTAATGCATAAATGACCGACAGGAAACATTAATGACCAACATGAAATTTTTATATGCATAATTTATCTTTGATTTCAGATGTCATGGCTAATACATAAGAAAGAGAAAAGAGTCAAGTGGTTTTTATGGAGATCAGATTCATAGTAGGCTATAACATGTACTAAAACATCCAACTTATCAACCACAAACAAACCAAGAGCAACAATGATAGAAGTACATTATGATTCTTAAAAGCAAGGATCTATGACAATTAGAAAAAAATAATATTTGAGGCTTTCAAACCAGCAGCAAAAGAAGAGAAATCTGTGTCCACCACTGTGGCAACATACCAAAGAAGAAAAAGCCATGACATTGAACGATTTCTATAAGGGGTTAAAAAAAGGATTTCTACTACACAGAACAAGCAGGAAAAAATGGATTTCTGCTACACGGAATCAAGGGCTGGGATCACCAACCTCACAGATACCATAGTGCAAATGCAAGGCGTGCACCTTCTCCTGCCCTAGCCTGTTATAATCTAGACCATTCATTGGCTTTTTTCCACCATTCTAGGCCATTGATATTAGTGATTCTAAATACAGAAAAGTGTACTAAATCTGAACCAGTCATCATTTTCTTGACTCATCCTTGTGAATGGAATATATATTGATTTGAGGGATCAACTTGTCAAGCTGCCCACATTATCATGAACATCCTTTGGAAAGAAGTTCCATGATAACCATCCACGACTTGATTCTAACATGAACAGGCACTTACATAAAGTTGAGCCAACCTCAAAGAAATGAAAGCCTGCCAAAATGTTCTGCTGTATAAAAAAACCATAATGTGTTGGCCAGCAATGGCATGTTGCTCTTTTTTTTTTTCAAAACATTGCAGCTAGTGAAATGATGTGGTGAAACAAAAAATGCAGAGTTGGATTATTGGTAAAGCTTAAACAGCTTCTTCAAATCTGAAAGTAGCCCACCAATGCAATGTACCCCCTGCAAGTCTGACATCCCTTTTAGAAAATTGTATCTCTGCTTTTGAGGAAAATAGGAACCTTCTGCACACCAATGCAATGCCAAGAGAAGACAACGTGCTGAGAATGAAAAGTTCCCAGGCACTTCAATTTTCATATATGGTCCACTATGCACTTCAATGAAAAGTACATGACAAGCACTATGTTCTCAATTAAAGTACTCAAACAAAGAAAGTTCTCATAGTGCTTTGTTGAGTACATGACAAGCACTATGTTCCTTGCTACACTATGACAACAAAGAACTATGTTATTTGAGTACGTGACAAGCACTTAACAGGAAGTAGCTATTGAAATAATGAAAAGTAAGGTTTCTTTTATTTCTAACAAAATACAGACTTCAATAGAAAATATCAGCAAAAGAAAACCACCAAGATTTTAACATCTTTTGAACTGACGATTATAACATTTTGAGCGTTACTGGATTTGACGTCACGGTGAACAACTTTGGGCTCTAGTCCTTCATGTAAATAAGCTAACCTGCAAACATACAATATTTGACTTATAAACAACCATTAAAAAGGCACCACACGCATACAAACACATATAAATGGGACATGGAACTTCTTTTAGGAGCGTAACAGTTTCTTAAGACATAGGAATGATAAACAGTTTCCTCAAGTTTGACAAAATAATGACGAATTTAATGTTATCAACTTCTTAGCCTATGTCAACATCTCAAGAGCAAGATCTAACAAAATTCTGAAACCAACAACGTCAATTATGCTTTATTCTAGTGTGTGCTTTGCCTTCAAGCACTAGAGGGATTTTTTGTCACACCACAAAGTAGGCATCTTTCAGTTAGATAATTCCATGCTTAGCCCTATAAAACTTGTGAATTCAAACCCATCCCACCTTAAACTACTAGAATTATTCTTTTGCTCCCCCAAACTAAATTCAGTGTTTAATCTGGGAGGATATAGCAAATAGTATAACAATGGCTTTGGGTGCCTTCTGCTGTAAAAGAAAAATCACAAACAAGAAAAGCAGAATTGAAATCTAAAGAGGACAGGAAGGAACATACCTTTGGGAGACAAATGCTATAAATTAATTGCTATTAAAACAACTAGGAGACAAATGCTATAAATGCATGCCCACCGATATTTTCAAACCTAAACCGAGTTCATGGGGACTAATAATCAATTCATGAGGCATATTGCAAACCCTAAAACCAAACATTACATTTTCATTTGCTCAAATACCTGAACTGCATCTTATGTCATCTTTGATTGGGCATAGAATATCAAAAGCCAACTTAAAATTTGCGAATTGGAGTTAGGGTCATCGTGACTGCAAATCAGCAAACTCAAAACCGTTGAATCAAAACCCTACCAACATTGAATGAAATCTCTCTTCAAAAGCAAAAAAGAAACAGAACATGTAAGTTACTAAATTTAACTCTCAGCCGCTTAGTAGATATTTAAGAAGCACACAAACACAGCAGATTGCAAGTGCAGAGTGTGAGAGAAACCTGATCAAGAGCACATGCGAACAAATACAGAACATGCCCTTGATTGACAAGCTGCTTCCCAAGCCCCTCAGATCAGCCCCACCTTCCTTGCTCTTAGAAATCAGATCAGGCCACATCTGATATCATAGAGAACATTATCAACTCATTAGTCAATGGTGGAAACAAACAGAGAAGATGGAAAGGAAGAAACAAACATCAGCCCAGCTTGCTGTTGCTAGGCTTCTGCACACGAGTCAGGTCAGAACCGACCAGGAACTGGACAAAACCTGGTCTAGCCCAGGCTCGATCATCTTCCTTCTTCGTTTTCTATTCTGTCTGCAACCCAAGCCCTCCTTACTCTCCGGGTACTGCTCAGCGGTGACGAAGACGACTCGTGGAAGTCCTGTCCGGCGACGGAAGCACTGGATCCTTGGTGAGTCTGGGTTCTTTACAACTTGGGAAAAAATTAGGGAAAACTCTTCTTCTTCCACACGTCTTCTTTGCAACAGAAAGCGGCATTGTTCTGCTTCTTCTTCCTCACGTTTTCACTTCTTCTTCCTTCTCCGATCGTTGTTGTTCTACGAGCAGCGGTGTGCACAGAAGATGCAGCAGTCCGGAATCCCCTGAAAGAAAAGCTCCTCTTTCTCTGTTCTCCGGTACGCAGAACCTGAGAGCAATGCCCGAATCTCAGTTTTTTCGAAGGAGACGCTGCAGTCCGGAATCCTCTGGATCCTCTTCTCCGCTGCTCCTCAAAAGATTGGCGCTGACATTAGAAGAAGATGCAGCAGTCTGGAACGAGGTATGAGGATTTGGGCGCCAATGGAATGAGATAAAAGGGATTTGGTCACGCTTTAGAAGATTGACGCAAAGGGAATAGATGCTTTTAGGGGATGGGTCCGGTGATGGATAGATGCCTTTTAGGGGATAGGGGTTCGGTGATTGATGGATAGATGGCCTTAAGGAGAGTGATGGATAGATGGCCTTTAGGGATTTGGTGCTCGATTTCCTGATGGTGTTCACAGCTTGCAGTGGAGATGGAGATGGCCGAAGCTCAATGGGCGAGTCGAGAGATGCAGAGTCGTGCTTGAGAAAAAGAGAGCAGAGGGCAGGAGGGAAAAAGAGAGCGGATGGCGGGAGCAGAGACATTTGGGGAGCAGAGACATTTGGGGAGCAAAAATAATTTTTTAAATTGGAAGAAAAATAGAAATTTATCTAGTCTTCGCCGGCGAAAATAAAAGTATGCCGGGAAAAAGTAAATCTTTTCCGGCGAAAAAACAAATATGCCGGGAAAAATGAAACTTTTACCGGCGAAAACAAAAAATACGCCGGGAATAACTCGACCTTTGCCGGCAAATAAATATTGCCGGGAAAACTATATAATATCGGTTCATAATAACCGATATAAAATATAGCAATTAATATCACATATGTGCTAACTGATATTATATATAGCGATTATTATGTCGGTTACTAATATATATAGCGATTATTATATTGACTGATATAAAAAAATATTAACCGATATAAAAAACCTTGACTGAAGATATATATCGGTTATATTAAAAACCGATATAGGGCAGTTTTTGTAACCGATATAAAATGTCCTTTTTTTAGTATTGATAGACAGAAACAGAGAGAAACAGAGGGAGGTATTGAAGTTTTGGTGTATGAGGTTTTGAAGGATGATCTGATGAGTCTAGAAGAGGTTGGATAGATATAGTGAGATGAAATTGCATACCCACATAAGAAACGCATAGCAATTTTTTTAGCAAAACCCCCAAAATTTCTAAATTAAAGAAAACCCCAAATCCAGAAAGTCTACAAAATCAGCCCTAATTCCCATCTTTATCCATATATTTGAGAACCCCAAAAATCAAAAAGCATGAGACTCTACCTTTGGATTTTCGCAGTGAGCAAAAGAAGGAGCCAGAGAACGAGAACCCTCTCTCCTATCTCGAGTTGCAGTGAGGGTCGTCTTCAATGGGGCGGAGGAACTAGCCTGGGCCAGGGGGTTCTTCTCTGATGATGATGCAGAGAGGAGGGAGAGAGGCTCTTACCTGTGAATGGGATGAGTTCTACACGTGGAGGGAGAAGAGGGAGAGATGATGGGGCTCTGCGCTGCTGGTGGTGGTGGTGTGGTCTGCGCGTGGAGGAAGAAGGGCGACGGTCCGCGGGCGTGAGAGAGATGAAGATCAGAGAGACTGGAGAGGGTGGTTGCCTCTGAGATGGGTCTGCGCAAGGGGTTGCGAGATGGAGAGAGAGAGGGCCGAGATCGAGAGGGAGAGGAGGTGATGGTGCTGCGCCTTGGTTCCATTGTGAGAGAGATGAACGAGGTCTGCGTGCGAGGGAGATGGAGGAGCACAGGTCTCCTGGGAGATGGAGGAGAGGGCTAAGGTCGTGAGGGAGAAGGAAATGGAGGGATGACTGAGAAATAGATGAGGGATTGAGGGATTGTTGGGCGAGAGAGGGTCAGATAGATGAGGGATTGAGAAGAGGCGAGGGAACTGGAAACGATATGCACTTGAGCAGGCGCGGGAAATGGAAAATGAGGCGGGCAAGGTGGAATGTTATTTTTGGGGCTGAATTGATTTTGAAGGCCCGAGTTAACTTTTATTCTTCCAAAATAAAAATAATGAAAATAAATTTTCAAGTTAAATAAATTATCAAAATTTGGCAAATTGACATTTGCCGTCGATATAGGTATTCGCCGGCAAAAAATATATCCTTTGCCCGCGACACAAATATTTTGCCTGTAAAACATAACCTTTGCTGGAGAGAAAGAGAAAAGCACGCAAGAGAGAGAGAGAGAGTGAAAAGAGGGGTTTCAGTGGCGGGAGAGGGAAAAAAATTGGGAAATTTACCGACAATTATTTTTCGTCGCAAAAAATAGAATTTCTCATTGGTAAAAATTAATTTATTTTTTTTTGAAAAAAAAGTAGAAAAGTCTACCAACCTTTACCGATGCTTTATATTAAACGTCGGTGATAAATTTTCCGACGCTAATTTTCGTCGGTAAAAAAAAATTTCCGACACATTTTGTCCGGGGCAGACACGGGCGAGGCAAAATAGGAATTGTTGCCACTAACTCTATTGGTGGTGGCAACAAGTAAGAAATAGCCACAAAAACACTAGCCGCGGCAAAAAGTTTGATGCTAAAAGTCATTTTTTTGGTAGTGTGAGCAATTAATGGGTTCTCAGTGAGTATCGTGAGAAGAAGGTGTGCGAAATTTTTTTAGTGTCAAGATTTAGGTTCTTAGTGGGTATCGTCTATCCCTAATTTGGGGTTAAATTTGGGTGTAAAAAAAAGGGTGCGAAATATTTTTGGAATATTAATTTGGCGGGTTCCTTTTTTTACGGCATATGAAATGTGGGCTGTGAAAGCTGATTAATCTTAGAGCTTCTCAAAGCAGGCCGTGAACTTAATTTGGATGGCTTGGCTTTTTACAGCGTGCAACATGTGGGCTGTGATACCCTAATATATTTACGGCTTGCGAATGTGGGCCGCAAATGCTCAATAATTTACGGCGTCCTAAATGCACACCGTAATTGATAAGATCTCACGGCGCGCAAAATGCACGCCTTAATAAAGAGAAGAAAAAGCCCTTTTGCGGCTCGCATTCCATGCGCGCCGTACTATTATATCATTTACGGCTTGCATTCAATGCACGCCGTAAATGACGCGCTGTAAAAGCCCTGAAATGGTGTAGTGGCAGCAGGGGTAGCGAGGGAGAGAGATCAGGCGAGAGAGATCGCAGCAGGGCAGCGGGGGAGAGAAAGGAGAGCAGCAACAGGGCAGAGAAAGAGATCACAGCAAGAAAAAGAGGGCAGCAGCGAGAGAGTGAGACAAGAGAGAGGCAGAGCAGCAACGAGGGCAGAAGAGCTCGATTAGATCGGGAGAGATGAGAGCTGAGAGCGAGAGAGCTCGATTGACGAGATCGGGAGAGGGAGTGCAGAGGCGAGAGAGCTCGATCGACGAGAGAAGAGTGCTGCTGGCGAGCTTCCAGAGATCTCGACAAGCGATGCTGAGAGGGAGAGATAGAGAGCTGAGAGCGAGAGTAGAGATCAAGCTGAGAGCGAGGCGAGAGAAAGAGTCGAGAGAGACCGGCGAGAAAGAGAGAGAGAGGCGAGAGACATGGACGGGTAGGTCTCAGAAGGGGGGGAAATGAAAAAATGAGCGGGCCCCATGAAAAACTCACCTCGTATATAAATGAAGGTCGAATTCGACCTCCAGCGCTGCAATGAAGGTCGAATTCGACCTTTAACACAGCAAATGAAGGTCGAATTCGACCACCAAAAAAATGGTAAAAAAAATTGGGAATCCTGTACGGATTCCCTATTAGGTGTATAGATGGCTAAAGTGCACTGTTGCGTATAGTGGTCATCTAAAGTGTATTATCGCGTAAAAACCCCTTGAATCTAATAAGGTCTAGAGATAATAAAAAGAAAAAGGGCCTCTGATCTATAAAAAGAAGTTCGAGTTCGGGTTTGGCTTCTGGTAGAGGACCCGTTTCTAAATCCGCAACTAAACCCATACCTAGGGTGTTTGTGGGCTGGGTCGGGAGCGGTTTAGGCATTACAAGCCTGACCCGACTTTAGAAATACAGGTCTTGGTCCAGCCCAATCCCAACAAGTTAGCTAGGGAAAAAAATGACGGGCTTAAGCCCACCCATTCAGTCAATCGGGCCAGGCCAGGATTCAACAAGCTCAGTTTATATATCCAAGCCAGACCTAAAGTGGGCTGAGTCCAATCTGGAGTGACCCAGGAGCACCCCTACTCATAGTTAATTGTGCTAACAGGTTTAGGCTAGAGGAGTTGTATCCATAGCCAAATCTAAATTGAAGGTTCAAAAGCTTGGGCCAAAACTTTAATAAAAGCCTCCACCCCATGCCAAATACTAATTAGAAACCTATTATATATAATATATTAAGCAAGGAGGTTTTGGATTCAATTTTGACTGTTAGTAATAATTTTGACCGGAAGTTACATCAACTATCTTCTTTATCTCTTTATCATAACCACTCATAATTGCTCTCCACTTTTCTTTTCTTTTCTATTTTTTTTTCAAAGACTTTGTTTCAATCCAAACTCTATCATTCCCTTTCGACTCCAATTCTCATTTTTTTCATTCTATGATACCAACTCTTGGATCACATAAATACATACTCATAAAAAAAAATTTTCTTTCTAAAAAAGCTATGAATTTTTTTATAAATTAATATTTAAATTATAATGTTTGTCATATTCGTGCTGAGCACAGGTAATTTTGATAGTTTTTTATTATACGGGGATGTATCTCTTAGAAGGACCCCACTTGATTGGAGCATCACCCTGACTCAGAAACCTATACCCTTAAACCCAGCCATTGAATTTCCCGGGCCGGCATGAATGAGTCTTTTAGGTATGCTTATAGCTAGGTTTATTTCTAATATGGGATAAATGGCCTCGATTGTTACATGACTAAGCGTGTCGGTCATTTCAAATCCTCAAAGTAAAAACATAATCCACACCTCTAAGCTTGAAGCTCCGTAGGACCCAAAAACAGTACTCAAATCTAAAAATCCAGTTATGGATCCCAAATAATCAAACCCCATGCATATACCATCAAACCTTCATCTTAGAAGACCCCACCTTGACCCAGCTTTATAATTATACCTGTTAGAAAGAACCGATTAGTTTTGTTAGTGATCAGATTGGATTGTTAGTGGTTCGGTTACTGATAAAACTGGATTGTTAGTTTATTAGAGATTTTATGTTAGTTTATGAATAATTTTTTTATACCATACATGGTTTTCCTCTCGTGAAAGTTGTGATTAATTCTTATGGCATGAGTATAGTGTTTTTTGAATTTCCACAGCACCCACATGAAGCGAGTCCAGATCTGGTAAAGTAAAACCCCACTGTGTTCGTGAGTGGACCTTTCACTGTCCGCCTCGTCACCTCGGCCAACCTGCCATGCATCCGGGGGAGGGGCTACCAACGATGACATGACGGGCCCCGAATGGTCCACTCACGGTCACCATGTGTAGACCCACTCAGAGGATCTCGATTCCACATGAAGCCTATAGGTGCCCAATAACACCTGCCAACTTCAACGTTGATTGCCTCTCCTTTCCTGAACTTGGAACCATTAATAAGCTCCGATTAGAGAAATCCATAATGCTCTATAGTAGGGGGCTATCTATTTAGAATTTAAACTGTTCAAAATTAATGCCCCTCTCTTGCATGAGATATGAAAAAGTTTTACTTATGTTTTGTTTTCACAATAAGATTTAAATACCGACTAACCATAAATAATACATTAAATAAAGAGGAATGCTCTTGTGCGAATCTATGCATACCAACTGCTGTGGGCCCACAGATCATGTGAGGTGGGGAAATGAAAATATCCAATTGAGACCACTCTAAATATCAAATTTCAAGTCAAATATTCAATGATCTGGACCCCTTCATCTATGGTTCATAAGTACAATGTTTTTAAATAAATTTCTTTAGACAGTCAATTCAACACTCTAACCCCAATGAATTTTTAATTTTTTTGCTATCGGAGGGTTCCCAACCCTTTGGGCTGGACTAATCCCTCCGGGCCCAGAGGGATGCCGTGTAAACTCCCCTTTAGCCCCAGTGTGGCAGTGCAGTTTCGAACCTACAACCTCCAGGTACAAACCATGGTCCTAGGCCAACTGAGCTACCCCTTGGGGTTAACCCCAATGAATTGATGCAAACTCCCCGTGCCATATAAGAAAGGCTTATATCGTCTATTTGGACTGATCATTATGTGGGCCCTGCATTATACCTTGCATGGAAAGATTGTGATAGACGCACAGGAGCATCACATGTGGGTAAAATATTACAACATAGTTCTTGCGTATTAGCTCACCCATTTAAAATATAATTTTTTTTTGATATCCCATCTTAAGGGGGGTTGGGGCCCCTAGCTCTTACCACTAAGGTGAAAGCCATTCTTAACCACTCAAAATCGATTGACTGCCACTAGTGAAAGAAAGATTGACATAATTTTTACACTAACATGTTTTGGGGTGCCTGCAAAATTAATTTGATCATGTGTAATAACTAAATATTTATTTTTCCAATGGCTAGATCAATCATCAAAAGGTCCAAACTCCCAACACACACACACACACACACACACACACACACACACACACACACACACACACACACAAAAAGAAAAAAAAAGCACTGAGTAGGCGCATTAAGTCGTGTATCGTGTTTGGACGTTTTTCAAACCCTTGGGCCTCATTTTTTTCTTCTCCCGCGTATCATTCGTGTCTTTTTTTTTCGAGTAAGAAGTGTAAGTGCCTAAATATTACGGACTTTATAATGGAGGTTATGTTGAGTCTGATGCTCCTTTGAGAATGGTGAATAGCCTGAAGACCTGAAAGGGGAGAAGATGAGGGAGTCAGAGGACCCTGGCTGTGGGTAGCACAAGGCTCTCCGATGCCTAAGTCAATATAAGGTCTGAGCAGTAGGATAGAGATAAGGGAGAAGAGAGACAGAGTAAAAGCTCTCTGGTTATGTTGTGTGTACCTGTGATGGAGTTTTCTCCTCTGTTTATAGAGGAGGAAATCTACGTTGCATGGCGAGGCTCATGATGACGTCCTAGCATTTCCAGGGATTCCGTCATGTCAGCCCACTATACATTAAATGGCAGTCCGATCAGCCCATTATGCATTAAATGCTGTTCTAATCAGGCCTTACCACATCTGACTTATGGGCCTAGTCCCATCGAGTCTGGCTTGGAGCCATACTCTGATGGGACGTAGCCGCTGGAGGTCAATCTGTCAGGAGTAAGGGGCGGCCAAGATGGCTTTGTCAGTCCAAGCTAGACATCATTGGAAGTACAGCCATCATCATCCATCTCAGCTAAAGATCTGGCTCTGGTGCCGAGCTGAGTGGTTGAAGTGAAGACTTCGCACTGAGGTCGGGGGTGCCCGAGACCAGAAGCGGTCCCGAGCTCGTGTAGCACATGAGCAACGTTGACCGAGGTCAGAGCACGATTAGCGGACATAAGCACCGAAGTTAGCATAACCGCAGTACTTCGGGAGACATCCCCGCACAATTGCCTCCTAGCTTCTGACTTTACGGAGCTCACCAGCTAGGTGAGGTCGGGAGCTATAAGACAAGAAATCCTTCTGGGGTTGAGTTCATCTTGGTTTCGACCGCTGGCGCTTGGCCTTCACCCACAGTCGCTTTGAATGACCGAGGTAATAAATGACGCTTGCAAATCAATGCCGAAGACATATCGACGGCTCCACGTGTCATTATTTGGTTGGTTGTCCAATCGCATCGAGGATGCGCGCGCCGCTTATCAGGGGCGCATTCAATGATTGACGTGACGCGCGCGGAACCCTAGGGAGAGCCTAGCACGTGTGTCGCTAGGGTTTCTAAAGAGGTGCCCTTCCCTCCTTTCCTTATTTATAGGGCGCCACGGTTTCTTTTTCCCCTATTGTTGTTTTGCACCGGTGAAGAAGAAGTCATCGCGAGAGAACTCTGCCTGAGAAGAGGAGTGCTGCTGAGGTTGGGCCTCCACCAGTTCGAGACTCAGGTTCGTCTCCGTAAGCTTCTTTCCTTCTTGCATTTCTCTATGGGTTTTTGGGTTTCTGGCCTTCGTTTTGGTAGAGATGGGCATTTACAGCCATTGGTTAGAGAACGAGGCAGTGATAGAGGGACTCAGGTCATCGTATAAGATTCCCGCCGACGTCCGTGTCAGAGCGGCCGACCCCAATGGAATCAACCTTCGTGACTATTCAGGCGGCTGGATGCCCTTTCCATTGGTGGCTATCGTCGAAGGTGGGGTTCGCTTCCCCCTTCACCCTCTACTGAGGAGGTGCCTGAGCCAGTGGTCCCTATGTCCTTGCCAGCTACTGCCCAACGTCTTCAAGATCATAATGGGCACGGCTAAGCTCAATGAGGTCCTGGACATCGACCTCGGCGTCTTTGACATCGAGGATGTCTATGACATATGCAAGCTCGGCGATGCCTATTATCTCCGAGCCAAGCCGTACCGGCAAGGCTTCGTTCGGTAACTGGAGGACTCGAACAAGTATGCTGGGGACGACCTCTTGTATGTCTCGGGCAACTTGGAGTTCGGCAGTACCAAAACGGATAGAGTCTACAGGATTTCCCTCCACTTCGGGACCCCTCCAAGTAATCACCATCTTTTTTCTGTTCTGATATGGTCTTAATTTTTTATCATGCCGAACTAATATTTTTTCTTATGGTGCAGCTGCCAAGAAGATAAGACAAGCCGCTCAGTTCATATGGCAGAGGAACGAGGCCTGGCTTCGGACGGTTCAGAGGTACGGGGGCTTTCACGATAGGGCGGCCTGGTCCCTGCTGGACTACAAGCCAAAGTACCGAGGCTACATAAAAGGGACAATCGAGCCAATCGGAGAAGGGAATTCGGGGGAGGTCGATCCTGAGGCCGGAGCCGAGTTGGGCGTCCCCGGACCCGCTGTGGAGAGAGATAGGCTGCCGCTGAAGCTGGGGAAGAGGGGGAAGAGCCTTCAGGAGTCAGGGTTGGCTCAGATCACAGGGCGACGTCTGGTGCTGAGGCTTCTACCTCCGCGCCGAAGTCACGCCAGGTCCCTTTATGGAAGAAAGGGGCGCACCGAACAGTCCTGTCCCTTTCGCCTAGCACAGAGACGCATCGTGCTAGGCGCCTGTCCTTCGAGGACATAGAAACCTTGGCGCTTGGGGTCGAGGATCCCCAAGCCCCCCTGGCGCCTTCGAATCCGGATGCTGTCCAGGCTTCTGCCCCCGGGCCCTCGTCGACTCCTCCTGCTGCCGGGGCCGAGGCCTCTCTCTCTGGACCCGTCTCTACTCATCCCACCGAACCGGAAGCTCGGCAGCCTTCGGCCGAAGCCGGGCAGAAGGAAGGTCGGTCAAAGAAAAGGCCGAGAATCGACGGTGGTTCCAGTTCGGCTGTGGCGTCGTCATCTGCCGGTCCAAGTCCGTGGGAGCTGAGTTTCCTGCTCGAGCCGAGGAGACCAATGACGATGGAGGATAGTGTCCTCCGAAAGGTCGATCCCCTCGTTCTCGAGGCACTTGGGCGAGCCTGCGCCCTGCCTCGAGACATGGCTCAACTGGAGGGGTATGACGACCCGAAGTTGATACTGTCGCTCTACAATCGTGCTTTGCGGTGAGTTCATTCGAACCTTTAAACCTTTGTCAATTTGTTTGGCTTCGGCGACTGTTCTGATTTTCTTTATGAATGCCTTGTTTCTTTGACAAACGGTACAGAAGTCTATGGTTGCAGCTGACAGGCTCTATAGGCAAGGCACCGCGATCACCGAGCTGAGTGCGGAGAAGAAAATCCTCGAGTAATCCCTGGATGCCATTACTCGAAAATTGGCAAGGGCCGAAGGAGAGTTCAGGGCGGGGCTTGAGCAAGCGAAGGGCGAAGCTGAGGCCGAGAGGAAAAAGGTGGCCGAGCTCGAGGCCTCCCTCGAGAAGGTGAGAGACTACTTCGCGGTCCAGCTCCAGGCCGAGTCAAAGAGGGCAGACGAGGCAGAGGCGAGACTCGAGTCAGAGTGTGACGCCACCTTCGAGGAAGCCAAGGCGTAGGTCACGGCTCACTATAAGGCCAGAGTCCTCGTCGTGAGGGATAAGGCCTGGGCGAAAGGATGGCGTGCCGATCTGAAGGAGGCAGGGGTCTCGGAGGATCATCCGTCCTTCCAGGATCCCCCCCCCCATTTCCAACTCCGGTGAGGAGCTTTGCCCCTCTTGTCGCGGTGCCGAGCTTTGCCCCTCCTATCGCGGTGCCGAGCTCTGCCCCTCCTGCCACTATCCCTGCTGGCGAGGCGGCTGCCGCTGATCAAATCGGGGTCAACGTTGGAACCGCTGCTACTCCTCACACCTCTGATCCAGCGTGACTTCGGGCTGGTCTTGTCGATTCTGCTCGTAGAGAAATCTTTTTATTTCTGATGTATTTTTCTCATTTTTCAATTGTATCTGTTGTGTCATGTAATGAACGAAGATTTGATACAATTGAAATTTTCTCTGGCTACTATCTTGGTCACTTGTCGTGTGTGTTTTTTGCTGGTCAAATATTTTGCACAAGTATATGAGCTTGGTAGGGATAGATGCCGAACTGCGTCCAGGTTGGCCCTGGATTATATCATAAGGACCGCTACCCCATCGGTAGATAGCTCATCACCAGGGGCGCGCCGGCTACCTGGCAAGAGTGCCGAGGTGCTCTCATAACGCGAAATGGAGAAGACCCATTGGCTCGTCGCCAGGGGCGCGCCGGCAACCTGGCAAGAGTGCCTAGGTGCTCTCATAACGCGAAATGGAGAAGACCCACTGGCTCGTCGCCAGGGGCGCGCCGGCTACCTGGCAAGAGTGCCGAGGTGCTCTCATAACGCGAAATGGAGAAGACCCACTGGCTCGTTGCCAGGGGCGCGCCGGCAACCTGGCAAGAGTGCCGAGGTGCTATCATAACGCGAAATGGAGAAGACCCACTGGCTCGTCGCCAGGGGCACGCCGGCAACCTGGCAAGAGTGCCGAGGTGCTCTCATAACGCGAAATGGAGAAGACCCACAGGCTCGTCACCAGGGGCGCGCCGGCTACCTGGCAAGAGTGTCGAGGTGCTCTCATAACTCGAAATGGAGAAGACCCACTGGCTCGTCGCCAGGGGCGCGCCGGCTACCTGGCAAGAGTGCCGAGGTGCTCTCAAAACGCGAAATGGAGATGACCCACTGGCTCGTCGCTAGGGGCGCGCCGGCTACCTGGCAAGAGTGCCGAGGTGCTCTCATAACTCGAAATGGAGAAGACCCACTGGCTCGTCGCAAGGGGCGCGCCGGCTACCTGGCAAGAGTGCCAAGGTGCTCTCATAACTCGAAATGGAGAAGACCCACTGGCTCGTCGCCAGGGGCGCGCCGGCAACCTGGCAAGAGTGCCGAGGTGCTCTCATAATGCGAAATGGAGAAAACCCACTGGCTCATCGCCAGGGGCGCGCCGGCTACCTGGCAAGACTACCGAGGTACTCTCATAACGCGAAATGGAGAAGACCCACTGGCTCGTCGCCAGGGACGCGCCGGCTACCTGGCAAGACTGCCGAGGTACTCTCATAACGCGAAATGGAGAAGACCCACTGGCTCGTCGCCAGGGGCGCGCCGGCAACCTGGCAAGAGTGCCGAGGTGCTCTCATAAAGCGAAATGGAGAAGACCCACTGGCTCGTCGCCAGGGGCGCAGCGTCTACCTGGCAAGAGTGCCGAGGTGCTCTCATAACTCGAAATGGAGAAGACCCACTCGCTCGTCGCCACGGGCGCGCCGGCTACCTGGCAAGAGTGCCGAGGTGCTCTCATAACGCGAAATGGAGAAGACCCATTGGCTCGTCGCTAGGGGCGCGCCGGCTACCTGGCAAGAGTGTCGAGGTGCTCTCATAACGCGAACTGGAGAAGACCCACTGGCTCGTCGCCAGGGGCACGCTGGCTACCTGGCAAGAGTGCCGAGGTGCTCTCATAACGCGAAATGGAGAAGACCCACTGGCTCGTAGCCAGGGGCGTGCCGGCTACCTCGCAAGAGTGCCGAGGTGCTCTCATAACGCGAAATGGAGAAGACCCGAGACGCGTGGTCCCTTAGGCGCCGTTGGAGAGTTCTACGTTCTGGAGAGAATTGAGGGGGACAAGGAACATAGTGTTTTTATTGCTTTTCAAAAATCAGTTACAATTCAGAAATAGAACTTCTTGAGGTGCGTTGCGTTCCATGGCCGTGGCAATTGTCTGCCATCCATGTTTTCAAGCTTGTAAGCCGAACGACCGCAGACCTCAGTGACCTTGAATGGTCCGTGCCAGTTTGGCGCCAACATGCCGTGGTTCGGATCTTTGTCCTGCGGGAGTGACTTCTTCAGGACGAGTTCCCCGACCGAGAATTTCCTTTCTCTGACCCTTTGGTTGTAGCCCCTGGCTAACTGCTGCTGGTAGGCGGCTAGACGGACGGTCGCCGCTTCCCTGCGATCTTCGGCTAGGTCTAGCTCTCGAGTCAAGTTCACGTCATTATGGCCTTGGTCGAAGAGTTCCGACCTCAAGGTCGGGAGGCCGATCTCAAGTGGAATCACGGCTTCCATACCATAGGCGAGGGAGAAGGGTGTTGCCGAGGTGGAGCGTCTTGGCGTCGTCCTATATGCCCACAGGACGCTCGGCAGTTCTTCCACCCATCTTCCTTTAGCTCGATCAAGCCTCTTCTTGAGTCCATCGAGCATCACCTTATTGGAGATCTCGGCTTGACCGTTACTCTGGGGATATGCTGGGGTAGAGTAATGATTTCTGATGCCGAGCCCCGGGCAGAAGGTTTTGAAGTGGTTGGAATCGAACCGAGTCCCATTATCTGAGATTATAGTCCGTGGAATTCCGAACCTTATGACGATGTTTCTCCAGACGAAATTCTTCGAGTCGTTCTCAGTGATGGAGGAGAGTGCTTCTGCTTCTATCCACTAGGTGAAATAATTGGTGGCTACTATCAGCCACCTCTTATTTCCTGGAGCTCGGTGGAGAGGTCCTACAATGTCCAGTCCCCATTGGGCGAAAGGCCACGGGCTGGATAGTAGACTCAGATCCTGGGCCGGCTGGTGGAGTGAGTGTGAAAACTTTTGGCACTTTTCGCACTTTTAGGCATATTTCTGCGCGTCAGTTTGCATGTACAGCCACCAGTAACCCTGGCTGATTGCCCGGTATGCCAGTGACTGTCCACCGATATGGCTTCCTCAGATTCCTTCATGCATCTCGTAGAGGAAGTCGTCAACATTGTCGGGGTGTACGCACTGAAGGTAGGGGCCAGTGAAGGACTTCCTGCAGAGCTTGCACTGTGGGCTCAACCAAAACCGAGCCGCTTTGAGTCTGATTCGGCGAGCTTCGTTCTTGTCTTCAGGGAGCTGGTCATCTTTAAGGAAGGCGATGATTTTGTCCATCCAGCTCGGGCCGAGATTGACGCATAGGATCTGCCAAGGTAGAGGGAGCTCCGTGCTTGGCCTCTCTAGCGATCCTACCTCGACGGTTCTTTTCCTCCCGGCCTCAACCGCTGAAGCTAGGTTGGCGAGGGCGTCGGCATGCGAGTTGGAGTCCCTCCCAATCCGCTTGACTTCGGCTTCTTGGAACTGTGAGAGGAGCTTTCTTACGTGTGCTAAATAGGCGGCCATCCTGTCATCGCGAGCCTGGTAGTCTCCGGTCAGCTGGCTCGTCACCAATTGTGAATCACTGAAAACCACTAGCTGTTGGGCTCCTAGGATTTTAGCATTGTTCAACACAGCTATTAGGGCCTCGTACTCTGCCTCATTATTGGATGCTTTGAAATCAAGGGTGAGGACTTGCTCGATAACTAATCCCTCCGAAGACTGAAGGACTACGCAGGCGCCAGCCCTCTTGGGGGTAGAGGATCCATCAACGAAAACTTCCCAAGAGGATGCGAGGAATTGGTCCCAGGCCTGCTCTTCCTCTGTCCCAGTGACTTTGTCCTCATGCCTCTTGTCCCCCAGTTCGGTGTCAACCGGGGTCGGTGCCGAACTCGGAGAGGTGAATTCGACGATGAAATCTGCCAGAATTTGAGCTTTGACCGCCGTCCTAGGTTGGTACTTGATGTCGTATTGCCCTAGTTCGAGATTCGGCCGGAGAAGTCGGCCTTTTTGAAGACCGCCCCGAGCGGGTGTTCTGTCACGACCACGATGGAGAAAGCTTGGAAATAGTGGGAGAGCTTACGATAAGCACTGACGAGTGCCAACGTGAGCTTTTCCATTAGGAGGTACCTGGTCTCGGCATCAAGCATGATTTTGCTCGTGTAGTAGATCGACATTTGCTGTTTGTCGTCTTCTCTAAGGAGAACCGAACTGACCGCATGATTCGAAACTTCGAGGTAGAGGTAGAGTACTTCTCCCTGTTTCGGAGTCGAGAGTAAGGGAGGTGAGGAGAGATAGGCTTTGAGCCTTTGTAGTGCTTCGTCGTACTCAGATGTCCAATGGAATTTCAGATTTTTCTTTAGCAGTTGGAAGAATGGCCTACACTTATCTGATCATCTGCTGACGAAGCGGTTGAGTGCGGCAGCCATGCCAGTGAGCTTCTGGACCTGCTTCATCGTCGTTGGACTTTGTATTCCAAGGATTGCCTTGATCTGATCTGGATTAGCTTCAATTCCTCTTCTGGTGACCAGGCTTCCAAGGAATTTGCCGGAACCGACTCCGAACGCGCATTTGGAGGCGTTGAGTTTCAGCTTGAAACTCCTAAGTATGTCAAACACCTGGTTGAGGTCGGCCAGGTGGTCCTGCGACTGCTTGGACTTGACAACCATATCGTCAATATAGACCTCCACTGTCTTACCTAGCTGGGCCTGGAACATCTTTGTGACCAGCCTTTGGTAGGTGGCCCCTGCGTTCTTGAGTCCAAAGGGCATAACCTTGTAATAGTAAATGTCTCTAGGCGTTATGAACGCAGTCTTAGCTTTGTCAGGTTCATACATTGGTATCTGGTGGTAGCCTCGATAAGCATCGAGGAAACTCATCCTTTCGTGGCCTGCGGTGGCGTCGATTAGTTGGTCGATTTTTGGGAGTGGGAAGCTGTCTTTGGGACAGGCCTTGTTTAGGTCGGTGAAATCGACGCTGACTCTCCACTTCCCAGTTTTCTTTTTGACGACCACTGTGTTCGCCAGCCACAAGGATACTTGACCTCTCTGATCGCCTGCGCCTCCAGCAACTTTCCAACTTCTTCAACTACTGCCTCTAACTGCAGTACCCCCGTCCTGTGTGACTTCTGCACCACTGGTTTGTGTTGAGGGTCCACGCTGAGCCTGTGGCACATGACCTCAGGGTCAATGCCGGGCATCTCGTAGGGGGTCCAGGCGAAGACCTCCTTATTTTTGAATAGTAGACCGACGAGCTCGGCCTTTTCTGCCTCTGCGAGCTGGCTGCCGATCAGGAAGTGGCGCTCGGGATCGGTGGGATCGAGTCTGACCTCGGTCAGATCCTCCACGCTCTTCTTCTCGGGATCGCGGCCGACCTTTTCAAGCTCGTCTTCCAACTCGCCCATGTTCACTTGCTGTGGCTCCTTTTCTCCAGGCACTACGGCCATTAGACATTGCTTGGCCGCCTGCTGGTCGCCTCTGACAGTGATGACCTTTATTCCGCCGTTCTTGTCCTCTAGGGGGAATTTGAGTTTCTGATGGTGGGTGGAAGGTATTGCTTCCATGATGTGCAGCCATGTTCTCCCCATTATGGCATTATAGGGAGACGGCGCATCTACCACAAGAAAGTCGGCAGTAATGGAGGCGCCTTCAACCTGGACTGTGAGGGAGATCTTCCCTTTAGGATACACTAGTTTGGTGCTGAAGACTATCAGGGGAGTGCGCGCTTCCTCCAGGTTTTCTTCTTTGAGGCCCATCCTTCTAAAGCAATCGAAATAAAGGATCTCGGAAGAGTCCCGGGGTCGACGAGGATCCTCTGAACTATGCAGTTCTTGAGCTTGAGGGTAACGATCAGCGGATCGTTATGGGGGAGTTGGACTCCTTCCAAGTCTTCCTCAGAGAAATAGATTCTGGGCCTCTCCTTCTGAGCTCTCTTGGATGCTGGCGCGAGCTCGGCCGTCATCACCTGTTTGCCATGTGCGGCCCTCCTGGCCTCGACTCGAGCCTGGTTACTCCCCTTTGGGGCGGGAGCAGGAGCTAGGTGGATGACGCTGATAAGTTTTTCTGACTCATCGCTAGAGTGGGCTCCGTCATTCTGGCGCTGAGCTCGGCTGGTGTTTACTCCTCCTCCTTTCACATACTTTTTTAAGTGTCCTTCTTTGACGAGCTTCTCGAGGTGTGACTTGAGGGAGTAGCAGTCTTCAGTGTCGTGCCCCTTCCGCTTGTGATAATTCGACCATGTGGGACGGGATTATTCGAACAATCCCCCGATCCCCAGGGTCTCCAGGTCGGACTGTTCTTCTTTTGGTTTTTTTTATTTGCTTAATTTCTTCTTTTTGCAGATGCATCAATTAATCGCGGGCTTCCATTTTGCATTCGGAGCGAGGAATTAAATCGAGTGCTTGAGTATCGCGGTTCTGCCGAACTTCGTGGTTGGGGCCGAGCTGTCCACGTGTTGCTTGGATACGTTCGGATGTATAACCATTTTCTAGCAGTTCCTTCTTGGCATCAATCACTGGCATCCGATCCTATCAAACGAACGAAGGTTCCTGCCATAAAGCCTTCCAGATCCACAAAAGCAAAAACTATTTCTAACGTTCAGTCCTCGGCTTCTCATCAATCTCTCGTCCCCGTTCAGTCCGTTGAACAAACTTCTTTTGCTCGCAAAACTTCTTCCCGCGAGTCTTCTTTTTCGGCTGAGCGACACGGAACCCCTGTGCTACATATTTCCGACACCTCTTCTTCATCCGATATCAAGAGTGTTTCTCCGGCAATGTCTCGCAAATCAAAAATTCTTTTTAATAGCTTGAGGATCTTACTGTGACCGAGATAGAGCTTGAGGATCTTCGCGCCAAGCAAGCCGAATTTGAGGAAATGATAGAGAAGATTGAGGTCGAGACTAGAGAGGCTACGGAGAAGCTCAAGGATAGTCAGTTTGAAGAAACTGAAGTAATTTATTTGCAGTAGGTTGAGCAGATCAAAGTTATTGTGTTCAAGCGGGGCTATGATGTGACTCTTGAAGATGCTGCAGTTCTAGAAGATTCTCCCCTATGGAATAATTACGTAAATGTATCCGAACAAGCTCCTCCTTCATCTTCGCCTGATAAGCCCCAATCTAATATTCAGGCTGATGACGTCATTCTGTCTACTGGCGGGGATGGGAGCGAAGTTTCTACTGCTGGTCAGCCTCCCTCAGCTTCTACTGCCGAGATGCCTAACTCAACTTCTGACGCTCCTGAATAGATCGTTTTGGAAATCATTTTGTTTAGCTTTTTGTATGGAAATTCTGCCAACCTATTTGCCCTGGCTGTGGGCATAAAACTTTTATTTTTTGGAAGATCTATTTTGCCCGACCTGTGGGCTGATATTATCCCTGTCAATGTAATGAAATGTTTTCTTTTTCTATGACATTGTACTGCATTTTCTGTGCTGCCACTGTCGGTTCTTTCCGAACTCACTTTTTGGCCTAATGCTCGCATCGTCATGCCTAGCAATTAGATAAAAGGAGATCAATGCGGCACACCTAGTTTGGGCTATTCCCAGTTAGGTTTTTTGATCCTTCGGAACGAAGTAATGGGTGCTAAGTTGCTCCTCATTTTCCAGGCCTTGGCCCTGTTTATCTTTGCAAGGTTGGTCCCGATAGGGTATGTCCTGTGGTGGGTCTTCAGATGAATTGTTCAGTCTGGCCTTATCCTTGGTATAGGAATTTTGGCGAAGTGATGATAATACGGCAATATTCCAATATTACTGCCGAAGTCGAGATTCATAAGACAGAGGTGCATATAACCGAGGTGCTTAGGCCGACGTTGAAACTAAAATAATGTCCCACAAAATATGCAATATAGAATATCCGAATTCTTTGACATAAAGATCGAAAATCTCAACTCTATATAAGATAATTTTATTCATATACAATGCTTAGAAATAGAATATTTTCAGGTTTGCATTGTTCCATGGCCTTGCCATAGATTTTCCTTCTAATGTTTCCAAATGATAAGCTCCTGTTCCTCCGACCGAAGTGACTCTGTATGGACCTTCCCAGTTTGGTCCAATTTTTCCATGACTGGGATCTGTAGTATTTGGAAGTACCTTTCTTAGAACTAGGTCGCCGACCTTGAATGTCCGTGTTTGAACATTCTTCTTGTAATTTCGAGCTAACCTCTGCTCTTCAATCATATCCACCTGCTCGGCAATCCTTCTTTTGTTCAGTTCGTGATCATAGGCCTCTGTTCTCATGGTCGGCAATCCAATTTCTAGGGGAATGACAGATTCCATTTCATATGCAAGGGAAAAACGAGTTTCTTCCTTTGATCTTCTTGGAGTTGTTCTATATGCCCATAGGACACTAGGGAGTTCATTCACCCATCTTCCTTTTGCTTCGTCCAGCCTCTTTTTAATTCCATCCTTTATAAAGTTTTATTGGAACTTTCTGCTTGGCCATTGCTTTGTGGATAGCTGGGGTTGAGAAATGATGTCTAATACCATACTTTTCACATAGGCTTCTAAATACCTTCCCTTCAAATTGTATTGCTGGTCAGCCTCCCTCAGCTTCTACTGCCGAGATGCCTCCCTCAACTTCTGACGCTCCTGAATAGATCGTTTTGGAAATCATTTTGTTAAGCTTTTTATATGGCAATTCTGCCAACCTATTTGCCCTGGCTGTGGGCATAAAACTTTTATTTTTTGGAAGATCTATTATGCCCTTCCTGTGGGCTGATATTATCCCTGTCAATGTAATGAAATGTTTTCTTTTTCTTTGACATTGTACTGCATTTTCTGTGATGCCACTGTCGGTTCTTTCCGAACTCACTTTTTGGCCTAGTGCTCGCATCGTCATGCCTAACAATTAGATAAAAGGAGATGTCACGCCCCGAGCCCGAGATTTCGCACATCCCGAGGCGCGACACATGCCCGCGTGGAAATTCGAGTCAAACTCATTCACTCTAGGTCCCCACGTACGGAATTTACCCACAGGATATCACGTGTGAGGTTTGTATTTTTCGATATGCCTGTATAAATTTTGTCAAATAGATATCCATCCATAATTTATCATGTATCAAAGTATAGAGCATAAGAGTCCATGAGCATAAATTTAAAGGTTCAAGTTCAAGAGATAGAAATAGATGAAGTAAGTTAGTTAAGTTTACAATCTCAAAAGCTAAACAAGTTTATAAGCTACTATAA
The DNA here is from genome assembly GCA_012931725.1 of Litsea cubeba. Classification (NCBI taxonomy): domain Eukaryota; kingdom Viridiplantae; phylum Streptophyta; class Magnoliopsida; order Laurales; family Lauraceae; genus Litsea; species Litsea cubeba. The sequence goes on from CM022947.1 coordinate 88,401,577, forward strand.
AAGATGTGGCAATCCTAGCCACGGTCAATGGGTCATTTAACGTCCATCTCATCGAGTGGATGTCTAGAAGACATCATCAGGAGTCCATTCCGCTACGTTAAGTGGAGGTTCCTCTTCCTCAAGGATCTCCGGGGCAGTGGCATCGATGTATTCACCTGTAACGCCAAGTGTTGCACCATTAGACTATGCTAAGCAAGACAAACATATACAGTCCATATAACATGTAACAAATGAACAGTAAGACAGGGATAAATCATACGAAATCAAGGAATGATCACTAGGCATATCAGTGCATGAATTAGCATGAGACATACGAGTCATAGATAACAGATAAACATATTAACAGGACTAGTTGGCACATCCACATAAGCTATGTTCTCTCAAGTTAATCATATAACATGAAATAAATGAGAGCAGAATATCAGGACAGGACAGGGTGGTGCTATTAGGAGACAGAGGTACCCAGAATTCTCCATCGTAGACCTAGGGTGCCGGTAAACCCTCAGAATAATTTTCCCATCTGCAGAGGGCCAAAAGTTTACTAAACCCACACTTAGCCGGGTCCGACTTAGATAGGGTCGAAGCTAAGTGGTGCCGACTCATAGAGCGCAATGTACAAACAACAGATCAGGTGCAGAACAGTGTTAATCAGATACAGGACATGTCATATAGGTAACAAATCGGAACTTACTGAAATATACTGAACAAAGCCAGAAATAAATATAACATAACAGATGTGTAACAAAAAATACATAACTGACAGAAGCATGATCAAGTCATACTAGAATACTGGAAATGGAATGCAATGCATGTATCATATTCAGAACCAAGACAGAACTCAAGCTAGGCCTACGGTCTTGGGAACACATGTGGTCTTCACCGTCCAACTCGGGGTAGTATTAAGAGTTTGACATTATCGGGCTACAAGGACCCCTTGGCGTTACATAATTTGGATATCGAATCCCTTAATAGAACACATTTGGTTCGGTTATAGTCCGAAGAACACAATGCCCCTTTTGTGGGTACGGTTGCTCAATCCATATCCACAATTAAACAAACCCATTGGTCATGATAAAAGTTCAGGATGTACATCCTACAGGTCCATCTATCAGGCCAATCAACTAGAACAAGCTACGGTTCAATGTCCGGCTCCTGGAAACATCCATTTGTCACAATTATGTAAAATCCAACATTTATTCTTTTCTAAAATTCAAATCAAATAAAATCATGAGCTTTCCAACAGTATGTAGATCTCCAAAAACGGACATACGGTTAAAAAGTTATGATCGTTGGAAAATCTGCATACTGCAAGCATCAGGTTCGCTCGAGCGTCCAGATGTTCGCTCGAGCGGACCCCAGACAGAGAGCTGTTCGCTCTACCGGACCAAAAGTTCGCTCGAGCGAACTCTCCCAGAGAGCCCTTCGCTCGAGCGTTCACTCACGCTCGCTCGAGTGAACTGTCAAATCCTGTGTTCCGAAAATCTGAAACTGTGCTGTTTCCTTCCAGGCCATTCAAGGCATTCTTCTTGGTTTTAAACCACAACAAATGGGTATCTTTGAGCTTCCAACATGCTCATAAAAACCATCCATAAACTCATATTACATTAACAAGAGGAATCATCCACAAAAATCCATCTTAAGAGCAAGAAATGGGTATCTACACATGATTTCATACATTCATGAATCAAACAAGGAAGCATGCATATCAATGTACATATTTAACTTGCCTTGGTTCTTGGAAGCTAACTCTCACACCTAATCCTTCTCAAACTCGGAAATCCCCAAAAATGCAAGCTCAAATGCCCTAAAAATGGTGAAAACGAAAATGAATGAAATGAAGAAGATACATGCACGAATCTGAGACATTCTATGATTGAAAGAAATCAAGAGGGAAATGATTTGAAATAAACACAAGGGAAAGGAAGGTGAATACTTACCAAAGAAGAAGATGGAGCACACTTGGAGGCAATGGAGATTTGGAGAAGATGAAGTGAAGATGAAATCTACTCACATGCAAGGATCCTTGGATGGTTGCTTGAGATGAGGAAGGAAGAAATGAAGAAGAAGAGAAGAGATGAGGAACTCTCAGCTGGTCATGAAGAAGGAAAAAGAAGAGAAGAAGGAAAATGGCTGGGTAAGGGCTTTTAAGCCAAATTTTCCCTGCATTGCATGCAAGTCCAGAAATGGGTTGAAAATCTCAAAAAGAGGCTTGGGTGATTAAATGGGCTGGAAATGGGTCTAAATGGATCCGAATTAAATGGGCCAAAGCATGAAAGTTAATGACCATGAAATGCTCTATGCAATGCATTAAAAACCCAAAAATTTCTAAGTACACACAAAACCCAAAACACTCCAAAAGTCATAATCTACCTGGTAAATGGTCAAACCCCACTAATTCTACCTAATCAAGTCCAATCACAATCAAAACATCCATTAAGCAATTAATCTAAATTAATTAACTCTAAAATGAGATTAAGGCGGGTCGGGGTGTTACAGGAGATTAGTGCGGCACACCTAGTTTGGGCTCTTCCCAGTTAGGTTTTTCGATCCTTCGGAACGAAGTAATGGGTGCTAAGCTGCCCCTCATTTTCCAGGCCTTGGCCCTGTTTATCTTTGCGAGGTTGGTCCCGATAGGGTATGTCCTGTCGTGGGTCCTCAGATGAATTGTTCAGTCTGGCCTTATCCTTGGTACAGGAATTTTGGTGAAGTGATGATAATACGGCAATATTCCAATATTACTGCCGAAGTCGAGATTCATAAGACCGAGGTGCATATAACCGAGGTGCTTAGGCCGAGGTTGAAACTAAAATAATGTCCCACAAAATATACAATATAGAATATCCGAATTCTTTGACATAAAGATCGAAAATCTCAACTCTATATAAGATAATTTTATTCATATACAATGCTTAGAAATAGAATTTTTTCAGGTTTGCAATGTTCCATGGCCTTGCCATAGCTTTTCCTTCTAATTTTTCCAAATGATAAGCTCATGTTCCTCCGACCGAAGTGACTCTTTATGGACCTTCCCAGTTTGGTCCAAGTTTTCCATGACCTGGATCTTAAGTATTTGGAAGTACCTTTCTTAGAACTAGGTCGCCGACCTTGAATGTTCGTGTTTGAACATTCTTCTTGTAATTTCGAGCTAACCTCTGCTGGTAGGCTGCTAATTTGATCAAGGCTCGATCCTTAGCTCTTCAATCATATCCAGCTGCTCGGCAATCCTTCCTTTGTTCAGTTCGTGATCATAGGCCTCTGTTCTCATGGTCGGCAATCCAATTTCTAGGGGAATAACAGCTTCCATTCCATATGCAAGGGAAAAAGGAGTTTTTTCCGTTGATCTTCTTGGAGTTATTCTATATGCCCATAGGACACTGGGGAGTTCATTCACCCATCTTCCTTCTGCTTCGTCCAGCCTCTTTTTAATTCCATCCGGTAAAGTTTTATTGGAACTTTCTGCTTGGCCATTGCTTTGTGGATAGGCTGGGGTTGAGAAATGATGTCTGATACCATATTTTTCATATAGGCTTCTAAATACCTTCCCTTCAAATTGCTTTCCATTGTCTGTTACCACTGCTTTTGGTATGCTGAATCTAGTGATGATATTTTTCCATACGAACTGCTTGGCGTCGCTTTCTCGAATATGAACAAGGGGTTCGACTTCTACCCATTTAGTAAAATAATCAGTGGCAACAATTAAGAATTGACAATTACCAGCTAACCTTGGCATAGGACCTACTATATCAATTCCCCATTTATCGAATGGCAATGGGCTTATGATTGAGTTTAGCAGTTCGGCAGGCTGATGAATATCTTTTCCGAAGCGTTGACATTTCTCACATTTTTGTACAAATTTGAGAGCATCCTTTTGCATATAGGGCCACCAGTATCCTTGTGACATCGCTCTATTTGCCAAGCTTCTTCTGCCGATGTGTCCACCACAGGATCCTTCATGTATTTCCCATAACAGGTCTTCCACCTTGGTCGGACTTACACATTGTAAGTACGGTCTCGTGTATGATTGTCCGTATAATTGACCCTCTGGTGACAACCAAAACCTAGAGCTTTTCTTCTGATTTTGTAGCTTTCCTTTCCATCCTCTAGAAGTAATCCATTCTTTAGGTATTTGGCTATTGGTGTTATCCAATTTCGGCTTTCTGATTCCTGTTCAACGTACAGGATTCGCTGGATTCCTATGCTTGGTGTTGATTGGAAGTCAACGAGGACTTCTCTCCTTAGCTCGGATTGTATCGCTGTTGCTAAGCTGGCTAAGCTGTCAGCATGTGAGTTTTCTTCTCGACCAATCTACTTGATTTTGACATCGCCGATCTGCTGGATAAGGCGTTGTGCTTCTCTAACGTATGCAACCATCCGATCATTGCGAGCTGCGTATTCTCCATTGAGTTGATTGGCAACTAGCAGTGAATCGCAGTGAACTATGAGCTTTGTTATTCCAAGATCTTTTGCAGCTCGGAGTCCTGACAAAAGGGCTTCATATTCTGCCTCATTATTTGATGCAGTAAAGCCAAGGGGTCACAGCCCTTTCAATAGCTGCTCCTTCTGGCATGATAAATACCATACCAGCTCCTGAACCTCTAGAATTAGATGCACCATCAACATACAACAGCCAACTCTCATTAGCTTCCAAGCTAGCTTCTATATGCTTTAATTCGTCTTTATGAGTAAATTCAGCAATAAATTCTGCTACTATCTGTCCTTTTATGGCATTCCTTGGAGCTATCTTTATATTGTGCTTGCCAAGCTCTATTGCCCATTTGACCATACGCCCTGACAGGTCGGCTTTCTGCAAGATGGCTCTTAACGGATGTTCGGTCAGGACCTTAATTGTGTGAGCTTGGAAGTAGTGTCTGAGCCTCCGTGCTGCGCTCACCAATGCTAAGGCGAGCTTTTCCATAGGTAAATATCTTGTTTCAACGTCTACCAAGGTTTTACTGATAAAATAGATAGGCATGTACTGCTTTCCTTGGTCCCTCATCAAGGCTGCGCTGACTGCATGCTCGGATACCGCCAGATATAAAATCAGTTCTTCTCCTGGGCTTAGAATAGAGAGCATAGGTGGGGAGCTCAAATACTGCTTGATCTGTGCTAAGGCTTCGTCACATTGCTCGTCCCATATGTTATCCGCCTTCTTCTTGAGGGCGAGGAACATTGGTCAGCATTTATCCGAGCTTCTAGATAAAAAGCGATTTAAGGCTGCAAGCATACCTGTCAGCCTCTGCACCTCCTTTCTTGAGCTTGGTCGGTCAATGTTCTGAACAGCTTTGATTTGGTCGGGGTTGGCTTCGATTCCTCTCTGGGTTACAATGTAACCTAGGAATTTGCCGGAGCTGACACCAAATGAACATTTCAAAGCATTTAACCTGAGTTTGTATCTTCGAAGGATCTTGAAGCCAGAGCTCAAATCTTGCTCGTGTGTAATCCTTTCTTTGCTCTTGACAACCATGTCATCAATGTACAGGTCAGGTCGGCTTTAATCCTGGCTCGACCCGAGGATAATTTGAATTTCTCCCCCCACATTACCTATTCTCTCAAACGTCTTTCAATGACTAATTTGCTTCATTTGGGTTTTGTCATTCTTTTCTTGATTCCCTTTTTTTGAGAGAGATAGAGAGAGAGAGAGAGAGAGAATCATATCAATACTTGCTATTGGCTCAAAACAAGACTCGGTAGATGTGTTTCTCACTTGGTGCTCATTTTAATTTGGTCATAAACCATTATACTAAATTAAAAAATCACAAAAGGCCTAAATGAAATATGTATACAATTTTAAACTTAAGTATACAATTTTTTTCACTGTTTTTAACTTGACAAAATGATTTTTAATGGGTTTTACGGATACAGTTCCGTTACGGTTTTTAACGATTAACCGTGGTTCAATTTTTAACGGTTTTTCCGAATGCAGTTACAGTTACGGTTTTTAAAATCGAAAACCATAATTCACGGTTCGGTTAATGATACTCCCAAAATGAACGGTTAACCAAACCATTACACCCCTAGTTGTTTTGTGCCCTTCTGTGTTTCTTTATTGAATCTTCCCTTTCTACTAATAATAATGATGATGATGATGATATAAAATAAAGGAATATTATTTTAAGTTGACATACCAAGAGCTATTAATAAAAGCCCTGCTCAAGATTATCTTATATTAGGCCATGAAATGAAGAATGGATGAATGACATTTGCTTATTGTTGGGTCTCTTGACACCACTTGTCACGTCCCCAAAATACAACCAAGGGATAACGTGAAAAATAAACATAAACATTCAATTTCCTGTGTTTAATGCAACTCAAGCTCCCAAATATGGATCCACAAAATTTCAAAGCACGATGAGTCATATTAAAATATTTGCCGAAGCATTAAATCAATTGGTATCAATATTCAAAATCAAACCGACACTTGGTGTGAGACTAGAGGTATGTCTGCTTCCCCCGACCCTGATCCCGATCTCCTCAGTCAACCCCCAAAAGCTCCTCTTGCACCGGATCACCATCTCCACCCCCCCCCCCCCATGTCAAGGATCCCTCTCCTCCTCCAGCTCAGCCAGAACTTTCACCCCCCTCCCCCATCCAAACAGCAGAGATTCTAGCTATCCACCAAGCTGATCTGCTTTCCTTTGTTTTACCATCTGACCATCTCTCCTCGATCCAAGTTCAGCAGCTTACAGCTCTCCTGAATCAGCGTCCTAATGACTCAAATGTCCTTTTCCCTCCTGGTAACTCCACCACTCCTAATCCCAGATCATATGCCTCTCTCCTCTCCCAACCCCCCTTACCCCTCCCCAATCTATAACCCCTACCACTTGGATCGATGGAAAGCCCTCGGTCACTATTCCTAAAGATATGATCTCCGTTAGCCAGGAGTCTTTCTCTTTTGCTCTGATTGGCAGGTTCGAAGGGAAGCCACCCTCTTTGGAGTGGGTTGAACAACACACCAACCTAGCTTGGAATCTGCCCATAAGAAGCCTGATCTCTCTTATTGAGCAGGGATACTTCCTATTTAGATTCCACTGCCCCCCGGTTAGGCACTCTATCCTATCTTCTTCCCCTCTCCCCCTAGGTCACAGAAAGTTCCACCTTCTACCTTAGTCTCCAGGCATGGACTCTTTCTCTTGGCCTACCCTGGCACCTACCTGGATCAGGTCTACCCTGATGGACTGCGCTCCTGGCGCCTGGTCCTACCGAGGTCGGCGGACGTGGGAGTCCGTTGGGTCCGACCCTTTCGTAACCGGGGGGCAAGGGGCGTGCATCAACATTTCTTTTGTGTGGGTGTGCCAGATTTTCTATTTTACTTGGTATTGCAAGTGGTCATCCAGATGTCAACCTTCACAAGTAAAAAGGAAATCAACTTCTTTCAAGTTTTCCATTGCACATATATTTAAGAAAAGAGACATTTTCTTGATTTGTCGTGAAAGGCGATTTTTTTGGCATTTATAGCCGATTTTGGCGTTTATAGCCGATTTTTGGCGTTTATAGCCGATTTTGGCGTTTATAGCCGTTTTACAATTCTTATCAATAATGAAAGACAAGAGTTGTGATTTTTGTCTCTTTTGAAAAAAAATACAAACTACAATGAAAAGCAAGAAAAGGAGGATCTAACTTTTCAGGAGATTGTGGGGGACCCGTTCAGATTGACGGTCGCAAGCCATATGTGGACTTCGCCATCATCCAAGGTTTGGCTATTGATTCGCTTGGCTTGGCTATAACCTCAGGTTTTTAGAGAACAAAGACCAAAGGGAGGTTCTACGTCTAATAAAAAGCCGAGTAGACGGGCTGAAAAGCCATGTCTAAGCAATTGGAGGCAGAAGGAGAAGACAAGGACCTTGGGGGGGGTCCCCCCCAAGGGACTTTTGTGACCTTGTAGCGGTGGTCGGTGTAGGATTTCGGCAGAGTTTTCTCTCTTAGATTTCTGACGCATTTTTCTGTCTGAGTTTCCGGATTTTCTGCAGTCTGTTGTCTGTGTGTTTGTGATTGTCCTTTTCTTCTTGGAGAGCTCTCCTATTTATAGGCTTTTAGGTAGCCATTTAGGAGGATTTATGAGCCTTAATTGTCATAAAGCTACATAAAGGGAGGAGTTACAAGATTGAATTCTTTATTTTGTAACTCCTTTTTCTTGGCTTCTGATTGGCCGGAGGAGATTGAGGGCATTTAATCGCCTTTAATCGCCATGATGGGAGGAGTTTCATGGGTTAAATACCATGAATCTCTTGACTTGTAACTCCCGGATGCTTGCTTCTGATTGGCCCATCCAAAGAAATGGATTAATGACTGTAATAAAGCTAGTCAATTAATCGCATAAAGTGGTCGCCGAGCAGTTGAAGAGTCACGGGCCGTGCCACGTCTTTTGGGATTCTTCTGGCGGTGATCATTGATGGATCTTCATGTAGATTGACATCGGATGACCATGTAACTTCAGGTGTTAGTTGCCAACAGCGGGTCGGTACCATCTGTCCTGTCGATTTCTCGATCGGTCGGGTAGAAATCACACTTTTTTGGTTGACCGGGTGGAGATCAATGTTATTTTCGATACTCTTGATGATTAACCCATGTTTTTGACGGATGTCAGAGGATTTGGTATCTCAAAAGTATGAATTTTGGAAAATACCAGAGGCTGGACGCTTCGAATCGCGAAAAAATGGCGAAAACCGGGGTTTTCGGGGCCTTCCCGGAGATTTCGGGCCCCAGGGTCGCAGAGGCCTGCGACCCTGAGGGGGTTTTTCCCCCTTTTGTCCCGTTTTGTGTCCGTTTTTGCTGTTTTTCGATTCTTTTTTCTTCTGTTTTTTTCCTTGACATTTTTGATCATTTATTGGCCTGATTTCCCTGTAGAAAACTTGATGAGAATCCTTGCATTTTGGTTTGAAAAGTTTCTAATTTTCCGAGAAAGCCGAAGACTTTGTCGCGCATAGCTGCCGATTTTTCGTCAGAAGCTGAAACTGGGTCAAACGATGTCGGAATGACCTGAAATTTGGGGTGAAGCCTGCTAAGCAATAAATAAGACCAACGATAGGCTTTTGTTTGAGTTTTGAAGCCGTTTGGGGTCTTATCACCCGTAGACTTGCTTTTGTCGCGATAAAGACGTCGCGGTTTGATGTGCGGTCAACCGATGTCCGATTGACTTGAATTTTGATAGGGAACCTATTGGAGTCATTTTAAGATGATCTACAGGCTCTGTCTTGGAAACCATGGTCCCGGAGATTTTCGCCGCCGAGAGGCCTGATTTGGCTTCCGAGCGTCAAACTATGGTCAAATGTTGTCGAAATGACCTGAAATTTGACGTGTAGCCCTTTGTAAGCATTTTGAAGCCGTCCATGTGCTCTATCTGATGAGTGATGGCCTCGGTGGTTCTCGCCGCTGAGAGGCTTGATTTAGCTGTTCGAGGGTTGATGTAGGGTCAAACGTTGTCGGTTTGACTCGGAACTTGACGTGGAGCCTTTTGGATGTATTTTGAGACCATCCATCGGCTTTGATCAAAGATTTGGTGTCTCCGATGCTTTCGAAGCCGGGAGCTCCTTTTCAGCTACCGGAGAAGCGAAGTTAGGCCAATATTTTGAAATGGCCCGAAACTTCTTGTGTACTCCTCTTTTGGCTGTCTTGAAGGATCTTGCAGTTTTTGTTTGGTTCTGACAAGATTTGATTTTTTGTAAGTAGCATTGCCTATTTATGGCAGGTTGCGACTTCATGTAGCTCTTTGGATCTTTGAAGAGGCAAAGTGACATTTTGGTGTCAACAAATGCCCCCTCGAGGTACAGCGACGAGTTGCTTATCATTCGTAGTCGATGTGCCTCGAAGAGATTTGTGAAGGAGAGCCTGTGACTTGACCAAGAGTCTTTAAGCAGTCTTTCTTTTTGGTATTTGTAGTCTTTTGAGCTTCCAGGGGGATTTTATGGTAGTGAAATGGATCGCGTAGCATCTCAAGGCAAAGTTTTGAAGATGACATCAGGGATGTGGATTTGGATTTTGACCTTGTGACCTAACAAGCTGTATGTGGCAGGTTAGGGGGTCGGGTTTGGTTTTAACCATGTGACCCAACAAGCTGTATGTGGAATGTTGGGGGATCAATTTTGGTTTTGATCTTGTGACCTAACAGGCTGTATGTGGCAAGTTAGGGGATTAGGTTTTGGTTTTTGATTTTGGTCTTGTGACCTAACAAGCTGTATGTGGCAAGTTAGGGGACCAGGATTTGGTTTGATTTTTGTGGAATGTCAATTTCAAGATTTTGGCTCAATTTGGTAGATGAGGCTGGATGGTTTGATTTTTGGAAGCTCATGGGGCTTGGAATTCTCTTTTGTATGGTCGAATCAACTCAAAAGAGGCATGGAACCATTTGTGTATGCTCTTGGTAAGAGGGATTTCTCTTTGACTAAAAGCCCAAAAATTTTTTTTTTTTTTGTGCCTAGGTGGTCAAACCTGGCTCATATGGGCTAACCGATGGGACCTTAAGCTTTTGAAATGGCTTAGATCTCCTATGGTGTCATTTTTGTAAAAAATATCCAAAAATATCTCATTTGGATAGAGAATATCTAAGAATATCTTTACTTGGAGAGAATCTCTCATGTTCCGTTTATTTTGGGATAGGGTATCTCAAGATATCTTTCTTTTGGGAAAGAATCCCTCATTGATCCTATCTTTTGGGAGAAAATCTCTCATTGATTTTTTTTTGGAGAGAATCCCTCAAGATATCTTTCTTTTGGGAAAGAATCTTTCTAATCTCTTTCTTTTGGTAAGGTTACTAATTAGTAACATTTACCTCTTTCTTCTTTCCTTCTTTGGTTTGCTCTCTTCTATAAAAGCAAGGAGGAGGTTGGATCTCTTGCTCTTATTGCTTTCTTTTGCAACAAATCCAAGAGGGCTTCAAGACAAAGAGTTCTTACTTTTTTTCTTCTGGAAGTTTTCGCAAATTTGGGAATTTGGAGCTCGCAGCGATGTTGAGCCCTTCCTGATTTTGCGGAGACTTTGAGGTTTCGAAAGTTTGGAGTTTCGGAGCTCGCAGCAATGTTGAGCCCATCTTCAAGCTTTCTATTTCTTTCGGGATAGTTCATTTTCTTCGGAATTGCCCCGGCATCATGTCAAAATTTCGCCAGATTTTTTTTAGCGAGATTCTGTCATTTTGATGTTTGATCTTTTTCTTTTCCATCCTTTGCAGGTGGTTCTTCCAGAACGAAGAAGGGTAAAGAACCTGCTACAAGCATACCTCGTCGATGGAGAAGGTCCAGTATGTTGAGAGAAATCTGGAAGAATGCGACTCCCTCAACAGAGATGAGATGAGACAGCGCCTGATCGCTCTCAAGGGAGAGGAATTCTATAAGATCATGGTAAGCAGTCGTCCGTGGGTAATGGAAGATCAGAGAGTTTTACCCAAGCCTACCTTCTTCTTTGGTGATGCAGTTCCTGATGACATGACATACCAGAGGAGATGTTTTCAGTTCTCTTTCACAGCAGATGGTGAGAAGAAGACTGTTGCTACCCGATCGACGTTTGATCGCACCGTCTCGATCATGAGCCTTGCCCCCACGTGCTCTAAGAGGGAAGATCCTCCAAGCTGGGTGAGAAGGACAAATAAAATCAAGACCGGGGTTTTTGTTAGCGGCTCTCCTGGATATACGGAGAGGTCGCCTGTTGATGCCATCCAGCGGCTACCAGGGTTCTGATTATCCGTCGGTCGATTTGAGACCGGTGGGCCTTGGTATTTTCAGCGGTGATGGCAGCAATTGGATAAAGCCTTTTCGACTTCGTGGCTGTTTCAATGCTGACTCCGAGTGGAAGTCGTGGACTGATCGCGTCCTGCTGATTGGTGGCGCCGTTTTGAAGGAAGCCGGGATTTTTGATGCGGTCCGTGCCTTTAGGGAGACCGTGATCTTTTCCGACAAGGCCTTCATGGCAATGCTGGAGTCATTCCTCCCACAAACCAATACCTTCGTTGTGATGTATAGTGAGATTGGTTTCTCTTTGAAGGAGCTGAGCGCCATTACTGGATTGCCAATCCTTGGCAAACTCTATGAGGAGTTTATGCCGATTGACAGCGTCCTTGAGGGGCAGTCTGAGGAGTTCAGGCTTCTTTACTTTCAGCTTGTCGCCTTCTATGATTTTTTGAAGGAGAAGGAGGGTTTGAAAGTTAGATCCAGCAGTTGGAAGAGTTCTAGCTCTTCGTTCCCTAACTTTTTTGACAGCAGGGAGTCTTCTGATAGCGCGACCCAGGAAGCCAGGGCTCAGGATCCAAGTTCGAAGAAGATCTTGGCTATGCAAGAAGAGTTGAGAGATTTCTGTGCGAGTACGAACGCCATATGTCCTGACATTGCACTGCGGAGAGATCTCGCTGTTTACCTCACTTATTGGCTTGGTGAGGCTATTTTTACTTGAGGAGATGGAACGCACATCAGGCTGCACTGTATTTTTCCGGCTTGTCAAGTAGCTTGCTTTGGTGCCAGCTCTTTACTCCTACCTGTGTACCGAACTGCAGGCTGCTGCTTTTTTGGTTCGGCTTGGGCTTCCCATGAATAGGGTATTTTCAGCCCACATCTTTTTTTCGTGGTACGTGTACCACTGTCCTGGCTTCCACCGGCTGGGTGCTGCACAGGATGATGATCCTCTGATGATTCGACTGGCTAAAGGCAAAGCCGTGTCCGAATCACTTTTGTTTGCCCGTATGAGGATCCGATGGTTCAGGGACGACGAGATGGGGCAGTCTTCAGTGAAGCTTTCTCCGGAGTTGCGGAAGAAGGCTTTTGATTTTGGTGCCTCCCAAGACTCTACCAGGGCGGGGTCGGGAAGGCATTACTCCTTGACCAATGCAGAGAGAGAGTGGCTTTTCAGCACACGTGTCGGCATGATGGTGTACCACAGACATCTTTTCGTCGACATCCAGCCGTATGTACCCTCTCGCTTTGCTGTGCAGTTGGGTTTTTCTCAAGGCGTTGTTGGAGCGCCTTTAAGCATGGTGAAGCGCCTTGGAGGTTTACAGGACGGGAGAAATGCATGGGCTTTCTATAGTGCTGAAGACACTACAGCCATGATCTCTTATCCTGTGTTGTTGACTTCCTGTACTGCCGGCTTTGCGAAGTGGTTCGCGGAGTGCTTTTCGGCATACCGGGGCCTTTCTAAGAAGGAGCTTGATGTGAAGCTGGCATCTGGAAAGGGCCTTGGAAAGTCGGATGGCGTCCGGTGAGAGGAAGTTTGGGCCTTCCCTTCTGGAGAGAAGCACAAGATAAGCTTTCTCGGTGACCACGGCGTCATTGGTTCTGAAGCTGTTCGAGAAATACCTGATGAGGCTTTAGAGCAGCTAGAACAAGAGGAAGCCGAACTTGGTGCTTGGATGCAAGCAGCACAGAGGCAAGCTTCCGTGGAGTCTACTGGCAAGAGTAGACCATCCAGTGAGGAGTCAAGTGGGAAACCTGACTCTGACAGCGGGGCAGGTTCCTCCAAGAAGCGAGCCCGCAGGAGTAGGAGGAGGAGGAGTCATCATCGCAGCAAGGGGCAGCATGAGGATTCTCCTAACTTGGAAGTTCCTCTTACTATCAATGAAGATGTGCCAGTAGATGCAGACGAGCCTCCAGAGAAGAGAAGCCGAGAAGAAGAGACCGTCGGTGAAGGTATGATTCTTCCTTTTTCTCTTTCCATTTCTTTTCATGTGATTTTTCCATGTTCTGATTTGCTTCTTGTTTCTGCTTTTCTCTTTTTTTTTTAGCAGAGGAAGACTTAATGATGCCTGAGGTTCCAACCGATGAGGTGGTGACGGATCCTGTCGGGGCACCTGAAGAAGAACCCAGGGACTCTAGAGTGAATCCAGAGTCTCCAATTGGTATGACTTCTTTTGCTTTTCTTTTTTTTTGTGTCTGTGACTTGGTTTGCTAACACATTTTTCTTGCTAGCGACTTGCCATAGGATTCCGATGACTTTGAACTATCGATGGATGCAAATGTTGATGATGCTTCCGATGAGTTCATGGAGGAAGAGAGTTTTCCGCCAGTCGTCGAAGAAGGTATTTTGTAGTAATAACCCTGATAATGATTTTCAAACAGGATCATATTCATACCTTTTTGTGTTTCTTTGGCAGGTTTTGAAGTGACAGAGGAGGATCCGTCGCTTCCAGAGCAAGGGATGCTAGAGGTTGATCCAGAGGTAGAGACTTTTGGGACTAGTTCTGACAATGTTGAGGAGATACCTCATGCTGAGATTCCTTCCCGAGCAGGAGCAGCTTCAACTGGAAAGAGTTCTTTTGTTACTCTTCCAACAGGTAATGACATGAGCAGCCGACCAACGGAGTTGGGCGAATCTTCAGCTGGGCCATCTCTTCTTTTTGCGAAGAAGGTGGTGGTGCGGGTTCTGTGCTCTTGGATTGAGACTCCCCTTTCTGGGCACTTAGATGCCGGATTTGGGATGATCCAGCATGTGCGAAAGATTCTCGGTGATGCTGAAGAGGCTGGTCTAGATGTCACAAGTGCCAGGGCGATCGTTGATAGGATCATTGAGCTGGGTGACAGGTGGTTTGAGACCATGGGTTTTCCTGATGACCAGTTCTTTAAGGAGATGTTCTTGGACCCTGCGGATAAGGCTCAGTCTAACTTGGATGAGGCTACAGAAAGCAGGAAGTAGGTAGTCCGAGAGAAGAACATAGAAGAGCTAAACATCATTGGGCTGACACATGACCTTAACATCCTTGATAGGGAGGTCGATGAGGCCAGGAAACGTCTTGAGCATCTGCAGCCACAAGTCGCTGCCAAGTGGACTGCAATAACAGAGGCTCGTGACAGGGAGAGTGCTCTAATTTGCCGGGTTGTAGATGCCAATCGAGTTCTTAAAAGGAAGTCTGACGAGAACAAACAATGGCGAACTGCTCGAGATAAGCTTCCCGGTGCGAAAGAAGGGTTAAAGCCCACCCCAGTATCTCATGGCAAGTTCTTGAAGAAGCGTGCCTTGGAATCCCTGACGGCTGAGGCCAAAAGTTTGCTTAAGGAGCTGAACTCTTGGCTGGAGACCATTTTTGATTGAGCTCCTGTTTTTTTTTTAACAGAAACCATCCTTCTCTCTCTTTTTTTTTAGTACCATTTGTATTTTTTTGGTACTTTTTTCTTCTTTTTTTTAGTGTTTGTGAACACTTTCCTTTTTTTGGTACCACATGTACTTTTTTTGGTACTCTTTTTTTTGTTATCCCTACGCTCACTTGAATTTTTTTGTGATAAAGTAATTGCTAAATGGGATTCTTTTTTTTTTTTGGTTTTCCCTACGCTTACTTAAGTCTTTTTGTGATAAAGTAATTGCTAAATGGGATTTTTTTTTTGTTTTCCCTACGCTCACTTAAATCTTTTTGTGATAAAAGTAATTGCTAAATGGGATTTGATCAAAAGTTTATCATTTTGTGAAAATCTTTTGTCAAATGATTGCTTTGGCATGGAAGCCAGATTTTTGTTTGTGGCGTGGAAGCCGATTTTGGGCATGAGAGCCGGTTTTGGTGGCATCTATAGCCGGTTTTGGCATTGATAGCCGGGTTTTGGTGGCATTGATAGCCGAGTTTGTGGCATTGATAGCCGGGTTTTTTGAAAGCCAAAATTTTTTTGTTTGTGGCATTGATAGCCGGTTTTGTTTTGTGGCATTGATAGCCGGTTTGTGGCATTTATAGCCTGTTTTGTTTTGGTGGCATTGATAGCCGGTTTGGTTTTCAAAAATGCAAGTATCGACTAAAAGTCGCCTCCCTGCTGAATGTTCTTGCAAGTATCGATGGAATGTCGCATCCTTGCTTTTCAAAAAAATTTTGTTTTGCGGGTACTGACTTGATGTCGTTTCCCCACGATTTTTGAAATTTGTGGTTTTCTTGAACCTTTGGGTTATGGATATCAACTGAAATGTTGCGTCTCCATGGTTTTTTAGGTTTTTTCGAACCTTTGAAATTTGGGTTGTGGATATCAACTGAAATGTTGCATCTCCACGGTTTTAGATTTTGCAAGTATCGATGAAATGTCGCTTCCCTGCGATTTTGGAAGTGTCGAACATGGTTCGCATGCTTCCGATTTGTGCGAGTATCAACTACGCGTCGCTTCCCCCGCGTTTTTTTTTGTTTTTTGAAAAACCATTTTTTTTTGTTAAAGACACCAGGGTCATAAGTTTTTACCTAAAACCATTTTGGCGGTAAAAGGCAGGGTGGACTAGGGTGGAAATCCCTGAATCCGGATTTTGTTTCAAACCATGAATTTTGGGTTCAAGGGTTGAAAATTTTGGTCAAGTTAGGGAAAGGTTCCTAAACTTGGATTTTTTGAACAATGAAACGATGAAAGTAAGCATTGTTTAAATTTTAGAAATTTCAACATTTGATATGAAAATTCTAAAAAAAGGTGGGTTTAGCGAGCGTGTACCTGGAAACCGGTTTTGGCCGTACAGGCATTACTCTTACCCAGTTGGGTAAGTCTTCAACGGTAGTACCCGCTTTAAGAACTTGCCGTTGATGGGCAGCATATATCTGTCAACTTCCATGTTTAGGAGTGCGTATGCGCCGTTGGAGAAAACCTTGTCGATGACGTAGGGTCCCTCCCATTTTGGCTCAAATTTGCCTTTGGACTTGTGAGCGAAGACCATTGGTCTTTTTACCGCAAGAACCAAGTCACCCTTTTTATAGGCGCGTTGCCTGACCTTTTTGTCGAAAGATCCTGCCATGCGTGCTTGGTAAAGTTCAATGCTTTGTTGAGCTTCGAGCCGTCTCTCATCAAGATTGTCCAGCTCACGGAGTCGCAATTTTACATTGCTTTCTTGAGTCATGTCATTTTGCAAGGATACCCTCAAGGAAGGAATTTGTACTACCAAGGGCACGACAGCTTCGCATTCATAGACTAAGGAGAATGGTGTGCTATGGGTTGGTCCTCGAACGGTGGTTCGATAGGCCTACAAAGCTTCAGACATTTTGTCGCTCCAGTCACTTTTGTGACTAGAGACCATTTTTTTGAGGATTTTGCAGAGTGTCTTGTTGAAAGCTTCTGCTAATCCGTTTGCTGCCGGATTGTATGGAGTCGAAGGACAGCTTTGGATTTTGTATTTGTCGCAGAACCTGTAGAATCGATGATCCCGGAATTGTGGTCCATTATCATGGACGAATCTTTTGGGTATGTCGAAACGACAAATGATGTTGGTGCGCAGGAACTGAAGGACTGATGAGGTCTTCATTTCGTTGAACGCAAATGCTTCTGACCACTTGGAGAAATAATCCGTAGCGGCGAAGATGAAGCGATGACCTTTGCTCAAAGGGGGAGAAATAGGACCTATGATGTCCATACCCCAAGCTTCGAAGGGCCATGAAATTGCTGTAGGATGCAGCCATTCTGGAGGCATGTGAATGTAATCTCCATGAATTTGGCATTGTTGGCAGCGCTTAGCAAATTGCATTGCGTCAGCTACCATGGTAGGCCAGTAATATCCTAACCTTTTATCTGATCATAGAGCTTGGGACCAGCTTGATGAGCTCCGCAAAGACCAACATGAACTTTTTTGAGTGTTTCCTCAGCCTCTTGTTTTGACAAGCACCGTAGAAGTACTCCGTTGAAGGATTTCCTGTAAAGGATTTTTGAAGGAATATCCAAATGAAAGTTTGGGGTTCGCCTTTGGATGCTTACCCGTTCTTTTGGATCTTCAGGTAGGATTCCGAACATAATGTAATCAATGAACGGATCCCTCCAGTCGCCGATTGAAGTTTGAAGGATTGAAATCCGACTTCCGACCACTTGGTGGCATTCAGCAACTGCTTGGTGTGTGTTAAGAGGAGGAAGGATTATTCTTTCGCACACTGTGATTTGCATGTTTTCCCCTTCCTGGATTGCCATGGATGCGGCAAGTCCAGCTAAGGCATCTGCACGTATGTTTTCACCTCTACGAATGTGGGTGATGTGACAGATGTCAAACGTTTGCAGAAGCGATTGTGCTTTGTTGTAGTAAGGCAGCAAATCTGGCTTCCTGACTTCAAATTTCTGATTCATCTGGTTGACAATCAGTTGAGAGTCTCCAAAGACTTCCAGCATGGTGATACCGGATTCGATGGCGAGTTCCAATCCTAGGATTAGAGCTTGATATTCAGCTGCATTGTTTGTGCATGGTTCCAGTAGCGAGAAAGCGTGTGGAATCATGTATTTGTCGGGGCTAACAAAGAGGATGCCAACTCCCGAGATCAGCTGTCTTTTTTCATTTATCCTGGTTGCACCGTCAAAGTACATGTCCCAGGAGGCACTTTGTGAGAAAGTCTCCACATTGTAGACTGGTTCGTCTGGGAGATCATCTCTGAGTGGAGAATCTTTAGGCAATGGGTGCTCTGCGAGGAAGTCCGCTAGAGCTTGCCCTTTGATTGCATTTTGTGGTATATACCTAATATCAAATTGTGACAGAAGGATGGACCATTTTGCCAGTCGAGCATTGAGAGAACCTGCCTTTGTGACAAGGACCTTCAAGAGGTTGACCCTCGAGACCAGGTATACTGTGTTGGAAAGCAAGTAGTGACGCAGCTTTTGTACGGCGAACATCACTGCAAGACATTCTTTTTCGACTGGAGAGTAGCTGGCTGAGGTAATATAGAGCAACTTCTTTTCTTTGATCATTTTCTTGCGCAACCAGAGCTCCCAAAGAGTGATCAAGGGCTCTTGTGTACAAGATGAATGGTTTTCCAGTGGTAGGAGCAGCTAACACTGGAGGTTTTGTCAGGTATGACTTGATGTCTTGGAAAGCAGCTTCACAGTCAGCATCCCAGACAAAGTTTACACCTTTTTTCATCAACCGGGAGAATGGACGGCATTTCCCCGAAAGCTTGGAGATGAACCGTCTGATGTAGGCCAATCTCCCTTGAAGCCCTTTGAGTTCTCTCAAGGTTCTTGGAGAGGGCATTTCTAGAATGGCTTTGACTTTTATAGGGTCAAGCTCTATTCCAGCTTTCCGAACTAAGAATCCGAGGAACTTACCCGACGAGACGCCGAAAAAGCATTTCAAAGGATTCATCCACAGTTTGTGTTTGCGAAGCCGGAGGAAGACTTCTCGAAAGTCTTCGAGGTGATCTTCTTTTCTTTTGCTTTTGACGGTGAGGTCATCAACGTAACATTCAACCGTCTTGTGATGCATATCTTGGAATATTTTCATCATAGCCCTCTGATATGTGGCATCGGTATTTTTCAGACCAAATGGCATGACAGTGTAACAATACACGCCAAATGGGGTCCGAAAAGATGTATGTTTTTCATCTTCAGGATGTATCTTTATCTGATTATATCCAGAGAAACAATCCATGAATGTCATTCGCTCGAATCCACAGGTATTATCAATCAGTACCTTTGGTATGGGGAGCGGAAATTCGTCTTTTGGGCATGCGCCATTCAGGTCTCATAGTCAATACAGACCCTGATCTGCCTGTTTTTCTTTGTCACAGGGACAATGTTGGCCAACCATTCAGGATGTTGTTCCTCACGGTTGAAGCCGACGCTTTTGAGTTTTTGAACTTATTGTTCAATTTTATCCATCACATCTGGACGGAATCTTCTTTGGCCTTGCTTGACAGGCTTGATGTCTTCTTGAAGATTGAGTTTGTGAACTGCTATTTTGGGGTCTAAGCCAGGCATTTCCGCGTAAGACCATGCAAAGCAATCAACGAACTCACGAAGAAAGGCGATATACTCGGGTAACTCATCATCCTTTATATTCTTGCTTATGAATACAGGACGTGGGTTATCTGGTGTTCCCAAGTCTATCTTTTGAACAGGATCTTCTGTTAGAAGGTTCGAAGATGGTTCCTCCACAATATTTTCGGAGGCTTCCAGCTCAACGAAACCTTCTGGGGTTTCAAGGGCATTTCCAGACTAAGGCTTTGTTCCTTTCCACGGGTCTTCTTGATCGGTAATTTTCCCAAGGCTTGCTATGAGAAGATCCCAATCGCCTATTGAAACCGGGTCGAAGTAGGCTACTTCTTTTGGAGATGAGGGTTCTTCTGGGTCAGAAGACCACACGTCTGTGCCATCGGACAACTCTTTTTCATTTTCGGAGAAATCGTGCCAATTGGATGAGCTTCCTGGATTTTTATCAGGTGACTCATCGAAGAGATATCCAGGGATATTGATGTCTTCATGGACTTGAGATGTTGAGGCTTTGTCAGTATATTGACTTTTAAGCCTTTGTGTCAACTGTCTCAGGTGAGTGTCGGGATCATACCCTAACCCGTGTGAAGACTTTTCTACATAGCCGTAGAGTCTCCAATCTTCCAGCTGGCTTTTGGTCAAGACGGGCCCCAATGGCGTGAGAATACTGCGTCCTTCTCCCAAACCGACTGGGTTTTGAGCATCATAGCCCATTTTCTTCATAATAGCTTATGCCACAGAACTATATAGGGATAGTTGAGGCATACCTTCATTTTGGAAAGGTTCAAGCATAGAGTTTGATGAAGAAGCATCCGATCTATGGAAGAAGATCGGCTTTTCCTTTGCTGAAGTTGCTGGAACAACGAAGGAAGCTGACGTAGGATCTTCTATGTCAGAAGTTATCTCCATGGGAGTAAGAGCAGGCTGAACTTACTGAGTGTCAGCTTGGCTTGACGATGTGTTGTCTTCTGGCTCTGAATCCGAATCCGTGTCTTGCATGATAGACACGAAAGAGACAACAAATTTGCCCCCAGGCTTTTGCTTTGCCTTCTTCACTTTTGTTGTGATGACCAGAGGCTTTGAAGGTTTAAGGGAGATGATGAAGGGAGTTTGAATGCTCTCTTCGGATTTACCGGATGGTTTGTTTTTTTCCGGTGATTGTTGAGGAGCTTTGCCTTTATCTTTCTGGAGATTTTCGGCAAAGGATGCTTTGTGCTTATCCTCTTCTTCTTTTTCATCTTCATACATCTGTGAGTCTGCGAAGTAGACTTCTTTACCTTTGAAGAGTTTTCTGTCCGCAAAGACTCGATGTATCATGCCGTCGTCGCCAACAAACTTGATGCATTGATGTAGAGTTGAAGGGACAACACCATTCTCGTGGATCCAAGGGCGTCCGAGAAGGATGTTGTAGCATGAAGGGGTTTTTATTGCATACACAGTGACCTCAGAGATAAGATCACCGATCTGCAACTTGAACCTGATTTTGCCGATAGGCCTTTGAGTACTCCCATAGTATCCAAAGATAGATACAGATGTGTGGCTCAGCTTGCTGGGTGGGATGCCCAACTCTTCAAGAGCCGATGTGGAGATGAGGTTGAATGCAGAACCTGGGTCGATATGAACTCTGTGCATAGGCATTTCCTTGATGTACCCTGTGAAGTACAGGGGTCGGTTATGCCTGGTTTCGCCAAGTAGGAGGTCGTCCTTTGTGAAGGCGATGGTTGCACTGGCTGCTTTTTTAACCGAGAGGCATTCAATGCATGATCCCCCAGTTTTATTCTTTTCTCCCTTTGAGGAGGCTTTTGAGTTTTTGACCCAGTAATCCATTTCAATTTGGAGGGCTTGTGGGGTATGTTTGTCGACATCCTCATTCATCTTTTGTAATTCCGAGATGAGATTATCACGAGTGTGCAGAGACATTCGCAACAAATCTAGGATGTGCAGACGTGCAGGTATGTGCTTGAAATGTTCAATCAAGTCATATTTGAAAGCCTCCTTAGGGCCTGCATGTTCATCATTGTTGCCACTAGGGGCGCTTACAACATCCTTTCCCAAAGGATTTACATATCTAAAGGAAGATTGGTTTTAATTTTTTATGGTAGTCCCGGCCAGAGCGGGTGCCTCTACCAACTTCGAGAGCTTCTTGAGAAGGGTCTTTGTTTGGAAGATTGTCTTCAGGATCAAGAGGCTGTCGTTTTTCATTTACTGAGAATGTATCAGCAGCAGAGTTGCCATCCTCAGTGATTGTGTTGCACGGAGCATTTTCTGGGAACAAGTCCTGAACAGCATCTTGCAACCTTTCTTCTTCGTTGACCAATTCATCGTCCCAAGCATCAATAGCTGGGAATTCTTCAGTCAGGAAGGGTGTGAACTTTGAAGTCACAGTCTCAGGAGAAGAAACCTGAGAGGGTGTCATCTCAGTGAAAGTCACGTGAGACGAGGTGGCTCCAGAAGATACATTGCTAGGCGTCGCCGGAGTGTAAGTGCTCTCATCAGACGATGCTTCGGAAGAGCTATAATCCCGAATTATTACATTGCAGGAAGCTCTGACGGGAGACGTTGCCTGATCGGAGTCAGACTCATCCTCGGATGTAAGAGGATCGTCTATCCCGCAATTTTCTCCATTTTTAGGAGTTAAGGGAGGATGTACCTGATGATCTTCAGGGACTTCAGGCTCTAGATTGCGAGGAGGCTCGTTGACGCGGTCTTGCTCTTGTTCTAGAGCGAGACGCTGCAAGATCCTTGCATATTCTTCAAGATCAGCCATGGGAGCCAAATCTTCTTCCTCATCAACTCTTTGTGGCTCAACATGGTTGATTTCCACTGGAGCAATGAGAGGTGCTGGGTCAACAGCATTTTTTTGTACAGCCTCTTGGTCTTCTTCATCATCAGACCAGGATCCTTGTGGTTGTAGGGGGTTACACCAGATTACTGGCATAAGATGAGACTCAGGAACCCATTCTTCATCGGAGAGATATTCTCCTGTTTCAAGGGACTCCTCCCACTCGTCTGTGTAGTTGGATTCGAATCCATCATCGGTGTCGCTGGACTCGTATCCATCAATGGAGAATCCAACTACCGAATTGCAAGAGTATGATAGCTCCTGCGTGGCTTCTTTGAATTGAGGTGGCATGAAATCACTGAGAGTGAATTTTCTTACCCCCTTTGAAGTCTCTGGAAGGGATGTTTTTGTTGCCTCCAGTGAAGCTGTAGAGGAAGCCTATGACTTTTCTTTGACTTCTTGTTTTGGCTGGGTCTTCTCTTGCCGTTTAAGCTTGAGGAGATGCTTCCAAGCCTGCCTTCGCTGTTGAGCTGTAGGCTTTGTTTTCACGACCTCCTAATTTTCATCTTCCAGGAGATCGGGATGTACCCATATGGGTTGTCCGTCTGGTGTCGGGTAAGGAACCAGTTCCTCGGACCCTTGGATTGAGTTTATCACCTTGAAGGAAGTAGTGATCTTCTTCTTCGGTGATTTTGATGGTTGTCCACATGTCACCATGTTGATGGAGGCAGACCCATAGTTTTTTGTCAAAGGTGATGACTCCGTTTTTCCACATCTCATTTATTTTCTCCCTCACAACGAAGCATTGATTGAGAGGATGCGAGCTCATCTGGTGGTATGGACAGTACCGAGGATCGTTGGTTTTGCCAGTATCACCCGGTCTTTTTGGTTCAGGCAAGGTGAGCTTGCCGTTTGCCACAAGAGCCCCGAAGATTTCATCAACATCTTCATCAAATGGGTATTTCTTCTCTACTCGTTCTTTGAAGGCATCCGAGAGTTCAGGTCTCTTACCCGCAGCTTTGTTTTCAGCTTTCTTTGGTAGCTGAGGAGCTGACTTGGTCTGCACATTGAGGACCTCTTTCTTCTTTGGTTTAGAGGTTGCAATGGCGGTTGGCTCTTTTCTTGATGATTTCTGACTGTTGAGGTCTTTAATCACCGTTTCAGCTTCCATGGAAGCTTCTAGGAGTTCTCCCAGGTTTTTTGATTTGTTACCGATGATCATGGAGCGGATTCTGGCTCTCATGTTGTTTCGGCAGATGTCGACTAGCGACGCTTGTGGCAATACATCAAAGCATTTGTATGCCATTGCTTTCCACTTGTGAATGAAGTCATATGTTGACTCATTCTCCCCCTGTTTTAGGCTGCACAGCTGAGCCATAGTAGCGGGATGATCCTCACCTTTGAAGTGAGTCAGGAAGCGTGTCTCTAGCATGGCCCAGTTTTGGATGGAGTCCTCCGACAGAGTGGAGTACCAATCGAAGGCCGTACCTTTTAGGGTACTTACAAAGAAGCGGATATTGAGTGCATCTTGATCCGCGATAGCTCCCGTCAGGATCTTGAAGTGGATGACGTGCTGTCTGGCTGATCCTTTCCCCATATATGTTTCGAGAGTAGGATGCTTGAATTTGGTGGGGAATGGGACCGAGTTCATCCATAAGGGATATGGTGGCTTGATTCCATGCTCCTTAAGTATATCCTCTTCTTTTGCTTTGGCGAGGATAGTGTCTACGTCCTTTTTGGTAAGGGCGCGTGACTCATTTTCTTCTCCATTTACCTCATCGTCTTGATGATTCGGAGGAGGTTCATTGTTCGCCTGATTTTGGAAGGCGAGGAGAAGGTTTTCCATCAGAGTTTCAATCCTCTGTTGGCCCTGTTCCAACTGCTGGATGCGGGTGATCGCATCATCTAGAGGTGGATTGCGGGGTGGTGGCTCAGAATTTGTAGCCAAGACGTTCATCCTTCGTGATTCGAACGAAGAAACCGTCCTGGTGACTGAGCTGGGGCTCATTCTTTTTAAAGAGACAGCTTGAGGAAGGATCACTCTGTCGTCCTTTGCCTGAAGGAGCAGGGGATTCTTCTGAATGTCTTCTTGTCCTGGAGACGCTGCGGGTCATCAGACGTCGGACATGGATTTTGTTGCTGACTTTTGGCGCCTTCTAGTTTTTCCAACCATATGGACGGCAGCAACTTGGTTGGGTCTATCTTTTTCGACCCATTTGGGAGAGACTTGAAGTGTAGGAGGCTGGGTCCTTTGCTTCTCTAGTCTATTTTGTCTATACGACGCGCGGCGGCGTATGCGACGAGCAATTTGAGCTTCGGTCAGCTCTGGCTAGGCTTTGACGATGAAGGATGTGCTCCCTCGGGCGCAGCAGCCGTGCCTGTTTTCTTTGCAGCTGGGCAAGGACAGGATGTGAACCCTGTCTTTCGCCTGTTGCAGCGAAGCTTTGAATTTTTGGAGTTCGGCCCCTATAGAGATGAAGGGTCGAACTGCAGGTTTGTAGGCCTTAGCAGGTGCTTGTAGAGGCCTTGTGATGCATGATCTGATTTTGGGCTTGTAGGAACAAGCCGGCTCATGCTGGTTTGACTTGGGAGTCAGGTTTGAGATGGGTCTCTCCTCTTCATGTAAGCAAGAGGGTAGAACTGGTTCTCCTTGAGTGGGGCCAGGAATACTGGTTTGGTAGATGTTTGGGACCTTCTTTGTTTTGGTGAAGGTCTTGGAGACCAAGTCTTGGGATAGACCTGGTCGTTTGCTGGTCGAGGCTTCGTGGGGCTGCCACGGGCTTTGGGCCTTCTAGTGCTCGCCTTTGGTGTCACGGTAGTGACACGTTGAGAGGCGAGTTTCTACTTCTTGGAGGGAGCAGTTTGTTCCTCGGGAAGTGGGAATGGTCCCAGCATCCCAAAGACGATAGTCCGGGGAGTCGAGGTCGACCCGGAGTTCAGAGAGTTGCCAAGGGAGTTGATGCTTCGGCAGCTGATGGGGCGCTTGTAGGTGCGCGTAGTTTGCTTCTGTTGAAGCATGACTTGGTGCTTGTTCTCATCGAAAGTAATGGTAAGCGATGCTGCTATTGTTAGTTTTTTTTCGAAAATTTCTGAAACAAGACTACATCCATTAGTAATCACAAGAATATAATGATCATAAATGGGAAGTTCTATGGTTTCGTCTTTTCAAATTGCTCGAGGAAGATGACCTAAGCAATATGAAGAAGGCAAAATGCCATAGAGGGTACAATTATTCTGATCACAAGTATGGTAAGCCCAGAATGAGCGTTCCAGTGACTGCTAGAAGCAATTGTGAACTTAAATTCGACTTATCGAGAAGCAGAGCTTGCCCGAGGTAAGAAGAATATAAAGTTGGAGTTACAAATGTGCTGGTCGCAATACAGTAGACCCTGAAAGGGCGTACTAGTACCGCTAGACACAAATGTTTTGAGACCGCATCCATGAGATGAGATTCTCTATTTTGAAAGGTCAAGATTGGATTCATCAAAGAGAGCAGATGGTATTCCGATCTGAACACGGGCTCAACGATTTTCGCGAGCGCCAGTGCTCAGAAAGAAATGAACCATAATTTCTCGGATCTGAATCCAAAATGACGAGTTTTTTTTTTTTTTTGAAAGGCCAATATCGGGTTCATCAAAGATAGCAAAAGGCACTCCAATCTGAACACGGGCTCAGCGACTTCCGCGAGCGCCAGTGCTCAGAAAGGAGAAGACCAAGATTTCTCCAATCTAAACCCCAAAATGACGGAAGTTTTTTCTTTTTTTTGAAGATTTTCTTTTAAAAAACTCTTTTTTTTTATTTTTTATTTAAAGATTTTTTTTTTGAAATTTTTTTTTATTTTTTTTTATTTTTTATTTTTTATTTTAAAATTTTTATTTTTAAAAATTTTATTTTGAAAAAATTTATTTAAAAGACAAGAAAGTACACATAGGCCTCCTAACCCGGTCTTATGAAATCTTGATTGATAGAATTGCCCCCAGGTAAGGGCAGGATTACTTAATGAACCCGTTTGGAGGACCCTTGCCTAGAACAGTCAAGCTGTCTCCACACTCTGGA
Source organism: Litsea cubeba (assembly GCA_012931725.1). Taxonomy (NCBI): domain Eukaryota; kingdom Viridiplantae; phylum Streptophyta; class Magnoliopsida; order Laurales; family Lauraceae; genus Litsea; species Litsea cubeba. The sequence continues at coordinate 88,428,016 of CM022947.1, forward strand.
CAAGGCTTTTCTTGAATCAACCATCATCAAAGAACGCAGTTGGTTTAACCTTAGTGGTCTATGGCTTTTTTTTTGTTTTATATATATATATATTTTTTTTTTACCTTTAATGAACTCATCGAAGAGAAATGATGGCCCAAAACCTTAGTCGAACAGGCTCAACATTTCTGCAAGCGCGATGAACGATAGGAACGGATCAAGGTTTCTCAATTTTGAATTCAAAATGAAAAATCTGATTATTTATATATATATAATTTTTTTTAGATCTTTAATGAACTCATCGAAGAGAAACGATGGCCCAAAACCTTAGTCGAACAGGCTCAACATTTCTGCAAGCGCGATGAACGATAAGAACGGATCAAGGTTTCTCAATTTTGAATTCAAAATGAAAAATCTGATTTATATATATATATATATTTAGATCTTTAATGAACTCATCGAAGAGAAACGATGGCCCAAAACCTTAGTCGAACAAGCTCAACATTTCTACAAGCGCGATGAACGATAGGAACGGATTAAGGTTTCTCAATTTTGAATTCAAAATGAAAAATCTGATTTTATATATATATATATATATTTTTAGATCTTTAATGAATTCATCGAAGAGAAACGATGGCCCAAAACCTTAGTCGAACAGGCTCAACATTTCTACAAGCGCGATGAACGATAGGAACGGATCAAGGTTTCTCAATTTTGAATTCAAAATGAAAAATCTAATTTTTTTATATTTTTTTTTGAAAAGAGAAAAAGTGGAAATAAATTCAAAGAATTAGAAATTTCCAAAAAACCTCATCTCATTTTTAGATGCGGAATCCAACATGGCCACTAATTAGAAAGTAACCAAGGAATCGAGAAAAGAAAAATAAGCATAGAGCAAAAGATATGATATGCAAATATTTTATTTATAACATCGTGTTCTCAAATGAACGGGTCCCACTGGGTGTGCCGGCTTGATGGACCGCGATCCTGGCGCCTGGTCCTACCGAGGTCGGCGGACGTGGGAGTCCGTTGGGTCCGACCCTTTCGTAACCGGGGGGCGAGGGGCATGCATCAACATTTCTTTTGTGTGGGTGTGCCAGATTTTCTATTTTACTTGGAATTGCAAGTGGTGATCCGGAGATCAACCTTCGCAAGTAAAAAGGAAATCAACTTCTTTTAAGTTTTCCATGGCACATATATTTAAGAAAAGAGACATTTTCTTGATTTGCCGTGAAAGGCGATTTTTTTGGCATTTATAGCCGATTTTGGCGTTTATAGCCGATTTTTTGCGTTTATAGCTGTTTTACAATTCTTATCAATAATGAAAGACAAGAGTTATGATTTTTGTCTCTTTTGAAAAAAATACAAACTACAATGAAAAGCAAGAAAAGGAGGATCTAACTTTTTAGGAGATTGTGGGGGACCCGTTCAGATTGACGGTCGTAAGCCATATGTGGACTTCGCCATCATCCATGCAGATGAGAACAGGGGATGCTATTGATTCGCTTGGCTTGGCTATAACCTTAGGTTTTTAGAGAACAAAGACCAAAGGGAGGTCCTATGTCCAATAAAAAGCCGAGTAGACGGGCTGAAAAGCCATGTCTAAGCCATTGGAGGCAGAAGGAGAAGACAAGGACCTTGGGGGGGGGGGGTACCCCCCAAGGGACTTTTGTGACCTTGTAGCGGTGGTCGGTGTAGGATTTCGGCAGAGTTTTCTCTCTTAGATTTCTGACGCCTTTTTCTGTCTGAGTTTCCGGATTTTCTGCAGTCTGTTGTCTGTGTGTTTGTGATTGTCCCTTTCTTCTTAGAGAGCTCTCCTATTTATAGGCTTTTAGGTAGCCATTTAGGAGGATTTATGAGCCTTAATTGTCATAAAGCTACATAAAGGGAGGAGTTACAAGATTGAATTCTTTATTTTGTAACTCCTTTTTCTTGGCTTCTGATTGGCCGGAGGAGATTGAGGGCATTTAATCGCCTTTAATCGCCATGATGGGAGGAGTTTCATGGGTTAAATGCCATGAATCTCTTGACTTGTAACTCTCGGATGCTTGCTTCTGATTGACCCGTCCAAAGGAATGGATTAATGACTGTAATAAAGCTAGTCAATTAATCGCATTAAGTGGTCGCCGAGCAGTTGAAGAGTCACGGGCCGTGCCGCGTCTTTTGGGATTCTTCTGGCGGTGATCATTGATGGATCTTCATGTAGATCGATATCGGATGACCATGTAACATCAGGTGTTAGTTGCCAACAGCGGGTCGGTACCATCTGCCCTGTCGATTTCTCGATCGGTCGGGTAGAAAGCACACTTTTTTTGGTTGACCGGGTGGCGATCAATGTTGTTTTCGATACTCTTGATGATTAACCCATGTTTTTGATGGATGTTAGAGGATTTGGTGTCTCAAAAGTATGAATTTTGAAAAACACCAGAGGCTGGACGCTTCGAATTGCGAAAAAACGGCGAAAACCGAGGTTTCTGGGGCCTTCCTGGAGATTCCGGTTTTTCCCCCTTTTGTCCCGTTTTGTGTCCGTTTTTGCTGTTTTTCGATTCTTTTTTCTTCTATTTTTTTCCTTGAAATTTTTGATCATTTATTGGCCTGATTTCCCTGTAGAAAACTTGATGAGAATCCTTGAATTTTGGTTTGCAAAGTTTCTAATTTTCCGAGAAAGCCGAAGACTTTGTCGCGCAGAGCTGCCGATTTTCCGTCAGAAGCTGAAACAGGGCCAAACGATGTCGGAATGACCTGAAATTTGGGGGTGAAGCCTTCTGAGAAATAAATAAGACTAACCATAGGCTTTTGTTTGAGTTTTGAAGCCGTTTGGGGTCTTATCACCCGTAGACTTGCTTTTGTCGTGATGAAGGCGTCGCGGTTTGATGTGCGGTCAACCGATGTCCGATTTACTTGAATTTTGACAGGGAACCTATTGGAGTCATTTTTAAGATGATCCATAGGCTCTGTCTTGGCCGAGAGGCCTGATTTGGCTTCCGAGCGTCAAACTATGGTCAAATGTTGTCGAAATGACCTGAAATTTGACGTGTAGCCCTTTGTAAGCATTTTGAAGCCGTCCATGTGCTCTATCTGATGAGTGATGGCATCGGTGGTCCTCGCCGTCGAGAGGCTTGATTTAGCTGTTCGAGGGTTGATGTAGGGTCAAACGTTGTCGGTTTGACTCGGAACTTGACGTGGAGCCTTTTGGATGTATTTTGAGACCATCCATCGGCTCTGATCGAAGATTTGGTGTCTCCGATGCTTTTGCCGCCGGGAGCTCCTTTTCAGCTGCCGGAGAAGCAAAGTTAGGCCAAATGATTTTGAAATGGCCCGAAACTTCTTGTGTACTCCTCTTTTGGCTGTCTTGAAGGATCTTGCAGTTTTTGTTTAGTTCTGACAAGATTTGATTTTTTGTAAGTAGCATTGCCTATTTATGGCAGGTTGCGACTTCATGTAGCTCTTTGGATCTTTGAAGAGGCAAAGTGACATTTTTGGTGTCAACATACCCATCCACTGTTGAAACCCTATTCTAGTGGATGAGATTACAGCTTCGTAAAGATTTCTCTCCTATGCTAGAATCTGCATAAATCTTGACCTCCATAAACCCAAGCCCTCCTCCATAGTAGTTGATCTGGCAGGGGACTCTAAGGTGGAAATCGAACTCTTGTATGAAATTGTCCCATGCTCCCTTTGTTTATGGAAATCCTCAATTCATCCTTAGTCAGAAGCTCAAGGCTCTAAAGCTTAGGCTGAAAGCCTGGAACAAGGAAACTTTTGGCCACCTAAAGAACAACATTTCTACTGCTGAAACCAATATCCTCCATCTGCAAGAGAGTAGCCCCCGTGGAATCCACCATGGTGGCTCTCAGCCTCGCTAGATGTTCACTCAAGAACCTTCTTCAAGCTGAAGAAATCCATTGGAAACGGAAATCCAGGATTAGTTGGTGTCAGGAAGGAGACAAAAATACCAGATTTTCCACCTTGCTGCTAAAATCAGAGGCACAAAGAATCGCATTGATAAAGTCGAATACAAAGGCAACACTCTTGAAAATCATCCGCAGATAAAAGCAGTTGCAGTGGAATTTTACTCTGATATCTTCAATCCTTCCCCTGCTCAGTTGGATCCTCTACTTTTTCAAGTGCAAAGTAAGACTATTTCTCCTGCCCAAAACTCCATTCTTCAGGCCGTCCCCTCCAATGAAGAAACAAGAGCTTTAGTTTTCAGCCTTAACAAATCCAGCTCCCCTGGTCCGGATGGGTTCTCAGGTAGCTTCTTCACTAGTTGCATGGACATTGTAGGCATGTCAGTTATAGCAGCAGTTAAAAATTTCTTTGTCTCTAAAAAGCTCATGAAGGCTTCCAACTCTTTCTTTATTTCTCTCATTCCAAAAGTTGCAGCGCCAGCTTCCTTCGGAGATTACCGCCCCATCAGCCTTCTCAATTTCTCTTACAAGATTATATCAAAGATCCTAGCCTCTAGATTGGCAGTTGTTCTTCCAGACCTTATTTCTCTTCATCAGGTGGCTTTCTTAAAAGGTAGAAGAATCCAAGATCACATAGCATTGGCTCATGAGTTTACTCAGAAACTTCAAAAGGGTACTAAAGGGAAAGGTTTATGTATGAAGCTGGATATCTCTAAAGCTTTTGACAAATTAAACTGGAATTTCCTATTCAAAGTTTTGGGTTTCTTTGGCTTTAGCAAGGACTAGTCTTCCCTCATCTATGTATGTGTCTGCTCTTCTAAAGGCTCTGTCCTCATCAACAGAGAGCCTGCTGGTTACTTTGAAGTTAGGGGTGGGCTTAGGCAGGGAGATCCCCTCTACCCTTATCTTTTCATATTAGCAGAAGAAATCCTCAGCTTAAACATAGAAAAGCTAGTTTCTCAGCATCAAGTGACCCCGATATATAGAGCCCCAGCCTCTCCCTCTGTTTGTCACCTGATGTTTGCTGATGACAACTTCCTCTTTTTCAAAGCCTTTCCTAGGAGTATTAAAGCTATTAAGGGTGCTTTGGAAACCTACCAAAAGGCAGCTGGGCAGCATTTCAACCTCAAGAAAAGTAATGTTCTCTTTGGCAGTAGTAGGGAGTCTTTCAAAGCCAGAACCTTGAGTTCCTTAGGCATCCCTTAGGCCTTCTTTCCAGCTAAATACCTGGGCATTCCCCTCTTCATTGGCAGCTCCAAAGCTCAGTACTTTGAGAGTCTCAAGGACTCTTATAGGCAAAGGTTAGCTGGCTGGAAAAGCAATAGTCTTTCATTTGCAGGGAGAGTTATCCTTATTAAGCATGTGCTTCAAAGTCTCCCCATTCACATCATCTAAGTTCTCCCCATCCCCTCCTCGGTTTGCAACTTCTTGGAGAAATGGATGAGAAATTTTCTTTGGTCAGGGGGTCCTGAGTAAGCTAAGAGGAGCCTCCTCAATTGGAATTCAGTCTGCCAGCCTAAGTCTGAAGGAGGGTTGGGTTTTCATCACTTATAGGACATGATCTCTGCAAATTCGGTTAGATTAGGTTGGTCTGCTGTCTCCTCTTCTTCCCTGTGGGCCAGCTGGTTCAGAGCTAAGTATCTCAAAGGCTTTTCTCCTTGGCATCCTATCTCCCTTTCCACTGGCTCTAAAGCATCTGGAGGCCCATCAAGAGAAGCTCCTTTTTTCTCTTTCAAAACAGTCACTGGATTCTGGGTGATGGGAAAAGTATAAGTTTCTAGCATGATAAATGGTGCGGCCACCTCTCTTTGGTGCAGATTTTCCCTGAAATGGACTTCTCGTGGTTTGTTTTTGTGAATGACATTCTCTCTAACCCCTAAAGGTTTTCTAACATCTCTTTCCCTCAGCAGGTGGCCTCCTTCTCCTCCACCCTCTTAGCTTCTTACTCCCTAATGTATGCACCTGATTCTCTTATCTGGTCCAGCTCCAACTCCTCCCATCTCTCATTCTCAGCAGCTTGGGAGTCTATCAGATCTATAAACCTCCCCAGAGTTTGGCACAAGTTTGCTTGGAACAGTTTTCTCAAGCCTTCCACTGCTTGCTTTGCTTGGAAGCTGTTCCACAACAAACTTCCCACCAATGTCTGGGCCCAATCGATAGGAGTGCAATTAGCATCCACATGCTCCCTTTATGGCACTCACCAAGAATCAGCTTTCAACCTGTTCTTCCTATGTCCATTCGCCTCCGCTTTCTGGGCATGGCTTGAGGCTAAAAGGAATATCAAGTCTACTCCTTCTTGCTTAGCTGTTTCCAAATGGGACTCCTTCTCTGCTTACTCCTGCTCCAAATCCAAGAAGGGTCTGGGTGCTCTCTTCACTGTTGCAATTTTCAGCTTATGGAAGGAAAGGAACATGGTTATCTTCTCCAACAAGGTGCCCTCTCTCGATTCAGCTATCAATTCTTTTTTAGAGGATGTTGCCCTGTCCCTAAGAAAAAATATCTTCTTCATAGTAAAACTTTAGCCTATTTCTTTCTCCTTTGTAACCAGCTCAATCCTTGCATGAGATAGAGCCTTGTTTTTTCTTTCTTCTGTTGGTTCTCTTTCCCTGTTTTTTTCTCTTTCTTTGGCTATAATCTATTTTTCGATTTTCATTAATTCAATTTGCAATTTAGCAAAAAAATTGAATATTTATGGTTAAAGTTTCCAAAATAACTTAAACAAAATCACTAAATAAAATTAGGTTCATTATGAATAGTTTGCTACTAAAATATTCTTTATGATGAAAGTCACTCCCGTGCGGTCTCAAACGGCTTCGTAGCCATCATCGGCACTCCAGTAGGGTTCGTTAACTAGCTTGAAACGTTTGACTCTCCTCCGTCTCCTCGCCAGGGTAGGGGTCGGTACCTATGCACCAATAAACAAAGTAAATAGCAAGCACGGAAGCATAATTTATAAATAAAACACAAGATGAATGTGAGTAATGACATGTAATGATCATATGAGAATAACAACGTGACAATGACGAAAATAACGTATAACCTAAATCCAATCTACACAATAGAGCAATACAATAATCACACAGAAGCAAATCCACTACTTTGGGTGGTCAGCCCTAACTATAAAGCGGGAAAACCCGTTTGAAGGCCGGTGCTCATAAACCAGTTCGTAATCGTAGGCCGGATAAACCGGTTTGAAATTCGGATATTATAGTGTCTGCACACATCGGTGATCAGCCGTCCAATTACAACTGCAGTCGTTCTAATATGACCCAATCAATATACATATATATACATATCATAGTAGAATAGACTTATTAATCCTGTAAAGCTCGGACACAGAAACCTAAGTCAAAGTGAAGGGATGGCTGCACAATAATCCACAATCGTATACCAATCAAATTATTCGAATAAACCTCCATAATATCTCAATCAATTGCCAAGCCACATCACGGTCCATATCCAATCCATATAGGGTATGCAACTAATAGGCCAACATCAATCTCAATCATGTATGCAAACCCGAAGGTCAAAGGATAATTCACAAGCCAATCCTAAAGTCAAACATTAGGTCTCATACCCAACAACCATAGGAATCTCTAAATAGATAAAAGATCAACACATCCATTCTCAATCAATGGTACATAGACTCAATTAAGGGTTTTCCAATAAAAATGGGTTGAGCTTGAATCCATAGGATTTCCCCGAGGTGATACTAGGCACTAAACCTCACGTTAGTAAGCTACCATTTGCCCGGACGATATTTACTCGGTCCAATGATCCAATTAATAAAGTTCAAAAATATAAATTTAACACATTAAAAACCAAAGATATCATTTAATATTAATTTACAAATAATAATGATAAATCACAATCTTAATTTATAATTTTAGGTCCTCATCCCAAACATTTTTCAAAATAAACCAAAGGGTCTAATTTGGGTTCATTAAAGGCTAAAGGTCCATTTTCTAAATTCTAGAAACAACTCAAGACGGCAAGGTGAATAATTTAACAAACTTAAGGCACATGGCGGGTTGCATCTTGCCAAGTCACCACCACTCTTTCCCCTCCTTTATTTCCATACATATCAGGTCACTAAGTCATCACTCATCAGGTCACTAGGTCATCTCCATTCTCTCACCTTTATTCCCATGCATGGCAAGTCATCAGGTAATCACCACTCTCCCTCCTTCATTCTTTTCTTTTGTTTCCACTACAGGTACAGGTCCAAACCTCACGCACAGAACCCCGTCCAAACGAGGTGTTTCACGCTCGCAGCAAAATGGTGGCTGGATAGTGAGCCCCACTAATCAAGACCCTAGGATGGATCCGTCCTATAGGGTCGCCTGGCCATACACGGCAATGTGACCGGGCCAGATCTGTGATCAGATTCCCCAATGGGTCCCGCCACTGCATGTTATCGAAACAAAAACTCTCAACTACAACTACGCCACAGGTTCTTAGAACCAATAGATGGTGGGCTAGATGGGACCCACTCCTCACGGGTCCACCACCTCTAAGGTTGCCCGTGGGTCCACTACCGAATCTACGGTCCTGATCAAGCATCAGTGGGTCCACCTGGGTTCCACAGTCAATACACAGTAACAGGTCTCATGGTTCTGCGTCCGGAAACCTGTGACAAGTCGATCCGGTCCTCGTTGGTGGATTGGGTGGGTCAACGGTTATACTAAGAAAAAAATTAAGAAAATCAATAAGATCATCTCCAATCTCCGATCTCAATCATTAAAACAATTAACATCAAAAGGAGGCATGAAAGGGTTTCTATATGCATCAACAACATGCAAATCAAGGAAGAGTACCAGTATTAAATCTACAAATTACGGTTAAGTACTTGCCTGAAGTCTGCGGTTGAGGGAGATGGTCTAGAATTCCTATTGCCAAAAGCCCAAGGTTCTATCTCAGAGAAAACTTGGAAGAGAGAGAATTGTGTGTGAAAATAAAAGAGTGTAGTGTATAAATAGGGGATGGGAAAAGGAATTGCAATCTGACTGAAATTCTAAAAAGAAGAGTTTGGGTTTTACAAAGATAAGAGTTTGGATTACAAAAGAATTATACCCACTAAACTGGAAGCGGGTTAACTATGGGTCAAGATACCTATTCAACAAGCCTAACTCACCAAACCTAAGTCTAGTGTGGTCCCCACTTAGACTAATCGTGTATTTAACTAAAATATAATCAATTATATATTAATAAAATAAATAATATAATATATATATAAAATATCAAAACGTCACATTCTCTCCCCCTTAGAACATTGGTCCTCCAAATGACCAGTATACCTCTGGAAGGAGATGCGGGTATTATTTCTTAACTTGATCACTGAGTTCTCATGTAGCTTCTCGAGGACTATGATGTTCCCACTGCACTTTCACCTAATGAATCGTTCGAGTTCTCAAAACTTGTTCCTTAGTGTCGATAATATGCTTAGGTCATTCGACATATGTAACATCTGGCTGCAACTCTAACGCACTACAAGAATTTGCACTTTTCCCGGCGTTTTTTACCGGCGCAATAAAAAAATGCCGGGAAAAGTATAACTTTTACCGGCGCAAAAGCTTATTTCGCCGGGAAAAGTACAGTTTTCCCGGCGATAATTTTTCGCGGCAAAGGCTTAAGTTTTCCCGGCGTTTTTTTTCGCCGGCAAACGTAATATTTTTGCGGTAATATTTTTGCCGGCGATTTTTTTTTTCGCCGGCAAAGGTAATATTTTTGGTAGGACCGCTATTTATCTTCCGCAGGAATAAAAAATAGAAGGAGTCCTAAAATTTTTGCAATATTTCTATTTCGTGTGCCCGCGCCCGCGCCCGCTCTAACTCCATATCCATTTCCGAAATTACAAAATCCATCTCTCTTTCATCTAATCATCTCTCATGGCTCTCCGATTCCTTCTTTCTATTCTGGCCTTTCTGCTGTTCTCAGCTTCTCCAACGCTCTCAACCAGTTCCATCTCTTATGTTTTTTTTATGTTGGCATGCATTTCTTGATTTTGGATTGACAGTCGCTTCTGATTATGTTACTTCTAGGGCTATTGTTTTGTAATCTGGATTTTTCTTTTTATGCTGGTTTTGGATGTTTGGTACATTTTCAGTGGTGTGAAATATGCATTGAAATAGGTTTGCAGGTTTCCATCGGATTTGATTCTTACTTACGGCGCTGCTGCTTATTTTGGGATATGCATTAGTCTCGTCTGCAAATTATGTTTAGGGTGCTTTTGTTTTCAAATGGATATACATTTACCCTGCTAACAAAAATGTTGTCATTGTAAGACATTTGTTTTGTTGGTAGGGTTTTTCAAATGCTGCAGCTGTCTGATGATGAATCTTCTCTGTTTTGAGTAGTTTTAGTTGCCTGAAGTTTTGTTTTATTGATAGATGATTGGTGACCAAGTGGGTTTTTATGAAGTTTTCTCCATTTTCTTTTTTTTTGCTAATGTTGTGATAATATGTTAGTTTAAAGAAATATATTTATGCCATGGTGGTGTTGTGTTTTGTTGGATTTTATTTTTTCCTCCTGATGTAATGTGATTTTTGTGGGTTGCAGTGAAAAATCTTATTTTGGCCGGTGTTAAATCTGTCACGCTGCATGACGAAGGAACCGTTGAGCTTAGGGATTTATCAAGTAATTTTTATCTCTCAGAAGGTGATATAGGGAAGAACAGGGCACTTGCATGTGTTCAGAATCTTCAAGAGCTGAACAATGCTGTGCTGATATCTACTCTGATAGCAAAGTTATCCAAGGAACAACTTTCTGAAGATCTGTCTTCTTCACAACCAGTTCCATTTCTTATAAATTTATCATTTTTCTGCATGTCCTCTGTTTGGTCTTTCTTTCCTTCTGCATGTTCTCTGTCTGAATTGAGTGGAGTGATTTCTGAGATAAAATGGTTTTTCTTTGTTCAGTGATAACTTAATGGCTTTTCTTTCCTTGACCAGGATTTTTGCACCATATATCCATGAATTGGTAGGATTAATAGCTTTTAAATTTATTGGAATGATTGATCTAAGTTCTGCAAGAGACCCCATTGAAGGATGGGTGTTTGAATTTTCAGTACTGTTTTTCACATAAAATTTTCTTTCGAGTATGTTTGCCTACTATGTGGTCAATTCTAGTAAATGGGGTTTTTATAGAAGTAGTAGTGAGGAAGTGAGGATCGAAGGGTTTAAGATAGAGATAGGAGACTGTTACTTTTTATTGGATTGGTGATGTTTGGGGAGTAATCATTTCCATTGGAAGGGAAGGTTATTTGACAGCCTCATGTGGATCTTCACTTTTGGTCCTTCATTTTCCACTGCTATGAGGAGAAGGAATTGCTTATAAATCCTAGGAATTCAATACTGATTAAACAAAATGGCCCAAACATGTTTTTTCTTGTAGTGCCTTGCCCATTATTAGTGAGTTCCTAGGATTTTTATTTTTCAAGGCAATCTGCTTCTATCAAAAGGAGCCAAAGGTGAAGGTATAAAACAGACCTTAAAATAAACCCCTTTTTATAGAAAGCGATCATCCACTCTTTATATTCACAACTTAAATCAATATAAAAGCAACCATCAAATTACACACCTTTAATAGAAAATGATCCAACGCCATTTACCCTGGCAAATCTTTAGATCTCCATCCTTTAACACTACTTGGATAGAAGCCTCTCTCTCATTAACTCCTGGGAATTCAATATGCGTTAGACAAATGATCTCTAAATTTGTTAAGATTTCATCAACAGTATGGAATTTGGAAGTTACATGGAGATGATAACAGAAGATATTAGATGATTTTTTTTCTCATTTAGAGTTTTGGCCGTCTTTGATATGATGGTTAATATTGGCATTGGAGAATGACTTGAATTATGCTTTTTGAAATATATAGAGTTTTGTGATGTTTATGATTTTAGGTTTTGAAAAACTATTATTGGGTTTTCATGATCCAACTTTAGGTGGTGCTTTGAAACTTAAGTTGGTTTTAGGTGCTTTTTGTATCATTTCTATACATTTTCCTCTACATTATGTATGATTAGGAAGGACCTGATCACCTATTAAGAAGGGCTCCTTTCATGAGTAAGAGAGCAATTTGTGAACCACCTTGTGGAGCACTGAATGTACTAGGGTACAGAAAGATTCCAAAAATTAGAGTTGGAAGATAGAGAAAAGAAAGAATGGGAAAAGAAAACAACCATATCAGACTTGATTAGACGGGGTGGCATTTTCAACCCAACTTGAGTTCATGATGAGACCTTTCATCTCCAACCAGTGGCATGCATCGAGGTGGGCCACATAAGGTGCTGTGCAAAATTTGAAATTTGTGTACAGTTCATGCTCCAAAATTCCTCCTAAAATGTTTTAGCTGTAGCATCAGTTTATAGACAGGGCATTGCATTCATTTTCTATGAATCCATCCATCATGATTATGTTAGATCTTCAGAAGCCATCTTGATGCACTGAGATGCTAAAGGAGGACCAGAAGCTTAACTTATCCCTTGCTAGTTTTGTGACTGAAAATTTGTTTTCAGAATGGGATAGGCAGAACTGGACTTGAGCATATTATGTTCAATCCATTTGACAAATGGTCTACAATAGTGGATGAAGTTTAAATAAATTGTCAAGTAGATTTAATAAATTTGAACTTTTGTTTACTTAACGTACTTCTCTAAATCTGTGCAAACATAATTATGTAGCAGAAATAAAGTTATTGATCTTTTGTAAGTTTGTGGCAATTTCTTCTGTAACTTTTCCCCCCTTTTATTCAGGTGCATGTAGGTTTCTCAAAGATTTTCAACTTGAATACAAATGAGAACAGGGCCATTTTTGTAGACAACTTCTAAAGAATTTTAATGGGAATGTAAATGAGAATGAGGCTCTGTTTAATCAATTTCTCATACACTGCTCTACTTATGGATCATGGTGCCCCCTTTTTTTCCTCAATGCTAGTGACTTTACTTTGCTTATATCTGATTACTAAAATCATAGTTGCCATGTAAAATACTGAGAGAATTTTAATGATCTGTGAAGGGGTGCGGAACCAAAGCAGTTTGCATTTTCTGCAGCCCTTGGTATGACATAGCTGACCCTTGCAGTGTTTTTTCCTCTATCTATTATTAGCATGGCTTGAACACAAGTCTATATTGTATGGTTTTGCCAATTATGTACCATTGTAGCACCATTACTTTAAGCAAATAAAATGGTCTGTGTCTATGATATAAATTATATAGAAATTATGTACTATGTATGGTACTTTGTGCCCAACCTACATGCTATGTGTCTTGTATTTCAACTGTCATTACTGTGACAATGGAAGTACATCATTGCTCTAGCATTTTTTGATATAATTCTCATAGGTTAGGTGGTCTTGACCATCAAAACACTGAACAAAGAAAACACCGAAGTTTCAAGCTTTGCATTTGGTAAAAGCCCAGACAGCAAGATAAGCATCTCAAATGACCACCATTCTAGACTGTAGAACAGATAATAACAGGGAAAATGAAGAATGAGTACATTAGGTGCAAAGTGAGCACAATAGTGCAAAAAGTCATTTGGTGAATGCATAATTAGTCAGAGTAAACTAAACTAGGACATATGTTCTGTGTATGCATATCAGAAGGTGACAAACAATTAATATCTCAATTAATCAACCATAACATCATTTGCATAAACAAAGAAAATAGAAAAGCTTACCAAAGCATGATGGCAGATGGTATTGCAAGCCGGAGGAACTCAAGTCCTCTAACCATTTCCTTTGACAGCGTCAAACGTGTTCTCTCACAAGACGGTGAGTATTGAACATACAATCCAAGGATGGCTACACCCAACCAAGTTGACAAACTGATTGCTAGCGCAGCCCCAACATTTCCCAACCTATATTTGAACACTAACACCCAACAAAGGCGGATATGTACACAGAGAGCTGCAAAGGAGTTCAAGACCATGGGAAGAACCAAGTTCTGAGCCAGGAGAAACTTCATTAGTGGTGAAGTCCTAGATTTTGATATTGTTGTGCTCCATAAGCTTGGCCACAGAGAGTTTCCAATCCACCTGCCATTTCGCTCTGTTTGTTCATGTAGAAGTTTCAACCAGTGAGGCAATTAATGTATATGTAAACAAATCTTTATCTGGTCCTTTAGCCACAAAAAAATATATTTGTCTGGTTATACTAACACATTCTTTCACCATATTGTACTTCTATGTTTGATGATAAACCTTCTCTTTCACACTTCACTAGAGATAGGATCATCATCATTTGCCAGAATCTTTTCCCCGCAATGCAGGGTAGGCCAGGTGCCACTTCTGTCTCAAATAGACTGAAATTACTTTTACATGTTTTTATTGCTAGCTTTCAGCCTGATGGCAAAACTATTCCTTCATAAACATGTGAGTTGAGTTTATACTGTATTGATGCTGGTGTTATCAGGCTTAAATGATCACCTCATTAAAGAACTCTGAGCTTTCTTTCTTCATGTATAGAGGAACTTTAAGTCCCAAGTCTCAAATAAGCAACAGTTTCCTGAGTTGTCATTTCCATAATATGAATAAAAATAGCAGCCCATCCTCGGTTGGTGAAATTGCAGAGGTTCACAAAACATGTCGGGTAAGAACCAGTTGTCCATATTCGGTGGTGATTGTGTTTGTGTATATATGAACAGTTCTTTTTTCTTTTTTGCTGAATATGTATGTCTCTGTGTTCTTTTTTAAAATATTTTATTCTTGTCAAATGAGGGGAGGCTGTACAAGGGGATGTGGTAGGGAGATGATTTAAAAGCAGAGAAAGTTCCCACATTTTTTGGAGAGGCAGAATTCATATGTTTCAAAGTCTATCCTTGGATCAATCTATGATACGGTGAATTCATCTAAATTGAAAGATTTGTCATCAGAGGGTGAGGATTTATTCATTTCATTATTACACCATGTGTGCTTTCTACCAAACTCTGTTGTTGACTTGTTCCTAATGTTAATTTTTTTTGGCATGTAGAGATATATCAGCTGCCTTGCTTCAGTGAAGAAGTACCAGCCACTTGTTTGAAGAAATGGGAGCCTCATTATGATGAGTACCGGGCTGAGATGTGCAATGCCATGTCGATTAATGATGAATCCAAGAACATAGTAACCAAGCGAATATAAAAGAAATATAAGCAGGTAACTCCAGAAGATGTGAACCATTAATCCAGAGTTGTGAGTTCCATATGAAAAATGCTTTTATTTTAAATAAACATCGAATTTGTGGTGAGGCATTTGTGGTGAAAAATGATCAGCAGGGTGTGTGCAGGTGGTGCAGGGTGTGTGTAGGTGGTGCGAACCATTAATCTGATTGACCACCCTATTATGGATGGAAGGTAGGATCTCGTAGGATGATACTACCCCAACCATCTGATTTTGCCCTTGATAAAATCTAGATCACGATTTGTATTTGTTCATCTGAAAGATTAACAAGTGAACTAAACTGATACAATAACGAACATTCGGATGAACGGCTTAGATCATTGGAAAGAAGTCCGCCTTAAACTTCTGAACAGGAACGACCTTTAATTTGTTTAAACTGAGCATCATATAGTACTTTTGTGTGATGATCGCTGTCATAGTTAATATAGTTATGATTTCGCAGGTTTGAAGTCCATCTCAAGATGTTTGAAACTGACCAGTTTAAAACTTGGAATTTGCCTCAACATAATTGATAAGGGCCTTATCCATGTTGGTGTGGGCTGTCCGGAACTCCAAGAGCTGGATTTGTACAGGTTAGTTATCTCTACCTCTCATGCATCTTCATATTACAAATTTAAGCATTTCTTTTATCCTGGACATATTATATGATCCATTCTACTAACCATTTATCCATAAGTCATGAATGAAAAGTTAGGATCTTACAGTCTAGGAGATTTTTAGGGCATTGTTGTTTGAGTTGATGGCCACTAGCAGCTATAATGTACTGGACTATAATTGTTGAATTATACGATGAATCTGTTACCTTGTTTTTGTAAAAGTATGCTATGTGGATTGAACTAAATGGTTTGGTGAGTCTTCAAACAAAAGTTTATTATCAATAATTTCCATCTCTATGTTTGTTTTGCTTGAAGAATTAAACAAAGAGCCAAGGTATGGTAGGGATTCTTAATGTGTTTTTAAGTTGCATTATTTCTGTCTATCTGAAGCTTGAGATAATTATTCTGTTCACTTGTAACTGATCTTGTGACCATGCTCCTTGATTAAAGAATTCAAGTTATATTTCATTCTTTATCGATTTACCATAATAATTGGGCTGAATATGAATGGGCTGTGCTTGGCTGCCCTGGCCATCATCCATGTTTGAGTATCATCCTTGACACCCCTGAGTCACTCCTTTTGGGGCTTAACTGCATAGACTATTCTTCCTGACATTATTATCTGGATTTTGCATATGTTTGAGTTACTTGTTTCACATTTGTGCTTCAAAGCTTCAAGAATTGCTGGAATATATGCCTGGACCAGATTTCCCTACAGGAGGACTGATCATGGGTAACACAGGGTATGGAAATACTCTCTCTCTCTCTCTCTCTCTCTCTCTCTCTCTCTCTCTCTCTCTCTCTCTCTCTCTCTCTCTCCATATGCACAAACACACATGGGTATTGGGTGAAAAACCACTGCCACCAAGACCTTTACCTGATGCCTCATGATTTAAAAACTTAGATGGTGCCCACATGATAGGAGTGACTCCAGCCCCTCCATCCTGCATCACTAGCCTATACCTATCCAGTGCAACTAGGTATGATTTGGATCACAACCATAATTATAAGGAACAATGAATGATTCCCCTAATTATAAGGATTCCACCACAGTGCCCAATGATTTATTTTCATCAGGACCCTCAAGCTTTCTAATTTTTCTTGGGTGCATCTTTCTAGTGTGTTGGGGCATTGAAGTGCTATGGTCGAATGGGGTATGACTGATGACGAGTGGTGAATGACTTTGTAGTGTGTTGGGGCATTGGGTTGTTTACATGAAGTGTTTTTTTTTTGTCATGTACAGGTACTTAGCAGGTTGTAAAAAATAATTAAATGTCACACGTACAGGGGAGACTATGCCGAAATTTCGAGAAATCGTTTACATTAGAAAAATTTTAAAATGTTGTCAGGGGTGAAAATGGCTGGGAATGATTTCACAACAGTGAATGTAGACATTTCACAACAGCATCCATGTCTTGTGCAGGGACATAATTTATACCAATGGATGTGATGGTTAACCAAAATCATGCTTTGGTCTATCGTTTCACTAAATGTGGGTATGATTTCTAGTAAACGATGTGGGTGTGATTTCTAGTAAAAGTAGGCTCTACCATAAAGTTGTGCACATGACATTCTTAATCATATATTAATCTTGCTCTTTTTTTTTATACAGATCGAATCAAAATTGAAGAATTTTTTTTTTGTTGAAAGTCCATGCAGCTAAGATGCAGCCAACATGAAGGCCGAATATGTAGAGAAACAGAATGCTATATGTTAAAATGGGATGCATGAAGTTTTTTTAAACAATGGTGTAGCGGTTGGAATGGTGCAACAATGAAATAATCAATTTGAATGTTGGTACGGAGTAGAATGTTAGCATGGGTTTTAATTTTGTATATGGTAATGGTAAAGTAATGTCGAAAGGATGTTTGAATATTAATATGAAGTGCAATGAATTTTCTTGTTTCATTTCTTGATGGTTTTGGAAATATGGGTGTTTGGGGTGTGTAGTAGATCTGGTCTTGGATAATGGAGTTAGTAGTTTCAATTTATTCATGCAATTGAAAAAAAATTTGAAAAAATAATTTTTGTAAAATGTAAATCTTTTCCCGGCGCAAAAAAAAAGCCGGCAAAAGTTTTCTAAAATTTATTTTTGAAAAAAAAAATACTTTTCCCGGCGCAACAAAACGCCGGCAAAAGTTTTTCTAAAATTAATTTTTGAAAAAAAAAATACTATTCCCGGCGCAAAAAAACGCCGGCAAAAGTTTTTCTAAAATTTATTTTTGAAAAAAATACTTTTCCCGGCGCAAAACAACGCCGGTAAAAGTTTTTCTAAAATTTATTTTTGAAAAAAACACTTTTCCCGGCGCAATAAAACGCCGGCAAAAGTTTTTTCAAAATTTTATTTTTGAAAAAATAAACTAGTTTTACCAGCAAAATAAAACCTTTTCCCGGCGAAAAAAAAAATGCCAGTAATGGATAGCTTTTTCCCGGCGCCACCTTATTTCGCCGGGAAAGGGTATTGCTGGCGTATTATTACCGGCGCAAGAGAAAACGCCGGGAAAAGTTTTTCCCGGCGTTTTATTGAGCGCCGGCAAAAGTGAAAATTGTTGTAGTGACGGCTCATATTGAAGAACATGCAATGGGTTTGAGATATATTTCTTTAACATTGAAACGTGAAAAACATTGTGTACCCCTGACAATTCCGTTGGAAGTGCTAATCTATAAGCACCTTCTCCGATTCTCTCCAGGATCTCAAACGGTCCAATATATCTTCTGGACAACTTCCCTTTCTTGTTGTAAGCATGTATGTGAAAGCATGAACCACAACAATCAAATGATCAATCAAACCACACAAGATAGAGAACATCAGACATGGATATTTACGTGGTTCGACAAGCTCGCCCACGTCTACCAGAAAGAACACTTTCCACCATTAAGCCCCACGTGATTTAGAAGACTCTGATACTCATGGGAGAGAGCTCTAACTCTAACTCTGACTCTTTTACAGAGTCTATGATTACAAATTACATTAATATATAATCTTCACTTTCTTGGCCCCCAAGGAAGCCCTGGTACAATTACCAAAATACCCACCTAGTCATAGGCCAAATCCAATGAACCAATCTGATTAACATGGAATTTAAGACACATAAACCCAACACTTATTCTAGGGGTTGGAGAGGCCACAAAATCATGCTGAATCACCACTTAATCTTCATTATGAAACATTTAGATTTGTGATCAACATCGGAATTAGTGATGATATTTTCAAAAAGAATCCTGACATTATTGTGATATTATTATCATAAAACACTAATTCCACTCCTAACAGATACATGATTTTAATAAGTCAGCAAGCCTAAAAGTATTGTAAGAAAAATGTGGTATTAATAAAACTGTAAAAGTTCAAAATGTTTTGTTTATTTTCTATTTTGAATCATTAATGACAAATTGATTTATTGATCTATATTTTCCATGGCGTTTTTCCATTAAAGATTACTGATGATTATGGACATGACCATTTAGAAAAGTCCACTATAGACAACTGGACATTTTTCCTTAAGCAATGAGCACTTTATAACATTTCTTTTAATTATACATGGAGAACCTTGAAATAAGAACTATTTGTGATCACCCTATTTTTACTAGCAAATGGAACCCTCTTATGATCAATCCAACCCCTTATACTCATTACTCACTAAAGAATGGGAATAAGTCCAAGTTTCACCCTCATCCAGCTAGCTGTTTCTTACCGATCGATTATAATTAAAAATAAATAATATCTTCTAAAACCATTAAACTTGAGGGCCATAGATCAAAGGTTATGATTATTTAATAGATCAGTTGATATTTTGTATACACTTTGGTCTCAATTAGATATTTCAATCCACCACCTCCCCTAGATTGGCAAGGCCCAAGTTGGTGATAGATGTGCGAGTGAAAAATATAGAGAGGATGCCATGACGATGGTGATCTTCCGCCCATGGTAATTTTACAAATCTCATTGTCTTGCTAGATTTTTTTTTTCATATTTCTATGGATCTCAGTAGCCAAATATATAGAGAACGCTTTCTCATCAAAGCCGAGGGAACAACTCTCCAAATTAACGCAATATGCATGCATGAACAAGGCATTTAATTGAGATTACACTAAAAAGCCATTGAAGCTTATGGGCAAACCATGTGGGGCTTATTAAGCCCTCACATTCCAACAGCTGGGACCAAAAGGGGGTGGTCATAAGAGGTGCTCAAGAGAGGTGGCCCATTCATTATAGACAATTGGACATTTTTCCTTGAGCAATGAGCACTTTTTACTGAGCTCACCCATGTGGACGACAATCAAAAGGAGGGATGAATAGCACACAGTTTGGAGATGATATATATATATATGGAATTATTCATGTGCATTTCATCTCTCACCATGTTATTGTGAGGGACAGCATAGTAGGTTGACTTTATAACACATCTGAATCATCCACACGCATGGAATCCTCTTAAGTACACTAGACCCATTGAATTTTCACCAATCCAAATGGATTGGACCGTTGGATCGAGGGTCAAATTTTTTCCTTTAATATAAAGTCATTAAATTTGTGGGTCATGGATGAAGGAGTTAGAGGCATGGGATTGACCCGAAATTTGATGTGGTCTCATCCAAGGTGTCTATTCCCATCCCCCACAAGCCCCATGATTAGTGGGTCCCTAAGCCCTCCTAAGTTCAAGCTTAGGATAAGGTAAGCTCAAGTGTGTGGTGGGGCTCACATGGGGATGGGGATGGGGATGGGGGGGATTTCAATGACTCCCTAGGATCCTCCTCTCTGTGAAAAAATCATCCCCAACCGTGATTTCTATCATCTCCATATGGGCTCAAAATTTTAATGGTCAACGGTCCTTTCGATTCAATACATAGTCAATCCAACGGTCCAGTAAATTCGGATCTGACAGAAAGTTGGTGTACATGTGCAATTTAGAGGGGTCATGTGTTTGGTCCATTTAGATGAACCAATGATGGTCCCCACAAGTATGAGCTTACGAGATTTTATCTTAAACTTGAGCTTAGGAGAGCCTTGCTCTCTCTATATATAATTTAAATTTATTTTCATTTACTTTGATAAAATCAAGAGGAATTTACCTGAAAAAGGACCTTAGATGGTCACTAGACGAAAAATGGGACACTAGTTTATATGCTACGAAACCGGTATTTCCGCCAAAATTTTTTTTTTTTTGGCTTATTTTCTACAAGCGACGACGTCATCATATATTAACACAGCAATTTTCGCATTAGCTTCTATGAAGCAACGACTTCGTCAGATATTAAAGCACACTTTCTTTCACTAGCTTCGTGAAGCAACGACGTCATCAGATATTAGAGCACACTTCCTTCCAAATTCTATCTTCTGTGTGGCAACGACGTCGTCACTGACCATTGCAATCGAAAAAAATGATGTGTTTATATGTTTTATGTACGAGCGCAATGCAAGACATGGACATAAAAAGCTTCGTTTCTTGCCATAAAAAAGCTAATAACTTTGCATTCAAAAATTCATATTAAGACATTCAATAATCCACCATAAAGCAACATTCAATAATCCATAACAAGCGAACGGTCTCTCCCAATAATTTTATGGATTTTTGTACATTCAATAATCCATAACATTCTAATAATCCCTTATCTTGTGCGGACTTATGTTCGTTTGTGGAAGGATGAAAGATTCATTGGATTTGACTTGGATGTTTATGTTGGCAATTCGCTCATCTCTATGTATGCCAAGACTGGGTATATTGACTTTGCAGATAAAGTGTTTGATGAAATGCCGATGAGGGATTCTGTTTCTTGGAGTTCGATGATTGGTGGGTATGCTTTAGATGGGGATGGGTGGAAGTTGCTGTTTGTGCTTTTCAAGAAATGATGGAGTGTGGTATCGAAGTTGATCGGTTCAGTGTAATCAGTGCACTTACTGCTTGTTCTTTGGTGAAATCAGTGAAACATGGGAGGGGGATGGGGTGGATCGAAGTCAACTCACGTTGACAGTGAGTGGAGAGAAAGAGAGAAAATGAAATGTGAGGGGGTGGTTAGTCCATGTTGGCAGTGGGATGAAGTGAGAGAGAGGAAGAATGTAAGAGAGAGAAACAAAGAAAGAAAGAGAAATAGAGAATGCGAAGGGTGGAAGGGGGGGTACATCACGTTGGCAGGGAGGTGAGTGAGGAAGAGAGGAAAGACGAAGAAAACAGAGAAAGAAAGGAAACAGAAAAAGAAAGAAGAGAACAGTGAGGGAAAATGGGGAAAAACAAAGAGAAGGGTTGGGGGGTTTCGTCGGAGATGATGGTGGCCGGCGGTGATGGTGCTGGTGGTGGTCGCGGACAGCGACAGGGAGGTCTGGGAGCAAGGCTGGGTTTGGAGAGATAAGTGAGAGAAATGAGAAATGGTAGAAGAGAGGAGCTCAGTCATGGTGATGGCAGTGGCGTCGTCCAACGGCGGCGAGGCAGCGAGGAGAGGGAGTGGAGAACGAGAGAGTGTGATGAGAGGAAGAAAGAGAATGAGAGGGATGGGGGCTGCTGTGTTGTGGAGAGGATAAAGGGGAGTGGTCTAAAAGAGGGAATGTGGGAAAACGATTGGAGAAAGATGGGGAAAATGATGTTTCAAGAGCAACGACGTCGTCGCAAGCTTCAATCATTATTAAAAAACGGAAGTGGTCTCCGGGGATCACTTCCGTGCCATATTTACTAGTGGCCCATTTTTTGGTTGTAGGCCATCTTGGGGCCTTTTTTAGGTAAAATTCTCTAAAATCAAAGGAGTCTAACATTTGGGTCACTGTCAAATTAGGATCATTGGCCCTTACCCTAGTGTCAAGGGCACCTAGGTTGGGGCCAAAGGTGAACGAAAAAAAAAACTAATATTTTTAATATTTAATTCATTTATATACCACTACCGACATAAAAAATATATTCTCTTTTTTCTATATGTGAAACTACTTCCTTAACTAAGACAAATCTTTACTTCATATTAAAATTACATACTAATGTTTTAGAATTTTAATATAGTAAATTGATTTTTTTTGATCATATATAAAAAAGCAAAACATGACACCATTTAGCACGGGTAAGGTCAAGTACATGTTGGTCTACCTCCCTTTATGCAATCCAAAAAAAGGATCTAGCAAAGTCCAAAGAGGGTGTTTTTGACAGGTTGGCCTGTCTCATTGTCAAAGTCGAAATGGTAGATTACCTATTCTCATTGTCAAAGTCGAAATGATAGCTTGGCCTATTCTCATTGTCAAAAAGTCGATATGGTAGACTGAAAATTTGTGCACTGCTGGGGAATGAAATATTTTCTAAGAGAGGTGAATGACCAATCCATGGAGAGTCATGGATGATCAATAGAACCCACGTAGGCCTACCTTAAGTCTGCCATATCAATTCTCACCTTCTGCCATGCCATTGAGAGAGTTCTTTGGGATGATGTTTATTTAAAACTCTTTTACATATTTGAAATATTTTAAAAATTAAAAAAAAAATATATAGCAAGAATATCACAACAGTATCAAAGAAAATGAAAAAGAATAAATAAAAATCGAAACCTAGAACCTATAATTAAGACACTTTTTAACAATATTTTATATCAATTCTTTTAGTTATTATTTATTTACTTAAAGTGGAATTCGTTTTTCCAGCATCTCTTTTTGAGTTTTCCTATTTATGGCCTACCTTTAATCTATCTAATTGGTTCCCACACACCGATCCTCATTGGATAATTAGCATGAATCTAAATTTCAGATAGCTCAAATGTTACTCAGAGTTGAACTCTATCACAAAGAATTTGCACAAAGCATTGCATTAAATATTAGGAGTTAATAATGGCTAGGGTCATTTAATTAAGTGATATATCATATTTTTCCATCTCCACCAAAACGTTTTCTTGTTTAGTGCCTCCTTTGATTGCCATACATTCACACGAGCTCCTTTAACAACAGGAGTGTCTCTATCTTTAAAAGTACTCGAGTACTTTATAGCATTTCTTTTAATTATACGTGGAGAATCTTGAAATAAAAACTATTTGTGATCACCCTATTTTTACTAGCAAATGGAACCCTCTTATGATTAGGGGCGGACCTACATGTAGGCCTAGGGGGGCCATTAAGTTTTTAAAATTTTTTTTACCACTAAATTTTTTGTAATTTTTTATTTTGACCCTTAAATTGTTAAAATCTTCTTTTAATAAATTTCATTTGCACCCCCCCCCCCCCCCCCCCCCCCCCCCCAGCTAGTTTCCATTTTCTGGGTCCACCCCTGCTTATGATCAATCCAACCCCTTATACTCATTACTCACTAAAGAATGGATATAAGTCCAAATTTCACCCTCATCCAACTGTTTCTTACTGATCTATTAAAATTAAAAAAAAAATAATGCATTCTAAAACTATTAAACTTGAGGTTCATAGATCAAAGGTTAGGATGATTTAATAGATTAGTTGATATTTTCTATACACTTTGGTCTCAATTAGATATTTCAATCCACCACCTCCCCTTGATTTGGCGTGGCTCAAGTTGGTGATAGATGAGCAAGTGGAAAATCTAGAGAGCATGCGCGCCTTAAGGCTGGTGAACTTCGGCCCATAGTAATTTTGCAAATCTCATTGTCTTGCTAGAATTTTTTTACATATTTCTATGGTTCTCAGTATCCAAATATATAGATAATGCTTTCTCAATCAAAGCCGAGGGAACGGCTCTCCGAATTCATGCAATATGCATGCATGATTAAGGCATTTAATTGAGATTACACTAAAAGGCCATTGAAGCTTATGGGCAAACCGTGTGGGCCGGGCTTATTAAGCCCCTACATTCCAACAGCTGGGACCAAAAGGGGGTGGTCATGAGAGGTGCTCAAGAGAGTTGGCGCCCCATTCATTATACATATATGTATCGTTGTTATAAGCTGTGTAGCCACAACGAGAGAGAGAGAGAGAGAGAGAGAGAGAGAGTCAATATTTCAACATGAAAACCCCATATAAATTAAATTATCAAATTACAGACTACAAGAAACGATTTAGAATCAGGAGATACATCCACTTCCATTTGCATGTATGGACTATGAAGTGCTTATTATTTTAACCGACACGACTTGCATGTATCAAAAACACTTATTCTTTTAACAAGCTTTTCACATTTTCAGGTGTGAGTATTATTGTCTTGGGTCCTTGCACCAAAACTCTCATCTAACTCTGAATCTTGTTCCTGGCTGTAAGCCTCTTTAGAAGCAGAGGCCTGTGCTGTAGTGGGAACATGGGCTGCAAAGTTCATTTCTTCGGGTTTTGGCGGGCAGTGCCCACCAGCTCCTGGTGTATTTGTGCCATCCGAACTACAGGGAGATGACACAATATTGCCTTGCTGCAGGGACTGAGACATGAGGATTTCTTTCTTCAATCCCGGCTCTCCTCCTAAAGGCCTAGCCATAGAGAGATAAGGACGAGTCAAGATCAAGACGATGAACAGAATGGATATTAGAGGCAACAGGTTTCTTCTGAAAGAACCCATATCTCAGTGTTGAGAGAGAGAGAGAGAGAGGGAGGATCTTCTTGTGGAGTACTAAAGGAGATGGAAGTATGAGGTGTGAAGGAAAGGTGGAGTTTGTTGTTGTATATATAGCGGTTGTACGTGTTAGGTGCTGGTGGAGTTTAGGAAGCTGCTGTTGTGTTTCAGGAACTGTTTGATGACTATGCCTTGTCCCGTTGTAGGGTTTAACTGTATAAGGGAAAAGGAGTCGGGTCCTGAGTCTGACTGTAATTCTGTAAACATCCGGACTAGGTAACTTCCTTGGTTTTTCCTAGTTTTTGAATTGAATTGAATATTGAATATTTGGTTTGAATTGAAAATAATAAGGTCTAGAGATAATAAAAAGAAAAAGGGCCTCTGATCTATAAAAAGAAGGTCGAGTTCGGGTTTGGCTTCCGGTAGAGGACCCGTTTCTAAATCCAACTAAACCCATGCCTAGGGTGTTTGTGGGCTGGGTCGGGAGCGGTTGAGGCATTACAAGCCTGACCCGACTTTAGAAATACAGGTCTTGGTCCAGCCCAATCCCATCAAGCTAGGGCAAAAAATGACGGGCTTAAGCCCACCCATTCAGTCAATCGGGCCAGGCCAGGATTCAACAAGCTCAGTTTATATATCCAAGCCAGGCCTGAAGTGGGCTGAGTCTAATCTGGAGTGACCCAGGAGCACCCCTACTCATACTTGTGCTAACAGGTCTATGCTAGAGGAGCTGCAGTATCCATAGCCAAATCTAAATTGAAGGTTCAAAAGCCTGGGCCAAAACTATAATAAAAGCCTCCACCCTTTGCCAAATCCTTAGAAACCTATTATAATATATTGAGCAAGGAGGTTTTGGATTCAATTTTGACTGTTAGTTATAATTTTGACCGGAAGTTACATGCATCAACTATTTTCTTTATCTCTTTATCATAACCATTCATAACTGCTCTCCACTTTTCGTTTCTTTTCTATTTTTTTTCAAAGACTTTGTTTCAATCCAAACTCTATCATTCCCTTTCTACTCCAATTCTCATTTTTTTCATTATATGATACCAACTCTTGGATTACATAAATACATACTCATAAAAAAAATTATTTGCTTTCTTTCTAAAAAAGCTATGAATTTTTCTTTTATAAATTAACATTTTTTTTTTTGCTTAAAGGCAATTGTATTAAAAGAGAAGAGAGAACTGGCAAGGAAGCCCCCCAAAAAAACCAGTAGGGGAAAGCAAACAAAAATGAAACCTTGCACAGAATACAGTAGGCTCGAGAAGAGCCAATCCAAAGAAGGCAAGAGGCTAAAAGAATGGAACAAAATGGAAAAAAAACACCCATTTACAAGCACAACACTGCACTTCACTGCACATCACACACTTCACACTGAGGAGCAAGGGAGCAAAAGCCCTTCACTGCAGAACCGGCACAAAGGAGGCTTCAAAACTCAGCACAGGCACTGCACAGCGAGACACCACACCACGCCCAAGCACAGCGGCAAACTACTACACACAAAAAATTGCAAAACTAGAGGAGAGGCCTTCCAATAAAAGATTTCTCCAATATTGTTGAGAGTGGGGTGAAAGGAGGTCAGTCAAATGGCCCTTTGCCTTAGTCAGGGAGACGCTGGAATTCCTGAAAAATTAGATCATTTCCTGCTCTTCCAGATGACATAAATGGTGGTCAAAAAATTGAAGACATTTCCCCGCTTAGCCAACTTGTCACAGCTGTGAGATAAATGGTGCCAGATCAGGGAGGGAGAATGAGAGGAAGCGTTGCACACTCCAGCCGTTTGAAGAACCCAAGACAGAGAGACGCAGCAAAGGGGCATAGAAAGAAGAGGTGAAGGATGCTTTCCACATTTGTTTTTACAGGGGGGCCGCAACGTTGGCAAGACTGATAACATACTGCTTGGATCCTATCCAAGGTGGATGTCCTGCCATGCATAAGTCTCCATGAGAAGAAGGAGATTCTGGGGAGCAGCAAGGGGTGCCAGCTGTAGGGAGCCAGGCTACCTTTGCCGCTCTGGAACGGATGAGTTGCCAGGCTTCTTTGTAGGAGAGGTCCTGACCAGGGGGTGAGCTTTTCCAACTGATGTGGTATATAGAGGTGGGAGTAAGAGCTAAATCCTGTAAGGCTAGCCTGAGGGATTCAGCTGGTACAAAGGGGATGTCGACAGGAATAACCCAAAGAGTCGTCGTGTCTGAAGGAGCTGATCCAATTGTTGGCGAGGAAGGAGAATGAATGAAAAAGGGAAGCTAGCTACTGTCGTAGCCCAACAGTCATGCCATATATCCACTCTGTTGCCGTTACCGACGATCCATCTACAGCCCGAGTTAATGAAATGGGCTGCCTGCCTGATCTTTCGCCAGATGCAAGATCCAGACTTGGAGGTTGAGGAGCTCCATATAGCAGATTTGGGGAAGTACCTGGAGGCCATCCAGGTTGCCCAGAGAGAATGAGAGGAAGCAGCCTGCCAACCTAACTTGATGAAGGAAGCCTCGTTCTGCTCGTGGATGCGCCTGATGCCCAGGCCACCCTCATCAGTTGGGAGGCACACTGTCTGCCAGCAGATGGAGTTTCTTCTAGAGCGGGTGGAGTCAGCAGACCAAAGGAAATTCTTCATCATACGCTCCAAATGGGAGGTCACTGATCTGGGAATGGGCAGGACCATTGCAATGTGAGTAGCTATGCTGCCAAGAACATGTCTGAGAAGGATCCTACGCCCAGCAAAGGAAAGAAGCTTGGATTGCCATCCAGAGATCTTGGCCATGAATCTGTCTATCAGCTTAGTGAAGTGGTGCTTCTTAGGGGTACCAAGAATCAGGGGAAGCCCAAGGTAAGAAGAAGAGAGGGGGAATTCATTTAGTGATGTGAGTTCCTTGATCTGCCTTTTTTTCCCCACTGAACACTTACCAAGGAAAAGTTTACTTTTTCTCAAGTTAATGGACTGGTCAGAACTTCTTTGGTAGGAGCTAAGGAGCTGCTTCAGAGCTAGCAGACTAGGTTTGAAGCCTTTGAGGAAAAGAAGGATGTCGTCAGCATAGAAAAGGTGGCAAGGAGTAGAGGGGATATTATGTCACGCCCCGAGCCCGAGATTTCACACATCCCGAGGCGCGACACACGCCCGCGTGGAAATTCGAGTCAAACTCATTGACTCTAGGTCCCCACGTACGGAATTTACCCACAGGATATCACGTGTGAGGTTTATATTTATCAATATGCTTGTATAAATCTGTCAAATGGATATCCAAATTTACATAACACAATCATCAACATATAGAGCATAAGGGTCCATGAGCATAAATTTAAAGGTTCAAGTTCAAGAGATAAAAAGAGAAGAAGTAAGTTAAGTTAAGTTAAAGTTTACAATTTCAAAAGCTAAACAAGTTTATAAGCTAATACAAAATATGTGGCAATCCTAGCCACGGTCAATGGGTAATTTAACGTCCACTTCTCATCGTACGGATGTCTAGAAGACATCATCAGGAGTCCACTCTGCTACGTTAAGCGGAGGTTCCTCTTCCTCAAGGATCTCCGGGGCAGTGGCGTCGATGTATTCACCTGTAACGCCAAGTGTAGCACCATTAGACTAAGCTAAGCAAGACAAACATATACAGTCCATATAACATGTATCAAATGAATAGTCAGACAGGTATAAATCATAAGAGATCAAGGAATGATCACTAGGCATATCAGTGCATGAATTAGCATGAGACATACGAGTCATAGATAACAGATAAACATACTAACAGTACTAGTTGGCACATCCACATAAGCTATGTTCTCTCAAGTTAATCATATAACATGAAAATAAATGAGAGCAGAATAGCAGGACAGGACAGGGCGGTACTACTAGGAGACAGAGGTACCCAAAATTCTCCATCGTAGACCTAGGGTGCCGGTAAACCCTCAGAATAAATTTCCATCTGCAGAGGGCCAGAAGTTTACTAAACCCACACTTAGCCGGGTCCGACTTAGATAGGGTCGAAGCTAAGTGGTGCCGACTCATAGAGTGAAATGTACAAACAACAGATCAGGTGCAGAACAGTGTAAATCAGATACAGGACATATACAGGACAAGACATATAAATGACAAAGAATCAGAACTCACTGAGATGTACTGAACAAAGCCATAAATAAAGGTAATATAACAGATGTGTAACAGAAATACATAACTGAACAGAAGCATGATCAAGTCATACTAGAATACTGGAAACGGAATGCAATGCATGTACAGAGATATCATATTTAGAATCAAGACAGAATTCAAGCCAGGCCTACGGTCTTGGGAACACATGTGGTCTTCACCGTCCAACTCGGGTAGTATTAAGAGTCCGACATTATCGGGCTACAAGGAACCCCTTGGCGTTACATAATTTGGATGTCGAATCCCTTAATAGAACACATTTGCCACGGTTACAATCCGAAGAACACAATGCCCCTTTTGTGGTTACGATTGCTCAACTCATATCCACAATTCAACAAACCATCGGTCATGATAAAAGTTCAAGGTGCTTATCCTACCGGTCCATCTATCAGGCCAATCAAACTAGAACAAGCTACGGTCCAATGTCCGGCTCCTGGAAACGTCCATTTGTCACAATTATGTAAAATCCAACATATAATATTTTCCAAGGCTCAAATCAAGTAAAATCACTTTTTGTTGGGTTCTACACATCATGAGCTTTCCAACGATATATAGATCTCTAAAAACGGACTTACGGTTGAAAAGTTATGGTCATTGGAAAATCTACATACTGCAGGTATCAGGTTTCGCTCGAGCGTTTAAATGTTCGCTCGAGCGGACCCCAGACAAAGAGCTGTTCGCTCGACCCGAACCAAAAGTTCGCTCGAGCGAACTCTCCCAGAGAGCCCTTCGCTCGAGCGTTCACTCACGCTCGCTCGAGCGAACTGTCAAATCCTGGTCCCGAAAATCTGAAACTTTTGATTTCTCTCAGGCCATTCAAGGCATTCCATCAGATTTTAAAACA
The DNA here is from genome assembly GCA_012931725.1 of Litsea cubeba. Classification (NCBI taxonomy): domain Eukaryota; kingdom Viridiplantae; phylum Streptophyta; class Magnoliopsida; order Laurales; family Lauraceae; genus Litsea; species Litsea cubeba. The sequence continues at coordinate 88,458,116 of CM022947.1, forward strand.
CTACCAATAGGTATCTTTGAGCTTCCAAAATGCCCATCAAAACCATCAATAAACCCATATACCTTAACAAAAGAAATCACCCACAAAAATCCATTTTTAAGCAAGAAGAAGGGTGTCTACACATGATTTCATACATTCATGAATCAAACAATGAAGCATGCATATAAACATGTAAGTTTAACTTGCCTTAGGTGCTTGGAAGCTATCTCACACACCTAAAACCTCTTAAGCTCAAAATCCCCAAAACTCAAGCTCAAATGCCCTAAAATGGTGAAAATGAAAATGAATGAAATGAATGAGGAAGAAGATGATGTATGCACGAATTTAGGACATTCTTACACTAATATGAAGCAAGAGAAAAGAAATGGAAGTTGAAGCTTACCAAGAGCAAGAAATGTGGGGATGGTTGAGGTTCTTGAGCCTAGAAGATGATCTCTTTCCCAATGAAATGGAGAAGATGCAATGTAGCAAAAGATGATTAAGATAGGGAGTAATGAAGGAAGAAGAGGAATGGAAGAGTAGTGGAGAGGAAGAGCTCCCAAATGCTGGAAATGGAGAAGGAAAGGAGAAAGGAAGGAAAATGGATGGGGTTGGGTTCTTATGAACCAATTTTTTTCCCTGCATTGCATACAAGTCCAGAAATGGACTGAAATCTCTAATAAGGGCCTGGGTTAAATGAATGGGCTGGGAATGGGCCTAAATGGATCCGAATTTGATGGGTCAAGACATGAAAGTTAAGGCCCATGAAATGCTCTATGCAATGCATTAAAGCCCAAAAATTTCTAAGTACACACAAAAACCCCAAACACTCCAAAAGTCATAATCTACCTAGTAAATGGTCAAACCCCACTAATTCTACCTAATCAAGTCCAATCACAATCAAAACATCCATTAAGCAATTAATCTAAATTAATTAACTCTAAAACGAGATTAAGGCAGGTCGGGGTGTTACATATTAGAGAGGGGGGAAATGAGCCCAGATGCAATCAGCTTGTTGATGTTAAGGCTGAGGATTTCCTCTGCAATTATGAATAGATAAGGAGACAGTGGATCCACTTGTGTCAGACCGCAATTGGATTTAAAAAACCCACAGGGGGATCTATTGATGAGCACAAAACCTCTGGCAGAGCAAATACATTCTTTAATGAGGGAGATCCAGTCTTCAGAGAAGCCAAAGAAGGATAGAGACTTTAGGAGGAACACCCAGCTGAGCTTATCAAAAGCTTTGGAGATGTCAAGCTGCATGCAGAGAGCCCCACCACTTAGCTTGAAGTTAAGCTTTTGGAAGAGTTCATGAGCCAGGGCTATATGTTGGTGTATGGATCTGCCTTTGACAAAAGCGGCCTGGTTAGGTGATATAATGGAAAATTTAAATTACAATGTTTGTCATATTCGTGCTGAGCACAGATAATTTTGCTAGTTTTTTATTATACGGGAATGTATCTATTAGAGGGATCCCACTTGATTGGAGCATCACCCTGACTCAGAAGCCTATACCCTTAAACCCAACCATTGAATTTTCCGGGCCGGCATGAATGAATCTTTAAGTATGCTTATAGCTAGGTTTATTTCTAATATGGGATAAATGGCCTCGATTGTTCCATGACTAAGCCTGTCGGTCCATTCAAATCCTCAAAGTAAAAACATAATCCAACACCTTTAAGCTTGAAGCTCAATTCGTAGGACCCAAAAATAGTACTCAAATCTTAAAATCCGGTTATGGATCCCAAATAATCAAACCCCATGCATATACCATCAAACCTTCATCTTAGAAGACCCCACCATGACCCAGCTTTATTATACCTGTTAGAAAGAACCGATTAGTTTTGTTAGTGATCAGATTGGATTGTTAGTGGTTCGGTTGCTGAAAAAAATGGATTGTTAGTGTGTGGGGAGATTTCCAGAACCACAGGATTAAGCTAATCACAGCCATCAGATGAGGCTGAGCATTCTCACGTGCCATCCGCGTGCCATCCACGTGGCACCAATCTCACCCCGGCTACCAGGACAGAGGCCTCGGCCGAAGTCAAGCATCTCCGGGCCACTAGCGCCGAACTGGTCCACCCCGGGTGCCATCTCGGCGGGGAACTCCACCTCGGCTGAGCCACCCCGGGTGCCATCTCAGAAGAAAGCTCCACCTAGGCTGAGGAAGCCAGGACAGAAGCCGAAGCAAGAGAGAACCTTCACTTGCGCCCCTCATCCCCCACGTCATCAGGCACGTGGAGGGATAGGGGCACGAGCCAGTGGGACAGACGCGACATCTAGCCGCCCACAATCTTCGCCAGATCCCTGACAGGGCGGCATCCAGCGGCTAAGGCCACATCAGGGCAGGGCCCGAGGGCAGATCCGCTGGTACCCCCTACCGCCAAAGGCGCCCAACAAGACCTGGCCCAACAAGATGTGCATTAAATGCGATGTGGGCTGACCCGACGGGCATTTAATGCAGAGTGGGCTGGATTGGACCGTAATTAATGCAATGTGGGCTGATCGCGACTTCCCAGTCGAATCAGGGGACCCACACCACAATATCTCCCAAAGATACGTTCCAAACTCTATAAATAGAGGCTCAAACCACCAACTAAGGTACGCACATTTCCATTCACAAAGCCGTTACTCTGTCTCTCTTCTCCCTCTCCTTCCATTGTTCCAGTTCCCACACTGACTTTGGCATCGGAGAGCCTTGCGCCGCCCAGGCCAGGGTCCTCTGACCGTTTGCTCTTCCCTTTCAGGCTTTCGGACGGTTCACAGACATTCCCAGTCATCATCATCTCGGATAAGTCCTATAAGGCTCCTCCTTATTGTGGGTCATTATTTTCTGCACCTACAATTGGCGCCGTCTGTGGGAAGCAATATCCCAGCCATCCCAACCTTCCCAACCTTCCCAACCTTCTAAACCTCAATCTCTCAGAAGCCATGCCACCGAAAGCTAAGAAGGGCGGAGAGTCCTCGAGGGCAATCCTCGAGCGGATAGCGCCGTCGACGGACGTCCCTCCTCAGGGACGGTCCCGAACGATCCAAGGCACATCCGCAGGCGAGGGTCGCCTGGGCTCCCAACTCTTTGTCGAGATCCCCTTCCAAGAGGGAGTCGAGGTCTCGCTCTCAGCGGACAAAACCGTGCCGCCCAGACGCGATGAGCGTCGGCATGAGCGTCCTCGGAAGGACAAAGGCGTGGCCGTAGGAGAGACGCGCCACGCTCAACCCCCTGCCACTGGAGAGGTTCTTGAAGCCCAAGCTGCTCTCCTCCAGAAGCAAGAGCAGATGATACGCGAGCTCCAGCAGCAGCTGAGGGCAGCGCAAACCGCCTCCTTGAGGCAGGTCTCTGAGCCTCAAGGGAAGAAGAAGGACGCCCCCAGCAGGGCAGCGCAGCCTCCCCGCGAGGACCTCAGAAATCATCTGGACCACAAACGGAGCCAGATTCGTGACGAAGGCTCGAGTAACAGCCGGAGTCACCATAGTCGCGATGGCCGAGCTCATAGCCATCGCAGTCCGAACCACCCCAAGCGAAAGTCCAGAGTTCAGACTCCAGAGAAGGACGACGAGCAGGAGCGGTTTGACAAACGCGTCAGGCTAGCTCTTCAGCACAAGCTGGACATGCGGGACCAGAAGCAGATCTGTGGCCACACTGATCTAGGGGGCTCACCCTTCATAAAAGAGATCGAGCGCACCCCCTTGCCCAGAAAGTTCTCCGTTCCGCGGTTCGTCCCCTATGACGGACTGTCCGACCCGTCCGCACACCTCCGACACTTCTCCCAGAAGATGTCCATCTGGGGAAACGAGGGTTACCTAAACTGCAAAATCTTCTCCTCCAGTTTGGGTGACCTCCCCCTGAAGTGGTTCTGCTCTCTCCCGGAGCAGTCGGTTTCCAGTTGGAAGGAGCTCCAGCTCTCCTTCCTGAAGAAGTTCCAGGCCTACACCGTCGTCCCCAAGAAGGAAGGGGACCTCCTCGCCCTGAGAATGAAGCAGGGCGAAACCCTCGCCAAGTTCGCCCAGCGATTCTGGGCGGTCCACAGCCAGATCGAGGGCACGAGGGAAGGGATGGCAATCTACGCCTTCCAGCATGCCCTAATCCCCGGCAACGACTTGCGGAAGGACTTGGCCGGGAACCCCCCAGAATCCACACCAGAATTGATGTCCCGGGTGAAGCGCTTCATCGCACAAGAGGAAGACGAGATCCGGGCCAGGGATCAGGACGGGCACCCGGAGCCCGAACAGAAGAGTGGCCAACCTCGGCACAGAGGCGGGAGGCCCTCCCAGAAGCAGGAGTCCAAGCGGGCCTGGGTCTCCAGTTCGGCGAAGCCTTCGTCGTCCAGGTCTGGGGGCACTTGGAAGCCCAGACCTCCCTCCAGCGCCAGTCAGAGCGTCAACGTCGTCTTTAAGGAGCCGATCTACCGCATCCTTACCAAGATCAGGTCCAAGCCATTCTTCAAGTACCCTCAGCCCTTGAAGGATGAGCCCACCGAGGGCGCCCGAAGCAAGCTCTACTGCTCCTTCCACAGGGGCAACGGGCACAAGACCGAAGACTGCAGGACTTTGCAGAAGTATCTGGAAAGGCTGGCCGAAGAGGGCCACATTCCAGAATTCGTCAAGGCAGGTGATGCCGGCGGCAGCGAGGGCCGAATTCACCAGAGCGCGGTCCAGGCTCCAGACAGCGAGGACTCAGAGAAGATCATCAACGTGATCCATCTGGCGTCCTCAGCTCCCGCTTCCTCGTCCCGGGGAAGCTCTCAGGCCCGTGCCGAAGCCAGGCGGGCTTCGCACGAGAAAGAAGTAATGAAAGCCGAACTCGCTCCGGCATCCAAGAAAGCCCGCCGCGACCGACCCGCCATCTCGTTCTCGGATCGAGATCTAGAGGGGATCCAGGTCCCCCACAACGACCCCCTACTCCTCACCATGAAGCTGAGAGACTTCACAGTGAAGAGGATCCTCGTCGACTCCGGCAGCTCCTCCGAGGTCCTCTACTACGACTGCTTCAAGAGGATGAAGCTCTCCGAAGCAGACCTCACGGAGGTCCGAGCACCCTTGCTAGGGTTATCCGCCACGCCAGTCTATCCCAAGGGAAGGATCACCTTGGAAACCCGAGTTGGCGGAGCCTCCGTGCTAGCCGACTTCCTGGTTGTGGACGCCCCTTCTCCCTACAATGTCATTCTGGGCAGAACGTGGCTCCACAAGCTAGAGGCAGTTCCTTCTTCCCTCCACCAAAAGCTGAAGTTCGTCCTTGAGAACAAAGAGGGCATGATGGAAGTAATCACAGTGGAGGGAGACCAGCAGCAGGCCAGGCAGTGCATGCTGGCCACAGTCCCAGCAGTGAAGGAGCCGGAGCGCGTCAACCTGGCCGAGTTCGAGAGAGGCCTCGATGAGATCGGCCGGGACCCTGAGAAGAAGAGCATCGAGGACCTGGCCGAGGTCAGGCTAGACCCGGCAGACCCAGACAGGTTCTTCCTGATTGGCACCCAGCTGCCAGACGAAGAAAGGGCCGAACTCTCTCGGTTCTTGATGCAGAATATGGACGTCTTCGCTTGGAGCCCAAGCGAAATGCCTGCGGTCGACCCTGAGGTCATGTGCCACAAGCTCAACGTCGACCCCGACCACAAGCCGGTAGTGCAGAGGGCCCGAAGGACCGGGCTGCAGCAGACAGATGCGGTCGTCGAAGAAATCGACAACCTGCTAAAAGCAGGAGCCATCCGGGAAGTCCAGTACCCGGTATGGCTGGCCAACACGGTGGTGGTCAAGAAGAAAACTGGGAAGTGGAGGGTGTGCGTGGACTTCACCGACTTGAACAGGGCTTGCCCTAAGGACAGTTTTCCCCTCCCAAAGATTGACCAACTGATCGACGCCACCGCTGGTCACGACCGAATGAGCTTCCTTGACGCCTACCGAGGCTATCATCAGATCCCGCTCTACGAGCCTGACGAGGAGAAAACATCATTCATCACCCCCCGCGGCACTTACTGCTATAAGGTGATGCCCTTCGGGCTGAAGAACGCGGGGGGCGACCTATCAGCGCCTCGTCACAAAAATGTTCCAGGCCCAGCTCGGCCGATCGGTAGAAGTGTACATCGATGACATGGTCGTCAAATCTGTGCGCTCCAGCGACCATCTGGCGGATCTCGGCCAAGTCTTCGAAATCCTTCGCGCATACAAGCTCAAGCTAAACGCTTCCAAGTGCGCCTTCGGCGTAGCCTCTGGCAAGTTCCTCGGCAGTTTGGTAACGCGGAGGGGGATAGAGGCCAATCCGGACCAGATCACTGCCATCCAGGGCATCCAGAGCCCCACTACCACGAAGGAAGTTCAGAGGCTCATAGGAATGGCCGCAGCACTCAACCGCTTCATCAGCCGGTCATCAGATAAGTGCAGGCCTTTCTTTCAGCTTCTTAAGAAAAATTTGAAGTTCCAGTGGACCCCTGAGTGCGACCAGGCATTGGCCGCACTCAAAGCTTATTTAATGTCACCACCGTTACTCTCCACCCCAACTTTGGGGGAGATTCTGTATTTGTACCTTGCGGTCTCGGATCACGCAGTGAGCTCCGTCCTCATCAGGGAGGACGAGGGAGTTCAAAAGCCGATCTATTACACGAGCAAGACCCTGCTCGATGCCGAGACCAGGTACCTCTTATTGGAGAAGCTTGCGTTGGCTCTCGTCAGCGCCTCCCGCAAGCTCTCCCATTATTTCCAATCCCACACCACTGTGGTAATCACGGAGCATCCACTCCGTTCAGTGTTCAAGAAAGCTGACTTTTCAGGGCGCATATCAAAGTGGGCAGTTGAACTGGGGCAGTATGACATACAGTACCGTCCCCGAACTGCGATCAAAGCCCAGATTCTGGCAGACTTCATAGTGGAATTCGTCTCCCCCAACCCGGCTCCGACCCAGCTCGGCACGGTACTGGGGGGCACAGGGCACGAGCCAGGAGAGTCTGAGACCGAACAGTGTCCCACCTCGGCATGGAAGATCTTCGTCGACGGATCGTCCACCTCCAAGAGAGCTGGCGCCGGCATAGTTCTCCAATCGCCAGAGGGACTGGTCATAGAACAGGCCTTCACCCTGGACTTCAAAGCCACAAACAATGAGGCAGAGTACGAAGCACTGATTGCAGGGTTGAACAGCGCCCAAATCCTCGGAGCCCAGCACCTGGAGATCTTCAGCGACTCTCAACTGGTGACTAGCCAGCTCGCTGGAGACTATCAGGCCAGGGACGACAGGATGGCGGCCTACTTAGCCCTTGCGAAAAAACTGCTCTCCCATTTTCAGAAAGCCGAGGTCAGGCAAATATCCCGAGATACCAACACGCATGCAGATGCGCTTGCAAACCTGGCCTCCGCTGTTGAAGCAGGAAAGAAGAGGACCATCGAGGTCGGATCAGTATCAAGGTCAAGTCTAGAGCTCCATTCATCTCGGCTTGTCCTCTGTGCTGACCTCGGCCCTAGCTGGATGGATCCAATCGTCGCCTACTTGAAGGACGACCAGCTCCCCGAGGACAAGACTGAAGCCCACAAGATCAGGCTCAAGGCAGCTCGGTTCTGGCTCTCTCCCGAAGGCAAACTCTACAGGAAGTCCTTCACAGGTCCATACCTCCAATGCGTCCACCCGACCAAGGTGGACGACTTCCTGTATGAGATCCACGAAGGAATCTGTGGCAGCCATATAGGAGGTCGGTCATTGGCCTACAGAGCAATCAGCCAGGGTTACTGGTGGCCCTACATGCAGAAGGACGCCCAGGTCTACGCCAGGAAATGCGAGAAATGCCAGAAGTTCTCCCACTCCCTCCATCAGCCAGCACAGGATCTGAGTCCCCTCTCCAGCCCATGGCCCTTTGCTCAATGGGGCCTGGACATTGTGGGGCCTCTTCACCAAGCTCCGGGGAACAAGAGATGGCTGATAGTGGCTACGGACTACTTCACAAAGTGGATAGAGGCTGAACCGTTGTCTTCAATCACGGACAGAGACTCCAGGAACTTCATTTGGAAAAACATCCTTACGAGGTTCGGCATCCCCCGGACCCTGATTTCGGATAACGGGACTCAGTTCGATTCCAAGTCCTTCAGAGACTTCTGCCAAGAGTACGGCATCAGAAACCATTACTCCACCCCGGCATATCCACAGAGTAATGGCCAGGAAGAAATCTCTAACAAAGTGATCCTGGATGGCCTGAAGAAGCGACTGGACAAGGCAAAGGGCAGATGGACAGAGGAGCTTCCGAGCGTGCTGTGGGCATACAGAACAACTCCAAGGCGGTCCACTTCGGCAACACCTTTCTCTCTGGCCTACGGGATGGAGGCGGTCATTCCCTTAGAAATCGGCCTTCCTACCCTGAGGACAGAGATGGTCGACCAAGGCCGAAATGAGACGAACCTGGCAATGGAGCTGGAGCTGGCAGACGAGCGACGAGAAGCAGCAGCCCTGAGACTGACCGACTATCAGCAGCGGTTAGCCAGGGCATACAATCAAAATGTCAAAGAAAGAAGGTTCACCGCGGGAGAGCTCGTTTTGAAGAAGACCCTGCCAGCTGACAAAGAGCCGAACGAGGGGAAGCTTGCCCCGAACTGGCACGGCCCGTTCAGAGTGGTTTCAATAGCGGGAAAGTCAGCCTACAAGCTTGAAGACTTAGAGGGCAAGCCGCTGCCGAGACCATGGAATGCATCCCACCTGAAGAAATTTTATTTCTAAAAGATGTAATGAATTTCAGAATCAATAAAAGCAGCCTTCGCCTTGTCATCAGTTTGTCATCTCTCTCTGACTGATTTCGGCAGCCCTGGGTTCATCCGCCCTGGAAATGGCCTGGAGTTCCTACACTCAGCCTTTCCTAAAGCCCCGTGTCTTGGACACACTCTTGGGTTCATCCGCCCTGGAAATGGCCTGGAGTTCCTACACTCAGCCTTTCCTAAAGCCCCGTGTCTTGGACACACTCTTGGGTTCATCCGCCCTGGAAATGGCCTGGAGTTCCTACACTCAGCCTTTCCTAAAGCCTCGTGTCTTGGACACACTCTTGGGTTCATCCGCCCTGGAAATGGCCTGGAGTTCCTACACTCAGCCTTTCCTAAAGCCCCCGTGTCTTGGACACACTTCGGGTACATACGCCCTGGGAATGGTCTGGAGTTCCTACACTCAGCCGTTTCCTAAAGTCCGGGTTCATAAACCCCTCACACCTCGGCACAAGGCAGTTCGGCCAAGGTCCGTTTCCTGAAGTCCGGGTTCATACACCCCTCAGAAGGCCATTGCCGAACTCACTCTCGCCTAGCCGAGACCAGCGGAACGATGTGGCCACCTCGGCGCAGGTTAATTCGGCCACGGTATGGGTCCACCTCGGCGCAAGGCCAGCCATTTCGGCCAAGGTCAGGGCCAGCACCCAAAACACAAACAGCACAGAAAGTGTTCCAAAACAATGCAAGAAAAACAGAAGACGATGCAAGAGCATTGTACACAGTTTGGCATTTTATTCATTGTAAACTGCTTCATCACAAGAATTACAGAACAGAAAGCAAAGTACAGAAAGGAGGATCACAGTCCTCTAAAAACAGAAAATAAAGAAAAGCTGGGAGACTGATCTTCACCGACTCTTCAGGCTGCAGGCTCGAAGACGCCGGATCGTTGCCTGGAGGTTCTTAGGGATCCTGAACTTCACCGGGCTGTACAATACGCTTTGGCTGGTCAGACCAAAGCATCGCACAGCCCCTCCAGTTCGGAGGCACTGGACCCCGCTGGGCTCTTCTTCTCTCCATCAACGAAACCCGACCCATCGCTTGAAGAAACCCCAGGTCCAGCGGGGCCTCAATCCCGCCTTCCGTACGACGGTCGCACAGGACCGTGTCGGACGAGAATGCGCCACCGTCCCCCGGTTACGTTGCAGCGCTGCGTTGCAGCGCATCCTCACTCTGTCTGGCCAGGGACGGATGGCCATGAACCCGCGTTCAGAGAGCGCGTGGTCCACGGGGAGTTCCTTCAGAGAGCGCGCAGACCACGACGGACTTCCCCCTTCGAGAAAGCCGTCCACGGGCGCAAAGGTTCCCCCCGGATCGAAGATTACAGAATGTCTGTCAGACATGGTTCCTACTGCCAAGTGAAATAATCTATCCTACTTCCGTTTCTTTTCTTCTCCCATGGCGAGCTTGCCATCCCTATTTATAGGAAGAAGAAGGGCTCGGCCTCCGAAAGAAGTTATGAGGGCGAAGTCTCCCACGCGTTACTGGGGATGCACGGCTGTTGACCAGCGATCCCTATGGCGCCACGTGGAGACATCCGTCCGATTCCCTCGTCAGCCGTGCCACCTTGTTTGTTGCTATTTATGGTCTCCAGAATACGGAAAATCAGCACTGACAGTTTGACTCTTTCTACCTCAAGGGCCACGCCACACAGTAAAGGCATTCAATACCATTCAGTGCACATCCAGAAATGAAAGAGAGACAAATGCAAAAAGAAAATTCACAAGTAGAGAAACCCGTCTTTCATTGATTGCAAAAAATGTTTATAAGGCTGAGAAGCAAAAGCACTACAGACAAGAAGACAGAAATGTAAAGGAGCCCGGCTACTATGGTTTCGGCGACTCCACTAGGTCGATCACCACATCTGAAGGACCAGTGGACTCGGCCGAAACCATGACTCTGCTCGGAGCGTCGCTGGCGGAGGAGGCTTCGACTGGTACCTCAGCCGAACCAGGTGCAGAAGAGGTCTCACCCTGAGGCACGGCCAAAGCCTCACTGGCGACTGGGGCATCGCTCAAGACCGGGGCAGCTGGAGTGTCGTCAGCAGCAGGAGCTTCGACCGGGGCACTTTCAGCTGCAGGAGCTTCGACCGGGGCGCTTTCAGTTGCAGGTGCGGAGCTCGGCTCGGGATCCAGGTCCGAATACTTCGGCAGGTCCTGATAGACAGGATGGTCTTCAGGGACCCCCGCACGTCTCAGTGCGGCCAGGCATCCTTCCTCGAACAAGATTGCGGTGATCTCCTCCACCTGTTTTTCATACAGCTCGGTGGCACGATCTACCCCGCTCTGGAAGGCGGATTGCACCTCGGCCTGAAGAGAGGCCTTCTCCTTCTCCAGCTTCTCCCGCTCAGCGCGACCAGCCAAGACCTCCCCACGCAGCCTCGTCCCCTCAGCAGTAGATTCAGCCTTCAATCTGGCCAGCTCAGACTCCAGTTCGGCGGTCTTCTTGTTCCTCGCCCAAAGCTCGCCTTTCATATGGTTGGCCCTGGACGAGAGTTCGGCGTTCTCAGTCAGAGCCGATGCCAACCGAGCGGACTCTCCAGCGCTGGCCACCTTGAGCTCTTCCATTCCCTTCCGCTGCTCGTCCAGCTCCTTCTTCAGCTTCTCCCGCTCGGACTCCAGGCGGGTCACCCTCGCAGCGTTCCTATCCCTCCTTCCTAGGATGGCTAGGAGCCTCTACACGTTCTGCAAGTAAAGAGAGGAGGGTCAAAACAGGAACAGCCGAACTAGGCCACTTGAAAGAATACACAAAAAAACACTTACCAGGATGTTGGCCTGAATCGCTGACAACATCAGGCTCTCGTCATCAAACTTCCCGTGCTCCTCCATATCCCGTGGCAGAGCACAGGCCCTGGCAAGGGCCCCGATCACCTCGGCATTTCCCAGCAGTCGGTCTTCAACGCTCAGGGGTTTGCCGGGTTGTGTTTCCATTCTCGGCTTCCAAGGTGCTGGGGCAGTTCGGGGCCCGGAAGCCGATCCGGACCCTTGCCCCGCCGAGATGAGAGGCTCGCGCGTTGGCCCGACAATCGACTTGCTGACTGGCGCACTTTTTTCGGCCGGCGCACTCTTTCCTTCGGCGCGCTCTTCTCACCAGGGGGGTGAGCGGGAGTCTTGCCCTTCGCCTGCAGATCAGCCTCCGAACTCTTCTCCCCCGCCTTGGACTTCTTCCTGGGCGGGGACTCCTCCTTCGAGCGCTCCGGCGAGCGTCGCCGAGCTCCACCGCTCGGAGCGGGAACAGGAGCAGAGAGAGCACCAGCGCCCACCGGACCCGAAGCAGCACGAGTACCGGCAGGCGATGGGGCCCCAGAAGATGACGACCTCTGCCAAAACTTAGCAGCCAGGTCCCTGACAGCAGGCTCCCTCGAGCTTCCCTTTATGTCCTCTCCTCGATCAGAGAGATAAGCGTCCACTATCTGCGTCAAGTCCGGCAGCTCCGGATCAGAAGTAGACGCCTCGGCACCAGACGCAGTTCGGTCGGCAACGGGATCGGTCAAGGGGACCCCGCTAAACACCGCAACTGATACGGTTGGACGGTCAGGGTGCGTCTCGTCCACCTCAGGTACTCCGGTCCTCTGGTAGTGGCCGCGATACCTCGGTGTATACCCGAGCAGCTTCCAAGCTGACCTGGTCTCGTGCCCCTTGTATCTTTCAACCTTGTTGATGTCTTCGGTATTCCTCCTCCAACCTTCGCTGACAGCTCGGCGACGCCTTGCACCCGCCTCTGCTCAACAGGCAAAAAAGAGTATCAGTTCGGCATCAATGAGGTAAGCAAAGCAAAAAGGAGAAAAGCAGAGATGATTACTTGGGACTTCCCCAGGGCGACGTGGGACCGACAGCCTCCTGCTTTCACCTGGGCCGAACTCCCAGTCCCCCGAGACACAGAAGAAATCTTCCTCAGCATTCTTACTTGAATCCTCCAAGGCTAGGACGAAGCCCCTTCGCTGCGGCTTCACACGAAGATAATATCTTCCCTCCCCAGCCTTGCAGATATCATACGTATCCTCGATGTCATGAGGGCCTAGGTTGGTCCCCAAGATCTCGTTCAGCTTCGCTGTGCCCATGATGACCTTGTAGCCATTGGGCATCAGCTGACCCGGGGCGAGGGACCAAAGGCTAAGGCAGGCCCTAAGCAGGGGGTGCAGTGGAAACCTGACCCCACCCTCGATCACGGAGATCAGAGGGAACGGCATCCAGCCGCCGTGACAGCGATACAGGGCACAGTCGGCGAGGTCCGCCGGTTTTAGGAGGACCCCCTCCGGAATGTTGAAGGCAGCCCTAAACTCGGCTAAGCCCTCATCGGAATCTACCCTGAATCTAGGGGTGCCCATGTCTAGAAGGGGTGACGACGAAGAAAAGCCCTAGATATCAAAAAACCCCAAAAAGAACCAGATGGAAGAACAAAGCGACTTACAGGGACGAAAAGGCAGATCAAGAGCAGATCCGGGCGCGTCCTACGGTCGTCCTCCTCGAACAGATCTCAGGAACCAGAGCAGAAATCGAAAGCAAAGGCGAAGGCGAAAGAAATCGGGAGCGAGAAAAAGAAGGGGACGACCCTATTTGTAGAAGGGGAACCCCCATTTGGGTACCGCCTCCGAATTCGAAGAGACACTTCAAAGCCCGTGCCCGTCTTGTCAATGAGACAACGCAATCAGCGCAGAAGCTACGCGTGTAGCCGTCAACTCGGTCCCCAAGACGAACAGGGCAGGACATTTATTACTTCAAAGAGTTGAAGCGACACCCGGCATAAAGAGTTGAAGCGACACCAGGCATAAAGAGTTGAAGCGACACCAGGCAATGATCACCAAATCCCCAGACGGATTCTTCTAGCTTTCAACCACTAAAGGCTAGCACACTTCAGAGGTCAAAAGCTAGGGGGCAGTTGTGTGGGGAGATTTTCAGAACCACAGGATTAAGCTAATCACAGCCATCAGATGAGGCTAAGCATTCTCACGTGCCATCCGCGTGCCATCCACGTGGCACCAATCTCACCCCGGCTACCAGGACAGAGGCCTCGGCCGAAGTCAAGCATCTCCGGGCCACTAGCGCCGAACTGGTCCACCCCGGGTGCCATCTCGGCGGGGAGCTCCACCTCGGCTGAGCCACCCCGGGTGCCATCTCAGAAGAAAGCTCCACCTCGGTTGAGGAAGCCAGGACAGAAGCCGAAGCAAGAGAGAACCTTCACTTGCGCCCCTCATCCCCCACGTCATCAGGCACGTGGAGGGATAGGGGCACGAGCCAGTGAGACAGACGCGACATCTAGCCGCCCATAATCTTCGCCAGATCCCTAACAGGGCGGCATCCAGCGGCTAAGGCCACATCAGGGCAGGGCCCGAGGGCAGATCCGCTGGTACCCCTACCGCCAAAGGCGCCCAACACGACCTGGCCCAACAAGATGTGCATTAAATGCGATGTGGGCTGACCCGACGGGCATTTAATGCAGAGTGGGCTGGATTGGACCGCAATTAATGCAATGTGGGCTGATCGTGACTTCCCAGTCGAATCAGGGGACCCACACCACAATATCTCCCAAAGATACGTTCCAAACTCTATAAATAGAGGCTCAAACCACCAACTAAGGTACGCACATTTCCATTCACAAAGCCGTTACTCTGTCTCTCTTCTCCCTCTCCTTCCATTGTTCCAGTTCCCACACTGACTTTGGCATCGGAGAGCCTTGCGCCGCCCAGGCCAGGGTCCTCTGACTGTTTGCTCTTCCCTTTCAGGCTTTCGGACGGCATCCAGACATCCCTAATCATCATCATCATCTCGGATAAGTCCTATAAGGCTCCTCCTTATTGTGGGTCATTATTTTCTGCACCTACAGTTAGTTTATTAGAAATTCTATGTTAGTTTATGAATAATTTTGTGATACCATACATGGTTTTCCTCTCGTGAAAGTTGTGATTAATTCTTATGGCAGTATAGTGTTTTTTGAATTTCCACAGCACTCACATGAAGCGAGTCCGGATTTGGTAAAGTAAAACCCCACTGTGTTCGTGAGTGGACCATTCACATGAGTCCGCCTCGTCACCTTGGCCAACCTGCCATGCATCCGGGGGAGGGGCTACTAACGATAACGTGACGGCCCCGAATGGTCTACTCACGGTCACCATGCGTAGACCCACTCTGAGGACCTCGATTCCACATGAAGCCTGTAGGTGCCCAACAGCACCTGCCAACTTCAATGTTGACTGCCTCTTCTTTCCTGAACTTGGAACCATTAATAAGCTCCGATTAGAGAAATCCATAATGCTCTATAGTAGGGGGCTATCTATTTAAAATTTAAACTGTTCAAAATTAATGCCCCTCTCTTGCATGAGATACGAAAAAGTTTTTCTTATGTTTTGTTTTCACAATAAGATTGAGTACTGATTAACCATATATAACACATTAAATAAAGAGGAATGCTCTTGTGCGAATCTATGCATACCAACTGCTGTGGGCTCACAGATCATTTGAGGTGGGGAAATGAAAATATCCAATTGAGACCACTCTAAATATCAAATTTCAAGTCAAATATTCAATGATCTGGACCCCTTCATCTATGGTTCATAAGTACAATGTTTATAAAGAAATTTTTTTAGACAGTCAATTCAACACTCTAACCCCATTGAATTTTTATTTTTTTTTTGCTATCAGACGGTTCCCAACCCTTTGGGCTGGACTAATCCATCCGGGCTTAGAGGGAAGCTGGGTAAACTCCCCTGTAGCCTCAGTGTGGCAGTGCAGTTTCGAACCTACAACCTCAAGGTACAAACCGTGGTCCTAGGCCAACGGAGCTACCCCTTGGGGTTAACCCCAATGAATTGATGCAAACTCCCTGTGCCATATAAGAAAGGCTTATATCGTCTACTTGGACTGATCATTATGTGGGCCCTGCATTCTACCTTGCATGGAAAGATTGCGACAGACGCACAGGAGCAACTCATTTGGGTAAAATATTACAAAATAATTCAAACGTCTTAGCTCACCTATTTAAAATTTTTTTCTTTTGGTATACCAGCTTAAGGGGGGTTGGGCCCCTAGACCTCTTGAGAGGGAGCACTAGGATGAGGGGAGTAAACCTCGAGTGATGTGGGGGGGCTCTGGTTAGGGAAGTAAACCTCTGGTGAGGAATCACAGCCTCGGGTGAGAAAATATGTCTGCCCGAGTTCGAACCCAAGGTAAGAACTGGCGCCTCTACCACTAAGGTAAGAGTCATTCTTAACCACTCAAAATCATTGACTGCCACTAGTGAAAGAAAGATTGACATAATTTTTACACTAACACGTTTTGGGGTGGCTGCAAAATTAATTTGATCATGTGTAATAACTAAATATTTATTTTTCCAATGGCTAGATCAATCATCAATGGTCCAAACTCCCAACAAAAAAAAAAAAAACCAAAAAAAAAAAAAAAAAACAAAAAACATGCACTGAGCAGCCTCATTTTTTTCTTCTCCCGCGTATCGTTCGTGTCTGTTTTTTTAGTAAGAAGTATGAGTCGTGTTAATGACCCTCATGGTGCGCCGGTTTTCAAGTCTAAGCCTTTGAGAACTCGGACCCTAATCACTTTCAATGCGTATATATACAGGCATGGGTTCTCGCTTACTATCACATCTCTCTTACTATCCGTTTCTCTCTCTCTCTAAATTTAACTGACATGGGTTCTTGCAAAAGAAATCTGTTGTATGTAATATCCATTCTTTCTATCCTCTTGACTTCAACTCATCTGTATCTTTCTGTGGCTAGGCCTTTAGAAGAAAAGTGGGGATGGAAGAAAGAAGTCCTCATGTTTGAGTCCCTGGAGAAACGCAAAGTGAATCCTCTTAGCCATTCCGGTTGCACGAATGGACAAGAAAAAGGTGGGCCCTCATGTCCAAAACTAGAGGAAATGAATTTTGCAGTCCATGTTCCTACCACAACACAGGCTGTAATTAAGTATTTCATACGTGTAAGTCGTGTTGGTTAAAGCAATAAGCACTTCATCCAAGCAATGGAAGTGGCTGTATCTTTTGATTCTAATAAAAACTTGAGAAATGAAATTACATGGGGTTTGTCATGTTCAAAGATTGACTACATCCTCTCTCTCTCTCTCTCTAACACACCAACTATCGCAGCTATTTTTATGGCTAACACACCGACTAGCGTACGTTGATATTTTTATGGGGATTTGACATAGTAATTCCCCTTAAACTCTATTTCTCTAATTTCAATTTAACTCACAAATTCTTTTTACTTTTCTGCTCTGAATCTCCCATGATATCATGGGATCCAGTTCTCGATAAGAAGACTATCTTGGCTTTTTAATGTACGGGCTTTTCAACTTTTAACACTTGGATCCCATGATATTTTAGATTTTTAAACTCCCATGTTATCATGGGATCCGGGATAGAAAAGAAAAAAAAGAGTTATATTAGAGGACTCTGGTGACATTATTAGGCTTTCAGTCGTGAAACTGGGGATGCAGGGTTTAACTTTTTTGCTAAAGGGCAAATTGAATTAGAGAAAGAGGGGGAGAAAAACAGAGGGCAAAAAGCCCCAAAAAAGGGCCCAGAGACCAAAAGCAGAAACCAACAGAGAACAAAAGCCCAGGGAGAAGCCAACATATAGCTCAGACAAGGCTAAAAAGAAACAGAGAAAAAATTACAGATTTAAGGTGATTGATATATATATGTTAAATCCCCTATGTTTTATTTATATAACCTTTTTTATCGCTCTTTTTAAGTATGATGAAATAAACAAACTCAAATGGCTAAATGTCCATGCAACTTGATTGCACCATGGCAGAGTCTAAATGATAAGACCACATGGCAAACGTTTAAAGTCGTTTATACAAATGCATATATGCATGGAAGTTTTATGTAAAGCTGTGTCGTGTGATTCAAGTGGTGCTAGAGGGAATAGGGATTCAATACAAGGAAAATCAGAAGGTCAACTATCTCAGTACTAGATGAGGCCAGTTAAAGGAGCCAACAGACATGGGTCAAGCCTGGATTTGCCTAACCGCAGTCCACTAACACTTGACTCAAGACTAATCAGCCTAATTCACACCTGAACTTTAGTAGCAAAAACCTTAATTGAATCAGACCCAATTCTTTGTTACACTAGATTAAAGGGGGAGCTAATTAAACAATCAGCTCCACTAGATTAAACTAGCCCTTAAAGTCTAATTTCAAACCTATCCATGATATAGTCTGCTTTATTTGGATGCATTCGGATATTTCCCAAGAGGACCCTGCAATATTGTGGTTAGGTCTTTAATAAAATGTGTTTATTTTCATGTTAATCCGTTCTTTCTATTTGATTACCAAACTAATGTGAACCTGAAGGGTTGAGGCTAACCTGTAAACTTCTATGTCAGGTTTGAGTTGCAGTTTCAGCCAAAAAATGGTGCGATGTGGATAGAACCCATATTCAACTGGGCCTTGCCTATTGTACGTCATTTCTATTTCTTCTTCTTTTTTCTTTTTTTTTTCAAAGGTTCGTGACCTTACAAGTGAAAAGAACAATTAATGAGATCACCATCATCTACATTGAGATAATTTAGCTTTTCAATCTGACATTGAGGGAAGAACAAAAGAAGGCCATCTCTTTTGAATTTAGGAATTTGGTTGTTTGATTGATATACAGAGGGAAATTACTCAATGACTTGATTATTTAAAAAAAATGAATGACTTGATTTCTTCTACTTAAAACAATTTCCATTCAGTTTATGACTTAAGCAAACTGATCAGTGAATTGTTGCAAATGTAAAAAAATATGAGGAATAATCAATAATCACTTCCTTTATATTACCTGTATATGCTGAATTTTGGTTGGTCGACTGACGAGCTGAACAGCTCTGCTCGGCGAAGGAAAACTGAATGCTTCTATTGGTCGAGATCAGGATCCCTGTACCTGTCATAAAGGAATTATCAGAAGAACTCGATCGGATGGACCGATCGAGAACTCTCCGATGATAAAGTCAGTAAGTTCCTCATCTTTCAAAATGATTATATTTTTTATGTATTGTGTTTTTCTTACCCCCTTATCTGATCATCATTTTTCTTTTTTATATCCTTGTCCTGATATTTTCCTCTTCTTTTCTCACGTTACTTTCCTTTATTGTCCATAATCCCTCTGCTTTATTTCTTCAAATCGAAACTCCCATGAAGCCCCTGTCGTGTGCTGTTTTAATTCCATGATTTACTCTCGTAATTACTGCTCTTTGGTGGTGCTTAACTGCCATATGACTGTTTCTGAATATCCATTGGACCTGGATAGAGGTCCAGGTCAGGTCGGCTTTAATCCTGGCTCGACCCGAGGATAATTTGAATTTCTCCCCCCACAATTACTCCCCAAGCCAGCGTTTTTCTCTCTGTTTTCCTAGGAAAAGGCGGGCTTGAGATGCCACGCGTCAAGCTAGGGCAAATTTGCACGTTAGGGTCTGTCTCCAGTAGGTCTCTATAAAGTCATCCCTATCTTTTCTCTGGTTTCCATGTTCTCCTTCAATCTTGTTCCGCAAGTTTTTCCCCTGTTTTGCTCTGCCTTGGCTTCTACCTCTCCAGATATTGCTTCTTCCATTCCGTTCAATATTTTCTTATATCAGTCCGTGGTAAGCTTTCCTTCTTTTCATTCTCTTCTAACTTTAGATGGGGAATTTTAAGGATTTGCTCGACACTCCAGAAGGGATTTCTGATTTCAAAGAAACGTATCAGATCCCCTCAGATGTTCAGATTCGCGCTCCTCGGACCGATGAAGTTCTTGATATTGGTTCCCGGGATGGGATGCCTTTTCCGACCATCGCTATCATGGAGGGTGGCGTTAGGTTCCCACTAGATCCTTTGCTGGTTCTCTTCCTTTCTCTGGCCAATCTTTTTCCTACCCATTGCTCCCCCAATCTTTATCGCATTGTTATGGGTGTATCTGCACTGAATAAGTTGCTTGGCACGAGCCTTGGTGTTTTTGATATTTTGTCTTGCTATATGCTGGTACCTTTAGATAGTAGCAAATCAGTTTTTTACTTGAAATCTAGGGGCTCAAACAAGCTTTTTGTTCATTACCTTCCTGATTCCAATAAGTCCAGTAAAGGTGATTTCGTCATTGTAAGCAGCAACTGGGAAACGCTGACCATATGGGACGGGATTATTCGAACAATCCTCCGATCCCCAGGTCAGACTGTTCTTCTTTTGGTGTTTTAATTTGCCTAATTTCTTCTTCTCCTTTTTATTGATTGACTGTTTTTCTTCTTTTTGCAGATGCATCAATTAATCGTGCGCTTCCGTCTTGCATTCGGAGCGAGGAATTAAATCGAGTGCTTGAGTATCGCGGTTCTGCCGAACTTCGTGGTTGGGGCCTAGCTACCCACGTGTTGCTTGGATACGTTCAGACGTATAACCATTTTCTAGCAGTTCCTTCTTGGCATCAGTCAGTGTCATCCGATCCTATCAAACAAAGGAAGGTTCCTGCCACAAAGCCTTCTAGATCCACGACAGCAAAAACTATTTCTAATGTTCAGTCCTCGGCTTCTCATCAATCTCTCGTCCCCGTTCAGTCCGTTGAACAGACTTCTTCTGCTCGCAAAACTTCTTCCCGCGAGTCTTCTTCTTCGGCTGAGCGACAAGGAACCCCTGTGCTACATATTTCCGACACCTCTTCTTCATCCGATATCAAGAGTGTTTCTCTGGCAATGTCTCGCAAATCAAAAAATCTTTTTGATAGCTTGGGCGATCTCCCGATGACCAGGACCGGAAAAATAAGGAAGGCTCCTTTACCCGGTCCTTCATCTGTTTTAGGTAAGAGAGCTGCCCTCGAGCCCCAGCGTGAGCCTCAAATTTTGGACATTGAAAAAGATTCAGTTAAATCTGGTGAAGTTGCCGACCTATCTTCTTCATGGTTGGGGGATGAATCCTTCCATTGCCTCCTCAGCCAAGCTCATCGTCTGGTCGGAAGAACTCGCATGGCGTTTCCTCGGAGAAAAGGCCATCTTTAGGTGAAGGGATTTCGGGATCTCCGACTTTGGCTATGATTATGGGCAAATCTGCTCTTCTTCCTTTTGATATGAGTTTGCATCGCACCTTATCGGTTGACGAGCTGGTGGCTACAGGAGTTCAACAATATTTTCTAGTAAGTTGGCTTATGGTTATTTGATTTCCTCCTTCTTGAAATCTCTAATACTCTTCATTTTATTTTCAGGGTGTGCAAAAGTGGTTTGTTGTTTCCGAGCATTTGGGGAAGTTGCAAAAACAGGTGAAGGGTTTGGAAAAGGAACTAGCAGAAGCTAAGGCTGCTCGGTGCCTAGCTGAATCTAATGCCGACACCCTCTTTAAGACTGCTAAAGCTGCTGAATCCCAAGTTGTGATAGAGCTTGAGGATCTTCGCGCCAAGCAAGCCGAATTTGAGGAAATGATAGAGAAGATTCAGGTTGAGACTAGAGAGGCTACGGAGAAGCTCAAGGATAGTCAGTTTGAAGAAACTGAAGCAATTTATTTGTAGTAGGTTGAGCAGATCAAAGTTATTGTGTTCAAGCGGGGCTATGATGTGGCTCTTGAAGATGCTGCAGTTCCAGAAGATTCTCCCCAGTGGAATAATTATGTAAATGTATCCGAACAAGCTCCTCCTTCATCTTCGCCTGCAAAGCCCCAATCTAATATTCAGGCTGATGACGTCATTCTGTCTACTGGCGGGGATGGGGGCAAAGTTTCTACTGCTGGTCAGCCTCCCTCAGCTTCTAATGCCGAGATGCCTCCCTCAACTTCTGACGCTCCTAAATATATCATTTTGGAAATCATTTTGTTTAGCTTTTTGTATGGCAATTCTGCCAACCTATTTGCCCTGGCTGTGGGCATAAAACTTTAATTTTTTGGAAGATCTATTATGCCCGACCTGTGGGATGATATTATCCCTGTCAATGTAATGAAATGTTTTCTTTTTCTATGACATTGTACTGCATTTTTTGTGCTGCCACTGTCGGTTCTTTCCGAACTCACTTTTTGGCCTAATGCTCGCATCGTCATGCCTAGCAATTAGATAAAAGGAGATCAGTGCGGCACACCTAGTTTGGGCTCTTCCCAGTTAGGTTTTTTTATCCTTCAGAACGAAGTAATGGGTGCTAAGCTACCCCTCATTTTCCAGGCCTTGGCCCTGTTTATCTTTCCGAGGTTGGTCCCGATAGGGTATGTCCTATCGTGGGTCCTCAGATGAATTGTTCAGTATGGCCTTATCCTTGGTACAGGAATTTTGGCGAAGTGATGATAATACGGCAATATTCCAATATTACTGCCGAAGTCAAGATTCATAAGACCGAGGTGCATATAACCGAGGTGCTGAGGCCGAGGTTGAAACTAAAATAATGTCCCACAAAATATGGAATATAGAATATCCAAATTCTTTGACATAAATATCGAAAATTTTAACTCTATATAAGATAATTTTATTCATATACAATGCTTAGAAATAGAATTTTTTTAGGTTTGCAATGTTCCATGGCCTTGCCAAAGCTTTTCCTTCTAATTTTTCCAAATGATAAGCTCATGTTCCTCCGACCGAAGTGACTCTGTATGGACCTTCCCAGTTTGGTCCAAGTTTTCCATGACTGGGATCTTTAGTATTTGGAAGTACCTTTCTTAGAACTAGGTCGCCGACCTTGAATGTTCGTTTTCGAACTTTCTTCTTGTAATTTCGAGGTAACCTCTGCTGGTAGGCTGCTAATTTGATCAAGGCTCGATCCCTCAGCTCTTCAATCATATTCAGTTGCTCGGCAATCCTTCCTTTGTTCTGTTCATGATCATAGGCCTCTGTTCTCATGGTTGGCAATCCATTTTCTAGGGGAAAGACAGCTTCCATTCCATATGCAAGGGAAAAAGGAGTTTCTTCCGTTGATCTTCTTGGAGTTGTTCTATATGCTGATAGGACACTGGGGAGTTCATTCACCCATCTTCTTTTTGCATCGTCCAGCCTCTTTTTAATTCCATCTAGTAAAGTTTTATTGGAACTTTCTGCTTGGCCATTGCTTTGTGGATAGACTGGGGTTGAGAAATGATGTCTGATACCATACTTTTCACATAGGCTTCTAAATACCTTCCCTTCAAATTGCTTTCCATTGTCTGTTACCAATGCTTTTGGTATGCTGAATCTAGTGATGATATTTTTCCATACGAACTGCTTGGCGTTGCTTTCTCGAATATGAACAAGGGGTTCGGCTTCTACCCATTTAGTAAAATAATCAGTGGCAACAATAAGAATTGACAATTACCAACTGACCTTGGCATAGGACCTACTATATCAATTCCCCATTTATCGAATGGCCATGGGCTTATGATTGAGTTCAGCAGTTGGGCAGGCTGACCAATACCTTTTCCAAAGCGTTGACATTTCTCACATTTTTGTACAAATTTGACTGCATGCTTTTGCCTATAGGGCCACCAGTATCCTTGTGACATCGCTCTATGTGCCAAGCTTCTTCCGCCGAAGTGTCCACCACAAGATCCTTCATGTATTTCCCATAACAGGTCTTCCACCTAGGTCTGACTTACACATTGTAAGTACGGTCCCGAGTATGATCGTCTGTATAATTGACCCTTTGGTGACAACCAAAACCTTGCCACTTTTCTTCTGATCTGTAGCTTTCCTTTCCATCCTCTGGAAGTAATCCATTCTTTAGGTATTCGGCTATTGGTGCTATCAAATTTCGTCTTTCTGATTCCTGTTCAACATAAAGGATTTGCTGGATTCCTATGCTTGGTGTTGATTGGAAGTCAACGAGGACTTCTCTCCTTAGCTCGGATTGTATCGCCGTTGCTAAGATGGCTAAGCTGTCAGCATGTGAGTTTTTTTCTCGACCAATCTACTTGATATTGACATCGCCGATCTGCTGGATAAGGCGTTGTGTTTCTCCAACGTATGCAACCATGTGAATCGCAGTGAACTATGAGCTTTGTTATTCCAAGATCTTTTGCAGCTCAGAGTCCTGACAAAAGGGCTTCATATTCTGCCTCATTATTTGATGCAGCAAAGCCAAGGGTCATAGCCCTTTCAATAGCTGCTCTTTCTGGTTTGATAAATATCATACCAGCTCATGAACCTTTGGAATTAGATGCACCATCAACATACAACAGCCAACTCTCATTAGCTTCCAAGCTCGCTTCTTTATGCTTCAATTCGTCTTTATGAGTAAATTCAGCAATGAATTCAGCTACTATCTGTCCTTTTGTGGCATTCCTTGGAGCTATCTTTATATCGTGCTCGCCAAGCTCTATTGCCCATTTGACCATATGCCCTGACAGGTCAGCTTTCTGCAAGATGGCTCTCAACGGATGTTCGGTCAGGACCTTAATTGTGTGAGCTTGGAAGTAGTGTCTGAGCCTCCGTGCTGCGCTCACCAATGCTAAGGCGAGCTTTTCCATAAGTAAATATCTTGTTTCAACGTCTACCAAGGTTTTACTGATAAAATAGATAGGCAGGTACTGCTTTCCTTAGTCCCTCATCAAGGCTGCGCTGACTGCATGCTCGGATACCGCCAGATATAAAATCAGTTCTTCTCCTGGGCTTAGAATAGAGAGCATAGGTGGGGAGCTCAAATACTGCTTGATTTGTGCTAAGGCTTCGTCACATTGCACGTCCCATATGTTATCCGCCTTCTTCTTGAGGGCGAGGAACATTGGTCAGCATTTATCCGAGCTTCTAGATAAAAAGCGATTTAAGGCTGCAAGCATACCTGTCAGCCTCTGCACCTCCTTTCTTGAGCTTGGTCGGTCAATGTTCTGAATAGCTTTGATTTGGTCGGGGTTGGCTTCGATTCCTCTCTGGGTTACAATGTAACCTAGGAATTTGCCGGAGCTGACACCAAATGAACATTTCAAAGCATTTAACCTGAGTTTGTATCTTCGAAGGATCTTGAAGCCAGAGCTCAAATCTTGCTCGTGTGTAATCCTTTCTTTGCTCTTGACAACCATGTCATCAATGTAAGCTTCTACCGTTTTTCCGATCAAATCTTGAAATATTTTTGCTATCAACCTCTGGTATGTGGCCCCCGCATTCTTGAGTCCAAAGGGCATTCTTTTGTAACAATAGGTGCCTTTTGGAGTTATGAATGCTGTCTTCTCTTAGTCGGCCTCTTCCATTGCAATCTGATGATATCCTTGGTATGAATCTAAGAAGCTCATCCGTTCATGTCCAGTTGTGGAATCGACAAGCTAGTTAATTTTTGGTAACGGGAAGCTATCTTTCGGACAAGCTCTATTTAGGTTGGTTAAGTCCACACATACTCTCCAGTTTTTTTCTTTCTTCACCACAACGACCGTGTTGGATAACCATTCTGGATAATGGACCTCTCGGATTGCATCTGCTTCCATTAATTTGTCAACTTCTTCACAGACTGCTGTTCGGCGCTCTGGCGCGAGCTTTCTCTGTTTCTGCATCACTGGCTTTGCTCTTGGATCTGCTCCTAGTTTATGGCTAATAACTGTCGGATCGACCCCAGGCATTTCGTATGGAGTCCAAGCAAAAATATCTGAGTTTTGATTAAGAAATTGTATCAGATTCTTCTACTCTTCTTCAGACAGTGACGTGCCAAACATCCAATATCTGTCCGCATTCCTCCCATGTATCGCAATCTTTTTTAGCTCTTCTACTGCCGGGGTATTCAGGTCGGAAAATAATTTATCTTCTTTGATCCGACTTGAAGCTGATTGCTATTTGAGATCGAACCCTCTTTCCTGGACCAGTACCTACATCATCCATATTTCTCGCCTTTCCTTTTATTGCTGCGACCAGACAACTCCTAGAGATAGCTTGGTCCCCTTTGATCTCCATGGTTCCCTTCTGTGTTGGGAAACATAGCCTTTGATGGAAGGTCGATGGTACTGCTCTCATACGATGAATCCATGTTCGTCCCATGACGGCATTATATGGGGATGGCACATCCACCACTAGGAATTCTACATCTAGGCGAACAGGACCTGCTCCCACCTGAACCGTTATAACTCCGAGGGGATGTACAGCCTGGTCACTGAATCCGAACAAAGGAATTGAAGTCGGCTTAAGGTCTGAATGCTTCAGACCGAGCCTTTGAAATAGCTCGGCGTACATTATTTCTGATGAGCTTCCGGGATCTATGAGCATTCTTCGGACATCATACTCTTGTATTCGAAAAGTGAGCACGATGGCATCGTTATGGGGCTGAACCACATCTCGTAGGTCTTCATCGGAGAAATAAATCTCCGTCTTGCTATGTCCAGATTTGCCGACCAATTTTGGTCCAATATCTACTTGGTATACCTCCTTCAAATGTGCAGCCATCTTTCTTTGCGCTCGGACAGACTGGGTTGTTACTTTAGCTGGATTTATTGCCCCATGCACTACATCTATTACTCCCACAGGTCTTTCTTCATCTGCAGCTTTCCTGAAATCTTTCCGAACTGAGCCCTCTCTACCTTTTTTTCAATACATCTCCTCTACATATTCTTTTAGGTGACCATCTTTGAATAGGCCTTCTAGATGTTTCTTGAGCATCCGACAATTTTCTGTTAGATGGCCATTTTCCCGATGGTAGGAACACCATAAGTTAGGGTTCCAGCGTTCGGGGTCGCTGATCATCTTCGGAGGTCTTTTGAAAAATGGTTTACCTTTTATTTGAGCGAGGATTCTATATATTGGATCTTTTAAGATCGTATATATCCCCTCGTAGGCTGCTTTTGTGGGTTCGGCACGCCCCATCCTCCTATCAGCGATTTCTCAGAACTCTCTCCGTCTTTTCCCTCTGGATCCTTCATCTGCTGCTCGTATCGTCCTTGATTCAGGTGCTCCCATATCTTCTTCGAGTTTTACGAACTCTTCGATCCTTTCCATCAAATCTCTATGTGATCGGGGATCGCTTAGTCAATGATTGACGGAGCTTGCTTTCTTTCGACAGTCCCAATTTGAAGGTGGCCACTGCTACCTGTTCATTGCTTCCATCTACTTCATTATATATGCGCCAATAACGAGCACTGTACTCCTTCAAGCTTTCCGAGCTTTCTTTCTTAAGAGACCACAACGCTCCAACATCTTTCGGCTGCTTAGCATTCATGACAAAACGGGTGACGAAAGATGTTGCGAGCTCTCGAAAACTATGTACTGATCTCGGCTTAAGACGTGAGAACCATTTTAATGCCAGATCTCCCAAGCTTGAGGGAAATACTCTGCACATTAATGATTCATTCCCGATCCAAAGTGCCATGGAATGCAGGAAATGTTGGACGTGGTCGGCAGGATCTGAGGTTCCATCATAGATTTTTAGCTTGGGGGTTGAGAATCGCCGAGGTGGATCTTCTCTCTCTATCTCCTTCGAAAGGGAGATATGAAGCTCTACGTATCCAAATATCTTGTTCGAAACATGGTTTCTTGATGGGGTCTCTGATTCGCCAAAGCCTTCTCGATTAGCTCCTGTACATCTTCCTCGCCAAGTGCCCGTGACGTTGTCTTTTTTTTTTTTTGGAGTGCAGGTTTTTCAAATCTCATGTCCTATATTCAAATTTCTCCTCCCTTCGTGGTAGAGAGCTTAAGGTCTTGCTTCCTTCATCTCTTGTTCCATGCTTCAATCTGATCCGACGAGATTCTAATTCAGAAAGATGACTTTTGGGCCCCCGCATATCTGTACTTCCTCGGCGCTCCAATTTTCTAATTTTATGAGCAGTTTCTGAGTTTCTCTGATGGTTCTCCGTGCTCGGAGGTCGTCTTTGAGCCTCCTTTACTGCCTTTAATTCCAATAGCAGACAGTTGAATTTATCTTTCTGCTGCTTCATTCCATGTGTCAGGTCCCGAACAGCTTCTTTGCAAGATTGTTCCAGGCGGACAAGCGCATTCTGTGATGGTACTATAGTTTGGTGCGTGTGACTCTGCTTCTGGTGTCCTCCTTTTTGCAGTTTATCCACAGATGGTGAATTTATAGCATGGCTTGGTTCCGCGCGATGTACTTCTGATTGGATCCGTCCCTTTTTGCCTAAAATAGGATCAGTCTTATCACTGTCCGTATATGGAACATATTCATCATCTTGCCCACCGGGTTGGTTGATCACAGGATCCTTTCCGTGGCGCTTTTGTTGGTTCTTGATCTGAGTTGCCTCTATTTGCGATGGAGAATGCCCAGGTTGATGATGTGATCCCAGACCAAGCTCTTAATCTGCCATATTTTTCAGCTAGAAGAAATGTTATTGGATGACTTCCTCTTCCGTTTCCCACAGACGGCACCAATTGTATATGCTGAATTTTGGTTGGTCGACTGACGAGCTGAATAGCTCTGCTCGGCGAAGGAAAACTGAATGCTTCTACTGGTCGAGATCAGGATCCCTGTACCTATCATAAAGGAAATATCAGAAGAACTCGATCGGATGGACCTATAGAGAACTCTCCGATGATAAAATCAGTAAGTTCCTCATCTTTCAAAATGATTATATTTTTATGTATTGTGTTTTTCTTACCCCCTTATCTGATCATCATTTTTCTTTTTTATATCCTTGTCCTGATCTTTTCCTCTTCTTTTCTCACGTTACTTTCCTTTATTGTCCATGATCCCTTTGCTTTATTTCTTCAAATCGAAACTCCCATGAAGCCCCTGTCGTGTGCTGTTTTAATTCCATGATTTACTCTTGTAATTGCTGCTCTTTGGTGGTACTTAACTGCCATATGACCGTTTCTGAATATCCATTGGACCTGAATAGGGGTTCAGGTCAGGTCGGCTTTAATCCTGGCTCGATCCGAGGATAACTTGAATTTCTCCCCCCACATTACATATTCTCTCAAACATCTTTCTATGACTAATTTGCTTCATTTGGGTTTTGTCATTCTTTTCTTGATTCCCTCTTTTTGAGAGAGGGAGAGAGAATCATATCAATACTTGCTATTGGCTCAAAACAAGACTCGGTAGATGTGTTTCTCACTTGGAGCTCATTTTAATTTGGTCATAAACCGTTATACTAAATTAAAAAATCATAAAAGGCCTAAATGAAATATGTATATAATTTTAAACTTAAGTATACAATTTTTTTCATGGCTTTTAACTTGACAAAACAATTTTTAAAGGTTTTTACGGATACGGTTCAGTTACGGTTTTTAACAGTTCACCGTGGTTCGGTTTTTAACGGTTTTACCGGATACAGTTACGGTTACTGTTTTTAAAAATCGAAAACCATAATTCACAGTTCGGTGAACGGTTCTCCCAAAATGAACGGTTAACCAAACCGTTACACCCCTAGTTGTTTTGTGCCCTTCTGTGTTTCTTTAATGAATCTTCCCTTTCTACTAATAATAATGATGATGATGATAATATAAAATAAAGTATTATTATTTTAAGTTGACATACCAAGAGCTATTAATAAAAGCCCTGCTCATGATTCTCTTCTATTAGTCCATGAAATTAAGAATGGATGAATGACATTTGCTTATTGTTGGGTCTCTTGACACCACTTGTCACGTCCCCAAAATACAACCAAGGGATAACGTGAAAAATAAAAATAAACATTCAATTTCCTGTGTTTAATGCAACACAAGCTCCCAAATATGGATCCACAAAATTTCAAAGCACGATGAGTCATATTAAAGTATTTGCGGAAGCATTAAATCAATTGGTATCAATATTCAAAAGAGTGCTGCTATTGGCACACAATTTTTTTCTTTTCCAACACAAGGAATTTGATTTTTTTTAATTACATTTTTACCCCTTTATGAAATGACCAAAATATCCATTGCCCCTCTTTTCACACACAAGCTCATCTTCTTCCCTCCCACCCATCTCTTTTTCCCTCCCACCCATCTCACTCTCCACTTTCCAGAAAAACTCAAAAGGCAACTCATCTTTCTCCATTTTATGCTCTTTGGGCAACTCATCTTCCTCCATCTCCTTCATCTTTCATTCTTCTTGTACTTTATCTTTTTTCATTCTATAACTAAAGGATTTCTAGTGCAATGAAAGAAGAAAATAATAATCAAATGGTGCCTTTCAATCAGTTTATGCCTCTTTTTTTAAAAAAATTTCTCGCCTGGAACGAGTTGCAGGTTCCCAATATGTTCAGTCTTTCAGGACCGAACATATGGCATATGTTCGGATATACAGTTCCGAACATAATTCATTTGTTCGGTCCTGTACTTCCGAACATATGCAATATGTTCGGTCCTGAAAAACCGAACAGAGTCGCGATTTCTAATACCCTTTCGACGATGGATAAAACGCACCCAAATGCATGAAAAAACACTAACATTGTTTCTAAAAACTTACATTGAATGAGAATCTATCCCCATAACAAGTTTCCATGAAAAAAAAGAAAATCTAAGTTGGAAAAAATGTTAAAGAAGAGATGGGAAAGAAGAATAAATGGTGAAGGAAAAAAGGAATGCCGGAGGATTGTGGAGATGGTGGAGCGGACTGGTACGCCGGAGGAATGCCGGAGAAAACGGTGATTCTTGTGTGTGGGAAGAAAGGGATGAGGACGTGTGTGGGAAGAAAGAGGGAAATGGAGGGATGGGTAGTTTAGGAAATTTTATTGTGTGTGAAAAGAACTAATGTATTTTTTAAATTATAGGAATGTGTGTAGAGAGAATTTGTATTTGAAAAGAAAAATTTGGTGTGCCAATAGCATCACTCTATTCAAAATCAAACCGACACTTGGTGTGAGACGAGAGGCATGTCTGCTTCCCCCGACCCTGATCCCGATCTCCTCAGTCAACCCCCAAAAGCTCCTCTTGCACCGGATCACCATCTCCAACACCCCCTCCACCCCGTCCAGGATCCTTCTCCTCCTCCAGCTCAGCCAGAACTTTCCTCCCCCTCCCCCATCCAAACAGCAGAGATTCTAGCTATCCTCCAAGCTGATCTGTTTTCCCTTGTTTTACCATCTGACCATCTCTCCTCGATCCAAGTTCAGCAGCTTACAGCTCTCCTAAATCAGCGTCCTAATGACTCAAATGTCCCTTTCCCTCCTTGTAACTCCACCACTCCTAATCCCAGATCATATGCCTCTCTCCTCTCCCAACCCCCCTTACCCCTCCCCAATCTATAACCCCTACCACTTGGATTGATGGAAAGCTCTCACTCACTATTCCTAAAGATATGATCTCCATTAGCCAGGAGTCTTTCTCTTTTGCTCTGATTGGCAGGTTCGAAGGGAAGCCACCCTTTTTGGAGTGGGTTGAACAACACACCAACCTAGCTTGGAATCTGCCCATAAGAAGCCTGATCTCTCTTATTGAGCAGGGATACTTCCTATTTAGATTCCACTGCCCCCAGGTTAAGCACTCTATCATATCTTCTTCCCCTCTCCCCCTAGGTCACAGAAAGCTCCACCTTCTACCTTTGTCTCCAGGTATGGACTCTTTCTCTTGGCTTACCCTGGCACCTACCTGGATCAGGTCTACCCATCCACGGTTGGAGTCAACACATTCTTTTTTCTATTGCTAACTCAATCAGAAACCCCTATTCTGGTGGATGAGATTACAGCTTCGCAAAGATTTCTCTCCTATGCTAGAATATGCATAAATCTTGACCTCCATAAACTCAAGCCCTCCTCCATAGTAGTTGATCTGGCAGGGGACTCTAAGGTGGAAGTCGAAGTCTTGTATGAAATTGTCCCATGCTCCCTTTGTCTTGGCTCTGGCCATGGCGAAGGCATGTGTCAGCCAACTCACAGAACAGTCAAGCCTAGATTGAAGCTTCCTCCTCCTCGCACCTCTACTCCTGGTCTCCTTAAAAATCCCCCTGTTCCCCCTGTTCTCCCGCTGCCCAAAACTCTTTCAGAGTCAGCCCCTAAAGGAGTTGATCCCTTTCCTGCTACAAAGGAATTTCCCCCCCAAACTTCATCTTCTACCTCCCAAGCTACTGACCCTTTCCCTGTGGAAGACCCCCTTTCCCCATTAGCTTCAACAGTAGAGATCCACAACCCCTTCTCAGTGCTGGATCAAGTTACCCAGGTGGTTCCCAGAGTTGACCCTGAGTCCACACATTCTAGTCCTCCAAACCATCTTAATTATAGCTTTGTAGCAGATATCTCTGATAACCTCCTCATAGATCTTTGTATCCAGGAAGAGCCCCTTTCCCCCATAAATCAGTCTTCCAGCAAACCTCCCAAAGTTGTTCCTCCAACCTGAATTTGGCCCCCCTCCTCTGCAGACATTGCTATAGTTGTCCACCAGCCTAAGAAGAAAAAGAAACCAAAAAGGAAAAAGACAGCAAGGGCAATAGAGGAGTCCCTCTCCTTTAAATCCCCACTTGGCCTCAACCCATCCCCCCACCTCCAAGTTTAAAACCCTTTATTGGAATTGCAGGGGAATTGCTAACTCCCCAACCTTAAGGACCCTCATCTTCTTGGTCAAATCTCATCATCCTGACATAATATTTCTCTCTGAGCCTAAAACTTCCAATACCAACCCCCTTTCCCAGAAACTAGACAAGCTAGGATTCTCCTCCTTCTCAAACTCCAACTCTTCAGTAAGCCCCTCCATCTGGTGCTTCATCAAATCCTCCCCCAACTACTCTTTCACAATGGTAGACTTCTCCACCCAACACCTCACTATATCTCTCTCCTCCTCCTTTAATAGCCCAATCACCTTCATCACAGGCATTTATGCCTCCACCTCCTCCATTCAAAGAAGACCTCTTTGGCAGTACCTGTGCTCTCCCCCTTTTTCTCATAACTACCCCTGGGCAGTCATTGGAGACTTCAATGCAGTCTCCTCTGCTGCTAGAAAAACTCAGTATCCACCCCATCAATTCCCCAGCTTCCTCAGAATTCAACAACATGATTGTCTCCTCTGGTCTCCAGGACATTCGCTTTTCAGGCAGTAGCTTCACCTGGTCTAACAACAGGCAAGGCAGCTCCTATGTTGCAGCCAGGCTAGATCGCTCTCTCACCAATCAAGCCTGGTTACTCTCCTTCCCCGACGGCCTTCTCCAGCACCTAGTCAGACAAAACTCTGACCACAGCCCCATTCTGTTATCCAGTTGCCCTCCAATAACGGCTAGATTCATCCCCTTCAAGTTTGAGGAGATTGGCTACCCCTCCTTCAAAGACCTGGTGGTAGCTGTCTGGAAGCTCCCTGTTTATGGAAATCCTCAGTTCATCCTTAGTCAGAAGCTCAAGTATCTAAAGCTTAGGCTAAAAGCCTGGAACAAGGAAACTTTTGGCCACCTAAAGAACAACATTTCTACAGCTGAAACAAATATCCTCCATCTGCAAGAGAGAATGGACTTAGTCCCCCTCGGGAATCCACCATGGTGGCTCTCAGCCTCGCTAGATGTTCACTCAAGAACCTTCTTCAAGCTGAAGAAATCCATTGGAAACGGAAATCCAGGATTAGTTGGTGTCAAGAAGGAGACAAAAATACCAGATTTTCCACCTTGCTGCTAAAATCAGAGGCACAAAGAATCGCATTGATAAAGTCGAATACAAAGGCAACACTCTTGAAAATCATCCGCAGATAAAAGCAGTTGCAGTGGAATTTTACTCTGATATCTTCAATCCTTCCCTTGCTCAGTTGGATCCTCTGCTTTTTCAAGTGCAAAGTAAGACTATTTCTCCTGCCCAAAACTCCATTCTTCTGGCCGTCCCCTCCAATGAAGAAACAAGAGCTTTAGTTTTTAGCCTTAACAAATCCAGCTCCCCTGGTCCGGATGGGTTCTCAGGTAGCTTCTTCACTAGCTGCAGGGACATTGTAGGCATGTCAGTTATAGCAGCGGTTAAAAATTTCTTTGTCTCTAAAAAGCTCATGAAGGCTTCCAACTCTTTCTTTATTTCTCTCATTCCAAAAGTTGCAGCGCCAGCTTCCTTCGGAGATTACCGCCCCATCAGCCTTCTCAATTTTTCTTATAAGATTATATCAAAGATCCTCGCCTCTAGATTGGCAGTTGTTCTTCCAGACCTTATTTCTCTTCATCAGGTGGCTTTCTTAAAAGGTAGAAGAATTCAAGATCACATAGCATTGGCTCATGAGTTTACTCAGAAACTTCAAAAGGGTACTAAAGGGAAAGGTTTATGTATGAAGCTGGATATCTCTAAAGCTTTTGACAAATTAAACTGAAATCTCCTACTCAAAGTTTTGGGTTTCTTTGGCTTTAGCAAGGACTAGTCTTCTCTCATCTATGAATGTGTCTGCTCTTCTAAAGGCTCTGTCCTCATCAACAGAGAGCCTGTTGGTTACTTTGAAGTTAGGGGTGGGCTTAGGCAGGGAGATCCCCTCTACCCTTACCTTTTCATATTAGCAGAAGAATTCCTCAGCTTGAAATAGAAAAGCTAGTTTCTCACCATCAAGTGACCCCAATATATAGAGCCCCAGCTTCTCCCTCTGTTTGTCACCTGATGTTTGCTGATGACATCTTCCTCTTTTTCAAGCCTTTCCTAGGAGTATTAAAGCTATTAAGGGTGCTTTGGAAACCTACCAAAAGGCAGTTGGGCAGCATTTCAACCTCAGGAAATTAAAAGTAATGTTCTCTTTGGCAATAGTAGGGAGTCCTTCAAAGCCAGAACCTTGAGTTCCTTAGGCATCTCTCAGGCCTTCTTTCCAGCTAAATACCTGGGTGTTCCCCTTTTCATTGGTAGCTCCAAAGCTCAATATTTTGAGAGTCTCAAGGACTTTTTTAGGCAAAGGTTACCTGGCTGGAAAAGCAACATTCTTTCCTTTGCAGGGAGAGTTATCCTTATTAAGCATGTGCTTCAAAGTCTCCCCGTTCATATCCTTCTAGTTCTCCCCATCCCCTCCTCGGTTTGCAACTTCTTGGAGAAATGGATGATAAATTTTCTTTGGTCGGGGGGTCCTGAGCAAGCTAAGAGGAGCCTCCTCAATTGGAATTCAGTCTGCCAGCCTAAGTCTGAAGGAGGGTTGGGTTTTCGTCACTTAAAAGACATGATCTCTGCAAATTCGGTTAGATTAGGTTGGTCTGCTGTCTCCTCTTCTTCCCTGTGGGCCAGCTGGTTCAGAGCTAAGTATCTCAAAGGCTTTTCTCCTTGGCATCCTATCTCCCTTTCCACTGGCTCTTGCATCTGGAGGCCCATCAAGAGAAGCTCCCTTTTTCTCTTTCAAAACAGTCACTGGATTCCGGGTGATGGGAAAAGTATAAGTTTCTGGCATGATAAATGGCATGGCCACCTCTCTTTGGTGCAGATTTTCCCTGAAATGGAATTCTCGTGGTTTGTTTCTGTGAATGACATTCTCTCTAACCCCCAGAGGCTTTCTACCATCTCTCTCCCTCAGCAGGTGGCATCCTTCTCCTCCACCCTCTTAGCTTCTTACTCCCTAGTGGATGCACCTGATGCTCTTATCTGATCCAGCTCCAACTCCTCCCATCTCTCATTCTCAGCAGCTTGGGAGTCTATCAGATCTAGAAGCCTCCCCAGAGTTTGGCACAAGTTTGCTTGGAACAGTTTTCTCAAGCCTTCTGCTTGCTTTGCTTGGAAGCTGTTCCACAACAAACTTCCCACCAATGTCTGGGCCCAATCGATAGGACTGCAATTAGCATCCACATGCTCCCTTTGTGGCACTCACCAAGAATCAGCTTTCAACCTGTTCTTCCTATGTCCATTCGC
Source organism: Litsea cubeba (assembly GCA_012931725.1). NCBI lineage: Eukaryota > Viridiplantae > Streptophyta > Magnoliopsida > Laurales > Lauraceae > Litsea > Litsea cubeba. Next base: position 88,493,318 of record CM022947.1, read on the forward strand.
CTCCTCTTTCTGGGCATGACTTGAGGCTAAAGGGAATATCAAGTCTACTTCTTCTTGCTTAGCTGCTTCCAAATGGGACTCCTTCTCTGCTTACTCCTGCTCCAAAGCCAAGAAGGGTCTTGGTGCTCTCTTCACTGTTGCAATTTTCAGCTTATGGAAGGAAAGGAACATGGTTATCTTCTCCAACAAGGTGCCTTCTCCCAATTCACCTATTAAATATTTTTTAGAGGATGTTGCCCTGTCCCTAAGAAAAATATCTTCTTCTTTCAATAGTAAAACTTTAGCCTCCTTCTTTCTCCTTTGTAACCAGCTCAATCCTTGCATGAGATAGAGCCTTGTTTTTTCTTTCTTCTGTTGGTTCTCTTTCCTTTTTTTTTTTCACTTTCTTTGGCTGTAATCTCTTTTTCTCTTTTCATTAATTCAATTTGCAATTTAGAAAAAAAATTGAATATTTAAGGTTAAAGTTTCCAAAATAAATTAAACAAAATAACTAAATAAAATTAGGTTCATTATGAATAGTTTGATACTAAAATAGTCTTTATAATGAAAGTCACTCCCGTGCGGTCTCAAACGGCTTCATAGCCATCATCGGCACTACAGTCGGGTTCGTTAACTAGCTCAAACGCTTGAAACGTTTGACCCTCCTCCGTCTCCTCGCCAGGGTAGCGGTCGGTACCTATGCACCAATAAACAAAGTAAACAGCAAGCACGAAAGCATAATTTATAAATAAAACACAAGATTGATGTGAGTAATGACATGTAATGATCATATGAGAATAACAACGTGACAATGACGAAAATAACGTATAACCTAAATCCAATCTACATAATAGAGCAATACAATAATCGCACAGAAGCAATGCCACTACTTTGGGTGGTCAGCCCTAACTATAAAGCGGGAAAACCCGTTCGAAGGCCGGAGCTCATAAACCGGTTCATAATCATAGGCCGGATAAATCGGTTTGAAATTCGGATATTATAGTGTCTGCACACATCGGTGATCAGCCGTCCAATTACAACTGCAGTCGTTCTAATATGACACAATCAATATACATATATACATATCATAGTAGAATAGACTTATTGATCCTGTAAAGCTCTGACACAGAAACTAAGTCAAAGTGAAGGGCTGGCTTCACAATAATCCACAATCGAATACCAATCAAATTATTCGAAAAAACTTCCATAATATCTCAATCAATTGCCAAGCCACATCACGGTCCATATCCAATCCATATAGGGTAAGCAACTAATAGGCCAATATCAATCTCAATCATGTATGCAAACCCGAAGGTCAAAGGATAATTCACAAGCCAATTCTAAAGTCAAACATAAGGTCTCATACCCGACAACCATAGGAATCTCTAAATAGATAAAAGATCAACACATCCATTCTCAATCAATGGTGCATAGACTCAATTAAGGGTTTTCCAATAAAAATGGGTTGAGCTTGAATCCATAGGATTTCCCCGAGGTAATACTAGGCACTAAACCTCACGTTAGTAAGATACCATTTGCCCGGACGATATTTACTCGGTCCAATGATCCAATTAATAAAGTTCAAAAATATAAATTTAACACATTAAAAACCAAAGATATCATTTAATATTAATTTACAAATAATAATGATAAATCACAATCTTAATTTATAATTTTAGAAAAACCTGAGGTCCTCATCCCAATCATTTTTCACAATAAACCAAAGGGTCTAATTTGGGTTCATTAAAGGCTAAAGGTCCATTTTCTAAATTCTAGAAACAGCTCAAGAGGGCAAGGTGAATAATTTAACAAACTTAAGGCACATGGCGGGTTGCATCATGCCAAGTCACCACCACTCTTTCCCCTCCTTTATTTCCATACATATCAGGTCACTAAGTCATCACTCATCAGGTCACTAGGTCATCTCCATTCTCTCACCTTTATTCCCATGCATGGCAAGTCATCAGGTAATCACCACTCTCCCTCCTTCATTCTTTTCTTTTGTTTCCACCACAGGTACAAGTCCAAACCTCACGCACAGAACCCCGTCCAAACAAGGTGCTTCACGCTCGCAGCAAAATGGTGGCTGGATAGTGAGCCCCACTAATCAAGAACCTAAGATGGATCCGTCCTATAGGGTCGCCCGGCCATACACGGCAATGTGACCGGGCCAGATCTGTGATCAGATTCCTCAATGGGTCCCGCCACTGCATGTTGTCCAAACAAAACTCCCAACTGCAACTACGCCCCAGGTTCTTAGAACCAATAGATGGTTGGCTAGATGGGACCCACTCCTCACGGGACAACCACCTCTAAGGTTGCCCGTGGGTCCACTACCGAATCTACGGTCCTGATCAAGCATCAGTGGGTCCACCTGGGTCCCACAGTCATTACACAGTAACAGGTCTCATGGTTCTGCGTCCGGAAACCTGTGACAAGTCGATCCGGTCCTCATTGGTGGATTGGGTGGGTCAACGGTGATACTAAAAAAAAAGTTAAGAAAATCAATAAGATCATCTCCAATCTCCGATCTCAATCATTCAAATAATAAACATCAAAAGGAGGCATCAAAGGGTTTCCATATATGCATCAACAACACACAAATCAAGGAAGAGTACCAGTATTAAATCTACAAATTATGGTTAAGTACTGGCCTGAGGTCCGTGGTTGAGGGAGATGGTCTAGAATTCCTATTGCCAAAAGTCCAAGGTGCTATCTCAGAGAAAACTTGGAAGAGAGAGAATTGTATGTGAAAAAAAAAAAGAGTGTGGTGTATAAATAGGGAATGGGAATAGGAATTGCAATCTGACTCAATTTCTAAAAAGAAGAGTTTGGGTTCTAAAAAGATAAGAGTTTGGATTAAAAAAGAATTATACCCACTAAACTGGGTGCGGGTTAACTATGGGTCAAGATACCTATTCAACAAGCCTAACTCACCAAATCTAAGTCTAGGGCGGTCCCCACTTAGACTAATCGTGTATTTAACTAAAATACAATCAATGATATAATAATAATATAATATAATATAATATAATATAATATATATATTATATCAAAACGTCACATTCTCCCCCCCTTAGAACATTGGTCCTCCAAATGACCATTATACCTCTGGAAGGAGATGCGAGTATTGTTTCTTAACTTGATCACTAAGTTCTCATGTAGCTTCTCGAGGACTATGATGTTCCCACTGCACTTTCACCTAATGAATCGTTCGAGTTCTCAAAACTTGTTCCTTAGTGTCGATAATCTGCTTAGGTCGTTCGACATATGTAACATCTGGCTGCAACTCTAACGGCTCATATTGAAGAACATGCAATGGGTCTGAGAAATATTTCTTTAACATTGAAACGTGAAAAACATTGTGTGCACCTGACAATTCCGTTGGAAGTGCTAATCTATAAGCAACTTCTCCGATTCTCTCCAAGATCTCAAACGGTCCAATATATCTTCTGGATAACTTCCCTTTCTTGTTGTAAGCATGTATGTGAAAGCATGAACCACAACGATCAAATGATCAATCAAACCACACAAGATAGAGAACATCAGACACGGATATTTACATGGTTCGACAAGCTCGCCCACGTCTACCAGAAAGAACACTTTCCACCATTAAGCCCCACGTGATTTATAAGACTCTGATACTCATGGGAGAGAGCTCTAACTCTAACTCTGACTCTTTTACAGAGTCTATGATTACAAATTACATTAATATATAATCTTCACTTTCTTGGCCCCCAACGAAGCCCTGGTACAATTACCAAAATACTCACCTGGTCATGGGCCAAATCCAATGAACCAATCTGATTAACATGGAATTTAAGACACAAAAACCCAACACTTATTCTAGGGGTTGTAGAGGCCACAAAATCATGCTGAATCACCACTTAATCTTCATTATGAAACATTTAGATTTGTGATCAACGTCGGAATTAGTGATGATATTTTCAAAAAGAATCCTGACATTATTGTGATATTATTATCAGAAAACACTAATTCCATTCCTAACAGATACATGATTTTAATAAGTTAGCAAGCCTAAAAGTATTGTAAGAAAAATGTGGAATTAATAAAACTGTAAAAGTTCAAATTGTTTTGTTTATTTTCTATTTTGAACCATTAATGACAAATTGATTTATTGATCTATATTTTCCATGGCGTTTTTCCATTAAACATTACTGATGATTATGGTCATGACCATTTAGAAAAGTCCACTATAGACAACTGGACATTTTTCCTTAAGCAATGAGCACTTTATAACATTTCTTTTAATTATACATGGAGAATCTTGAAATAAGAACTATTTGTGATCACCCTATTTTTACTAGCAAATGGAATCCTCTTATGATCAATCCAACCCCTTATACTCATTACTCACTAAAGAATCGGAATAAGTCCAAATTTCACCATCATCCAGCTGTTTTTTTACCGATCGATTAAAATTAAAAATAAATAATGCCTTCTAAAACCATTAAACTTGAGGGCCATAGATCAAAGGTTATGATGATTTAATAGATCAGTTGACATTTTGTATACACTTTGGTCTCAATTAGATATTTCAATCCACCACCTCCCCTAGATTGGCATGGCCCAAGTTGGTGATAGATGTGCGAGTAAAAAATAAGAGAGGATGCCATGAGGATGGTGATCTTCCGCCCATGGTAATTTTACAAATCTCATTGTCTTGCTAGATTTATTTTTTTTTCATATTTCTATGGATCTCAGTAAACAAATATATAAAGAACGCTTTCTCATCAAAGCCGAGGGAACGCCTCTCCAAATTAACGCAATATGGATGCATGAACAAGGCATTTAATTGAGATTACACTAAAAAGCCATTGAAGCTTATGGGCAAACCGTGTGGGGCTTATTAAGCCCTCACATTCCAACAGCTAGGACCAAAAGGGGGTGGTCATGAGAGGTGCTCAAGAGAGGTGGCCCATTCATTATAGACAACTAGACATTTTTCCTTAAGCAATGAGTACTTTTTACTGAACTCACCCATGTGGACGACAATCAAAAGGAGGGATGAATAGCACACAGTTTGGAGATGATATATATATATGGAAATATTCATGTGCATTTCATTCTCACCATGTTATTGTGAGGGAAAACATAGTAGGGTTGACTTTATAACACATCCGAATCATCCACACGCATGGAATCCTCTTAAGTACACTAGACTCATTGAATTTTCACCAATCCAAATGGATTGGACCGTTGGATCGAGGGTCAAATTTTTTCCTTTAATATAAAGTTATTAAATTTGTGCTTCATGGATGAAGGAGTTAAAGGCATGAGATTGACCCAAAATTTGATATGTAGTCTCATCCAAGGTGTCTATTCCCATACCCCACAAGTCCCATGATTAGTGGGTCCCTAAGCCCTCCAAAGCTCAAGCTTAGGATAAGGTAAGCTCAAGTGTGTGGTGGGGCCCACATGGGGATGGGGATGGGGATAGGGATGGGGGGATTTCAATAACTCCCTAGGATCCGCCTCTCTGCAAAAAAATCATCCCCAACCATGATTTCTATCATCTCCATATGGGCTCAGAAATTTAATGGTCAACGGTCCTTTCGAAACGATACATAGTCAATCCAACGGTCCAGTAAATTCGGATCTGACAGAAAGTCGGTGTACATGTGCAATTTAGAGGGGTCATGTGTTTGGTCCATTTAGATGGACCAATGATGGGCCCTACAAGTATGAGCTTACGAGATTTTATTTTAAACTTGAGCTTAGGAGAGCCTTGCTCTCTCTATATATATAATTTAAATTTATTTTGATTTACTTTGATAAAATCAAAGGAGTCTAACATTTGGGTCACTGTCAAATTAGGATCATTCGCCCTTACCCTACTGTCAAGGGCGCCTAGGTTGGGCCAGGGTGAACGAAAAAAAACTAATATTTTTAATATTTAATTCATTTATATACCACTACCGACGGAAAAAATATATTCTCTTTTTTCTATATGTGAAACTACTTCCTTAACTAAGACAAATCTTTACTTCATATTAAAATTACATACTAATGTTTTAGAATCTTAATATAGTAAATTGATTTTTTTGATCTCATATATAAACAAGCAAAACATGACCCCATTTAGCACGGGTAAGGTCAAGTACGTACATGTTGGTCTACCTCCCTTTATGCAAACCAAAAAAAAGGATCTTAGCAAAGTCCAAAGAGGGTGTTTTTGACAGATTGGCCTATTCTCATTGTCAAAGTCGAAATGGTAGATTGGCCTATTCTCATTGTCAAAGTCGATATGGTAGACTGAAAATTTGTGCACTGCTGGGGAATGAAATATTTTCTAAGAGAGGTGAATGACCAATCCATGGAGAGTCATGGATGATCAATAGAACCCACGTCGGCCTACTTGAAGTCTACCATATCAATTCTCACCTTCTGCCATGCCATTGAGAGAGTTCTTTGGGATGATGTTTTTTTAATACTCTTTTTGCATATTTGAAATATTCTAAAAATTAAAAATATATATATATATAGCAAGAATATCACAATAATATCAAAAGAAAATGAAAAAGAATAAATAAAAATCGAAACTTAGAACCTATAATTAGGACACTTTTTCACAATATTTTATATCAATTCTTTTAGTTATTATTTATTTACTTAAAGTGGAATTCGTTTTTCCAGCATCTCTTTTTGAGTTTTCCTATTTATGGCCTACCTTTAATCTATCTAATTGGTTCCCACACACCGATCCTCATTGGATAATTAGCATGAATCTAAATTTCAGATAGCTCAAATGTTACTCAGAGTTGAACTCTATATCACAAAGAATTTGCACGGTGCATAGCATTAAACATTAGCAGTTAATAATGGCTAGGGTCATTTAATTAAAGTGATATATCATATTTTTCCATCTCCACCAAAATGTTTTCTTGTTTTGTGCCTCCTTTGATTGTCATACGTTCACACGAGCTCCTTTTAACAACAGGAGTGTTTCTATCTTTAAAAGTACTTGAGTACTTTATAGCATTTCTTTTAATTATACGTGGAGAATCTTGCAATAAGAACTATTTGTGATCACCCTATTTTTACTAGCAAATGGAACTCTCTTATGATCAGGGCAGGCCTACATGTAGGCTTAGGGGAGAAATTAAGTTTTCAAATTTTTATTTTTTACCTATAAGTTCCCCCCCCCCCCCCCCCCCCCCCCCCCCCCAATTCCATTTTCTGGGTCCACCCCCGCTTATGATCAATCCAACCACTTATACTCATTTACTCACTAAAGAATGGGTATAAATCCAAATTTAACCCTCATCCAGTTGTTTCTTACCGATCTATTAAAATTTTTTAAAAAAATAATGCATTCTAAAACCAGCTGGTCACGAGAGGTGCTCAAGAGAGTTGGCGCCCCATTCATTATACATATATGTATCGTTGTTATAAGCTGTGTAGCCACAACGAGAGAGAGAGAGAGAGAGAGAGAGAGAGAGAGAGAGAGAGAGAGAGAGAGAGAGTCAATATTTCAACATGAAAACGATTTAGAATCAGGAGATAGATCCACTTCCATTGACATGTATGGACTTTGAAGTGCTTATTATTTTAACCGACACGACTTGCATGTATCAAACACTTATTCTTTTAGCAAGCTTTTCACATTTTCAGGTGTGAGTAATATTAGTCTTGGGTCCTTGCACCAAACTCTCATCTAACTCTGAATCTTGTCTTGGCTGTAAGCCTCTTCAGAAGCAGATGCCTGTGCTGTAGTAGGAACATGGGCTGCGAAGTTCATTTCGTTGGGTTTTGGACAGTGCCCACCAGCTCCTGGTGTATTCGTGCAATTCGAATGACCGGGAGGATTTCTTTCTTGCTGCAGAGACTGAAACATGAGGATTTCTTTCTTCAATCCCGACTCTCCTCCTAAAGGCCTAGCCATAGAGATGTTGGGGATGTGCAACCAAAGTCCCACATCGGCTAGAATTGGGAAAGATCATGGGCATATAAGTTGGACTAAATACTCCATTGGTATGAGGCCTTTTGGGTAGGACCCAAGAACAAATCCATGAGGGCTTAGGCCCAAAGTGGACAATATCATATCAATGTGGAGTTTGTAGTGGTCCTGATATGATATTGTCCACTTTGGGCCTAAGCCCTCATGGATTTGTTCTTGGGTCCTACCCAAAAGGCCTCATACCAATGGAGTATTTGTAGTGGTCCACTGTCCTAACAAGTGGTATCAGAGCTCAGGCCCAGACTTAGCCCGGAGAATCCTCAGATCACATTAGAAAGAATTGCTTTGCCTTGAAGGAAAAGAAAGAAACCAACAATGAGCAGAAGAATGACACAAACACTACTGCTACTTTGGATAATGAAGTAGTGATTCTTACCAGTGAAGTTGAAGAGTGTTTGAGTGTTGCAGATAATCAGGTTGAGTGGGTTGTTGACACAGCAGCATCCTACCATGCTACTCCTTGTAAGGAGATGTTCACGACGTACAAAGCAGGGGACTTTGGCACTGTGAAGATGGGCAACACAAGTCATTCGAATATTGTTGGGATCGGTGATGTCTGCATTCAAACCGATATTGGTTGCACAATGACGCTTAAAGATGTGCGACATATTCCTGATCTGCGGTTAAATCTGATTTCCGGGACTTCATTGGACCGTGCAGGTTATGAAAGTTACTTCGGAAATGGCAGGTGGAAGCTCACTAAAGGGTCTCTTATTTTTTGCGAGAGGGAAGGCGTGTAATACGCTGTACAAAACACATGTGAAGCTATGCAAAGGTGTGTTGAATGCTGTTGAAGACAGATCCTCTCCAAATCTGTGGCACAAGAGACTTGGACATATGAGTGAGAAAGGACTGCAGTTTGTTAAATGAAGAAACAAGAAGGAAAACTACAGGGACAGATAATGCACAGGCCTTGTTACTGAGAATAGAGGGAGGAGTAAGAGTAGGGGACCAAAGGGGGGTCGTGGCAAGTCCAGAGGTGGCAAGGATCACAGACTAAGAAAAAGTCTGGAAAATGCTTTCATTGTGGCAAGGAGGGTCACATTAGAAAGAATTGCTTTGCCTTGAAGGAAAAGAAAGAAACCAACAATGAGCAGAAGAATGACACAACACTACTGCTACTTTGGATAATGAAGTAGTGATTCTTACCAGTGAAGTTGAAGAGTGTTTGAGTGTTGCAGATAATCAGGTTGAGTGGGTTGTTGACACAGCAGCATCCTACCATGCTACTCCTTGTAAGGAGATGTTCACGACGTACAAAGCAGGGGACTTTGGCACTGTGAAGATGGGCAACACAAGTCATTCGAATATTGTTGGGATCGGTGATGTCTGCATTCAAACCGATATTGGTTGCACAATGACGCTTAAAGATGTGCGACATATTCCTGATCTGCGGTTAAATCTGATTTCCGGGACTTCATTGGACCGTGCAGGTTATGAAAGTTACTTCGGAAATGGCAGGTGGAAGCTCACTAAAGGGTCTCTTATTTTTGCGAGAGGGAAGGCGTGTAATACGCTGTACAAAACACATGTGAAGCTATGCAAAGGTGTGTTGAATGCTGTTGAAGACAGATCCTCTCCAAATCTGTGGCACAAGAGACTTGGACATATGAGTGAGAAAGGACTGCAGTTATTGGCAAAGAAAGATTTGATTCAATACTCCAAAGGTACATCCCTTGACCCTTGTGATTATTGTTTATTTGGTAAACAGCATAGGGTTTCTTTTTCTAAAACATCAACGATAAAATCTAATGTGTTGGATTTGGTATATTCTGATGTTTGTGGTCCCATGGAGGTGGAGTCATTGGGTGGCAATAAGCTTTTTGTCACATTTATTGATGATGCATCCAGGAAAGTCTGGGTTTATGCGTTGAAATCGAAAGGATCAGGTGTTCCAAGTATTTCAGCAGTTTCATGTCATGGTTGAAAGAGAAACAGGAAAGCTCTTGAAGTGTCTCCGCACTGATAATGGTGGTGAGTACACATCAAACCAGTTTAAAGGCTATTGCTCGAAGCATGGTATTCGACATGAAAAGAACAGTTCCTGGTACTCCACAGCACAATGGTGTAGCCGAAAGAATGAACCGTACTATTCTTGAAAAGATGAGATGCATGATTAGAGTGGCACAGCTACCCAAGCCATTTTGGGGTGAAGCTATTCTGACTGCCGTTTACCTGATTAACAGGTCTCCCTCAGTTCCTTTGGATTTTGATCTTCCGGAGAGAGTATGGACAGGTAAAAATGTTTCTTATTCTCATTTGAAGGTATTTGGGTGCAAGGCTTTTGCACATGTACCAAAGGAGCATCGTTCAAAGCTGGATGATAAGGCAGTATGTTGCATTTTTCTTGGCTATGGTGGAGCCGAGTTTGGCTACAGGTTATGGAACCCAGAGAAAAGAAAAATTATCAGAAGTAGGGATGTGGTGTTTCATGAAGACCAATTCTTTGGAGATATTGAAAAGACTGAAAAGTCTAAAGAAGTTGTTGATGGAGTGGTTGATCTCACACCGACTCCTTCTCCAGTGCAGACTACAGGTGGAGAAGGTGGACAAAACGATTTAGATCGTGATAAGGCGCAGGAGTTGCCAGATGAACAGGGTGTTGAGCAGGGGGAGCAGTCTCCTCAGTCAGAAACCACGGAACCTCCTAGGAGGTCTACTCGAGAGCGTCAACCATCAACAAGATATCCTGCATCAGATTATATTTTGCTTACTGATGAGGGGGAGCCAGAGAGCTACCCAGAAGCAAAAACTCATGAAGATAAAGATGAGTGGATGAAGGCTATGCAGGATGAGATGAGTTCTTTGAAAAAGAACAATACTTATGAGCTGGTGGAACTCCCAAAAGGCAAGAAGGTTCTGAAGAACAAATGGGTGTTCAAGGTGAAGAGAGATGACAGTGAAAAACTGATAAAGCACAAAGCACGGCTAGTGGTTAAAGGCTTTGCACAGACGAAGGGTCTTGACTTCGATGAAATATTCTCTCCAGTTGTGAAGATGACTTCTATCAGAGTTATCTTGGGTCTAGTTGCCAGCATGGACCTTGAACTTGAACAGATGGATGTGAAGACTGCTTTTCTTCACGGTGATCTGAAAGAAGAGATCTACATGACTCAGCCGGAGGGGTTTGAGGTAGAAGGAAAAGAACAGCTGGTTTGCAGGTTAAAAAAGAGTCTCTACGGGCTGAAACAAGCGCCGAGACAGTGGTACAAGAAGTTTGATTCATTCATGGTGAGTCATGGGTACCGGAGGACAGTTGCAGATCACTGCGTTTTTGTTCGTAAATTTGGTAATGGCAAATTTATCATCCTTCTTTTATATGTAGATGATATGTTGATAGTTGGACAGGATAGTGAGATGATTGGCAGATTGAAAAGGGACATGTCAAAGACTTTTGACATGAAAGACTTGGGTCCCGCACGACAAATTTTGGGAATGCAAATACGTCGTGACAGGAATGCCAAGAAGCTGTGGTTGTCACAGGAAAAATATGTTGAACGGGTGCTAGCAAGATTCAACATGATAGATGCTAAGCCAGTTAGCATGCCTTTAGCCAGTCACTTCAAGCTCAGTAAAAGATCATGTCCTACTACAGATGCAGAAAAGGAACGGATGATGTCTGTTCCATACTCCTCAGCAGTTGGGAGTCTTATGTATGCCATGGTGTGTACACGGCCAGACATTGCTCATGCAGTGGGTGTAGTGAGTAGATTTCTTTCTAACCCTGGGAAAGAGCATTGGGAAGCAGTGAAGTGGATCTTCAGATATTTGAGAGGCACATCAGATTTTTGCTTGTGTTTCGGAGGCTTAAAACCAGTACTTGAAGGCTTTACAGATGCTGATTTTGCAGGCGATCTTGATCGTCGGTTGTCTACTTCTGGGTACTTATTTACTTTTGCAGGGGGAGCTATTTCCTGGCAGTCTAAGTTGCAGAAGTGTACAGCATTGTCTACAACCGAAGCAGAATACATAGCTGCTAATGAAGCAGGGAAGGAGATGATTTGGTTGAGGAATTTCTTTAAAGAACTGGATTTGAAGCAAGGAGAGTATGTAGTCTACTGTGATAGTCAGAGTGCTATGGATCTTAGCAAAAATGCTACATACCATGCCCGCACAAAGCACGTTGATGTGAGATATCATTGGATTCGTGAGGTCATCGAGAAGAATCTCATGAAGCTGGAAAAGATTCACACTGACAAGAATCCCTCTGACATGATGACTAAGGTCGTGTCTAAGGGAAAGCTGGAGCTGTGTTCAGAGTTGGCAGGACTGGACTCCTAGTAAGGGGTTCAGAGACGTCTTCCCCATGGTCTGGAGGGGGAGATTGTTGGGTTTAGTATGTCCAGACCAATTGGGTTCATAGACATGGGTATTATGGTAATTGTACCGGGACTTTCTATTTGACTAAGATAGGGTTTCTTAGGGAATAAGAAAGAGAACATTATATATATGATGGTCAATTGTACTAACAAGTGGTATCAGAGCCCAGGCCCAGACTTAGCCCTCAGATTGCCAAACAAAAGGTGGTGGGCCCAGTGATGCGCAGGAAAAGCGCAGTACTCACGATTGGTGGATCCGTGGTGAGGCTCTTGAGTTAGCTATTCTCGATGGAGCGGACGGATGGATGATCGTTTGAGGGAATGCCCGGTAAAAATATCCAATGAGATATGGTCCTTTGTTTGAGGGGAGGATTGTTGGGGATGTGCAACCAAAGTCCCACATCGGCTAGAATTGGGAAAGATCATGGGCATATAAGTTGGACTAGGTACTCCATTGGTATGAGGCCTTTTGGGTAGGACCCAAGAACAAATCCATGAGGGCTTAGGCCCAAAGTGGACAATATCATATCAATGTGGAGTTTGTAGTGGTCCACTGTCCTAACAAGCATCGAGAATAGCTAACTCAAGAGCCTCACCACGGATCCACCAATCGTGAGTACTGCGCTTTTCCTGCGCATCACTGGGCCCACCACCTTTTGTTTGGCAATCTGAGGGCTAAGTCTGGGCCTGGGCTCTGATACCACTTGTTAGTACAATTGACCATCATATATATAATGTTCTCTTTCTTATTCCCTAAGAAACCCTATCTTAGTCAAATAGAAAGTCCCGGTACAATTACCATAATACCCATGTCTATGAACCCAATTGGTCTGGACATACTAAACCCAACAAGAGAGATAAGGACGAGTCGAGATCAAGACGATGAACATAATGGATATTAGAGGCAACAGGTTTCTTTTGAAAGAACCCATATCTCAGTGTTGAGAGAGAGAGAGAGAGAGAGAGAGAGAGGGAGGATCTACTTGTGGAGTACTAAAGGAGATGGAAGTATGAGGTGTGAAGGAAAGGTGGAGTTTGTTGTTGTATATATAGCGGTTGTACGTGTTAGGTGCTGGTGGAGTTTAGGAAGCTGCTGTTGTGTTTCAGGAGACTGTTTGATGACTATGCCTTGTCCCGTTGTAGGGTTTAAGGGAAAAAGAGTCGGGTCCTGAGTCTTGACTGTAAACATCCGGACTAGGTAACTTCCTTGGTTTTTCCTAATTTTTGAATATTGAATATTTGGTTTGAATTGAATCTAATAAGGTCCAGAGCTAATAAAAAGAAAAAGGGCCTCTGATCTATAAAAAGAAGGTCGAGTTCGGGTTTGGCTTCTGGTAGAGGACCCGTTTCTAAATCCGCAACTAAACCCATACCTAGGGTGTTTGTGGGCTGGGTCGGGAGCGGTTGAGGCATTACAACCCTGACCCAACTTTAGAAATACAGGTCTTGGTCCAGCCCAATCTCAACAAGCAAGGGCAGAAAATGTCGGGCTTAAGCCCACCCATTCAGTCAATCGGGCCAGGCTAGGATTCAACAAGCTCAGTTTATATATCCAAGCAAGGCCTAAAGTGGGCTGAGTCCAATCTGGAGTGACCCAGGAGCACCCCTACTCATACTTGTGCTAACAGGTCTAGGCTAGAGGAGTTGTAACCATAGCCAAATCTAAATTGAACGTTCAAAAGCCTGGGCCAAAACTATAATAAAAGCCTCCAACCTGTGCCAAATACTTAGAAACTTATTATAATATATTAAGCAATGAGGTTTTGGATTCAATTTTGAGTGTTAGTTATAATTTGGGAAATTCTATTCGAACACAATTTTTTTTTTTTTTTCACACAAATTCTCTCTACACACATCACTATAATTTAAAAATTATATTATTTCTTTCCACACACATCAAAATTCCCCAAAGTACCCATCCCTTCATTTCCCTCTTTCTTCCCACGCACATCCTCTTCCAACAAAGGGCTCTCCACCATTACCATTTCATTCTTCTTCCCCATTTTTTATTTATCATTTTTCATCTTAGATTACCTTGTTTTTCATGGAAACTTATTATGGGGATAGATTCTCATTCAATGTAAGATTTTACAAATAATGCTAGTGTTTTTTCATACATTTGGGTTGTTTTCATCCATCATCGCAAGGGTTTACAACCCAGAAATCGTGACTGTTCGGTCTCTGAGTGGCCGAACAAAATGCAAATGTTCGGAACTGTAGTTCGAACAAAATTAGACCGTTCGGACCTTAGTGTCCGAACAGAAGTGTTCGGACATTATCTTTCGAACATGTTCCTTCTGTTCGGATGTACAGTTCCGAACAGATGCAATATGTTCGGACCTGAAAGACCGTACATATCGGGACCTGCAACTAGTTCCAAGCGAGAAATGGAGAAACGGACCTTTCCACTACTGCTCTGATTGAAAGACACATTTGATTGTTGTTTTCTTTCTTCATTGTATTAGAAATCCTTTAGAAATAGAATGAAAAAAGATAAAGTACAAGAAGAATGAAAGATGAAGGAGATGGAGGAAGATGAGTTTGCCCAAGAGTAGAAAATGGAGAAAGATGAGTTGACCAATATGTTTTGAGTTTTTTGAAAAGTGGAGAGTGAGATGGGTGGGAGGGAAGAAGAGATGAGTGGGAGGGAAGAAGAGATGAGTGGGAGAGAAGAAGAAGAGATGTGTGTGAAAAAGAGGGGTAATGGATATTTTAGTCATTACATGAAGGGGTAAAAATGTAATAAAAAAAAAGATAAATTCCTTGTGTTGGAAAAGAAAAAAATTGGTGTGCCAATAGCAGCACTCTATAATTTTGACCGGAAGTTACATCAACTATCTTTTTTATCGATCTCTTTATCATAACCACTCATAACTGCTCTTCACTTTTCGTTTCTTTTCTATTTTGTTTTTCAAAGACTTTGTTTCAATCTAAACTCTATCATTCCCTTTGTACTCCAATTCTCATTTTTTTCATTATATGATACCAATTCTTGGATTACATAAATACATACTCATAAAAAAAAACTTTATTTTGCTTTCTTTCTAAAAAAGCTATGAATATTTTTTTATAAATTAACATTTAAATTACAATGTTTGTCATATTCGTGCTGAGCACAAGTAATTTTGGTAGTTTTTTATTATACGGGAATGTATCTCTTAGAAGGATCCCACTTGATTGGAGCATCACCCTGACTCAGAAGCCTATACCCTTAAACCCAGCCATTGAAATTTCCGGGCCGGAATGAATGAATCTTTAGGTATGCTTATAGCTAGGTTTATTTCTAATATGGGATAAATGGCCTCGATTGTTCCATGACTAAGCCTGTCGGTCCATTCAAATCCTCAAAGTAAAAACATAATCCAACACCTCTAAGCTTGAATCTCAATTCGTAGGACCCAAAAACAGTACTCAAATCTTAAAATCCGGTTATGGATCCCAAATAATCAAACCCCATGCATATACCATCAAACCTTCATCTTAGAAGACCCCACCATGACCCAGCTTTATTATACCTGTTAGAAAGAACCGATTAGTTTTGTTAGTGATCAGATTGGATTGTTAGTGGTTCGGTTACTGATAAAACTGGATTGTTAGTTTATTAGAGATTTTATGTTAGTTTATGAATAATTTTGTTATACCATACATGGTTTTCCTCTCGTGAAAGTCGTGATTAATTCTTATGGCATGAGTATAGTGTTTTTTGAATTTCCACAGCAGCCACATGAAGCGAGTCCAGATCTGGTAAAGTAAAACCCCACCGTGTTCGTGAGTGGACCTTTCACAGTCCGCTTCGTCACCTTGGCCAACCTGCCATGCATCCGGGGGAGGGGCTACCAACGATGACGTACCGGGCCCCGAATGGTCCACTCACGTTCACCATGCGTAGACCCACTTTGAGGATCTCGATTCCACATGAAGCCTGTAGGTGCCCAATAGCACCTGCCAACTTCAACATTGACTGCCTCTCCTTTCCTGAACTTGGAATCTTTAATTTAATAAGCTCCGATCCGATTACAGAAATCCATAATGGTCTATAGTAGGGGGCTATCTATTTAAAATTTAAACTGTTCAAAATTAATGCCCCTCTCTTGCATGAGATATGAAAAAGTTTTACTTATGTTTTGTTTTCACAATAAGATTAAGTATTGATTAACCATATATAATACATTAAATAAAGAGGAATATTGCTCTTGTGCGAATCTATGCATACCAACTGTTGTGGGCCCACAGATAATGTGAGGTGGGGAAATGAAAATATCCAATTGAGACCACTCTTAATATCAATTTCAAGTCAAATATTCAATGATCCGGACCCCTTCATCTATGGTTCATAAGTACAATGTTTTTAAAGAAATTTTTTTAGACGGTCAATTCAACACTCTAACCGCAATGAAATTTTTTTTTGCTATCGGAGGGTTCCCAACCCTTTGGGCTGAACTAATCCCTCCGGGCCCAGAGGAAAGCCGGGTAAACTCCCCTGTATCCCCAGTGTGGCAGTGCAATTTCGAACCTACAACCTTCAGGTACAAACCGTGGTCCTAAGCCAACTGAGCTACCCCTTGGGGTTAACCCCAATGAATTGATGCATACTCTCTGTGCCATATAAGAAAGGCTTATATCGTCTATCTGGACTGATCAATATGTGGGCCCTGCATTCTACCTTGCATGGAAAGATTGCGATAGACGCACAGGAGCAACTCATGTGGATAAAATATTACAAAATAGTTCTTGCGTCTTAGCTCACCTATTTAAAATGTATTTTATTATTTTTTTTTTTGGTATCCCAGCTTAAGGGGGCCGGGGTTGGGGGCCCTAGACCTCTTGAGAGGGAGCCCTCGGATGAGGGGAGTAAAGCTCAGGTGAGGTGGGGGGGCCTCTGGTTAGGAAAGTAGACTTCTGGTGAGGTATCATAGCCTCAGGTGAGAAAATGTGTCTGCCCGAGTTCGAACCCAAGGTAAGAACTGACGCCTCTTACCACTTAGGTAAGAGCCATTCTTAACCACTCAAAATCGATTGACCGCCACTAGTGAAAGAAAGATTGACATATTTTTTACACTAACATGTTTTGGGGTGGCTGCAAAATTAATTTGATCATTTGTAATAACTAAATATTTATTTTTCCAATGGCTAGATCAATCATCAAAGGTCCAAACTCCCAACACAAAAAAAAAAAAAAGCACTGAGCAGCCGCATTAAGTCGTGTATCGTGTTTGGACGTTTTTCATACCCTTGGGCCTCATTTTTTTCTTCTCCCGCGTATCATTCGTGTCTTTTTTTGGAGTAAGAAGTATGAGTCGTGTTAACGACCCTCACGGGGCCGGCTCTGAGGTTGGGGTGGCCCTAGGCAAGCTCCTAAAAATGGGCCTGTCTTCGAAAAAAAAAACGCGCAAATTTTTTTTTCTGTAGAAGGAACATAGAACTTAACCCCACTAGCAAGATAAAACAAAACATAACTAGTGCCAAAATAATTACAAAAGCAAAGAATCATCTAAATTTACTCGTCTCGCGGTTTTCGCTGCAAAATCAGTAATTACATTTGTATAATCTATCTTCTCTATCAACTCTTTTTCAATGGATAACATAGCCAGTCCATCAGTCTTTCTTGCGACATGGTTGACTGAAGGTAAGACTTGATCAATTTCAACTTAGAAAAACTTCTCTTTGCAGAGGCATCTGTGACTGGTATAGTCAACAAAATTCTATAAGCAACTCAGGCATTTGGAAAGCAACTAGCCCTTGAGTTCAAATGAGTTAGCACATCAACTGCCTTCTTTATGTCCTCTGGTAAAACTTCTCTCAAGATTTGCAATTCTAAAAGTAACTCTGTCCCATCAATATCAGAGATGCCATCATATTTCAGAAACTCTGCAAGGTTGCCACAAGAAGCTATTAAGCTATTCCTATCTGCAGACTTTAACTGTTTTGTTTATTTGTTGGGCACTTGGGCCGGGCCAAACATAAAAAAGTCTAAAGAGTAGTTAGTTTTGTTTATTTTTGGGTACTTGGACCTGTCCAAACATAAAAAAAGCCTAAAGAGTACGTGGTTATTGATTTGGTAATTGGGGGCCTAAATTTTGAATAACATGTGGGGGCCCTAGGCAGTGGCCTAGGGTGACTACCCCTCAAGGCCGGCCCTGGACCCTCATCCTCATGGTGCGCCGGTTTTCAAGTCTAAGCCTTTGAGAACTCGGACCCTAATCACTTTCAGTGCGTATATATACAGGCATACAGCCCTTTCCATCCTACATTCCCTCATTAATTCCAATCACATCTCTCTTACTATCCGTTTGTCTCTCTCTCTAAATTTACTGACATGGGTTCTTGCAAAAGAAATCTGTTGTATGTAATATCCATTCTTTCTATACTCTTGACTTCAACTCATCTGTCTCTTTCTGTGGCTAGGCCCTTAGAAGAAAAGTGGGGATGGAAGAAAGAAGTCCTCATGTTTGAGTCCCTGGAGAAACGCCAAATGAATCCTCCTAGTCATTCCGGTTGCACGAATGGACAAGAAAAAGGTGGGCCCTCATGTCCAAAACTAGAGGAAATGAATTTTGTGTGGGGAGATTTCCAGAACCACAGGATTAAGTTAATCGCAGCCATCAGATGAGGCTAAGCATTCTCACGTGCCATCATCGTGCCATCCACGTGGCACCCGGCTCACCCCGGCTACCAGGATGAGGGCCTCGGCCGAAGTCAAGCATCTCCGTGCCCTTAGCGCCGAACTGGCCCACCTCGGGCTTCACCTCGGCAAGGAGCTCCACCTCGGCTGGCCACCCCGGGTATCATCCCGGCAGCAGACTCCACCTCGGCTGAGAGGCCGGGACAGAGGCCGAAGCAAGATAGAACCTTCACTTGCGCCCCTCTTCCCCCCCACGTCATCAGGCACGTGGAGGGACAGGGGCACGAGCTGGCGGGACAGGCGACATCCAGCCGCCCACGATCTTCGCCAGATCCCTGACAGAATCCCATCCAGCGGCTGAAGCCACATCAGGGCAGGGCCCCGAGGGCAGATCCGCTGGTACCCCTACCGCCAAAGGCGCCCAACAGGTTCTGGCCCAACAAGATGTGCATTAAATGCGATGTGGGCTGACCCGACGGGCATTTAATGCAAAGTGGGCTGGATTGGACCTCAATTAATGCAATGTGGTCTGATCATGACTTCCCAGTCAAATCGCGGGACCCACACCAAAATATCTCCCAAAAGATACGTTCCACACTCTATAAATAGAGACTCATACCACCATCAAAGGTACGCATAATCTCATATCCAGAGCCCTTACTCTGGCTCTCTTCTCCCTCTCCTTCCATTGTTCCAGTTCACATACTGACTTTGGCATCGGAGAGCCTTGCGCCGCTCAGGCCAGGGTCCTCTGACCGTTTGCTACTTTCTTTCAGGCTTTCGGACGACACCCAGACATCCAGACACCATCATCCTCCCGGATAAGTCCTGTAAGGCACCCTCTTATTGTGGGTCATAATTTTCTGCACCTACAATTGGCGCCGTCTGTGGGAAAGCAATATCCCAGCCTTCCCAACCTTCTCCAAATCTTCCCAAACAATCTTTCTTAACCTCATCTTCTCAGAAGCCATGCCTCCGAAAGCTAAGAAGGGCGTAGGATCCTCAAGAG
Source organism: Litsea cubeba (assembly GCA_012931725.1). Taxonomy (NCBI): domain Eukaryota; kingdom Viridiplantae; phylum Streptophyta; class Magnoliopsida; order Laurales; family Lauraceae; genus Litsea; species Litsea cubeba. The sequence continues at coordinate 88,513,228 of CM022947.1, forward strand.
CAGCGCTCGAGCTGCCACCACCGCCAACGGACGTCCCTCCCCAAGGACGCTCCCGTACGGTGCATGGCGCAACTGCAGGCGAGGGCCGCATAGGCTCTCAGCTCTTTATCGAGTTCCCACTCCAAGAGGGACTCGAGGCCTCGATCTCACCAGAAGAAGTCGCGCCACCCGGACGCAGAGATCGTCAGCATGAGCGTCCCCGGAAGGACAAAAGCCGTGGCCGTAGGAGAAACGCGCCACGCTCAACCCCCAGGAGAGGTTCCTGAAGCTGCCCTCCTCCATAAGCAACTCCAGAAGCAAGAACGGATGATTCGCGAGCTCCAGCAGCAGCTGAAGGCAGTGCAAACTGCCTCCTTGAGAGAGGTCTCTGAGCCTCAAGGGAAAAAGAAGGACGCTCCCGGCAGGGCAGCCCAGCCTCCTCGTGAGGACCTCAGACCTCATCTGAACCAGAAACGGAGCCAGATTCGTGACGAAGGCTCGAGCAACAGCCGTAGTCACCATAGCTGCGATGGCCGACCTCATAGCCATCGTAGCCCGAGCCATCCCAAGCGAAAGCACCGAGCTCAGACTCCAGAGAAGGACGACGAGCAAGAGCGATTTGACAAACGCGTCAGATTGGCTCTACAGCACAACTTGGAGATGCGGGACCAGAAGCAGCTCTGTGGCCACACTGATCTCGGGGGCTCTCCCTTCACCAAAGAGATCGAGCACACCCCCTTGCCCAAGAAGTTCTCCGTCCCGCGGTTCGTCCCCTATGACGGACTGTCCGACCCATCCGCACACCTCCGACACTTCTCCCAGAAGATGTCCATCTGGGGAAACGAGGGTCACCTAAACTGCAAAATCTTCTCCTCCAGCTTGGGTGACCTCCCCCTGAAGTGGTTTTGCTCTCTCCCGGAGCAGTCGGTCTCCAGTTGGAAGGAGCTCCAGCTCTCCTTCCTGAAGAAGTTCCAGGCCTACACCGTCGTCCCCAAGAAGGAAGGGGACCTCATCGCCCTGAGAATGAAACAGGGCGAGACTCTCGCCAAGTTCACCCACCGATTTTGGGCGGTCTACAGCCAGATCGAGGGCGCAAGGGAGGGGATAGCCATCTACGCCTTCCAGCATGCCCTGATCCCCGGCATCGACTTGCGAAAGGACTTGGCCGGGGACACCCCAGAGTCCATGTCAGAATTGATGTCCCGGGTGAAGCGCTTCATCGCCCGGGAGGAGGACGAGATCCGAGCTAAGGATCAGGACGGGCACCTAGAGCCCGAACAGAAGAATGGCCAGCCTCGGCAAAGAGGCGGGAGGCCCTCCCAGAAGCAGGAGCCCGAGCAAGCCTGGGTCTCAAGTTCGGCGAAGCCTTCGTCGTCCAGGTCTGGGGGCACCTGGAAGCCTAGACCTTCCTCCAGCGCCAGTCAGAGCGTCAACGTCGTCTTCAAGGAGCCGATCTACCGCATCCTGACCAAGATCAGGTCCAAGCCGTTCTTCAAGTACCCTCCGCCCATGCTGAATGAGCCCACCTCAGGCGCCCGAAGCAAGCTCTACTGCTCCTTCCATAGGGGCAACGGGCACAGGACCGAAGACTGCAACTCTCTGCATTGGTATCTGGAGAAGCTGGCCGAAGAGGGCCATATTCCAGAGTTCGTTGAGGCAGGAGATGCCGGCGGCAGCAAGGGCCGAGTTCACCAGAGCGCGGCACAGGTTCCAGACAGTGAGGATTCGGAGAAAATCATTACGTGATCCATCTGGCGTCCTCTGTATCCATCTGTATCCCGAGAAATTCAATTTCTAAAAGATGTAATGAATCTCTGAATCAATGGAAATAGCTTTCGCCCCGCCATCAATCTGTCATCTCTTTTGACCGACTTCGGCTACAAGGGTCTACCGCCCTGGAAAAGGCTTCGAGCCCAAACTCGGTCGTTTCCTAAAGCTCCGGGTCTTGGACCCTGGAGAAGGCCTCGAGTTCGGACACTCGGCCGGATTCCTAAAGTTCGGGTTTTTACACCCCTCAAGGATCATTGCCGAGCTCACGCTTCCACAGCCGGAATGACGACTCCATTTCGGCACAAGCAGCTCGTCTCGGCCGAAGCCAGCCATTTCGGCCAAGGGCAATCTGTCACCTCTGGTCGACTCCGGCAGCATAGGCTCTACGCCCTGGAAATGGCTTGGAGTTCTTACACTCAGCCTTTCCTAAAGCCCCGTGTCTTGGACACAATCAAGGCTCTACGCCCTGGAAACGGCTTGGAGTTCTTACACTCAGCCTTTCCTAAAGCCCCGTGTCTTGGACACAATCAAGGCTCTACGCCCTGGAAACGGCTTGGAGTTCTTACACTCAGCCTTTCCTAAAGCCCCGTGTCTTGGACACAATCAAGGCTCTACGCCCTGGAAATGGCTTGGAGTTCTTACACTCAGCCTCTCCTAAAGCCCCGTGTCTTGGACACAATCAAGGCTCTACGCCCTGGAAATGGCCTGGAGTTCCTACACTCAGCCTTTCCTAAAGCCCCCGTGTCTTGGACACACTTTGGGTACATACGCCCTGGAAATGGCCTCGAGTTCCTACACTCAGCCTTTCCTAAAGTCCCCGTGTTTGGAACACACTCAAGGGATAACAGCCCTGGAAAAGGCCTCGAGTTCGGACACTCGGCCAATTCCTAAACTCAGGGTTTCATCCCACTCTACAAGGGTCTACCGCCCTGGGAATGGTCTGGAGTCCATACACTCGGCCGTTTCCTAAAGTCCGGGTTTATAAACCCCTCACACCCTGGCGCAAGGCAGTTCGGCCAAGGTCAGCCATTTCGGCCAAGGTCAGATTCCTGAAATCCGGGTTCATACACCCCACAGGAGGCCATAGCCGCACTCACTCTCGCCTCGCCGAGTCCAGCGGAACGATGGATCTACCCCGGCGCAAGGCAATTCGGCCAAGAAAGACAAATAAAGAGGAGCCCGGCTACTGTGGCTTCGGCCGAATCTGCTGGACCAGTGGATTCGGCCGAAACGGCGACCTCGCTGGGAGCGTCGCTGGCAGGAGATTCTTCGACCAGAGCCTCATTTGCTCCAGGGGTAGAGGAGGCCTCACCCTGAGGCACGGCAGAAGCATCACTGGCAACCGGGGCACCGCTCAAGACCGGGGCAGCTGGAGCATCTCCCTGAGCATGAACCACTGCAGGAGCTCCAACTGGGGCATTTTCGGCTGCAGGAGCGGAGCTCGGCTCAGGGGCCAACGCACGTCTCAGTGCGGCCAGGCATCCTTCCTCGAACAGGACGGCGGACCGGGCCTCGGCCTGAAGAGAGCCCTTTTCCTTCTCCAGCTCGGCGATCGCCGTCTTCAACCTTTCCGTTTCGGCTCGTCCAGCCAGCACTTCCCCACGCAGACTCCAGTTCGGCGGTCTTCTTGTTCCTCGCCCAGACCTCGCCTTTGACGTAAGCTCGGCGGCATCAGCCAGAGCCGATGCCAGCCGAGCAGCCTCTTCAGCGCTGGCCCTCTTCATCCCCTCCACTCCTTTCCGCGAATCTTCCAGCTCCCTCTTCAGCTTGTCCCTCTCAGACTCCAGCCGAGTAACCCGCGTCGCGTTCTTATCGCTCCTTCCCACCACGGTCAGGAGCCCTGCACGTTCTGCAAAAGGAAACAGAAGGTCAGGTTCAACCAAGACACTTGAAGAATGAAGAAAAGCGTTGCAAACACTTACCAGAAGATCAGCCTGGATCGCCGAGACCATCTCGTGCGTCTCCATGTCTCTTGGCAGAGCACAGACCTTGGCGAAAGCTCCGTTCACCTCGGCATTCCCCAACAGCCGGTCCTCGACTTTCAGAGGCTCACCGGGCTGTCTTCATCCTCGGCCTCCATGGCGCTGGGGCACTCCGGGGTCCGGAGGCCGATCCAGACCCTTGCCCCACCGAGATCGTCAGCTCGCGGGTCGCTCCACCGGTCGGCTTGCTGACCTGCGCGCTCTTCTCAATAGGAGTCTTGGCTCCGGGGGCCCGCCCAGGGGCCTTATTCTTCGGAGGCTGTTCGGCCCCCGAATCCGTCTCCCTAGCCTTGGACTTCTTTCTAGGCGGGGACCCCTCCCTCGGGCGCTCCGACGAAGCATCACCGCACTCCCGCACTCGGAGCAGGAGCAGAAGCAGGAGCAGGAGTAGCAGAAGCAGGAGCAGGAGCAGAAGCTGAAGTAGCGCCAGCACCTCCCGAGATCGAGGCAGCGCGGGTGCTGGCAGAAGATGGCGTCGCAGACTAAGAAGACCCCCGCCTAAACTTGGCCGCTAGGTTTGACGGTTCCGAACTTGAAGTAGACGACTCGGAACCGGATGCAGCTCGGCTCGCAACTGGATCGTTCATAGGGATCCCGGCGGACACCGCAATCAGTGAAGAGGCGACGCGTGTAGGCGTCGACTCGCTTCCCACTACAGGCAAGACAGAGCATTTATGGATTCAGAGCAGTTGAAGCGACACCAGACGACGATCGCCACATCCCCGGACGGATTCTTCTAGCTTTCAACCCCTAAAGGCTAGCACACTTCAGAGGTCAAAAGCTAGGGGGCAATTGTGTGGGGAGATTTCCAGAACCACAGGATTAAGTTAATCGCAGCCATCAGATGAGGCTAAGCATTCTCACGTGCCATCATCGTGCCATCCACGTGGCACCCGGCTCACCCCGGCTACCAGGATGAGGGCCTCGGCCGAAGTCAAGCATCTCCGTGCCCTTAGCGCCGAACTGGCCCACCTCGGGCTTCACCTCGGCAAGGAGCTCCACCTCGGCTGGGCCACCCCGGGTATCATCCCGGCAGCAGACTCCACCTCGGCTGAAGAGGCCGGGACAGAGGCCGAAGCAAGATAGAACCTTCACTTGCGCCCCTCTTCCCCCCCACGTCATCAGGCACGTGGAGGGACAGGGGCACGAGCTGGCGGGACAGGCGACATCCAGCCGCCCACGATCTTCGCCAGATCCCTGACAGAATCCCATCCAGCGGCTGAAGCCACATCAGGGCAGGGCCCGAGGGCAGATCCGCTGGTACCCCCTACCGCCAAAGGCGCCCAACAGGTTCTGGCCCAACAAGATGTGCATTAAATGCGATGTGGGCTGACCCGACGGGCATTTAATGCAAAGTGGGCTGGATTGGACCTCAATTAATGCAATGTGGTCTGATCATGACTTCCCAGTCAAATCGCGGGACCCACACCAAAATATCTCCCAAAAGATACGTTCCACACTCTATAAATAGAGACTCATACCACCATCAAAGGTACGCATAATCTCATATCCAGAGCCCTTACTCTGGCTCTCTTCTCCCTCTCCTTCCATTGTTCCAGTTCACATACTGACTTTGGCATCGGAGAGCCTTGCGCCGCTCAGGCCAGGGTCCTCTGACCGTTTGCTACTTTCTTTCAGGCTTTCGGACGACACCCAGACATCCAGACACCATCATCCTCCCGGATAAGTCCTGTAAGGCACCCTCTTATTGTGGGTCATAATTTTCTGCACCTACAAATTTTGCATTCCATGTTCCTTCCACAACACAGGCCTCTAATTATGGCCCCAGCATCCCTTTTGGGGCTGCTTCTGAAGAGACTTCCAGCCAAGATAGGATTGAGGGATATAATAGTCTTGGTTAGATGCGAGCTTGGTGAAACAACCTTACACTAGTAAAACATGAAAATGTCCAAGTATTTAAGTATTTCATACATGTGAGTCCTGTTGGTTAAAGCAATAAGCATTTCATCCAAGCAAATTGAAGTGGGTGTCTCATCTGAATCTAATAAAAATTTGATAAATGAAATTACATGGGGTTTGGGTATTGTTCAAAGATTGACTACATTAGATGCTCTCTCTCTCTCTCTCTCTCTCTCTCTCTCTCTCATGCTAACAGGCGCTGATGTTTTTATTTGTATATGGTTGCTCTTTTTAAGTATGATGAAATAACTAAATGCTTAATTGAAAAGCACCATTGTGCAGAGTATAAATGATAAGAGCACCATGGCAAAAAAAAAAAAAAAATAGAAGTAAATACGTACAAATGCATTCATGGAAGTTTTGAATAAGCTATGTCTTGTAATTTAACTGGTGTTAAAGGATATAAGTGTGCAATACAAGGACTATCTGGATGTCCCGAGTTCTAATAACTCCAGCCGTCAACAGACATGGGACCAGCCTGGATTGTCTAGTAACACTAGATTCAAAACCAACCGGCCTAATTCGCACCTGACCTTAAGTTTAGCATCAGAAACCTTAATTAATTGAACACGACCCAACTTCTATGTTCAATCCCTAATGGACTTAGGCACTTATTTATTTTCACTATTCTCCTCCTATTGCCCATCTCTTTATAGTCAAATCTTTTGATATCATGCTTGCTAACCCCTCTATGCTTATAGGTGAGTCTTTTTATGTCCTTGATATCATAATATGATAAATATTGATATCTCTCACTTCTCCTTATCTGATCTCTATAGTACTCCATATGCTTCATCGGGACATCTCTTTGTCAATTTGTGACAAAAAAAGGGGGAGAATAAATGGATTGAATCCTGAAAATTGAGAGATTAAACAAAGGGGGAGAGTGTAGAACAAAGGGTGAAAAGTCCATGCAGCTAAGATGCAGCCAACATGAAAGCCAAGTATGTAGAGAAACAAAATGCTATATGTTAAAATGGGATGCATGAAGTTTTTTTAAACAATGGTGCAAGGGTTGGAATGGTGCAACAATGAAATAATCAATTTGAATGTTGGTACAAAGTAGAATGTTAGCTAGCATGGGTTTTAATTTTGTATATGGTAATGGTAAAGTAATGTCGAAAGGATGTTTGAATATTAATATGAAGTGCAATGAATTTTCTTGTTTCATTTCTTGATGGTTTTGGAAATATGGGTGTTTGGGGTGTGTAGTAGATCTGGTTTTGGGTAATGGAGTTAGTAGTTTCAAATTATTCATGCAATTGAAAAAAAATTTGAAAAAATAATTTTTGTAAAATGTAAATCTTTTCCCGGCGCAAAAAAAAAGCCGGCAAAAGTTTTCTAAAATTTATTTTTGAAAAAAATAATACTTTTCCCGGCGCAACAAAACGCCGGTAAAAGTTTTTCTAAAATTAATTTTTGAAAAAAAAAATACTATTCCCGGCGCAAAAAAACGCCGGCAAAAGTTTTTCTAAAATTTATTTTTGAAAAAAATACTTTTCCCGGCGCAACAAAACGCCGGCAAAAGTTTTTTTGGAATTTTATTTTTGAAAAAATAAACTAGTTTTACCGGCGAAATAAACCTTTTTCCCAGCGAAAAAAAACGCTGGTAATGGACAGCTTTTCCCGGCGCCACCTTATTTCACCGGGAAAGGGTATTGCTGGCGTATTATTGCCGGCGCATTGTCGGCGCAAGAGAAAACCCCGGGAAAAGTTTTTCCCGGCGTTTTATTGAGCGCCAGCAAAAGTGAAAATTGTTGTAGTGACGGCTCATATTGAAGAACATGCAATGGGTCTGAGATATATCTCTTTATCATTGAAACGTGAAAAACATTGTGTACCCCTGACAATTTCGTTGGAAGTGCTAATCTATAAGCAACTTCTCCGATTCTCTCCAGGATCTCAAACGGTCCAATATATCTTCTGGACAACTTCCCTTTCTTGTTGTAAGCATGTATGTGAAAGCATGAACCACAACGGTCAAATGACCAATCAAACCACACAAGATAGAGAACATCAAACAGGGATATTTACGTGGTTCGACAAGCTCGCCCACGTCTACCAGAAAGAACACTTTCCACCATTAAGCCCCATGTGAATTAGAAGACTCTGATACTCATGGGAGAGAGCTCTAACTCTAACTCTGACTCTTTTACAGAGTCTATGATTACAAATTACATTAATTTATAATCTTCACTTTCTTGGCCCCCAACAAAGCCCTGGTACAATTACCAAAATACCCACCTAGTCATAGGCCAAATCCAATGAACCAATCTGATTAACATGGAATTTAAGACACATAAACCCAACACTTATTCTAGGGGTTGGAGAGGCCACAAAATCATGCTGAATCACCACTTAATCTTCATTATGAAACATTTAGATTTGTGATCAACATCGAAATTAGTGATGATATTTTCAAAAAGAATCCTGACATTACTGTGATATTATTATCAGAAAACACTAATTCCACTCCTAACAGATACATGATTTTAATAAGTCAGCAAGCCTAAAAGTATTGTAAGAAAAAATGTGGTATTAATAAAACTGTAAAAGTTCAAAATGTTTTGTTTATTTTCTATTTTGAACCATTAATGACAAATTGATTTATTGATCTATATTTTCCATGGCGTTTTTCCATTAAACATTACTGATGATTATGGACATGACCATTTAGAAAAGTCCACTATAGACAACTGGACATTTTTCCTTAAGCAATGAGCACTTTATAACATTTCTTTTAATTATACATGGAGAATCTTGAAATAAGAACTATTTGTGATCACCCTATTTTTACAAGCAAATGGAACCCTCTTATGATCAATCCAACCCCTTACACTCATTACTTCACTAAAGAATGGGAATAAGTCCAAATTTCACCCTCATCCACCTGTTTCTTACCGATCGATTAAAATTAAAAATAAATAATGCCTTCTAAAACCATTAAACTTGAGGACCATAGATCAAAGGTTATGATGATTTAATAGATCAGTTGATATTTTGTATACACTTTGTTCTCAATTAGATCTTTCAATCCACCACATCCCCTAGATTGGCATGGCCCAAGTTGGTGATAGATGTGCGAGTGAAAAATATAGAGAGGATGCCATGAGGATGGTGATCTTCCGCCCATGGTAATTTTGCAAATCTCATTGTCTTGCTAGATTTTTTTTTTAGTGCTGCTATTGGCACACAATTTTTTTCTTTTCTAACACAAGGAATTTGATTTTTTTTAATTACATTTTTACCCCTTTATGAAATGACCAAAATATCCATTGTCCTTCTTTTCACACACAAGCTCATCTTCTTCCCTCCCACCAATCTCACTCTCCACTTTCCAGAAAAACTCAAAAGGCAACTCATCTTTCTCCATTTTATGCTCTTGGGCAACTCATCTTCCTCCATCTCCTTCATCTTTCATTCTTCTTGTACTTTATATTTTTTTCATTCTATAACTAAAAGATCTCAAGTGCAATGAAGGAAGAAAACAATAATCAAATGGTGCCTTTCAATCAGTTTTATGCCTCTTTTTTTAAAAAATTTTCTCTCCTGGAATGAGTTGCAGGTTCCCGATATGTTCGGTCTTTCAGGACCGAACATATTGCATATGTTCAGAAGTACAGGACCGAACAAAAGGCATTTGTTCGGTCCTGTACTTCCGAACATATGCAATATGTTCGGTCCTGAAAGACCGAACAGAGTCGCGATTTCTAATACCCTTGCGACGATGGATAAAACGCACCCAAATGCATGAAAAAAATACTAACATTGTTTTTAAAAACTTACATTGAATGAGAATCTATCCCCATAACAAGTTTCCATGAAAAAAAAGATAATCTAAGTTGGAAAAAATGGTAAAGAAGATATGGAAAAGAAGAATAAATGGTGAAGGAAAAAGGGAATGCGAGAGGATTGTGGAGATGGTGGAGCGGACTGGTACGCCGGAGGAATGCCGGAGGAACGCCGGAGAAAACAGTGATTCTTGTGTGTGGGAAGAAAGGGATCAGGATGTGTGTGGGAAGAAAGAGGGAAATGGAGGGATGGGTAGTTTAGGAAATTTTATTGTGTGTGAAAAGAACTACTGTATTTTTTAAATTATAGGAATGTGTGTAGAGAGAATTTGTGTTTGAAAAAAAAATTTTGGTGTGCCAATAGCAGCACTCTTTTTTTTTTTTCATATTTCTATGGATCTCAGTAGCCAAATATATAGAGAACGCTTTCTCATCAAAGCCGAGGGAACGCCTCTCCAAATTAACGCAATATGCATGCATGAACAAGGCATTTAATTGAGATTATACTAAAAAGCCATTGAAGCTTATGGGCAAACCGTGTGGGGCTTATTAAGCCCTCACATTCCAACAGCTGGGACCAAAAGGGGGTGGTCATGAGAGATGCTCACGAGAGGTGGCCCATTCATTATAGACAACTGGACATTTTTTCCTTGAGCAATGAGCACTTTTTACTGAGCTCACCCATGTGGACGACAATCAAAAGGAGGGATGAATATCACACTGTTTGGAGATGATATATATATATATATGGAATTATTCATGTGCATTTCATCTCTCACCATGTTATATATTGTGAGGGACAACATAGTAGGGTTGACTTTATAACACATCCGAATCATCCACACGCATGGAATCCTCTTAAGTATACTAGACCCATTGAATTTTCACCAATCCAAATGGATTGGACCGTTGGATCGAGGGACAAATTTTTTTTCTTTAATATAAAGTCATTAAATTTGTGGGTCATGGATGAAGGAGTTAGAGGCATGGGATTGATCCGAAATTTTTGATATGTGGTCTCATCCAAGGTGTCTATTCCCATCCCCCACAAGTCCCATGATTAGTGGGTCCCTAAGCCCTCCTAAGTTCAAGCTTAGGATAAGGCAAGCTCAAGTGTGTGGTAGGGCCCACATGGGGATGGGGATGAGGATGAGGGGGATTTCAATGACTCCCTAGGATCCTCCTCTCTGTGAAAAAACCATCCCCAACCGTGATTTCTATCATCTCCATATGGGCTCAAAAATTTAATGGTCAACGGTCCTTTCGATTCGATACATAGTCAATCCAACGGTCCAGTAAATTCGGATCTGACAGAAAGTTGGTGTACATGTGCAATTTAGAGGGGTCATGTGTTTGGTCCATTTAGATGAACCAATGATGGGCCCCACAAGTATGAGCTTACGAGATTTTATCTTAAACTTGAGCTTAGGAGAGCCTTGCTCTCTCTATATATATAATTTTAATTTATTTTCATTTGCTTTGATAAAAATCAAGAGGAATTTACCTGAAAAAGGACCTTAGATGGTCACTAGACGAAAAAGGGGACACTAGTTTATATGCTACGAAACCGGTATTCCCGCCAAATTTTTTTTTTTTCTTATTTTCTACAAGCGACGACGTCGTCACATATTAACACAGCAATTTTCGCATTAGCTTCTATGAAGTAACGACGTCGTCAGATATTAAAGCACACTTTCTTCCACTAACTTCTGTGAAGCAACGACGTCGTCAGATATTAAAGCACACTTTCTTCCACTAGCTTCTGTGAAGCAACGACGTCGTCAGATATTAGAGCACACTTCCTTCTAAATTTTATCTTCTGTGTGGCAACGACGTCGTCACTGACCATTGCAATCGAAAAAAATGATGTGTGTATTGGTTTTATGTACGAGCGCAATGCAAGACATGGACATACAAGCTTCGTTTCTTGCCATAAAAAAGCTAATAACTTGGCATTTGAAAATTCATATTAAAACATTCAATAATCCACCATAAAGCAACATTCAATAATCCATAATAAGCGAACGGTCTCTCCCAATAATGTTATGGATTTTGTGGAAGGATGAAAGATTCATTGTAGGTTGATTAAGGTTGGATTTGACTTGGATGTTTATGTTGGCAATTCGCTTATCTCTATGTATGCCAAGACTGGGTGTATTGACTTTGCAGAGAAAGTGTTTGATGAAATGCCGATGAGGGATTCTGTTTCTTGGAATTCGATGATTGGTGGGTATGCTTTAGATGGGGATGGGTGGAAGTCGCTGTCGTGCTTCCAAGAAATGATGGAGTGTGGTATCGAAGCTGATCGGTTCAGTGTAATCAGTGCACTTACTGCTTGTTATTTGGTGAAATCGGTGAAACATGGGATGGGGATGGGTGGAAGTCAACTCACGTTGACAGTGAGTGGAGAGAAAGAGAGAAAATGAAATGTGAGGGCGTGGTTAGTCCATGTTGGTAGTGGATGAAGTGAGAGAGATCTAGGAAGAAAGTAAGAGAGAGAAACAAAGAAAGAAAGAGAAACAGAGAATGCGAAGGGTGGGAAGGGGGGTACATCACGTTGGCAGGGAGGTGAGTGAGGAAGAGAGGAAAGAAAGAAAGAAAACAGAGAAAGAAAGGAAACAGAAAAAGAAAGAGAGAAACAGTGAGGGAAAATGGGGAAAAACAAAGAGAAGGGTTGGGGGGGGGGGTTTCGTCGGAGATGATGGTGGCAGGCGGTGATGGTGCTGGTGGTGGTCGCGGACGGCGACAGGGAGCTCTGAGAGCATGGCTGGGTGAGGGAGAGATAAGTGAGAGAAATGAGAGATGGTAGAAGAGAGGAGCTCAGTCATGGTGATGGCAGCGACGTCGTCCAACGGCGGCGAGGCAGCGAGGAGAGGGAGTGGAGAACGAGAGAGAGAGTGATGAGAAGAAGAAAGAGAATGAGAGGGATGGGGGCTGCTGTGTTGTGGAGAGGGTAAAAGGGAGTGGTCTAAAAGAGGAAATGTGGGAAAACGATTGGAGGAAGATGGGGAAAATGGAAAAAATGATGTTTCAAGAGCGACGACGTCGTCGCAAGTTTCAATCATTATTAAAAAAAACGGAAGTGGTCTCCTGGGACCAGTTCTGTGCCATATTTACTAGTGGCCCATTTTTTTGTTGTAGGCCATCTTGGGGCCTTTTTTAGGTAAAATTATCTAAAATCAAAGGAGTCTAACATTTGGGTCACTGTCAAATTAGGATCATTGGCCCTTACCCTAGTGTCAAGGGCACCTAGGTTGGGCCAGGGTGAACGAGAAAAAAAACTAATATTTTTAATATTTAATTCATTTATATACCACTACCGACGGAAAAAATATATTCTCTTTTTTCTATATGTGAAACTACTTCCTTAACTAAGACAAATCTTTACTTTATATTAAAATTACATACTAATGTTTTAGAATTTTAATATAGTAAATTGATTTTTTTGATCATATATAAATTACAAGCAAAACATGACCCCATTTAGCACGGGTAAGGTCAAGTACATGTTGGTCTACCTCCCTTTATGCAATCCAAAAAAAGGATCTTAGCAAAGTCCAAAGAGGGTGTTTTTGACAGGTTGGCCAGTTCTCATTGTCAAAGTCGAAATGGTAGATTAACCTATTCTCATTGTCAAAGTCGAAATGATAGATTGGCCTATTCTCATTGTCAAAGTCGATATGGTAGACTGAAAATTTGTGCACTGCTGGGGAATGAAATATTTTCTAAGAGAGGTGAATGACCAATCCATGGAGAGTCATGGATGATCAATAGAACCCACGTAGGCTTACCTTAAGTCTGCCATATCAATTCTCACCTTCTTCCATGCCATTGAGAGAGTTCTTTGGGATGATGTTTTTTTAAAACTCTTTTTGCATATTTGAAATATTCTAAAAATTAAAAAAAATATATAGCAAGAATATCACAATAGTATCAAAAGAAAATGAAAAAGAATAAATAAAAATCGAAACCTAGAACCTATAATTAGGACACTTTTTAACAATATTTTATATCAATTATTTTATTTATTATTTATTTACTTAAAGTGGAATTCGTTTTTTCAGCATCTCTTTTTGAGTTTTCCTATTTATGGCCTACCTTTAATCTATCTAATTGGTTCCCACACACCGATCCTCATTGGATAATTAGCATGAATCTAAATTTCAGATAGCCCAAAACTCAGAGTTGAACTCTATCACAAAGAATTTGCACAAAGCATTGCATTAAACATTAGGAGTTAATAATGGCTAGGGCCATTTAATCAAAGTGATATATCATATTTTTCCATCTCCACCAAAACGTTATCTTGTTTAGTGCCTCCTTTGATTGCCATACATTCACACGAGCTCCTTTAACAACAGGAGTGTTTCTATCTTTAAAAGTACTCGAGTACTTTATAGCATTTCTTTTAATTATACGTGGAGAATCTTGAAATAAAAACTATTTGTGATCACCCTATTTTTACTAGCAAATGGAACCCTCTTATGATCAGGGGCGGACCTACATGTAGGCCTAGGGGGGCCATTAAGTTTTTAAATTTTTTCTTTTACCACTAAATTTTTTGTATTTTTTATTTTGACCCCTAAATTGTTAAAATCTTCTTTTAATAAATTTCATTCCCCCTAACCCCTTATACTCATTACTCACTAAAGAATGGATATAAGTCCAAATTTCACCCTCATCCAACTATTTCTTACCGATCTATTAAAATTTTAAAAAAAATAATGCATTCTAAAACCATTAAACTTGAGGTTCATAGTTGAAAGGTTAGGATGATTTAATAGATTAGTTGATATTTTATATACACTTTGGTCTCAATTAGATATTTCAATCCACCACCTCCCCTTGATTTCGCGTGGCTCAAGTTGGTGATAGATGTGCAAGTGGAAAATCTAGAGAGGATGCGTTAAGGCTGGTGAACTTCGGCCCATAGTAATTTTGCAAATCTCATTGTCTTGCTAGAATTTTTTTTACATAGATCTCAGTATCCAAATATATAGAGAACGCTTTCTCCATGCATCAAAGCCGAGGGAACGGCTCTCCGAATTCATGCAATATGCATGCATGATTAAGGAATTTAATTGAGATTACACTAAAAGGCCATTGAAGAGCTTATAGGCAAACCGTGTGGCGCTGATTAAGCCCCCACATTCCAACAGCTGGGACCAAAAGGGGGGTGGTCATGATGAGAGGTGCTCAAGAGAGTTGGCGCCCCATTCATTATACATATATGTATCGTTGTTGTGTGGGGAGATTTTCAGAACCACAGGATTAAGCTAATCGCAGCCATCAGATGAGGCTAAGCACTCTCACGTGCCATCCTCGTGTCATCCACGTAGCACCAATTTCACCCCGGCTACCAGGACAAAGGCCTAGGCCGAACTCAAGCAACCCCGGACCGCCAGCGCCGAACTCGGCTACCCCTGTGTCCATTCCGGCACCCACCTCGGCAGAAAACTCCACCTCGGCTGAAGAGGCTGAGACAGAAGCCGAAGCAAGAGAGAACCTTCACTTGCACCCCTCATCCCCCACGTCATCAGGCACGTGGAAGAATAGGGGTGCGAGCTAGTGGGACAGATGCGACATCCAGCCGCTCACAATCTTCGCCAGATCCCTGACAGGGCGGCATCCAGCGGCTGAGGCCACATCAGGGCAGGGCCCGAGGGCAGATCCGCTGGTACCCCTACCGCCAAAGGCGCCCAACACGATCTGGCCCAACAAGATGTGCATTAAATGCGATGTGGGCTGACCCGACGCGCATTTAATACAAAGTGGGCTGGATTGGACCGCAATTAATGCAATGTGGGCTGATCGTGACTTCCCAGTCGAATCAGGGGACCCACACCGCAATATCTCCCAAAGATACGTTCCAAACTCTATAAATAGAGGCTCAAACCACCATCTAAGGTACGCACAATTTCATACACAGAGCCGTTACTCTGTCTCTCTTCTTCCTCTCCTTCCATTATTCCAGTTCATTCACTGACTTTGGTATCAGCCGGTCATCAGATAAGTGCAGGCCTTTCTTTCAGCTTTTAAAGAAAAATTTGAAGTTCCAGTGGACCCCTGAGTGCGACCAGGCATTGGCCGCACTCAAAACTTATTTAATGTCACCACCATTACTCTCCACCCCAACTTTGGGGGAGATTCTGTATTTGTACCTTGCGGTCTCGGATCACGCAGTGAGCTCCGTCCTCATCAGGGAGGACGAGGGAGTTCAAAAGCCAATTTACTATACGAGCAAGACCCTGCTCGATGCCGAGACCAGGTACCTCCTATTGGAGAAGCTTGCGTTGGCTCTCGTCAGCGCCTCCCGCAAGCTCTCCCATTATTTTCAATCCCACACCATTGTGGTGATCACGGAGCACCCACTCCGTTCAGTATTCAAGAAGGCTGACTTTTCAGGGCGCATATCAAAGTGGGCAGTTGAACTGGGGCAGTATGACATACAGTACCATCCCCGAACTGCGATCAAAGCCCAGATCCTGGCAGACTTCATTGTCGAATTCGTCTCCCCCAACCCGGCTCCGACCCAGCTCGGCACGGCACTGGGGGGCACAGGGCACGAGCCAATAGAATCTGAGGTCGATCAGGCTCCCACCTCGGCATGGAAGATCTTTGTCGACGGGTCGTCCACCTCCAAGAGAGCTGGCGCCGGCATAGTTCTCTAATCGCCAGAGGGACTGGTCATAGAGCAGGCTTTCACCCTCGACTTCAAAGCGACAAACAATGAGGCAGAGTACGAAGCACTGATTGCGGGGTTGAACAGCGCCCAAATCCTTGGAGCCCAACACCTGGTGATCTTCAGCGACTCTCAAATGGTAACTAGCCAGCTTGCTGGAGACTATCAGGCCAGGGACAACAGGATGGCGGCCTACTTAGCCCTTGCGAAAAAACTGCTCTCCCATTTTCAGAAAGCCGAGGTCAGGCAAATATCCCGAGATACCAACACGCATGCAGATGCGCTTGCAAATCTGGCCTCCGCTGTCGAAGCAGGAAAGAAGAGGACCATCGAAGTCGGGTCAGTATCGAGGTCAAGTCTAGAGCTCCATTCATCTCGGCTTGTCCTTTGTGCTGACCTCGGCCCTAGCTGGATGGATCCAATCGTCGCCTACTTGAAGGACGACCAGCTCCCCGAGGACAAGACTGAAGCCCACAAGATCAGGCTCAAGGCAGCTCGGTTCTGGCTCTCTCCCGAAGGCAAACTCTACAGGAAGTCCTTCACAGGTCCATACCTCCAATGCGTCCACCCGACCAAGGTGGACGACTTCCTGTACGAGATCCACGAAGGAATTTGCGGCAGCCATATAGGAGGTCGGTCATTGGCCTACAGAGCAATCAGCCAGGGTTACTGGTGGCCCTACATGCAGAAGGACGCCCAGGTCTACGCCAGGAAATGCGAGAAATGCCAGAAGTTCTCCCACTCCCTCCATCAGCCAGCACAGGATCTGAGTCCCCTTTCCAGCCCATGGCCCTTCGCTCAATGGGGCCTGGACATTGTGGGGCCTCTTCACCGAGCTCCAGGGAACAAGAGATGGCTGATAGGGGCTACGGACTACTTCACAAAGTGGATAGAGGCTGAACCGTTGTCTTCAATCACGGACCGGGACTCCAGGAACTTCGTTTGGAAAAACATCCTTACGAGGTTCGGCATCCCTCGGACCCTGATTTCGATAACGGGACTCAGTTCGACTCCAAGTCCTTCAGAGACTTCTGCCAAGAGCACGGCATCAGAAACCATTACTCCACCCCGGCATATCCACAGAGTAATGGCCAGGCGGAAATCTCTAACAAAGTGATCCTAGACGGCCTGAAGAAGCGACTGGACAAGGCAAAGGGCAGATGGACAGAGGAGCTTCCAAGCGTACTGTGGGCATATAGAACAACTCCAAGGAGGTCCACCTCGGCAACACCTTTCTCTCTGGCTTACGGGATGGAGGCGGTCATTCCCTTGGAAATCGGCCTTCCTACCCTGAGGACAGAGCTGGTCGACCAAGGCCGAAATGAGACGAACCTGGCAATGGAGCTGGAGCTGGCAGACGAGCGACGAGAAGCAGCAGCCCTGAGACTGACCGACTATCAGCAGCGGTTAGCCAGGGCATACAATCAAAATGTCAAAGAAAGAAGGTTCACCGCGGGAGAGCTCGTTTTAAAGAAGACCCTGCCAGCTGACAAAGAACCAAACGAGGGGAAGCTTGCCCCGAACTGGCATGGCCCGTTCAGAGTAGTCTCACTGGCGGGAAAGTCAGCCTACAAGCTCGAAGACTTGGAAGGCAAGCCGCTGCCGAGACCGTGGAATGCATCCCACTTGAAGAAATTTTATTTCTAAAGATGTAATGAATCTCAGAATCAATAAAAGCAACTTTTGCCTTGTCATCAATCTGTCGTCTCTCTCTGGTCGACTCCGGCAGCATAGGCTCTACGCCCTGGAAATGGCCTGGAGTTCCTACACTCAGCCTTCCTAAAGCCCCCGTGTCTTGGACACACTTCAGGCTCTACGCCCTGGAAATGGCCTGGAGTTCCTACACTCAGCCTTTCCTAAAGCCCCCGTGTCTTGGACACACTCGAGGCTCTACGCCCTGGAAATGGCCTGGAGTTCCTACACTCAGCCTTTCCTAAAGCCCCCGTGTCTTGGACACACTCGAGGCTCTACGCCCTGGAAATGGCCTGGAGTTCCTACACTCAGCCTTTCCTAAAGCCCCCGTGTCTTAGACACACTCGAGGCTCTGCGCCCTGGAAATGGCCTGGAGTTCCTACACACAGCCGTTTCCTAAAGTCCGGGTTCATAAGCCCCTCACACCTCGGCGCAATGCAGTTCGGCCAAGGTCAGTTCCCTGAAGTCCGGGTTCATACACCCCTCAGAAGGCCATTGCCGAACTCACTCTCGCCTAGCCGAAGCCAACGGAACGATGTGGCCACCCCGGCGCAAGTCAATTCGGCCGCGTATGGGTCCACCTTGGCGCAATGCCAGCCATTTCGGCCAAAGGCAGCTTTCCAGAGGAAGAGAGCTGTGCCAGCACTCAAACACAAAAATGCAAGCATTCCAGAACAGTGCAAAGAAGAGAAAAAGAACTCAAAAGCATTGTACACGGTTTGGGTAATCACAGAATTCCTCCCTTTTATTCATTGTAAACTGCTTTATTACAAGAATTACAGAACAGAAAGCAAATTACAGAAAGGAGGATCACAGTCCTCTGAAAACAGAAAATAAAGAAAAGCAGAAAGACTCCGATCTTTGCTCACTCCACGACGCCGGACCGTGCCTGGAGGTTCTGAGTGATCCTGAATTTCACCGGGCTATGCAATGCACTCTGGCTGGTCAGACCAAAGCATCGCACAGCCCCTCCAGTTCGGAGGCCCTGGACCTCGCTGAGATCTTCAACACCCTCCGGTCAATGAGACCAGCCAAGCTTGAAGAAACCCCAGGTCCAGCGGGGCCTCAATCCCGCCTTCCGTACGACGGTCGCGCAGGACCGTGTCGGACGAGAATGCGTCACCGTCCCCCGGTTGCGTTGCAGCGCATCCTCACTCTGTCTGGCCGGGGACGGATGGCCATGAACCCGCGTTCAGAGAGCGCGTGGTCCACGGGGAGTTCCTTCAGAGAGTGCGCAGACCACGACAGGCTTCCCCCCTTGGAGAAAGCCGTCCACAGGCGCAAAGTTTCCCCCCGGATCAAATAACTCTGGACACCTCCCAGACATGGTTCCTACATCTATGTTCTTTCCTTCTCCCATGGCGAGCCTGCTCCCCCTACTTATAGGAAGGAGAAGGGCTCGGTCTCCGAAATAAGTTATGAGGGCGTAGTCTCCCACGCGTTACTGGGGATGCACGACTGTTGACCAGCGATGCCTATGGCGCCACGTGGAGACATCCGTCCGATTCCCTCGTCAGCCGTGCCACCATGTTCATTGCTATTTATAGTCTCCAGAATACGGAGAGTCAGCACTGACAGCTATGAGGACCGTTTGACTCTTTCTACCTCAAGGGCCACACCACATAGTAAAGGCATTCAATACCATTCAGTGCACATCCAGAAATGAGAGAGAGACAAATGCAAAGAGAAAAATACACAAGTAAAGAAGTCTTTTCATTAATAATGGAAAGAATTACAAGGCAGAAAGAAAAGGGCGTTACAAAAGAAAGACCAAGGACATGAGAAGAGATAGAGCTACTCCGGTCTCGGCGATTCGACCAGATCAATCACCGTTCCCAAGGGGCCAGAGGCTTCGGCCGAGACAGGGACCTCGCTTGGAGCGTCGCTGGCAGAAGGGGCTTCGACTGGTACCTCAGCCGAACCAGGAGCAGAAGAGGTCTCACCCTGAGGCACGGCCAAAGCCTCGCTGGCGACTGGGGCATCGCTCGAGACCGGGGCAGCTGGAGCGTCGTCCGGAGCGGGAGCGGTTGGAGGAGCTTCGACCGGGGTGCTTTCGGTCGCAGGTGCGGAGCTCGGCTCGGGATCCAGGTCCGAATACTTCGGCAGGTCCTGAAAGACGGGGTGGTCTTCAGGGACCCCCGCACGTCTCAGTGCGGCCAGGCATCCTTCCTCGAACAAGATTGCAGTGATCTCCTCCACCTGTTTTTCATACAGCTCGGTGGCACGATCTACTCCGCTCTGGAAGGCGGATTGCACCTCGGACTGAAGAGAGGCCTTCTCCTTTTCCAGGTCGCCGTTCGCCTTCACCAGCTTCTCCCTCTCAGCGCGACCAGCCAAGACCTCCCCTCGCAACCTCGTCCCCTCAGCAGTAGATTCAGCCTTCAATCTGGCCAGCTTAGACTCCAGTTCGGCGGTCTTCTTGTTCCTCGCCCAAAGCTCGCCTTTCATATGGTTGGCCCGGGACGAGAGTTCGGCGACCTCAGTCAGAGCCGATGCCAACCGAGCGGACTCTCCAGCACTGGCCACCTTGAGCTCTTCCATTCCCTTCCGCTGCTCGTCCTGCTCCTTCTTCAGCTTCTCCCGCTCAGACTCCAGACGGGTCATCCTCGCAGCATTCCTATCCCTCCTTCCTAACACGGTTAGGAGCCTCTGCACGTTCTGCAAGGGAAAGAGAAAAATCAAAACAGGAACAGCCAAGCTAGGCCACTTGAAAGAATACACAGGAAACACTTACCAGGATGTTGGCCTGGATCGCTGACAACATCAGGCTCTCGTCATCAAACTTCTCGTGCTCCTCCATATCCCGTGGCAGAGCACAGGCCCTGGCAAGGGCCCCGATCACCTCGGCATTCCCCAGCAGTCGGTCTTCAACGGTCAGGGGTTTGCCGGGTTGTGTTTCCATTCTCGGCTTCCACGGTGCTGGGGCAGTTCGGGGCCCGGAGGCCGATCCGGACCCTTGCCCCGCCGATATGAGAGGCTCGCGCGTTGGCCCGACAATCGACTTGCTGACTGGCGCACTCTTTTCGGCCGGCGCACTCTTCTCACCAGGGGGGTGAGCGGGAGTCTTGCCCTTCGGCTGCAGATCAGCCTTCGAACTCTTCTCCCCCGCCTTGGACTTCTTCCTGGGCGGGGACCCCTCCTTCGAGCGCTCCGGCGAGCGTCGCCGAGCTCCACCGCTCGGAGCGGGGACAGGAGCAGAGAGAGCACCAGCGCCCACCGGACCCGAAGCAGCACGAGTGCCGGCAGGCGATGGGGCACCAGAAGATGACGACCTCTGCCTAAACTTAGCAGCCAGGTCCTTGACAGCAGGCTCCCTCGAGCTTCCCTCCATGTCCTCTTCTCGATCAGAGAGATAAGCGTCCACTATCTGCGTCAAGTCCGGCAGCTCCGGATCAGAAGTAGACGCCTCGGCACCAGACGCAGTTCGGTCGGCAACGGATCGGTCAAGGGGACCCCGCTAAACACCGCAACTGATACGGTTGGACGGTCAGGGTGTGTCTCGTCCGCCTCAGGTACTCCGGTCCTCTGGTAGTGGCCGCGATACCTCGGCGTATACCCGAGCAGCTTCCAAGCTGACCTGGTTTCGTGCCCCTTGTACCTTTCAACCTTGTTGATGTCTTCGGTATTCCTCCTCCAACCTTCGCTGACAGCTCGGCGTCGCCTTGCACCCGCCTCTGCTCAACAGGCAAAAGAGAGTATCAGTTCGGCATCAATGAGGTAAGCAAAGCAAAAAGGAGAAAAGCAGTGATGATTACTTGGGACTTCCCCAGGGCGACGTGGGACCGACAGCCTCCTGCTTTCACCTGGGCCGAACTCCCAGTCCCCCGAGACACAGAAGAAATCTTCCTCAGCATTCTTACTTGAATCCTCCAAGGCTAGGACGAAGCCCCTTCGCTGCGGCTTCACACGGAGATAATATCTTCCCTCCCCAGCCTTGCAGATATCATATGTATCCTCGATGTCGTGAGGGCCTAGGTTGGTCCCCAAGATCTCGTTCAGCTTCGCTGTGCCCATGATGACCTTGTAGCCATTGGGCATCAACTGGCCCGGGGCGAGGGACCAAAGGCTAAGGCAGGCCCTAAGCAGGGGGTGCAGTGGAAACCTGACCCCACCCTCGATCACGGAGATCAGAGGGAACGGCATCCAGCCGCCGTAGCAGCGATACAAGGCACAGTCGGCGAGGTCCGCCGGTTTCAGGAGGACCCCTTCCGGAATGTTGAAGGCAGCTCTAAACTCGGCTAAGCCCTCATCGGAATCTACCCTGAATCTAGGGGTGCCCATGTCTAGAAGGGGTGAAGACGAAGAAAAACCCTAGAAATCGAAAAAACCCCAAGAAGAACCAGACAGAAGGACAAAGTGACTTACAGGGACAGAGGCATATCAAGAGCAGATCCGGGCGCGTTCTACGGTCGTCTTCCTCGAACAGATCTCAGGCACCAGAGCAGAAATCGAAAGTAAAGGCGAAGGCGAAAGGAATCAGAAGCGAGAAAAGGAAGGGGACGGCCCTATTTATAGAAGGGGAACCCCCATTGGGTACCACCTCCGAATTCGAAGAGACACTTCAAAGCCCGTGCCCGTCCCATCAATAAGACAACGCAATTAGCGCAGAAGCTATGCGTGTAGCCGTCGACTCGCTTCCCAGTACAAACAGGGCAGAGCATTTATTACTTCAAAGAGTTCAAGCGACACCAGGCATAAAGAGTTGAAGCGACACCAGGTAATAATCACCGCATCCCCAGACGGATTCTTCTAGCTTTCAACCCCAAAGGCTAGCTCACTTCAGAGGTCAAAAGCTAGGGGGCAATTATGTGGGGAGATTTCCAGAACCACAGGATTAAGCTAATCGCAGCCATCAGATGAGGCTAAGCACTCTCACGTGCCATCCTCGTGTCATCCACGTAGCACCAATCTCACCCCGGCTACCAGGACAAAGGCCTAGGCCGAACTCAAGCAACCCCGGACCGCCAGTGCCGAACTCGGCTACCCCTGTGTCCATTCCGGCACCCACCTCGGCAGAAAACTCCACCTCGGCTGAAGAGGCTGAGACAGAAGCCGAAGCAAGAGAGAACCTTCACTTGCACCCCTCATCCCCCACGTCATCAGGCACGTGGAAGAATAGGGGCGCGAGCTAGTGGGACAGATGCGACATCCAGCCGCTCACAATCTTCGCCAGATCCCTGACAGGGCGGCATCCAGCGGCTGAGGCCACATCAGGGCAGGGCCCGAGGGCAGATCCGCTGGTACCCCTACCGCCAAAGGCGCCCAACACGATCTGGCCCAACAAGATGTGCATTAAATGCGATGTGGGCTGACCCGACGCGCATTTAATACAAAGTGGGCTGGATTGGACCGCAATTAATGCAATGTGGGCTGATCGTGACTTCCCAGTCAAATCAGGGGACCCACACCACAATATCTCCCAAAGATACGTTCCAAACTCTATAAATAGAGGCTCAAACCACCATCTAAGGTACGCACAATTTCATTCACAGAGCCGTTACTCTGTCTCTCTTCTCCCTCTCCTTCCATTGTTCCAGTTCCCACACTGACTTTGGCATCGGAGAGCCTTGCGCCGCCCAGGCCAGGGTCCTCTGATCGTTTGCTCTTCCCTTTCAGGCTTTCGGACGGCTCCCAGACGTTCCCAATCATCATCATCATCGGATAAGTCCTATAAGGCTCCCTCCTTATTGTGGGTCATTATTTTCTGCACCTACAGTTGTTATAAGCTGTGTAGCCACAACGAGAGAGAGAGAGAGAGAGAGAGAGAGAGAGAGAGAGTCAATATTTCAACATGAAATCCCCATATAAATTCAATTATCAAATTACAGACTACAAAAAACCATTTAGAATTAGGAGATACATCCACTTCCATTTGCATGTATGGACTATGAAGTGCTTATTATTTTAACCGACACGACTTGCATGTATCAAACACTTATTCTTTTAACAAGCTTTTCACATTTTCAGGTGTGAGTATTATTGGTCTTGGGTCCTTGCACCAAACTCTCATCTAACTCTGAATCTTGTCTTGGCTGTAAGCCTCTTCAGAAGCAGAGGCCTGTGCTGTAGTGGGAACATGGGCTGCAAAGTTCATTTCTTCGGGTTTTGGCGGGCAGTGCCCACCAGCTCCTGGTGTATTTGTGCCATCCGAACTACAGGGAGGTGACACAATATTGCCTTGCTGCAGGGACTGAGACATGAGGATTTCTTTCTTCAATCCCGGCTCTCCTCCTAAAGGCCTAGCCATAGAGAGATAAGGACGAGTCGAGATCAAGACGATGAACAGAATGGATATTAGAGGCAACAGGTTTCTTCTGAAAGAACCCATATCTCAGTGTTGAGAGAGAGAGAGAGAGAGAGAGAGAGAGAGAGGGAGGATCTTCTTGTGGAGTACTAAAGGAGATGGAAGTATGAGGTGTGAAGGAAAGGTGGAGTTTGTTGTTGTATATATAGCGGTTGTACGTGTTAGGTGCTGGTGGTGTTTAGGAAGCTGCTGTTGTGTTTCAGTAGACTGTTTGATGACTATGCATTGTCCCGTTGTAGGGTTTAAGGGAAAAGGAGTCGGGTCCTGAGTCTGACTGTAAACATCCGGACTAGGTAACTTCCTTGGTTTTTCCTAATTTTGAATATTGAATATTTGGTTTGAATTGAATCTAATAAGGTCTAGAGATAATAAAAAGAAAAAGGGCCTCTCATCTATAAAAAGAAGGTCGAGTTCGAGTTTGGCTTTTGGTAGAGGATCCGTTTCTAAATCCGCAACTAAACCCATACCTAGGGTGTTTGTGGGCTGGGTCGGGAGTGGTTTAGGCATTACAAGCCTGACCCGACTTTAGAAATACAGGTCTTGGTCCAGCCCAATCCCAACAAGCTAGCTAGGGCAAAAAATGACGGGCTTAAGCCCACCCATTCAGTCAATCGGGCCAGGCCAGGATTCAACAAGCTCAGTTTATATATCCAAGCCAGGCCTAAAGTGGGCTGAGTCCAATCTGGAGTGACCCAGGAGCACCCCTACTCATAGTTAATTGTGCTAACAGGTTTAGGCTAGAGGAGCTGTATCCATAGCCAAATCTAAATTGAAGGTTCAAAAGCTTGGGCCAAAACTATAATAAAAGCCTCCACCCCATGCCAAATACTAATAAGAAACCTATTATATATAATATATTAAGCAAGGAGGTTTTGGATTCAATTTTGACTGTTAGTTATAATTTTGACCGGAAGTTACATCAACTATCTTCTTTATCTCTTTATCATAACCACTCATAATTGCTCTCCACTTTTCTTTTCTTTTCTATTTTTTTTTCAAAGACTTTGTGTCAATCCAAACTCTATTATTCCCTTTCTACTCCAATTCTCATTTTTTTCATTCTATGATACCAACTCTTGGATTACATAAATACATACTCATAAAATTTATTTTCTTTTGCTTTCTTTCTAAAAAAGCTATGAATTTTTTTTATAAATTAATATTTAAATTATAATGTTTGTCATATTCATGCTGAGCACAGGTAATTTTGATAGTTTTTTTTATTATACGGGAATGTATCTCTTAGAAGGACCCCACTTGATTGGAGCATCACCCTGACTCAGAAACCTATACCCTTAAACCCAGCCATTGAATTTTCCGGGCCGGCATGCATGAATGAATCTTGTATGCTTATAGCTAGGTTTATTTCTAATATGGGATAAATGGCCTCGATTGTTACATGACTAAGTGTGTCGGTCATTTCAAATCCTCAAAGTAAAAACATAATCCAACACCTCTAAGCTTGAAGCTTCGTAGGACCCAAAAACAGTACTCAAATCTAAAAATCCAGTTATGGATCCCAAATAATCAAACCCCATATATGCATGCATATACCATTAAACCTTCATCTTAGAAGACCCCACCTTGACCCAGCTTTATTATACCTGTTAGAAAGAACCGATTAGTTTTGTTAGTGATCAGATTGGATTGTCAGTGGTTCGGTTACTGATAAAACTGGATTGTTAGTTTATTAGAGATTTTATGTTAGTTTATGAATAATTTTGTTATACCATATGATGAGTCAGGCCCAAATGACCCAACCCATGAGGATGAGTTAGGTAACCAGCAGATCTTACAACTCATGCTCACGGGGCAAGGAGGAGCACAGTTTGGTGGAGTACTGCAGGAAGTACCACTCCCGAGGCATCCAGCTGCTCCACGACGGGGAGCACCTCGCCTGGGCGCCCATCCCCACAGACGGTGCCAAACTGATGATGCCAAAATTGGGTTTCGGACACCACCGGTCAAGTAATAAATGTCCCCCGGGCGCCCATCTCTCCCCCGGGCGCCCAGGCTCCCCCAGGCGCCCATGCCCTCACGCCCCCGGGCGCCCATGCCCTCACTCCCCCGGGCACCCAGGCTCCCGGGCGCCCAGGCCTTCACTCCCTCGGGCGCCCATGACTCCCCCGGGCGCCCAGGCCATCACTCCCCCGGGCACCCAGGCTCCCCCGGGCTCCCATCTCTCCCTGGGCGCCCAGGCTTCTCCGGGATCCGAAGCTCGCCCAGACCAGGATTAAAACCAGAAAAGTGGAAAAAGATTTGGGAGGGAGAAGAGACCTGGATCTACCAAATGCCCCCCTTCCCCTTTCAAACATTATTTGTGCACGGGGCATTGAGGGGCAAATGATGAGTCAAGCCCAAATGACCCAATCCATGAAGATGAGTCATGTCAGAATAGCCCGATTGATCCGTTCAGGTCCGGGTCCAGATCCACATACCTTGGCCAAGTCAAGGCAGCCACGTCGCTTCGGAAGTAGTCCCGCTTTTACCAGGTCCTGCGGAGAATATCTCACCTGCCTCGTCCAGTGCGAGGGCAGTTCGAAGGCTCCATTCAATCAAGGCAAACATTGCTGAAGAGTCGTCCCCATCTGTTAGGGGAGGACTATAAATCGAGGAGCCCCACCAGCACTTGGGGGAAATTGATATCTTCCCATTTTTCTACTATTGTATTCTCCTAGCCTGTAATTCCTACTCATTGGAGAAGTAAAATACCACAGGCGACCTCTGCCTTTATGAAGTTGTCACGCCCCGAGCCCGAGATTTCACACATCCAGAGGCGCGACACACGCCCGCGTGGAAATTCGAATCAAACTCATTGACTCTACGTCCCCACGTACGGAATTTACCCACAGGATATCACGTGTGAGGTTCATAAATTTCCATAACCTGTACAATTATGTCAAATAGATATCCATCCATAATTTATCATGTAACAAAGTATAGAGCATAAGAGTCCATGAATATAAATTTAAAGGTTCAAGTTCAAGAAATAGAAAGATAAGAAGTAAGTTAGTTAAGTTTACATCCCAAAAGCTAAACAAGTTTATAAGCTACTACAAAAGATGTGGCAGTCCTAGCCACGGTCAATGGGTCATTTAAACGTCCATCTCATCGTGTGGATGTCTAGAAGACATCATCAGGAGTCCATTCCGCTACGTTAAGTAGAGGTTCCTCTTCCTCAAGGATCTCCGGGGCAATGGCGTCGATGTATTCACCTGTAACGCCAAGTGTAGCACCATTAGACTAAGCTAAGCAAGACAAACATATACAGTCCATATAACATGTAACAAATGAATAGTCAGACAGGGATAAATCATAAGAAATCAAGGAATGATCACTAGGCATATCAGTGCATGAATTAGCATGAGACATACGAGGCATAGATAACAGATAAACATATTAACATTACTAGTTAGCACATCCACACAAGCTATGTTCTCTCAAGTTAATCATATGACATGAAATAAAATGAGAGCAGAATATCAGAACAGAACAGGGCGGTGCTACTAGGAGACAGAGGTACCCAGAATTCTCCATCGTAGACCTAGGGTGCCGGTCTACCCTCAGAATAAATTTCCATCTACAGAGGGCCAGAAATATACTAAACCCACACTTAGCCGGGTCCGAGTTAAGTAGGGACGAAGCTAAGTGGTGCCAATTCATAAAGTGCAATGTATAATGAATAGATCAGGTACAAAACAGTGTTAATCAGATACAGGACATGACATATAATGACAAAGAATCAGAACTTACGGAGATGTACTGAACAAAGCCAGAAATAAATGTAATATAACAGATGTGTAACAGAAAATACATAACTGAACAGAAGCATGAGCAAGTCATACTAGAATACTGGAAACGGAATGCAATGCATGTACATATAGATCATACACGGAGTCAAGATGTAATTCAAGCCAAGCCTACGGTCTTGGGAACACATGTGGTCTTCACCGTCCAACTCGGGGTAGTATTAAGAGTTCGACATTATCGGGCTACACGGACCCCTTGGCGTTACATAATTTGGATGTCGAATCCCTTAATAGAACACATTTGGTTCGGTTACAATCCGAAGAACACAAGTCCCCCTTTTGTGAGTACGGTTGCTCAATCCATATCCACAACTCAACAAACCATCAGTCATGATAAAAGTTTAGGGTGCACATCCTACAGGTCCATCTATTAGGCCAATCAACTAAAATAAGCTACGGTTCAATGTCAGGCTCCTGGAAACGTCCATTTGTCACAATTATGTAAAATCCAACATTTATTCTTTTCTAAGGTTCAAATCAAATAAGCTTGGGTTCTACACATCATGAGCTTTCCAACGGTATATAGATCTCCAAAAACGGACATACGGTTTAAAAGTTATGGTCGTTGGAAAATCTGCATACTGCAGGTGTCAGGTTCGCTCGAGTGTTCAGATGTTTGCTCGAGCGGACCCCAGACAGAGAGCTGTTCGCTCGACCGAACCAAAAGTTCCCTCGAGCGAACTCTCCAGAGAGCCCTTCGCTCGAGCGTTCACTCACGCTTGCTCGAGCGAACTGTCAAATCCTGTGTTCCGAAAATCTGAAACTTCTTTGTTTCCTTCCAAGCCATTCAAGGCATTCATTCCAGGTTTTACACACTACACATGAGTATCTTTGAGCTTCCAAAATGCTCATAAAAACCATCAATAAATCCATATACATTAACAAGAGAAATCATCCACAAAAATTTATTTTTGAGCAAGAGATGGGTATCTAAGCAAGATTGCATATATTCATGAATCAAACAAAGAAGCATGCATATGAACATGTAAGTTTAACTTGTCTTGGTGCTTGGAAGCTAACTCTCACACCTAATCCTTCTCAAACTCGAAAATCCCCAAATATGCAAGCTCAAATGCCCTAAAATTGTGAAAATGAAAATGAATGAAATGAAGAAGATGCATGCACGAATCTTAGACATAATCTCAAGATTGAAATGAATACAAAGGAAAAAGGAAAATGTAGCTCATCAAATAGAGGAGATTACAAAGAAAAGGGCTTACCCAAAAAGAGCAAGGAGAAGAAAATGAAGGAATGCTTGAGCTTGGAAAATGGAGTCTTATTGGAGAAGATTATAGGGTTGGAATGGTGGTTGGCTTCTACACTTGCAAGATTTCTTAATGGTTGCTGGGAGTGAAGAAGAAGAAAAGAGAATAGCTGAAATGGATTTTGATGGAATTTATTTCTAGCAGTTGCATGCAAGTTCACAAAAATGACAGAATTTGCAAGAAAGGGCTTGGAGCTAATTGAGAGGGCTGGAAATGGGTCTAAGTGGATCCGAATTAAATGGGCCAAAGCATGAAAGTTAATGACCATAAAATGCTCTATGCAATGCATTAAAAACCCAAAAATTTCTAAGTACACCCTAAAACCCAAAACACTCCAAAAGTCATAATGTACCTAGTAAATGGTCAAACCCCACTAATTCTACCTAATCAAGTCCAATCAAAATCAAAACATCCATTAATTAATTAATCTAAATTAATTAACTCTAAAACGAGATTAAGGCGGGTCGGGGTGTTACCGAAGTGGATGTAGGTCACACAGACCGAACAATTATAAATTCCCTTTCTCTCTCTCATTAATTTACTGCATTTATTACTTGACCGGTGGTGTCCGAAACCCAATTTTGGCATCGTCACCATACATGATTTTCCTCTCGTGAAAGTTGTGATTAATTC
The DNA here is from genome assembly GCA_012931725.1 of Litsea cubeba. Taxonomy (NCBI): domain Eukaryota; kingdom Viridiplantae; phylum Streptophyta; class Magnoliopsida; order Laurales; family Lauraceae; genus Litsea; species Litsea cubeba. The sequence continues at coordinate 88,543,055 of CM022947.1, forward strand.
TTATGGCATGAGTATAGTGTTTTTTGAATTTCCACAGCACCCACATGAAGCGAGTCCAGATCCGGTAAAGTAAAACCCCACTGTATTCGTGAGTGGACCTTTCACAGTCCGCCTCGTCACCTCGGCCAACCTGCCATGCATCCGGGGGAGGGGCTACCAACGATGACGTGACGGGCCCCAAATGGTCCACTCACGGTCACCATGCGTAGGCCCACTTAGAGGATCTCGATTCCACATGAAGCCTATAGGTGCCCAATAACACCTGCCAACTTCAACGTTGATTGCCTCTCCTTTCCTGAACTTGGAACCATTAATAAGCTCCGATTAGAGAAATCCATAATGCTCTATAGTAGGGGGCTATCTATTTAAAATTTAAACTGTTCAAAATTAATGCCCCTCTCTTGCATGAGATATGAAAAAGTTTTACTTATGTTTTGTTTTCACAATAAGATTTAAATACTGATTAACTATATATAATACATTAAATAAAGAGGAATGCTCTTGTGCGAATCTATGCATACCAACTGCTGTTGGCCCACAGATCATGTGAGGTGGGGAAATGAAAATATCCAATTGAGACCACTCTAAATATCAATTTTCAAGTCAAATATTCGATGATCCGGACCCCTTCATCTATGGTTCATAAGTACAATGTTTTTAAATAAATTTCTTTAGACAGTCAATTCAACACTCTAATCCCAATGAATTTTTAATTTTTTTGCTATTGGAGGGTTCCCAACCCTTTGGGCTGGACTAATCCCTCCGGGCCAAAAGGAATGCCGGGTAAACTCCCCTGTAGCCCCAGTGTGGCAGTGCAGTTTCGAACCTACAACCTCCAGATACAAACCATGGTCTTAGGCCAACTGAGCTACCCCTTGGGGTTAACCACAATGAATTGATGCAAACTCCTCGTGCCATATAAGAAAGGCTTATATCGTCTATTTGGACTGATCATTATGTGGGCCCTGCATTCTACCTTGCATGGAAAGATTGTGATAGACGCACAGGAGCAACTCATGTGGGTAAAATATTACAAAATAGTTCTTGCGTATTAGCTCACCCATTTAAAATATATTTTTTTTTTGATATCCCATCTTAAGGGGGGTTGGGGCCCCTAGACCTCTTGAGAGGGAGCACTATGATGAGGGGAGTAAACCTCGGGTGAGGTGGGGGGCCTCTTGTCAGAGGTATCACAGCCTCGGGTGAGAAAATGTGTCTGCCCGACTTTGAACCTAAGGTAAGGACTGGCGCCTCTTACCACTAAGGTAAAAGCCATTCTTAACCACTCAAAATCGATTGACTGCCACTAGTGAAAGAAAGATTGACATAATTTTTACACTAACATGTTTTGGGGTGGCTGCAAAATTAATTTGATCATGTGTAATAACTAAATATTTATTTTTCCAATGGCTAGATCAATCATCAATTGTCCAAACTCCCAACACAAAAAATAAAAAAATAAAAAAATAAAAAAAATACTGAGCAGGCGCATTAAGTCGTGTATCGTGTTTGGACGTTTTTCAAACCCTTGGGCCTCATTTTTTTCTTCTCCCGCGTATCATTCGTGTCTTTTTTTTTCGAGTAAGAAGTATGAGTCGTGTTGAGAACTCGGACCCTAATCACTTTCAATGCGTATATATACAGGCATACAGCCCTTTCCATCCTACATTCCCTCATTCCAATCACATCTCTCTTACTATCCGTTTGTCTCTTTCTCTCTAAATTTAACTGACATGGGTTCTTGCAAAAGAAATCTGTTGTATGTAATATCCATTCTTTCTATCCTCTTGACTTCAACTCATCTGTCTCTTTCTGTGGCTAGGCCTTTAGAAGAAAAGTGGGGATGGAAGAAAGAAGTCCTCATGTCTGAGTCCCTGGAGAAACGCCAAATGAATCCTCCTAGCCATTCCGGTTGCACGAATGGACACGAAAAAGGTGGGCCCCCATGTCCAAAACTAGAGGAAATGAATTTTGCAGTCCATGTTCCTACCACAACACAGGCCTCTAATTATGGCCCCAGCATCCCTTTTGGGGCTGCTTCTGAAGAGACTTCCAGCCAAGATAGGATTCAGGGACATAATAGTCTTGGTTAGATGCGAGCTTGGTGCAAATGTAAAGTATTAAGTATTTCATACGTGTAAGTCGTGTTGGTTAAAGCAATAAGCACTTCATCCAAGCAATGGAAGTGGCTGTATCTTTTGATTCTAATAAAAACTTGAGAAATGAAATTACATGGGGTTTGTCATGTTCAAAGATTGACTACATCCTCTCTCTCTCTAACACACCAACTAGCGCTGATATTTTCATGGCTAACACACTGACTAGCGTAATATGATATTTTTATGGAGATTTGATATAGTAATTCCCCTTAAATCCTATTTCTCTAATTTCATTTTCACTCACAATATTTTTTTTTACTTTTCTGCTCTGAATCTCCCATGATATCATGGGATCCAGGTTCAAATAAGAAGACTATATTGGCTTTTTAATGTACGGGCTTTTCAACTTTTAACACTTGGATCCCATGATATTTTAGATTTTTAAACTCCCATGTTATCGTAGGATCCGGGGTAGAAAAGTAAAAAAAAAAAAAAAAAAGTTATACTAGAGTCGACTCTGGTGACATTATTAAGTTTTCAGTTATGAAACTGGGGATGCAGGGTTTAATTTTTTTGCTAAAGGGCAAATTGAATTAGAGAAAGAGGGGGAGAAATTAAAACAATGGGCAAAAAGCTCCCCAAAAAAGGGCCCAGAGGCCAAAAGCCAGAAACCAACAGAGAACAAATGCCCAGGGAGAAGCCAACACATAGCTCAGACAAGGCTAAAAAGAAACATAGAAAAAATTACAAATTTAAAGTGATTGATATGTCAAATCCCCTATTTTTTTATTTATATAACCTTTTTTATTGCTCTTTTTAAGTATGATGAAATAAACAAACTCAAATGGCTAAATGTCTCTCCATTTAAAATGAACCCATGCAACTTGATTGCACCATGGCAGAATCTAAACGACAAGACCACATGGCAAACGTTTAAAGTCGTTTATACAAATGCATGCATGGAAGTTTTATGCAAAGCTGTGTCATGTGATTCAAGTGGTGCTAGAGGGAATAGGGATTCAATTCAAGGAAAATCAGAAGGTCAACTATCTCAGTACTAGATGAGGCCAGTTAAAGGAGCCAACAGACATGGGTCAAGCCTGGATTTGCCTAACCGCAGTCCACTAACACTTGACTCAAGACTAATCAGCCTAATTCACCTGAACTTTAGTAGCAAAAACCTTAATTGAATCCGACCCAATTCTTTGTTAAACTAGATTAAAGGGGGAGCTAATTAAACAATCAGCTCCACTAGATTAAACTAGCCCTTAAAGTCTAATTTCAAACCTATCCATGATATAGTCTGCTTTATTTGGATGCATTCGGATATTTCCCAAGAGGACCCTGCAATATTGTGGTTAGGTCTTTAATAAAATGTGTTTATTTTCATGTTAATCCGTTCTTTCTTTTTGATTACCAAACTAACCTGTGAACTTCCATGTCAGGTTTGAGTTGCAGTTTCAGCCAAAAAAACGGTGGGATGTCGATAGAACCAATATTCAACTGGGCATTGCCTATTGTACGTCATTTCTATTTCTTCTTCTCTTTTTTTTTTTCTTTTTCAAAGGTTCATGACCTTACAAGTGAAAAGAACAATTAATGAGATCACCATCATCTACATTGAGATAATTTAGCTTTTCAATCTGACAATGAGGGAAGAACAAAAGAAGGCCATCTCTTTTGAATTTAGGAATTTGGCTGTTTGATTGATATATAGAGGGAAATTACTCAATGACTTGATTATTTAAAAAAATGAATGACTTGATTTCTTCTACTTAAAACAATTTCCATTCAATTTATGACTTAAGCAAACTGATTAGTGAATTGTTGCAAATGTAAAAAAATATGAGGAATAATCAATAATCACTTCCTTTATATTAACTGTATATGCTGAATTTTGGTTGGTTGACTGACGAGTTGAACAGCTCTGCTCGGCGAAGGAAAACTGAATGCTTCTACTGGTCGAGATCAGGATCCATGTACCTATCATAAAGGAATTATCAGAAGAACTTAATCGGATGGACCGATCGAGAACTCTCCGATCGGATGGACCGACACCGAGCCGAGAGCTGACCGACAGTAAGGAATTCGTACGGGTTCAGGCCATTTCTGAACTCTTCCTCCCCCAATTTGTTTTCCTCCATTCCCAAGCCTACCAAAAGGCTACAACCTGCATAAAATAGAGCCTCCTGCTCTGCCCAACTGTCACGCCCCGAGCCCGAGATTTCACACATCCAGAGGCGCGACACACGCCCGCGTGGAAATTCGAATCAAACTCATTGACTCTACGTCCCCACGTACGGAATTTACCCACAGGATATCACGTGTGAGGTTTATAAATTTCCATAACCTGTATAATTTTGTCAAATAGATATCCATCCATAATTTATCCTATAACAAAGTATAGAGCATAAGAGTCCATGATCATAAATTTAAAGGTTCAAGTTCAAGAGATAGAAAGAGAAGAAGTAAGTTAGTTAGGTTTACAATCCCAAAAGCTAAACAAGTTTATAAGCTACTACAAAAGATGTGGCAATCCTAGCCACGGTCAATGGGTCATTTAAACGTCCATCTCATCGTGTGGATGTCTAGAAGATATCATCAGGAGTCCATTCCGCTACGTTAAGTGGAGGTTCCTCTTCCTCAAGGATCTCCGGGGCAATGGCGTCGATGTATTCACCTGTAACGCCAAGTGTAGCACCATTAGACTATGCTAAGCAAGACAAACATATACAGTCCATATAACATGTAACAAATGCATAGAGACAGAGGTACCCAGAATTCTCCATCGTAGACCTAGGGTGCCGGTTAACCCTCAGAATAATTTTCCCATTTGCAGAGGGCCAGAAGTTTACTAAACCCACACTTTGCTGGGTCCGACTTAGATAGGGTCGAAGCTAAGTGGTGCCGACTTATAGAGTGCAATGTACAAACAACAGATCAGGTGCAAAACAGTGTTAATCAGATACAGGACATATACAGGACAAGACATATAAATGACAAAGAATCAGAACTCACTGAGATGTACTGAACAAAGCCAGAAATAGATGTAATATAACAGATGTGTAATAGATAATACATAACTGAACAGAAGCATGAGCAAGTCATACTAGAATACTGGAAACAGAATGCAATGCGTATACATATAGATCATAAATGGAGTCAAGATGTAATTCAAGTCAAGCCTACGGTCTTGGAAACACTCGTGTCTTCACCGTCCAACTCGGGGTAGTATTAAGAATTTCAACATTATTGGGCTACAAAGGACCCCTTGGCGTTACATAATTTGGATGTCGAATCCCTTAATAGAACACATTTGGTTCGGTTACAGTCCGAAGAACACAAGGCCCCTTTTGTGGGTACGGTTGCTCAATCCATATCCACAATTCAACAAACCATCGGTCATGATAAAAGTTCAGGGTGCACATCCTACAGGTCCATCTATCAGGCCAATCAACTAGAACAAGCTACGGTTCAATGTCCGGTTAAAAAGTTATGGTCGTTGGAAAATCTGCATACTGCAGGCGAATCGAGCGTCCAGATGTTCGCTCGAGCGGACCCCAGACAGAGAGCTGTTCGCTCGACCGGACCAAAAGTTCACTCGAGCGAACTCTCCCAGAGAGCCCTTCGCTCGAGCGTTAACTCACGCTTGCTCGAGCGAACTGTCAAATCTTGTGTTCCGAAAATCTGAAACTTCTTTGTTTCTCCCAAGCCATTCAAGGCATTCATTCCAGGTTTAACCCACTACAAATGGGTATCTTTGAGCTTCCCAAAATGCTCATAAAAACCATCAATAAACTCATATTACATTAACAAGAGGAATCATCCATAAAAATCCATTTTTTGAGCAAAAGATGGGTATCTAATCAAGATTGATCATGTTCATGAAACAAATAAGGAATCATGCATACAAATGTATAAGTTTAACTTGCCTTGGTGCTTGGAAGCTAACTCTCACACTCCAAATCCTTTCTAATCAATAATGCCCAAAAATGCAAGTTCAAATGCCCTAAAAATGGTGAAAACGAAAATGAATGAAATGAATGAGGAAGAAGATGATGCATGCACGAATGTAGGACATTCTTACACTATTCTGAAGCAAGAGAAAGGAAATGGAAGATGAGACTTACCAAGAGTAAGAAAATGTAGAGATGAATGAGGGCTTGAGCTTAGAAAATGTAGTCCTTGACAAAGGAGATGGAGAAGATGAAGTGGTGGCTGGCTTCTTCACATGCAAGGTCCCTTGGTAGATGCTAGAAGTGAAGGAAGAAGAATAGAAGAGAAGGAGAAGAAAAGCTCCCAGCTGGAATGAAGAAGGAAAAAGAAGAGAAGAAGGAAAAATGGCTGGGCTGGGTTCTTTTAAGCCAAACTTTCCATGCTTTACATGCAAGTCCACAAATGAGCTGAAAATCTCAAAAAGAGGCTTGGGTTAAGTGAATGGGCTGGGAATGGGCCTAATGAATCCGAATTCGATGGGTCAAGACATGAAAGTTAAGGCCCATGAAATGCTCTATGCAATGCATTAAAAATCCAAGATTTCTAAGTACACAAAAAAACCCAAAACACTCCAAAAGTCATAATCTACCTAGTAATGGTCAAACCCCACTAATTCTGCCTAATCAAGTCCAATCACAATCAAAACATCCATTAAGCAATTAATCTAAATTAATTAACTCTAAAGCGAGATTAAGGTGGGTCGGGGTGTTACACCAACCATCCATTCCTTCCATTCCATCCATTGAATCAAATATATAAATCTAAACAATCTAACATCATAATTTATCCATTTTCCCAAACATCTAACCTAACATGTATTTTCCTCAAATCAATATGTAACATGCTTCGAATTAAAGGGAGATCTACAAGATAGATAGCCAATCAAATGGAAACAAACATACATGCTTATAAATGAAATGCATATCTACTTGCCTCACCCAAGAAGAAGATTGGAATTGGGCAAAACTTGAGGAGAAGCATTTCTACCCCAAAATCCACGATCTACCCCAATAAAACGAAATCTGGGAAGCCAAGAAGAAGAAAGGAAGGCAAAGAATTAAGATCAGACATAATCTAATCAAAGGAAAGATAATATGAAAATATGAGATTGTGAGAAGTCTTACCAAATTGGTACCGGGAGAAAGAGGGGATCGCAAGGATGAAGATGAGCAGTTCGGATCGCGGAGTTGATCTCTCCAGGCTAGAGTTCCGGGCTTGAAAAGTGAAGAGGAATAATAAAGGGCTGCAGATGTTTCTTCGTTGTAGAGAACGAATAAGAGATTAGGGTTAAGATTGGGTTAAAAAAGAAGAGAATAAGAAAAGACAAGTTTGCCCTTAAGTGGGTCAGGTGAAGAATGGACCACATGAAGGGTTTCTGATCGTCGGATTGCGACGAGTCAAGAGATAAAAATGATCAGTGCGACGAAATCTTTCCAACAAACCCAAAAATCATGGCGTTCGGAATATTTCGAAAAAAACACTCAATTTTCCCTAAATTGCAAACTACCCCTACTACGATCAAAATGAACTCGGAATCTAACGAAACTTCGCAGACACTATTCTAATACTAAAAGAAACTCGTTCATGATCTAAACCCACTTAAATATCTAAAATACAATTAATTATAATAATAACAAATTAAACGGGTTAGGGCCTGATATTGGGCCAAACTGACCAGTAAGGTCACGGACCTTACAACTCTCACAAATAAAAAGAACATTTGGTCCCACAAATGCATAAACATACCTCATCAGAAAAAAATATAAGGGTATACCTTCAGAATCTGATCTTTCAGCTCCCACGTAGGTTCCTCCGGGCTGTGGTTCTCCCATTGTACCTTGACCCATTGGATGGTCTTAGTACGCGACACTATCTCCTTAGTATCAATGATCTGCGCTGGCCGCTCCACGTAGGTGACTTCTGCCTGAAGCTGAAGTGGCTCGTGCTGCAATACGTGGGTGGAATCTAGAATATACTTCCTAAGCATTGAGACATGAAACATGTCGTGCACACCCACTAGCTCCAGCGGTAACACCAGACAATAAGCCACGTCTCCAATCCTGCTCTTGATCTCAAACGGTCCCACAAACCTCTTGGAAAGCTTCCCTTTCTGCCTAAATCTAACTACACCTCTCATCGGAGACACTTTCAGGAAAACCATATCCCCAACTTGGAATTCTAAAGGTCTCCGTCTCTTATCTGCATAGCTCTTCTGATGATCACGTGACTCCTTTATTCTCATCTGAAAAACTCTGACCTTCTCACTGGAATATGCAATCTTCGAGGGGCCATGAAAACTCCAAACTCCAACTTCCTCCCAACATGCCGGGGTTCTGCATCTCATTCCATACAATGCCTCAAATGGTGTCATACCAATACTCTAATGATAACTGTTATTGTAGGCAAAGTCACATAGAGGTAAACTCTCATCCCAACTCTCCTTGAAATCCAAATTGCATGCTCTAAGGAGATCTTCCAGTGTCTGAATGGTACGCTCTGACTGTCCATCTGTCTAAGGGTGGTAAGCTGTACTGAACTTCAACTGAGTACCCATAGACGACTGAAAAGTATACCAAAATCGAGTGACAGACTTAATTAGTGTCTCGATCGGACACTATGGACTTAGGCACTCCATGTAGGTTGACTATATTGTCCCTGTACATCTAAGTCATCTTATCCATAAACTCTCCAGTCTTGAATGGCAAGAAATGAGCTGACTTAGTCAATCTATCCACAATCACCCAAATAGCATCATTGCCTTTCTTGGTGTTCGGCAACCCTGACACGAAATCCATAGTGATATTCTCCCATTTCCACTGAGGAGTCTCCAACGGGTGAAGCAAACCAAGAGGCTTCTTGTGCTCTGCCTTAATCTGCTGACAAGTCATACACCTGGAAACGAATTCTGCAATCTCTTTCTTCATTTCACCCACCAATAATGATTCTTCAAATTCTGATACATCTTGGTGCTCCCCGGGTGCATAGAATATCTGGTGTGGTGCGCATCTGTCATCAACTCTAACTTGATGTCTTGAACATCAGGCACACACAACCTATCCTTGCAGTACAAAACTCCATCAATCAATTTGAACTCTGGCTTGTCATCAATATGTTCGATGATTCTTTGCAACTCTAGTTCATCCTTCTGGCATTCCTTGATCCTGTTAACTATCTCTGGTTCCCAAACTCCCATAGTAGCAACTAGACCCTCTCATTAACTGGCCAGACTTCCACATCCATGTCTCTAAACGGCTCCATCCATTTCCATTCAGGTATTACGCATCCACTGAATGCTGCCTTCTTATTGAGAGCATCAGCTACCACATTCACCCTTCCAGGATGGTACTTGATCGGAAAATCATAATCCTTTATGTATTCCATCCATCTCCTCTGCCTGTTATTCAGATCACATTATGTAAACAGGTATTGCAGGCTCTTGTAATCTGTATGCACCTCAAATCTCTCACCATACAAATAATGTCTCCACAGTTTCAATGCGAACACTACTGCTGCTAATTCCAAGTCATGTGTGGCATACTTCTTCTCATGATCCTTCAATTGCCTCGACCCATATGCTATCACCTTCTCATGCTGCATGAGAACACATCCCAAACCAATCCCTGATGCATCTGTGAAAATCTCAAATTCTCCACTTCCTGCGGGTAAGGCAAGTATGGGTGCTGTAGTCAACCTGGTCATCAACTCTTGGAAACTCTTTTCACACCCTTCCGTCCATACAAACGGAATATCCTTCCTCGTCAACTTAGTTAACGGAGATGCTATGGTAGAGAATCCTTTCACAAACCTTCTGTAGTAACCTGCAAGTCCAAGAAAACTACGAATCTCCGCTACATTCCGCGGGCTACTCCAATTAACAACTGCTGCAATCTTCTTAGGATCCACTGTCAGTCATTCCTTAGAGATAATGCGACCCAAAAATGCCACTTGCTCCAACCAAAACTCACATTTGCTCAACTTAGCATACAGTTGGTTCTTCCTCAAAAGCTGCAAAGATGTTCTCAACTGATGCTCATGCTCCTCCTTTGTCTTTGAGTACACCAACACATCAACTATGAAGACAACTACAAACTGATCAAAGAAAGAAGCAAATGCCTTATTCATCAATGCCATAAAGACTGTTGGAGCGTTTGTCAACCCAAAAGGCATCACCAGAAATTTGATATGACCATATCTCGTCCGGAATGCAGTCTTAGGAAATCCTCCTTTCTGACTTGCAACTGATGGTAATCGGAACGCAGATCTATCTTCGAAAAGAATTGGGATCCCTGCAACTGATCGAATAGCTCATCGATCCTTGGTAACGGGTACTTATTCTTAACAGTAACCTGATTCAACTGTCTGTAGCCTATGCACATCCTCATAGTCCCGTCCTTCTTCTTCACAAATATCACCGGAGCTCCCCACGGTTAAGCACTGGGCCTGATAAAACCCTTGTCCAAAAGATCTCCAATCTGAGTTTTCAACTCCTTCAATTCTGCTGGTGCCATCCTATAAGGGGCCTTCGAAATAGGTGTTGTCCCTGGCTGCAATTCTATCGTGAAATCTAACTCACGAATAGGTGGCAAACCTGGAATCTCATCCGGAAACACATCCGGGAATTCTCTCACCACTGGAATCTCATCAACAGACTTGGACTCCTTGTCTTCCGTAATAAATGCGATAAACCCTTCGCAACTACTCCTCATCAACCGCTCTGCCTTCAATGTAGAAATCATCTGAGTGGAGATGGGCCTTTTGACTCCAATAAACTCAACACTACAGTCTGCACTCTGTAACTTAACGGTCTTGTTAAAACAATCTAACACTGCTCGGTTCGCTGCTAACCAATCCAAACCGAGTATCACATCAAACTCCGCCATTGGTAAGATGATCAAACTGACGGTCAGCTTAACTTCCCCAATCTGAGTACTACACCTAGGGTAAATAACATTACAAGGTACATGTCTACCTACAGGGGTGGCTATTATCAAATCATATGGTAGTATCTCCTTATCCTCCCCCAAATGCAGTGCAAATCCTGGTGCAACAAACGAGTGTGTGGATCCAGGATCAAACAGAACTTTAGCATCAAATCCACAAACTAAAAGTGTACCTTCTATGACATTACCTGTAGCCTCTGCTTCCTCATGCGTCAAGGCATAAGCTTTCCATGCTTGCTGGGGACGTTGCTGGTGATACTGCTGCGGTGGTCTCTGACCACGACCCTGGAATCTGGGTGCTGGGGGTCTCTGCTGATATCGCTGCTGAGGTACTGGAGGATGCTGATATGGTGGCTGAGGTGGTCGAACAATCATCTACTGCTGTTGCTGCTGTGGCCTAGCCTGTCCAGGAGGCATCTGTCTCAATGGCTGCGTAGGATGTGGTGGCCAGGGCGCCGGAGCTGGATGCTGGTGGTGCCACTCCTGTCTTTCCTGGGCAATTGCGAACCTTATGCCCTGGATCCCCGCAGTGGAAACATGCCCCTAACTGTTTCCTGCAATCACGACCATAATGATTCCCTCCACAATATGCAAGAGACTCGCTGTGGCTGTTGTCGGAGTGTAGGCTTGAATCGTAGCCTCTTGGGCACTGGTTACTTATACAACAGGGACGAAGAACACTGTGACTTGGGCTGAGGTATTAGTGATAAGATCCTCTGTTGCTCCAAAGCAATCACATCTTTCAGGGACTCCTCTGCCCAATATGCTTCCTTGACCACATCATCATAGTTGGTCAGTCTGCTGCGCTGTACTTGCATCTTAATATCGACTCGCAGTCCCTTAATGAATCTTCAAACTCTCTCTGACTCTGGCTGAATCAAACTCTCAGCAAATCTAAAAAGATGGGTGAATGTGATCTCATAATCCTGCACTGGTAGATCACCCTGCACCAGTCTCTCAAACTCTTCCATCTTCTGATCCCAGTAATACTCTGCGATGAATTTCTTCTGAAATTGCTCAGTGAAAGTCTTCCAGGCTACACCCTCTTCAATTGCCTCATAAGGGTGCTTGATAGTCTTCCACCATCTCTTTACTGCCCCACGAAAGATGTGAGCTGCAAGCTGCACCTGCTGAATGCCCGTGCACCAAAACACTTTATAGATTTTCTCCATCTGGACAACCCACTCGTCTGCTACGGAAGGATCCTCTATACCATGGAACTCTAGTGGGAATCTCTTCCTGAACTTCTGAACCAGCTCGTTCAGATCATATTCCTTGGCCTGTGGCCGGCCCACCTTCTGTACTACCTCAAGCATTTGAGCTTGGAATACAGCCTGGTCCTCATTCTGCTTATGGCTCTGCTCAGCCATATCTTTCTGGGGCTGGATGAAGGCTGCCATGAATTGATGGAATTGGTTCTCAGTGCCATTTTGAGAAAAACTACCCTCACCTCGGGTATTATGTCTACCAGCCATAATCCTGTAAAATACTCAAGGTTAGTTTCTATATGCCCCAAGCTAACAAACAATACTAAAAAATAAAACTAAGAGATCAACCTACTGACTAACGGAATCCTCACACGCGTCCTATGGTTTCTAAAATTTTTACCCTGAGAAACCATCCACTGCTCTGATACCATCATGTCACGTCCCCCAAACCCGATTAAAGAATAAACCGGATCCGGAGAGTGAATTTTAGGACTAATTAAAATTTTATCCTTTGGGCCCACGGATCGAAAGTCCGCGGCGAAGATATAATATTTCAAACCTCATGTAGCACAACAATGTAGAGTTCATACAACTCTAGGCATATGGAATATCAAGCAATGAATAATAATTCTCATTGAATATTTAAGTTGTAAGAAAGATACGAACAAAAACTAACCAAAAAGTTAAGATTATTTATTACATTGGCTAACCCAATAAACAAGCCTAATAAAGGAAATGAGTCAATGAAGTAAAGGTCCAACGAGAGAAATAATAAAAGAATAATCTAAATAAAGACCCATGTAAATCTCTTTCCCGCCGGAAGTAATGACGCTACTCTACGTCATCGGTACGCCACTCTCGTGCCTCCTCTGCTGGTTGGAGATCCTCCCGGATCTCCTCACCGGCCTGCTCCTCGTAATAGTAGAAGTCACCTGATGTGTCTGTATACTAAGGAAAATAGTCAACGATATGTTGAGCAATAGATAAGCAAAGCGTAATAAACATGACAGGCATCAAGTATAGAGTAATAACAGGTATGATAATCATGTGAATACAAGGATCGAAGCTAGGCATAAAGCAAGAATATTAATCAACAAAAACAATAAAAGAATCCTAGCAATCATCTACTAATAACCACTATCCATGCAATGTAAGACAAGAAACAAGAGGAAGACTCCGAGGACGTCCAAGCCACCTCCCGGGGTACCAGTAACAATCCCAAACAAGACTACTGATACCAAAGTCAGGCTCCAGTAGGATCCAAGCTCCCGGTCCTGGGAATAGTAGCACGGTCCATGCCCCCCACTCCCAACTATTCAACGCCATTGACGCCATCCAAAGCCGACTGCCAACCCCGACAACCGAGTAACCGGTTTGTCATTAACCCCAAACTGCAAATGGCCATTATATGCAAACAATAAAAAAGTGGTTCTGACATAAGGACAAACAAGACAAGCAAGTCTGGCTAGTTCCATGTACAAGACAAGATCATAGGGATTATCTCTTCAAAAATAGTACAAGACAAGCAAGCCACGTGATAATCCCCTTCCATTACTAGCCAGTCATGTTTATCAATACAAGACACAGGTTCCTTTGGTACACTCTAAGTCAGGTCCAAGTCCTACAATCTATAAGAATTTATGTTTCATATATAATTAAGTATTTTATGTCAAGAGAGTGTATAAGGAATGTTATCAACGGATACAAGTCACAAGTCAAGGAAGAATTACAATCCGATCCTAGGCAAGTGCTGTCATCCATGTATCCGACATGTCCTATCAGAGTACATGTGGAAATTGAACCAATGATGCTTATAGGGAAATCCCTTGGTGTACAATCATGTTAAGCATCTATTGAAACAATTCCATATACATTCGGTTAGACCATGCATAATACACGAATACCTAGACAACCCATCGAAATCACACCAAGCCACGTGTTTCGATTTCAATCCCATTCATGGTCATGTGATAGTAGGTTAGAGGTTTCCAGCATCTAAGTCCCAAAATCCTAGGTTCCAATCTTAGTCCGGAACAATAAGGCAAAATGGCCAATTTCGGCTGACCCTCATGATGGAGTCGGTTGACCGACGTGATGGTGTCGGTTGGCCAACACGAACCGAGGGCTAACCGACGGAATAGAAGCCAATTTTTGCTCTATGGTTTTGGAACCGAGGTCAGTGTCGGCTGACCGACGTGATGGTTGTCGGCTGATCGAATGTCGGCTAACCGAAAACGGAACCGAGAGCTGACCAAAATCAAAAAATTTGTGAAAACATAGCTCTCTGGTTTTTTGACCGACACGAGGCTCGGCTGACTGACACCCTGATGTCGGCTGACCGACACCGAGCCGAGAGCTGACTAACAATACGGAATTCGTACGGGTTCAGGCCATTTCTGAACTCTTCCTCCCCCAATTCATTTTCCTCCATTCCCAAGCCTACCAAAAGGCTACAACCTGCATAAAATAGAGCCTCCTGCTCTCCCCAAACATCCATTCATTCCATTCCATCCATTGAATCAAATATATAAATCTGAACAATCTAACATCATAATTTATCCATTTTCCCAAACATCTAACCTAACATGTATTTTCCTCAAATCAATATGTAACATGCTTCGAATTAAAGGGAGATCTACAAGATACATAGCCAATCAAATGGAAACAAACATACATGCTTATAAATGAAATGCATATCTACTTGCCTCACCCAAGAAGAAGATTGGAATTGGGCAAAACTTGAGGAGAAGTCTTTCTACCCCAAAATCCACGATCTAACCCGATAAAACGAAATCTGGGAAGCCAAGAAGAAGAAAGGAAGGCAAAGAATCAAGATCAGACATAATCTAATCAAAGGAAAGATAATATGAAAATATGAGATTGTGAGAAGTCTTGCCAAAATATTGGTACTGGAAGAAAGAGGGGATCGCAAGGATGAAGATGAGCGGTTCGGATCGCGGAGTTGATCTCTCCGGGCTAGAGTTCCAGGCTTGAAAAGAGAAGAGGAAGAATAAAGGGCTGCGGTTGTTTCTTCGTTGCAGAGAACGAATAATAGATTAGGGTTAAGATTAGGTTAAAGAATAAGAGATTAAGAAAAGACAAGTTTGCCCTTGTCAGGTGAAGAATGGACCACTTGAAGGGTTTCTGATCGTCGGATTGCGACCAGTCAAGAGACAAAAATGATCTGCGCGAAGAAACCTTTTTAACGAACCCAAAAATCACGGCATTTGGAATATTTCGGAAAAACACTTAATTTTCCCTAAATTGCAAACTACCCCCCTGTTATAATCAAACGAACTCGAAATCTAATGAAACTTCGTAGACACTATTCTAATACTAAAGAAACTCGCTCATGATCTAAACCCACTTAAAATTCTAAAATATAATTAATAATAATAATAACAAATTAAACGGGTCAGGGCCTGATATTGGGCCCAACTGACCCAGTAAGGTCACGGACCTTACAACGGTGTTACTAAAAAAAAAAATGATCATCCCCAATCTCCGATCTCAATCATTAAAATAATTAGGAGGTGTTTGGATAACTTAGAAAATATCTTACAATATCTCACTTTCTTCCAAAAACCTTCATATTACATTATTCAAGGATATGATGTATATAATAATCTTTAAAAAATATTTTCTAACTACGAATGAGCAACCATAATTATGATGGCCCACTATAAGTTTTAACATTTATGGGTCCCATTTTTAGATTGTCTCCACAATGCTTACAAATTTAATGTGGGGTCTTATAGTAATATCACGACTACATAGCCCTTGTTAATTATCAATATTAGGTGGGTCCTACAAATGTTACGCTCGGGGCTTTCATTGTGATTACCAACATTAGGTGGGTCCCATACTACCAAAATTAGACGGGTCCCATGATTACCAAGTTTGAATTGTGTGATAGTCATTATCAGTTTGACATCATTAAATGAGTCCCACTATTTGATAGCTCTCCTACCGTTAATATGACTACCAACATCAAATGGGTCCCAGAATGACTTCTTATAAAAACAAAAGTTAGATATGGCCATTTGTGATAATCGCCATTATATGTATTATAGTATAGTTACCAACGTTTGGTGCACCCACCTTAATTAAACAATATTGCTTGGCTCTCATGATTTAAATTTAATTTTATATATATTTTTTACAATAGATGGGTCCTACAATGATTATTAACACCTGTGATTACTAATTAGTGGTCCTGTGTTGGGTTAATTGATTATATTCTCACCATTTCGTATTTGGTGCATCATCTTGTGAGTTTTTTATAAATTGTCAAACACTTCAAAGGTATATTAAAATCCGTGAAGATTGCCAAACACCATAAGTGACACAATATAATAATATGATACTATTTTATTCTATAATAATAAAATCTTACAATATTTAAACTTGTTGATAATATATTATGCACTTATCCAAACACTCCCTTAACTAAGACAAATCTTTACTTCATATTAAAATTACATACTAATGTTTTAGAATTTTAATATAGTAAATTGATTTTTTTTATCATATATATATAAAAACAAGCAAAACTTGACCGGATTTAGTACGGGTAAGGTCAAGTACATGTTGGTCTACCTCCCTTTATGCAAACCAAAAAAAGGATCTTAGCAAAGTCCAAAGACGGTGTTTTTGACAGGTTGGCCTATTCTCATTGTCAAAGTCGAAATGGAAGATTGAAAATTTGTGCACTACTGGGGAATGAAATATTTTCTAAGAGAGGTGAATGACCAATCCATGGAGTCATATTATGATCAATAGAACCCACGTAGGCTACCTGAAGTCTGCCATATCAATTCTCAACTTCTGCCATGCCATTGAGAGAGTTCTTTGGGATGATGTCTTTTTAATACTCTTTTTTGCAAATTTGAAATATTCTAAAAATTAAAAAAAAAATATATATATAGCAAGAATATCACAATAATATCAAAAGAAAATGAAAAGAATAAATAAAAATCGAAACTTAGAGCCTATAATTAGGACAATTTTTAACAATATTTTATATCAATTCTTTTAGTTATTGTTTATTTTATATCAATTCTTTGTAGTCGATGTGCCTCGAAGAGATTTTTGAAGGAGAGCCTGTGACTGGACCAATAGTCTTTGAGCAGTCTTTCTTTTTGGTATTTGTAGCCTTTTGAGCTTCCAGGGGAATTTTATGGTAGTGAAAGGGATTACGTACCATCTCGAGGCAAAGTTTTGAAGATGACATCCGGGATGTGAATTTGGGTTTTGACCTTGTGACCTAACAGGCTGTATATGGCAGGTTAGGGGGTCGGGTTTGGTTTTGACCGTGTGACCCAACAAGCTGTATGTGGAATGTTGGGGGATCAATTTTGGTTTTGATCTTGTGACCTAACAGGCTGTATGTGGCAAGTTAGGGGACCAGGATTTGGTTTGATTTTTGTGGAATGTCAATTTCAAGACTTTGACTCAATTTGGTATATGAAGCTGGATGGTTTGATTTTTGGAAGCTCATGGGGCTTGGAATTCTTTTTTGTATGGTCGAATCAACTCAAAAGAGGCATGGAACCATTTTTGTATACTCTTGGTAAGAGGGATTTCTCTTTGACTAAAAGCCCAAATTTTTTTTTTTTTTTTGTGCCTAGGTGGTCAAACCTGGCTCATATGGGCTAACCGATGGGACCTTAAGCTTTTGAAATGGCTTAGATCTCCTATGGTGTCATTTTTGTAAAGAATATCCAAAAATATCTCATTTGGATAGAGAATATCTAAGAATATCTTTACTTGGAGAGAATCTCTCATGTCCCCTTTATTTTGGGAGAGAATATCTCAAGATATCTTTCTTTTGGGAAAGATCCTTCATTGATCCTATCTTTTGGGAGAAAATCTCTCATTGATTTCCTTTTGGGAGAGAATCCCTCAAGATATCTTTCTTTTGGGAAAGAATCTTTCTAATCTCTTTCTTTTGGTAAGGTTACTAATTAGTAACACTTACCTCTTTCTTCTTTCCTTCTTTGGTTTGCTCTCTTCTATAAAAGCAAGGAGGAGGTTGGATCTCTTGCTCTTATTGCTTTCTTTTGCAACAATCCCAAGAGGGCCTCAAGACCAAGAGTTCTTCTTCTTCAAGATCTTCAAGACTTTTCTTCTTCTTCTCCATCAATGGCTTCAAGTAAGTTCCCTTTTTCAAGAAAACTCCATTGTAGGAAAAATAAAAAGTTCTTTTTTTTTGTTTCTTTCTTTTCTTCTTTTTTTTCTCCACGTGTTTTTTTCTTTTTTTTTACACGTGTTTTCCCTCTTTTTTTTTTTTGCACTTCTTCTTCTTTTTTTTTTTGGGCCGTACGGATCTGGCCGTACGGCCACATGGCCTGTGGGCCACCTCTTTTTTTTTCTTTTCATTTTTTTTATTGTTTTCTTTCCCCCTTCTTTTTTTTCGAGAAAGTTTCTTTTTCTTCTTCTTTTTTTTTTGCTCATCATTGATAATGTATTTTTTTTTACCAAGATGTTCATGCATGTATATTTTTGTAAATTGAATTGTAGCATGATGTGATAGCATACCTGAAAGTTTTCGCAAATTTGGGAATTTAGAGCTCGCAGCGATGTTGAGCCCTTCCTGATTTTGCGGAGACTTTGAGGTTTCGAAAGTTTGGAGTTTCGGAGCTCGCAGCAATGTTGAGCCCATCTTCAAGCTTTCTATTTCTTTCGGGATAATTCCTTTTCTTCGGAATTGCCCCATCATCATGTCAAAATTTCGCCAGATTTCTTTTTTTAGCGAGATTCCGTCATTTTGATGTTTGATCTTTTTCTTTTCCATCCTTTTCAGGTGGTTCCCCTAGAACGAACAAGGGTAAAGAGCCTGCTACAAGCGTACCTCGTCGATCTTCTAGATCTTCTAATCCGGCCGTTCAGCAGGCCTTTGAGAAGGTCCAGTATGTTGAGAGAAATTTGGAAGAATGCGACTCCCTCAACAGAGATGAGATGAGGCAGCGACAGATCGCTCTCAAGGGAAAGGAATTCTATAAGATCATGGTAAGCAGCCGTCCATGGGTGATGGAAGATCAGAGTGTTTTGCCCAAGCCTACCTTCTTCTTTGGTGATGCAGTCCCTGATGACATGACATACCAGAGGAGATGTTTTCAGTTCTCTTTAACAGCAGATGGTGAGAAGAAGATTGTTGCTACCCGGTCGACGTTTGATCGCACCGTCTCGATCATGAGCCTTGCCCCCACGTGCTCTAGGAGGGAAGATCCTCCAAGCTTGGTGAGAAGGACAAATGTAATCAAGACCGGGGTTTTTGTTGGCGGTTCTTCTGGATATACGGAGAGGTTGCCTGTTGACATGGACCTGTTGATGCCATCCAGAGGCTACCAAGGTTATGATTATCCGTCGGTCGATTTGAGACCGGTGGGCCTTGGTATTTTCAGCGGTGACGGCAGCAATTGGATAAAGCCTTTTCGACTTCGTGGCCGTTTCAATGCTGACTCCGAGTGGAAGTCATGGACTGATCGCGTCCTGCTGATTGGTGGCGCCATTTTGAAGGAAGCCGGGATTTTTGATGCGGTCCACGCCTTTAGGGAGACCGTGATCTTTTCCGACGAGGCCTTCATGGCTATGCTGGAGTCATTCCTCCCACAAACCAATACCTTCGTTGTGACGAATGGTGAGATTGGTTTCTCTTTGAAGGAGTTGAGTGCCATTACTGGATTGCCCATCCTTGGCAAACTCTATGAGGAGTTTATGCCGTTTGACAGCGTCCTTGAGGGGCAGTCTGAGGAGTTCAGGCTTCTGTACTTTCAGCTCGTCGCCTTCTATGATTTTTTGAAGGAGAAAGAGGGTTTGAAAGTTAGATCCAGCAGTTGGAAGAGTTCTAGCTCTTCGTTCCCCAACTTTTTTGATAGCAGGGAGTCTTCTGATAGTGTGACCCAGGAAGCCAGGGCTCAGGATCCAAGTTCGAAGAAGATCTTGGCTATGCAAGAAGAGTTGAGAGATTTATGTGCGAGTACAAACGC
Organism: Litsea cubeba; assembly: GCA_012931725.1. Lineage (NCBI taxonomy): Eukaryota > Viridiplantae > Streptophyta > Magnoliopsida > Laurales > Lauraceae > Litsea > Litsea cubeba. Next base: position 88,563,289 of record CM022947.1, read on the forward strand.
CATATGTCCTGACATTGCACTGCGGAGAGATCTCGCTATTTACCTCACTTATTGGCTTGGTGAGGCTATTTTTGCTGGAGGAGATGGAATGCACATCAGGCCGCATTGTATTTTTCCGGCTTGTCAGATGGCGTTTGGAGAGCAGCTTGCATTGGTGCCAGCTCTTTACTCCTAGCTGTGTACCGAACTGCAGGCTGTTGCTTTTTTGGTTCGGCTTGGGCTTCCCATGAATAGGGTATTTTCAGCCCACATCTTTTATTCATGGTACGTGTACCACTGTCCTGGCTTCCACCGGCTGGGTGCTGCACAGGATGATGATCCTCTGATGATTCGACTGGCTAAGGGCAAAGCCATGTCCAAATCACTTTTGTTTACCCGCATGAGGATCCGACGGTTCAGGGACGTCGAGATGGGGCAGTCTTCAGTGAAGCTTTCTCCGGAGTTGCGGAAGAAGGCTTTTGATTTTGGTGCCTCCCGAGACTCTACCGGGGCGGGGTCCGGAAGGCATTACTCCTTGACGAATGCAGAGAGAGAGTGGCTTTTTAGCATACGTGTGGGCACGATGGTATACCGCAAACATCTTTTCATTGACATCCAGCCGTATGTACCCTCTCGCTTTGCTTTGCAACTGGGCTTTTCTCAAGGCGTTGTTGGAGCACCTTCAAGCATGGTGAAGCGCTTTGGAGGTTTACAAGACGGGAGAAATGCATGGGCTTTCTATAGTGCTGAAGACACTACAGCCATGACCACTTATCCTGTGTTGTTGACTTCCCGGACTGCCGGCTTTGAGAAGTGGTTCGCGGAGAGCTTTTCGGCATATCGGGGGCTTTCCAAGAAGGAGCTTGATGTGAAGCTGGTATCTGGAAAGGGCCTTGGAAAGTCGGATGGCGTCCGGCGAGAGGAAGTTTGGGCCTTCCTTTCTGGAGAGAAGCACAAGATAGGCTTTCTCGGTGACCAGGGCGTCATTGGTTCTGAAGCTGTTCGAGAAATACCTGATGAGGCTTTAGAGCAGCTTAAACAGGAGGAGACCGAACTTGGTGCTTGGATGCAAGCGGCACAGAGGCAAGCTTCCGTGGAGTCTACTGGCAAGAGTAGACCATCCAGTGAGGAGTCAAGTGGGAAACCTGACTCTGATAGCGGGGCAGGTTCCTCTAAGAAGCGAGCCCGCAGGAGTAAGAGGAGGAGGAGTCATCATCGCAGCAAGGGGCAGCATGAGGACTCTCCTGACTTGGAAGTTCTTCTTACTATCAATGAGGATGTGCCAGTGGATGCTGATGAGCCTCCAGAGAAGAGAAGCCGAGAAGAAGAGACCGTCGGTGAAGGTATGATTCTTCCTTTTTCTCTTTCCATTTCTTTTCATGGGATTTTTCCATGTTCTGATTTGCTTCTTGTTTCTGCTTTTCTTTCTTTCTTTTTTTAGCAGAGGAAGACTTGGCGATGCCTGAGGTTCCAACCGATGAGGTGGTGACGGATCCTGTCGGGGCACCTGAAGAAGAACCGAGGGACTCTGGAGTGAATCCAGAATCTCCAATTGGTATGACTTCTTTTGTTTTCTTTTTCACTTTTTTTTTGTCTGTGACTTGGTTTGCTAACCTTTTTTTTTTTCGCTAGCTGACTTGCCACAGGATTCCGATGACTTTGAACCATCGATGGACGCAAATGTTGATGATGCTTCCGATGATTTCATGGAGGAAGAAAGTGTTCCACCAGTCGTCGAAGAAGGTATTTTGTAGTAGTAACCCTGATAATGATTTTCAAACAGGGTCATGTTCAGACCTTTTTGTGTTTCTTTGGCAGGTTTTGAAGTGACAGAGGAGGATCCGTCGCTTCCAGAGCAAGGGATGCCAGAGGTTGATCCAGAGGTAGAGACTCCTGGGACCAGTTCTGACAATGTTGAGGAGATACCTCGTGCCGAGATTCCTTACCGAGCAGGAGTAGCTTCAACTGGAAAGAGTTCTTTTGTTACTCATCCAACAGGTGATGACATGAGCAGCCAACCAACGGAGTTGGGCGAATCTTCAGCTGGGCCATCTCTTCTTTTTGCAAAGAAGGTGGTGGTGCGAGTTCTGAGCTCTTGGATTGAGACTCTGCTTTCTGGGCACTTAGATGCCGGATTTGGGATGATCTAGCATGTGCGTGAGATTCTTGGTGATGCCGAAGAGGCTGGTCTGGATGTCACAAGTGCTAGGGCGATCGTTGATAGGATCATTGAGCTGGGTGACAGGTGGTTTGAGACCATGGGTTTTCCTGACAACCAGTTCTTCAAGGAGATGTTCCTGGACCCTGCGGATAAGGCTCAGTCTAACCTGGATGAGGCTACAGAAGTAGGAAGCAGGTAGTCCAAGAGAAGAACTTAGAAGAGCTAAACATCATTGGGCTGACACATGACCTTAACATCCTTGATAGGGAGGTCGATGAGGCCAGGAAACGTCTTGAGCATCTGCAGGCGCAAGTCGCTGCCAAGTGGACTGCAATAACAGAGGCTCGTGATAGGGAGAGTGCTCTGATTCGCCGGGTTGCAGATGCCAATCGAGTTCTTAAAAGGAAGTCTGAAGAGAACAAAAAAATGGCGAACTACTTGAGATAAGCTTCCCGGTGCGAAGGAAGGGTTACAGCCCACTCCATCATCTCATGGCAAATTCCTGAAGAAGCGTGCCTTGGAATCCCTGGCGGCTGAGGCCAAAAGTTTGCTTAAGGAGCTGAACTCTTGGCTGGAAACCATTTTTGATTGAGCTCCTTTTTTTTTTTAACAGAAACCATCCTTCTCTTTTCTTTTTTTAGTACCACTTGTATTTTTTTGGTACTTTTCTGTTTTTTTGTAGTGCTTGCGAACACTTTCTTTTTTTTTTAGTACCACATGTATTTTTTTTGTTTTTTTTTTTTGTTATCCCTATGCTCACTTGAATCTTTTTGTGATAAAAGTAATTGCTAAATGGGATGCCCTTTTTTTTTTGTTTTCCCTACGCTTACTTAAATCTTTTTGTGATAAAAGTAATTGCTAAATGGGATTTGATCAAAAGCTTGTCATTTTGTGAAAATCTTTTGTCAGGTGATTGTTTTGGCATGGAAGCCAGATTTTTGTTTGTGGCATGGAAGCCGATTTTTGGCATGAGAGCCAGCTTTGGTGGCATCTATAACCAGTTTTTGGTGGCAGTAATAGCCGAGTTTGTGGCATTGATAGCCGGGTTTTTTGAAAGCCAATTTTTTTTGTTTGTGGCATTGATAGCCGGTTTGTTTTGGTGGCATCTATAGCCGGTTTGTGGCATTTATAACCTGTTTTGGTGGCATCTATAGCCGGTTTGTGGCATTTATAGCCTGTTTGTGGCATTTATAGCAGGTTTGGTTTTCAAAAAATGCAAGTATCGACTAAAAGTCGCCTCCCTGCTGAATGTTCTTGCAAGTATCGATGGAATGTCGCATCCTTGCTCATTCGGTTGCGAGTATTGATGGAATGTCACATCCTCACGGATTTGGGTGCAAGTATCGATGGAATGTCGCATCCTTGCTTTTCAAGAATTTTGGTTTTGCAAGTATTGACTTGATGTCGTTTCCCCACGATTTTTGAAATTTGTGGTTTTCTCGAACCTTTGGGTTATGGATATCAACTGAAATGTTGCGTCTCCATGGTTTTTAGGTTTTTTCGAACCTTTGAAATTTGGGTTGTGGATATCAACCGAAATGTTGCGTCTCCACGGTTTTTAGGTTTTTTTGAACCTTTGAAATTTAGGTTGTGGATATCAACTGAAATGTTGCATCTCCACGGTTTTGGATTTTGCAAGTATCGACGAAATGTCGCTTCCCTGCAAATTTGGAAGTGTCGAACGTGGTTCGTATGCTTCCGATTTGTGCGAGTATCGACTAAGCGTCGCTTCCCCGCGGTTTTTTGAAAAATCATTTTTTTTTGTTTAAAGACACGAGGGTCAGAAGTTTTGACCTAAAACCATTTTGGCGGTAAAAGGCAGGGTGAACTAGGGTGGAAATCCCTGAATCTGAATTTTGTTTTAAACCATGAATTTTTGGTTCAAGGGTTGAAAATTTTGGTCAAGTTAGGGAAAGGTTCCTAAACTTGGATTTTTTTTAACAATGAAACGATGAAAGTAAGCATTGTTTAAATTTCTATAAATTTCAACATTTGATATGAAAATTCTAAAAAAAGAGGTGGGTTTAGCGAGCGTGTACCTGGAAACCGGTTTTGGCCGTACAGGCATTGCTCTTACCCAGTTGGGTAAGTCTTCAAGGGTAATACCGCTTTAAGAACTTGCCGTTGATGGGCAGCATACATCTGTCGCCTTCCATATTTAGGAGTGCGTATGCGCCATTGGAGAAAACCTTGTCGATGACGTAGTGTCCCTCCCATTTTGGCTCAAATTTGCCTTTGGACTTGTGAGCGAAGACCATTGGTCTTTTTACCGCAAGGACCAAGTCACCTTTTTTTGTAGGTGCGTTGCCTGACCTTTTTGTCGAAAGATCCTGCCATGCGTGCTTGGTAAAGTTCAATGCTTTGTTGAGCTTCGAATCGTCTCTCATCGAGATTGTCCAGCTCATGGTGTCGCAATTTGACATTGCTTTCTTGAGTTATGTCATTTTGCAAAGATACCCTCTAGGAAGGAATTTGTACTTCCAAGGGCACGACAGCTTCGCATCCATAGACCAAGGAGAATGGTGTGCTATGGGTTGGTCCTCGAACGGTGGTTCGATACGCCCACAAAGCTTCAGACATTTTGTCGCTCCAGTCTCTTTTGTGACTAAAGACCATTTTTTTGAGGATTTTGCAGAGTGTCTTGTTGAAAGCTTCTGCTAACCCGTTTGCTGCCGGATTGTATGGAGTCGAAGGACAGCTTTGGATTTTGTATTTGTTGCAGAACCTGTAGAATCGATGATCCCGGAATTGTGGTCCATTATCATGGGCGAATCTTTTGGGTATGCTGAAACGACAAATGATGCTGGTGCGCAGGAGCTGAAGGACTGATGAGGTCTTCATTTCATTGAACGCAAATGCTTCTGACTACTTGGAGAAATAATCCGTAGCGGCAAAGATGAAGCGATGACCTTTACTCGAAGGGGGAGAAATAGGACCTATGATGTCCATACCCAGGCTTCGAAAGGCCATGAAATCGCTGTAGGATGCAGTCATTCTGGAGGCATGTGAATGTAATCTCCACGAACTTGGCATTGTTGGCAGCGCTTAGCAAATTACATTACATCAGCTACCATGGTAGGCCAGTAATATCCTAACCTTTTTATCTGATCATAGAGCTTAGGACCAGCCTGATGAGCTCCGCAAAGACTAGCATGAACTTCTAGGAGTGCTTCTTCAGCCTCTTGTTGTGACAAGCAGCATAGAAGTACTCCGTTGAAGGATTTCCTGTAAAGGATTTTTGAAGGAATATCCAAATGAAAACTTGGGGTTCGCCTTTGGTTGCTTACCCGTTCTTTTGGATCTTCAGGTAGGATTCCGAACATAATGTAATCAATGAACGGATCCCTCCAGTCGCCGATTGAAGTTTGAAGGATTGAAATCCTACTTCCAACCACTTGGTGGCATTCAGCAACTGCTTGGTGTGTGATAAGAGGAGGAAGGATTCTTCTTTCGCACATTGTGATTTGCATGTTTTCCCCTTCCTGAATTGCCATAGATGCGGCAAGTCCAGCTAGGGCATCTGCACGTATGTTTTCACCTCTACGAATGTGGGTGATGTGACAGATGTCAAACTTTTGCAGAAGTGATTGTGCTTTGTTGTAGTAAGGCAACAAATCTGGCTTCCTGACTTCAAATTTCTGATTCATCTAGTTGACAATCAGTTGAGAGTCTCCAAAGACTTCCAGCATGGTGATACTGGATTCGATGGCGAGTTCCAATCCTAGGATCAGAGCTTGATATTCTGCTGCATTGTTTGTGCATGGTTCCAGTAGCGAGAAAGCGTGTGGAATCATGTATTTGTCGGGGCTAACAAAGAGGATGGCAACTCCTGAGATCAGCTGTCTTTTTTCATTTATTTTGGTTGCACCATCAATGTACATGTCCCAGGAAGCACTTTGCAAGAAAGTCTCCACATTGTAGACTGGTTTGTCTGGGAGATCATCTCTGAGCGGAGAATCTTTAGGCAATAGATGCTCTGCGAGGAAGTCCGCTAGAGCTTGCCCTTTGATTGCCTTTTGTGGTACATACCTAATATCAAATTGTGACAGAAGGATGGACCATTTTGCCAGTCGAGCATTGAGAGAACCTGCCTTTGTGACAATGACCTTCAAGAGGTTGACTCTCGAGACCAGGTTTACTGTGTTGGAAAGCAAGTAGTGACGCAGCTTTTGTATGGCGAACATTACTGCAAGACATTCTTTTTCGACTGGAGAGTAACGATGCTCTGCACTTACTAGCATGCGGCTGAGGTAATATAGAGCAGCTTCTTTTCTTTGATCATTTTCTTGCGCAAGCATAGCTCCCAAAGAGTGATCAAGGGCTCTTGTGTACAAGATGAATGGTTTTCTAGTGGTAGGAGCAGCTAACACTGGAGGTTTTGTCAGGTATGACTTGATGTCTTCGAAAGCAGCTTCACAGTCAGCATCCCAGACAAAGTTTACACCTTTTTTCATCAACCGGGAGAATGGACGGCATTTCCCCGAAAGAATGGAGATGAACCGTCTGATGTAGGCCAATCTCCCTTGAAGCCCTTTGAGTTCTCTCAAGGTTCTTGGAGAGGGCATTTCTAGAATGGCTTTGACTTTTATAATGTCAAGCTCTATTCCAGCTTTCCAAACTAAGAAATCCGAGGAACTTACCCGACGAGACGCCGAAGAAGCATTTCAAAGGATTCATTCGCAGTTTGTGTTTGCGAAGCCGGAGGAAGACTTCTCGAAGGTCTTCGAGATGATCTTCTTTTATTTTGCTTTTGACGGCTAGGTCATCAACGTAACATTCAATCGTCTTGTGCTGCATATCTTGGAATATTTTCATCATAGCCCTCTAATATGTAGAAAAAGCATTTTTCAGACCAAATGGCATGACAGTGCAACAATACACGCCAAATGGGGTCCGAAAAGATGTATGTTTTTCATCTTCAGGATGCATCTTTATCTGATTGTAGCCAGAGAAACCATCCATGAATGTCATTCGCTCGAATCCACAGGTATTATCAATCATCACCTCTGGTATGGGGAGCGGAAATTTATCTTTTGGACATGCGCCATTTAGGTCTCTATAGTCAATACAGACCCTGATCTGCCCGTTTTTCTTTGTCACGGGGACAATGTTGGCCAACTATTCAGGATGTTGTTCCTCACGGATGAAGCCGATGCTTTTGATTTTTTTAACTTCTTGTTCAATTTTATCCATCACATCTGGACGGAATCTTCTTTGGACTTGCTTGACAGGCTTAATGTCTTCTTAAAGATTGAGTTTGTGAACCGCTATTTTGGGGTCTAAGCCAGGCATTTCAGCGTAAGACCATGCAAAGCAATCAATGAACTCATAAAGAAAGGCGATATACTCGGGTAACTCATCATCCTTTATATTCTTGCTTATGAATACAGGACGTGGGTTTTCTGGTGTTCCCAAGTCTATCTTTTGAATAGGATCTTCTGTTGGAAGGTTCGAAGGTGGTTCCTCAACAATATTTTCGGAGGCTTCCAGCTCAACGAAACCTTCTGGGGTTTCAAAGGCATTTCCAGACCAAGGTTTTGTTCCTTTCCACGGGTCTTCTTGATCGGTAATTTTCCCAAGGCTTGCTATGAGATGATCCCAATCGCCTGTTGAAATCGGGTCGAAGTAGACTACTTCTTTTGGAGATGAGGGTTCTTCTGGGTCAGAAGACCTCACGTCTGTGCCATCGGACAACTCCTCTTCATTTTTGGAGAAATCGTGCCAATTGGATGAGCTTCCTGGATCTTTATCAGGTGACTCATCGAAGACATATCCAGGGAGATCGATGTCTTCATGGACTTGAGATGTTGAGGCTTGGTCAGTATATTGAATTTTAAGCCTTTGTGTCAATTGTCTCAGGGGAGTGTCGGGATCATACCCTAACCCGTGTGAAGACTTTTCTACATAGCCGTAGAGTCTCCAATCTTCCAGTTGGCTTTTGGTCAAGACGGGCCCCAATGGCATGAGAATACCGCTTCCTTCTCCCAAACCGACTGGGTTTTGAGCATCATAGCCCATTTTCTTCATAATAGCTTGTGCCACAGAACTATATATGGATAGTTGAGGCATACCTTTATTTTGGAAAGGTTCAAGCATAGAGTTTGATGAAGAAACATCCGATCTATGGAAGATTATCGGCTTTTCCTTTGCTGAAGTTGCTGGACCAACGAAGGAAGCTGACGTAGGATCTTCTATGTCAGAAGTTGTCTCCATTGGAGTGAGAGCAGGCTGAACTTGTTGTGTGTCAGCTTGGCTTGACAATGTGTCATCTTCTAGCTCTGAATCCGAATCCGTGTCTTGCATCATAGACACGAAAGAGACAACAAATTTGCCCCCAGGCTTTTGCTTTGCGTTCTTCACTTTAGTTGTGATGACCAAAGGCTTTGAAGGTTTGAGGGAGATGATGAAGGGAGTTTGAATGCTCTCTTCGAATTTACCGGATGGTTTGTTTTCTTCCGGTGATTGTTGAGGAGCTTTGCCTATATCTTTCTGGAGATTTTCGGCAAAGGATGCTGTGTGCTTATCCTCTTCTTCTTTCTCACCTTCATACATCTGTGAGTCTGCGAAGTGGACTTCTTTACCTTTGAATGGTTTTCTGTCCGTAAAGACTCGATGTAGAGTTGAAGGGACAACGCCATTCTCGTGGATCCAAGGGCGTTCGAGAAGGATGTTGTAGCATGAAGGGGTTTTTATTGCATACACTGTGACCTCAGAAATAAGATCACAGATCTGCAACTTGAACCTGATTTTGCAAAGATAGATACAGATGTGTAGCTTAGCTTGCTGGGTGGGATGCCCAACTCTTCGAGAGTCGACGTGGAGATGAGGTTGAGTGCAGAACCTGGGTCGATTTGAACTCTGTGCATAGGCATTTATTTGATGTACCCTGTGAAGTACAGGGGTCGGTTGTGCCTGGTTTCGCCAAGTAGGAGGTCGTCCTTTGTGAAGGCGATGGTTGCACTGGCTGCTTTTTTAACCGAGAGGCATTCAATGCATGATCCCTCAGTTTTCTTCTTTTCTCCCTTTGAGGAGGCTTCTGAGTTTTTGACCCGGTAATCCATTTCAATTTGGAGGACTTGCGGGGCATGTTTGTCGACATCCTCATTCAGCTTTTGTAATTCTGAAATGCGATTATCACGAGTGTGCGGAGACATTCGCAACAAATCCAGGATGTGCAGACGTGCAGGTATGTGCTTGAAGTGTTCAATCAAGTCATACTTGAAAGCCTCCTTAGGGCCTGCATGTTCATCATTGTTGCCACTAGGGGCGCTTACAACATCTTTTCCCGAAGGATTTCATATGTAAAGGAAGATTGGTTGTAATTTTTGTGGTAGTCCCGGCCAGAGCGGGTGCCTCTACCAACTTCGAGAGCTTCTTGAGAAGGGTCTTCGTTTGGAAGATTGTCTTAAGGATCAAGAGGCTGTCGTTTTTCATTCGCTGAGGATGTATCAGCAGCGGAGTTGCCATCCTCAGTGATTGTGTTGCACAGAGCATTTTTCGGGAACAAGTCCTGAACAGCATCCAGCAACCTTTCTTCTTCGTTGACCAATTCATCGTCCCAAGCATCAATAGCTGAGAATTCTTCAGTCAAGAAGGGTGTGAACTTTGAAGTCACAGTCTCAGGAGAAGAAACCTGAGAGGGTGTCATCTCAGTGAAAGTCACGTGAGACGAGGTGGCTCCAGAAGATACATTGCTAGGCGTCGCCGGAGTGTAAGTGCTCTCATCAGACAATGCTTCGGAAGAGCTATAATCCCGAATTATCACATTACAGGAAGCTCTGACGGGAGACGTTGCCTGATCGGAGTCAGACTCATCCTCGGATGCTATCCAGCAATTTTCTCCATTTTCAGGAGTTAAGGGAGGATGTACCTGATGGTCTTCAGGGACTTCAGGCTCTGGATTGCAAGGAGGCTCGTTGACGCGGTCTTGCTCTTGTTCTAGAGCGAGACGCTGCAAGATCCTTGCATATTCTTCAAGATCATGCATGGGAGCCAAATCTTCTTCTTCATCATCTCTTTGTGGCTCAACATGGTTGATTTCCACTGGAGTAATGAGAGGTGCCGGGTCAGCAGCATTTTCTTGTATAGCCTCTTGGTCTTCTTCATCATCAGAACAGGATCCTTGTGGCTGTAGAGGGTTATACTAGATTACTGGCACAAGATGAGACTCAGAAACCCATTCTTCATCGAAGAGATATTCTCCTGTTTCAATGGACTCCTCCCACTCATCTGTGTAGTTGGATTCGAATCCATCATCGGTGTCGCTGGACTCGTATCCATCAATGGAGAATCCAACTACCGAATTGTAAGAGTATGATGCCTCCTGCATGTCTTCTTTGAATTGAGGTGGCATGAAATCACTGAGAGTGAATTTTCTTACCCCCTTTGAAGTCTCTGGAAGGGATGTTTTTGTTGCCTCCAGTGAAGCGGTAGAGGAAGCCTCTGCCTTTTTTTGACTTCTTGTTTTGGCTGGGTCTTCTCTTGCCATTTGAGCTTGAGGAGATGTTTCCTAGCTTGCCTTCGCTGCTGAGCTGTAAGCTTTGTTTTCACGACCTCCCAATTTTCATCTTCCAGGAGAACGGGGTGTACCCATATGGGTTGTCCGTCTGGTGTCGGGTAAGGAACCAGTTCCTCGGACGCTTGGATTGAATTTATCACCTTGAAGGAAGTAGTGATCTTCTTCTTCGGTGATTTTGATGTTTGTCCACATGTCACCATGTTGACGGAGGCAGACCCATAGTTTTTTGTCAAAGGTGATGACTCCGTTTTTCCACATCTCGTTTATTTTCTCCCTCACAACAAAGCATTGATTGAGAGGATGCGATATCATCTGGCGGTATGGACAGTACCGAGGGTCGTTGGTTTTGCCAACATCACCCGGTCTTTTTGGTTCAGGCAAGATGAGCTTGCCGTTTGCCACAAGAGCCCCGAAGATTTCATCAACATCTTCATCAAACGGGTATTTCTTCTCTACTCGTTCTTTGAAGGCATCCGAGAGTTCAGGTCTCTTACCCGCAGCTTTGTTTTCAGCTTTCTTTGGTGGCTGAGGAGCTGACTTGGTCTGCACATTGAGAACCCCTTTCTTCTTTGGTTTAGAGGTTGCAATGGCGGTTGGCTCTTTTCTTGATGATTTCTGACTATTGAGGTCTTTAATCACCGTTTCAGCTTCCATGGAAGCTTCTAGGAGTTCTCCCAGGTTTTTTGATTTGTTGCCGATGATCATGGAGCGGATTCTGGCTCTCATGTTGTTTCGGCAGATGTCGACTAGCGACGCTTGTGGCAATACATCAGAGCATTTGTATGCCATGGCTTTCCTCTGTGAATGTAGTCATATGTTGACTCATTCTATCCCTGTTTTAGGCTGCACAGCTGAGCCATAGTAGCGGGATGATCCTCACCTTTGAAGTGAGTCAAGAAGCGTGTCTCTAGCATGGCCCAGTTTTTGATCGAGTACTCCCGCAGAGTGGAGTACCAATCGAAGGCCGTACCTTTTAGGGTACTTGCAAAGAGGCGGATCTTGAGTGCATCTTGATCCGCGATAGCTCCCGTCAAGATCTTGAAGTGGATGACGTGCTGTCTGGCTGATCCTTTCCCCGTATATGTTTGGAGAGTAGGATGCTTGAATTTGGTGGGGAACGGGACCAGAGTCCATCCATAAGGGATATGGTGGCTTGATCTCATGCTCCTTGAGTATATCCTCTTCTTTTGCTTTGGCGAGGATACTGTCTACGTCCTTTTTGGTAAGGGCGCGTGACTCATTTTCTTCTCCATTTACCTCAACGTCTTGATGATTCGGAGGAGGTTCATTGTTCGCCTGATTTTGGAAGGCGAGGAGAAGGTTTTCCATCAAAGTTTCAATCCTCTGTTGGCCTTGTTCCACCTGCTGGATGCGGGTGATCGCATCATCTTGAGGTGGATTGCGGGGTGGTGGCTCAGAATTTGTAGCCAAGACGTTCATCCATCGTGATTCGAACGAAGAAACTGTCCTGGTGACTGAGCTAGACTAAGCTAGGGCTCATTCTTTTTGAAGAAGAGCTTGAGGAAGGATCACTCTGCCGTCCTTTGCTTGAAGGAGCAGGGGATTCTTCTGAATGTCTTATTGTCCTGGAGACGCTGCGGGTCGTCGGACGTCGAACATGGATTTTTGTTGCTGACTTTTGGCGCCTTCTGGTTTTTCCAACCATATGGACGGCAACAACTTGGTTGGGCCTTTCTTTTCGACCCATTTGGGAGAGACTTGAAGTGTAGGAGGCTGGGTCCTTTGCTTCTCTAGTCTCTTTTGTCGATACGACGCGCGTGCGGCGTATGCGACGAGCAATTTGAGCTTCGGTCAGCTCTGGCTGGGCTTTGACGATGAAGGATGTGCTCCCACGGGCGCAGCAGCCGAGCCTGTCTTCTTTGTAGCTGGCAAGGACAGGATGTGAACCCTATCCTTCGCCTGTTGCAGCGAAGCTTTGAATTTTTGGAGTTCGGCCCCTGTAGAGATGAAGGGTCAAACTACGGGTTTGTAAGCCTTAGCAGGTGCTTGCAGAGGCCTTGTGATGCATGATCTGATTTTGGGCTTGTAGGAACAAGCCGGCTCATGCTGGCATGACTTGGAAGTCAGTTTGGAGATGGGTCTCTCCTCTTTCATGTAAGCAAGAGGATAGAACTGGTTCTCCTTGAGTGGGGCCAGGAATGCTGGCTTGGTAGATGTTTGGGACCTTCTCTGTTTTGGTGAAGGTCTTGGGGACCAAGTCTTGGGATAGACCTGGTCGTTTGCTAGTCGAGGCTTCGTGGGGCTGCCACAGGCTTCAGGCCTTCTGGTGCTCGCCTTTGGTGTCACGGTAGTGACACGTTGAGAGGTGAGTTTCTGCTTCTTGGAAGGAACAGTTTGTTCCTCGGGAAGTGGGAACGGTCCCAGCGACCTAAAGACGATAGTCCGGGGAGTCGAGGTCGACTCGGAGTTCAGAGAGTTGCCGAGGGAGTTGATGCTTCGGCAGCTGATGGGGCGCTTGTAGGTGCGCGTAGTTTGCTTCTATTGAAGCATGACTTGGTGCTTGCTTTCATCGAAAGTAATGGTTAGTGAAGCTGCCATTGTTAGTTTTCGAAAAGTTTCTAAAACAAGACCACATCCATTAGTAATCATAAGAATAAAATGATCATAAATGAGAAGTTCTATGATTTTGTCTTTTCAAATCGCTCGAGCGAGATGACCCAAGCAATATGAAGAAGGCAAAATGCCATAGAGGGTACAATTGTTCTGATCGCAGGTATGGTAAGCCCAGAATGAGCGTCCCAGTGACTGCTAGAAGCAATTGTGAACTTAAATTCGACTTATCGAGAAGCAGAGCTTGCTCGAGGTAAAAAGAATATAAAGTTGGAGTTACAAATGTGCCGGTCGCAATACAGTAGACCCTGAAAGGGCGTACTAGTACCGCTAGACACAATGTTTTGAGACCGCATCCATGAGATGAGATTCTCTGTTTTAAAAAGGTCAAGATTGGATTCATCAAAGAGAGCAGATGGTATTCCGATCTGAACACGGGCTCAGCGATTTCCGCGAGCGCCAGTGCTCAGAAAGAAATGAACCGTAATTTCTCGGATCTAAATCCAAAAATGACGAGTTTTTTTTTTTTGAAAAAGGCCAATATCGGGTTCATCAAAGAGAGCAAAAGGCACTCCAATCTGAACACGGGCTCAGCGATTTCCGCGAGCGCCAGTGCTCAAAAAGGAGAAGACCAAGATTTCTCCAATCTAAACCCAAAATGACGGAAGTTTTTTTTTTGAAATTTTTTTTAAAATCTGTTTTTTTTATTAAGATTTTTTTTTGAATTTTTTTTATTTTTTATTTTTTATTTTAAAATTTTTATTTTTCAAAATTTATTTTTGAAAAAATTTATTTAAAAGACGAGAGAGTATACATAGGCCTCTTAACCCGGTCTTATGAAATCTTGATTGATAGAATTGCCCCCAGGTAAGGGTAGGATTACTTAATGAACCCGTTTGGAGGACCCTTGCCTAGAAGAGTCAAGCTGTCTCCACACTCTGGACAAGGCTTTTCTTGAATCAACCATGATCAAAGAACACAGTCGGTTTAACCTTAGTGGTCTATGTCTTTTTTCTTTTAATATTTTTTTTTATCTTTAATGAACTCATCGAAGAGAAACGATGGCCCAAAACCTTAGTCGAACAGGCTCAACATTTCTGCAAGCGCGATGAACGATAGGAACGGATCAAGGTTTCTCAATTTTGAATCCAAAATGAGAAATCTGATTTTTTATTTTTTATTTTATTATATATATATATTTTAGATCTTTAATCAACTCATCGAAGAGAAACTATTTCCCAAAACCTTAGTCGAACAGGCTCAACATTTCTGCAAGCGCGATGAACGATAGGAACAAATCAAGGTTACTCAATTTTGAATCCAAAATGAAAAATCTGATTTTTTGTTTTTTTTTTTTTTGAAAAGAGAAAAAGTGGAAATAAATTCAAAGAATTAGAAATTTCCAAAAAACCTCATCTCATTTTTTTTAGATGCGGAATCCAACATGGCCACCAATAAAAAAGTAGCCAAAAAATCAAGAAAAGAAGTATAAGAATAGAGCAATAGATATGATATGCAAATATTTCATTTCTAGCATCGTGTTCTCAAATGAACGGGTCCCACCGGGTGTGCCAGCTTGATGGACCGCGCTCCTGCGCCTGGTCCTACCGAGGTTGGCGACGTGGGAGTCCGTTGGGTCCAACCCTTTCGTAACCGGGGGGCAAGGGCGTGCATCAACATTTCTTTTGTGTGGGTGTGTCAGATTTTCTATTTTACTTGGAATTGCAAGTGGTGATCCGGAGATCAACCTTCGCAAGTAAAAAGGAAATCAACTTCTTTCAAGTTTTCCATTGCACATATATTTAAGAAAAGAGACATTTTCTTGATTTGCCGTGAAAGGCGATTTTTTTGGCATTTATAGCTGATTTTGGCGTTTATAGCCGATTTACAATCCTTATCAATAATGAAAGACAAGAGTTGTGATTTTTGTCTCTTTAAAAAAATACAAACTACAATGAAAAGCAAGAAAAGGAGGATCTAACTTCTCAGGAGATTGTGGGGGACCCGTTCAAATTGACGGTCGCAAGCCATATGTGGACTTCGCCATCATCCATGCAGATGAGAACAGAGGATGCTATTGATTCGCTTGACTTGGCTATAACCTCAAGTTTTTAGAGAACAAACACCAAAAGGAGGTCCTATGTCCAATAAAAAGCCGAGTAGACGGGCTGAAAAGCCATGTCTAATGTCACCTTGTAGCGGTGGTCGGTGTAGAACTTCCACAGAGTTTTCTCTCTTTCTTTCTCTGAGTTTCTGTGCTTTTTTCTGATCTGGGATCTGTCTCGTTTTTCCGATCTGGATTTCTTTGGAATGGTCTCCTATTTATAGGCTTTTAGGTAGCCATTTAGGAGGGTTTATGAGCCTTAATTGTCATAAAGCTACATAAAGGGAGGAGTTACAAGATTGAATTTTTTATTTTGTAACTCCTTTTTCTTGGCTTCTGATTGGCCGGAGGAGATTGAGGGCATTTAATCGCCTTTAATCGCCATGATGGGAGGAATTTCATGGGTTAAATGCCATGAATCTCTTGACTTGTAACTCCCGGATGCTTGCTTCTGATTGGTCCGTCCAAAGAAATGGATTAATGACTGTAATAAAGCTAGTCAATTAATCGCATTAAGTGGTCGCCGAGCAGTTGAAGAGTCGCGGGCCGTGCCGCGTCTTTTGGAATTCTTCTGGCGATGATCATTGATGGATCTTCATGTAGATCGACATCGGATGACCATGTAACTTCAAGTGTTGGTTGCCAACAGCAGGTCGATACCATCTGTCCTGTCGATTTCTCGATCGGTCGGGTAGAAAGCATACTTTTTTTGGTTGACCGGGTGGCGATCAATTTTATTTTTGATACTCTTGATGATTAACCCAAGCTTTTGAGGGATGTTAGAGGATTTGGTGTCTCAAAAGTATGAATTTTGGAAAATACCAGAGGCCGGACGCTTCGAATCGCAGAAAAAACAGCAAAAAACGGGGTTCCGATGCCCACCGAGCGATCCCGGGCCCCAGGGTCGCAGTTTTTTCCCCTTTTGTCCAGTTTTGTGTCCGTTTTTGCTGTTTTTTTATTTTTTTTTCTTCTGTATTTTTCCTTGGCAATTTTGATCATTTATTGGCCTGATTTCCCTGTAGAAAAACCTGATGAGAATCCTTGCATTTTATTTTGCAAAGTTTCCAATTTTCCGAGAAAGCCGAAGACTTTGTTACGCAGAGCTGCCGATTTTCCGTCAGAAGCTGAAACTGGGTCAAACGATGTCAGAATGACCTGAAATTTAAGGTGAAGCCTCCTGAGCAATAAATAAGATCAACCATAGGCTTCTGTTTGAGTTTTGAAGTCGTTTGGGGTCCTATCACCAGTAGACTTGCTTTTGTCGCGATGAAGATGTCGCGGTTTGATGTGCGGTCAACCGATGTCCGATTGACTTGAAATTTGACAGGGAACCTATTGGAGTCATTTTAAGAAGATCCATAGGCTTCGTCTTGGAAACCATGGTCCCGGGGAGCTTCGCCGCCGAGAGGCCTGATTTAGCTTCCGAAAGTCAAAGTATGGTCAAATGTTGTCGAAATGACCTGAAATTTGACGTGTAGCCCTTTGTAAGCATTTTGAAGCCGTCCATGTGCTCTATCTGATGAGTGATGGCCTCGGTGGTTCTCGCCGCCGAGAGGCTTGATTTAGCTGTTCGAGGGTTGATGTAGGGTCAAACGTTGTTGGTTTGACTCGGAACTTGACGTGGAGTCTTTTGTATGTATTTTAAGACCATCCATCGGCTCTGATCGAAGATTTAGTATCTCCGATGCTTTCGCCGCCGGGAGCTCTTTTTCGGCTGCCGGAAAAGCGAAGTTAGGCCAAATGATTTTGAAATGGCCCGAAACTTCTTGTGTACTCCTCTTTTGGCTGTCTTGAAGGATCTTGCAGTTTTTGTTTGATTCTGACAAGATTTGATTTTTTGGAAATAGCATTGCCTATTTATGGCAGGTTGCGACTTCATGTAGCTCTTTGGATCTTGAAGAGGTAAAGTGATATTTTTGGTGTCAACACTCCTTTAAGAACATGAGTGTTTCTATCTTTAAAAGTACTCGAGTACTTTATAGCATTTCTTTTAATTATACGTGGAGAATCTTGAAATAAAAAGTATTTGTGATCACCCTATTTTTACTAGCTAATGGAACCCATATGATCAGGGGCAGACCTACATGCAGGCCTAGGGGGGCCATTAAGTTTTCAAAATTTTATTTTTTACCACTAAATTTTTTGTAATTTTTTATTTTGACCCCTAAATTGTTAAAATCTTCTTTGAATAATTTTCATTTGCCAAAACCCAAACCACCCCCCCCCCCCCCCCTAGGGTGTTTGTGGGCTGGGTCGGGAGCGGTTGAGGCATTACAAGCCTCACCCGGCTTTTGAAATATAGGTCTTGGTCCAGCCCAATCCCAACAAGCTAGGGCATAAAACGTCGGGCTTAAGCCCACCCATTCAGTCAATCGGGCCAGGCCAGGATTCAACAAGCTCAGTTTATATATCCAAGCCAGGCCTAAAGTGGGCTGAGTCCAATCTGGAGTGACCCAGGAGCACCCCTACTCATACTTGTGCTAACAGGTTTAGGCTAGAGGAGCTGTATCCATAGCCAAATCTAAATTGAAGGTTCAAAAGCTTGGGCCAAAACTATAATAAAAGCCTCCACTCCGTGCCAAATACTTAGAAACCTATTATAATATTTTAAGCAAGGACGTTTTGGATTCAATTTTGACTGTTAGTTATAATATTTTTGACCGAAAGTTACATCAACTATTTTATTTATCTCTTTATCATAATTGACCACTCATAACTGCTCTCCACTTTTCGTTTCTTTTTTATTTTTTTTCAAAGACTTTGTTTCAATCCAATCTCTATCATTCCCTTTCTACTCCAATTCTCATTTTTTTCATTCTATGATACCAACTCTTGGATTACATAAATACATACTCATAAAAAAAATTTCTTTTGCTTTCTTTCGAAAAAAGCTATGAATTTTTTTTAGAAATTAATATTTAAATTACAAAGTTTGTCATATTCGTGCTGAGCACTGGTAATTTTGATAGTTTTTTTATTATACGGGAATGCATCTCTTAGATGGACCCCACTTGATTGGAGCATCACCCTGACTCAGAAACCTATACCCTTAAACCCGGCCATTGAATTTTTCCGGCCGGCATGAATGAATCTTTAGGTATGCTTATAGCTAGGTTTATTTCTAATATGGGATAAATGGCCTCGATTGTTCCATGACTAAGCCTGTCGGTCCATTCAAATCCTCAAAGTAAAAACATAATCCAACACCTCTAAGCTTGAAGCTTTTCGTCGGACCCAAAAACAGTACTCAATCTTAAAATCCGGTTATGGATCCCAAATAATCAAACCCCATGCATATACCATCAAACCGTCATCTTAGAAGACCCCACCATGACCTTAGCTTTATTATACCTGTTAGAAAGAACCGATTAGTTTTGTTAGTGATCAGATTGGATTGTTAGTGGTTCGGTTACTGATAAAACTGGATTGTTAGTTTATTAGAGATTTTATGTTAGTTTATGAATAATTTTGTTATACCATACATGGTTTTCCTCTCGTGAAAGTTGTGTGATTAATTCTTATGGCATGAGTATAGCTTTTTTAGAATTTCCACATCACCCACATGAAGCGAGTCCAGATGTGGTAAAGTAAAACCCCACTGTGTTCGTGAGTGAACCTTTCACGGTCCGTCTGGTCACCTCGGCCAACCTGCCATGCATCCGGGGGGAGGGCTACCAACGATGACGTGACGGGCTCTTAATGGTTCACTCACGGTCACCATGCGTAGACCCATTCAGAGGATCTCGATTCCACATGAAGCCTGTAGGTGCCCAATAGCACCTGCCAACTTCAACGTTGACTGCCTCTCCTTTCCTGAACTTGGAACCATTAATAAGCTCCGATTAGAGAAATCCATAATGCTCTATAGTATGGGGCTATCTATTTAAAATTTAAACTGTTCAAAATTAATGCCCCTCTCTTGCATGAGATATGAAATAGTTTTACTTGTGTTTTGTTTTCACAATAAGATTAAGTGATTAAATTATAAATAATACATTAAATAAAGAGGAATGCTCTTGTGCGAATCTATGCATACCAACTGCTGTGGGCCCACAAATCATTTGAGTTGAGGAAATAAAAATATCCAATTGAGACCACTCTAAACATCAAATTTCAAGTCAAATATTCAATGATCCAGACCCCTTCATCTATGGTTCATAAGTACAATGTTTTTAAAGAAATTTTTTTAGACAGTCAATTCAACACTCTAACCCCATTGAATTTTTATTTTTTTCTATTATCAGAGGGTTCCCAACCATTTGGGCTGTACTAATCCCTTCGGGCCCAGAGGGAAGCCGGGTAAACTCCCCTATAGCCCCAGTGTGGCAGTGCAGTTTCGAACCTACAACCTCCAGGTACAAACCGTGGTCCTAGGCCAACGGAGCTAACCCTTGGGGTTAACCCCAATGAATTGATGCGAACTCCCTATGCCATATAAGAAAGGCTTATATCGTCTATTTGGACTGATCATTATGTGGGCCCTGCATTCTACCTTGGATGGAAAGATTGCGACAGACGCACTTGAGCAACTCATTTGGGTAAAATATTAAAAAAAAGTTCTTGCGTCTTAGCTTACCTAATTAAAATGTTTTTTTTTTATCCCAACTTAAGGGGTGTTGGGGCCCCTAGACCTCTTGAGAGGGAGCACTAGGATGAGGGGAGTAAACCTCGGGTGAGGTGGGGGGCCTCTTGTTAGGGAAGTAGACCTCTGGTGAGGTATCACAGGCTCGGGTGAGAAAATGTGTCTGCCGAGTTCGAACTCAAGGTAAGAACTGGCGCCTTTTACCACTAAGGTAAGAGCCATTCTTAACCACTCAAAATCGATTGACTGCCACTAGTGAAAGAAAGATTGACATAATTTTTACACTAATTACATGTTTTGGGGTGGCGGCAAAATTAATTTGATCATGCGTAATAACTTAATATTTATTTTTCCAATGGCTAGATCAATCATCAATGGTCCAAACTCCCAACACAAAAAAAAAAAAAAAAAATTGCACTGAGCAGCCGCATTAAGTCGTGTATCGTGTTTGGACGTTTTTCATACCCTTGGGCCTCATTTTTTTCTTCTCCCGCGTATCATTCGTGTTTTTTTTTCTAGTAAGAAGTATGAGTCGTGTTAATGACCCTCATGGTGCGCCGGTTTTCAAGTCTAATCCTTTGAGAACTCGGACCCTAATCACTTTCAATGCGTATATATACAGGCATACATCCCTTTCCATCCTACATTCCCTCATTCCTATCACATCTCTCTTACTGTCCGTTTCTCTCTCTCTCTAAATTTAACTGACATGGGTTCTTGCAAAAGAAATCGGTTGTATGTTGTAAGTGCAGAAAACTATGACTCACAATAATAGGGGTGCCTGATAGGACTTATCCAAATGAAGAAGATGATCTGCTGCCTCAGGACCTGAAAGGGAAGAAGAAACAGTCAGAGGACCCTGGTCTGGGCGGCGCAAGGCTCTCCGATGCCTAAGTCAGTAAGTGAACTGGAACAAAGGAAGGAGAGGAAGAAGAGAGGCAGAGTGACGACTCTCAAGTGTGTAGGTTGCATACCTTGCATGTGAAATGGACTCTATTTATAGAGAACTCTTGATGATATTTTGGATGATATATTGGTGTGGGTCCCATGATCTGATAGGGAAGTCCTTATCAGCCCACAAAGTAATAAATGTGGTCCACTTCAGCTCACAATGCATTTAATGCCAGTCGGAACAGCCCACATTGCATTTAATGCATGTCATGTTAGGCCAGTTCCTGCTGGAGGCCTTTGGCGGTAGAGGTCCCATCGGATCCATCCTCGGGCCTCGCCCTGATGTGGCTACAGCCGCTGGATGCCGCCCTGTCAGCGATCTGGCGAAGATTGTGGACGGCTGGATGTCGCATCTGTCCCACTGGCTCGTGCCCCTATTTTGCCACATGTCTCATGACGTGGTGAGTGTGGGGCGCGAGTGGGGATTCTTCTTTTACTTCGGCTTTCGTCCCGGCTCCTATGGCCGAGGTCCAGGCTCCTGTGGCCGGGGTCAAGCTCTTTAGCCGAGGTGGGGCCCTGGTAGCCGAGCTCGGCGCTAGCAGCCAAAGTTTGACTGGTTTCGGCTGAGGCCTCTGTCTCGGCAGCCGAGGCGAGTCTGGGTGCCACGTGGGTGGCACGTGGATGGTACGTGAGAGTGCTTAGTCCCATCTTATAGCCGTGATTAGCATAATCCTGGAGCTTTGAAAATCTCCCAACACAATTGCCCCCTAGCTTATGACTTCTTAAGCGCCCTAGCCTTTAGGGGTCAGAAGCTAGAGAATCCGTCTGGAGATACTGCGATCATTGCTGGGCGCCGCTTCAACTTCTCTGAGGCAATAAATGTTGTGTCCTGTTCGCCCCGGGAAATGAACCGGCGCCTACACGCGTTGCTTCTTCACTGATCGTGCCGTCAAATCGACGAGACAGGCGCGGATCGCGAAGCTTGCCTTTTCGAATTTGTAAATGGCGCCCGAAGAGGGCTTCTTTTCCCTATAAATAGGGTTGTCTTCATCCGTTCTTCTTTCTTTGTCTTTGCCTTTGATTCTTGCTCTGGTCTTCGTCTGTCTTCTCAAGATCTCTCCATATTGCTTAAGCGAGGATGGCCGAAGGGCGTACCTAGGCTGATTCCTGATTCGTGCCTCTGCTTCAGTAAGTAACTTCGTGCCCTTGTCTTTTTTTAGGGTTTCTGTTCGCGTTCTTGTTCTTGTAGAGATGGCCACTCCTAGGTTTCAGTTAGACACAGACGAGGGCATGGCTAGCTTTAGGGCTACCTTTAATATTCCGGAGGGGGTCCGCCTCAGGCCGGCGACTCCCTGCGACCACGCCCTGCGCTGCTGGTCCTGCGGCTGGATGTCATTCCCTTTGATCTATGTGATCGAAGGTGGGGTCATATTTCCCCTGTATCCCCTGCTTAGAGCTTGTCTTGATGCCTGGTCCATCACCCCGTGCCAGCTGATGCCCAATGGCTTCAAGGTCATCATGGGCACGGCGAAACTGAACGAGATCCTAGGGATCAACCTGGGTGTTCATGACATCGAGGACGTGTATGACATCTGTAAGGCTGGGGGCGACAACTATTATCTCCGAGTGAAGCAGCTCCAAAAGGGTTTCGTCCTGGCCTTGGAGGATTCCAGTAAAAACGCCGAGGAGGATCTCTTCTGCGTTTCGGGGGATTGGGAATTCGGCGCTGGCGAGGACAGGATGCTCAGGGTCCCTCGCCATCTCGGGGCCGTCCCAAGTAAACACCGACTCTTCATTCTGCTTCTTTTGCTTAACTTTTACATTGCCGAACTGATACTCTTGTCGTTTGCTGTGCAGAACTGCGAGCGAGGCAACGCCGGGCTGCGAGTGACGGTTGGACAAAGAACGTCGCTGACCACAAGAAGGTCGAGAAATACACTGGGCACGAGACCAGATCGGCCTGGAAGCTGCTGGGATACACGCCGAGGTACCGCGGCCATTATAAGAGGATTGGAGCAGCGCAGGAGGACG
Organism: Litsea cubeba; assembly: GCA_012931725.1. NCBI lineage: Eukaryota > Viridiplantae > Streptophyta > Magnoliopsida > Laurales > Lauraceae > Litsea > Litsea cubeba. Next base: position 88,586,126 of record CM022947.1, read on the forward strand.
AGCTGTACCCTGATCTCTCTCGTGTCACTGTGGCCGTGCCCTTGATCGATCCTGCTGCGAGCCGAGCTGCGTCTGGCGCTGAGGCATCTACTTCTTCTAGTTCGGGATCGCCGAGCTTGAGGGAGGGAGTGGACGCTTACCAATCCGACCCGGAAGAGAGGATGGAAGGTAGCTCGACAATGCCTGGTACTAAGGACCTGGCAGCCGAGTTCAGGTGTGGGTCTTCGTCTTCTGCGACGCCTTCTTCTACCAGTGCCTGGATGGCTTCGGGCTCAGGGGGAGCTGTTGTTTCTTCTGCCCCGGCTACTGCTCCGATCGAGGGAGTGCGGAGGCGCTCACCAGATCATCCGAGGGATGGGTCTTTGCCGAGGAAGAAGTCTGAGGCGGGGGACAAAGAAACGGGGGCCGAGCAGGCTCCTAAAGACAAGGCGTCTGTGCTCGCCTCTGGAGGCAAGGCACCTCCTGGAAAAGTGCGCCAGGGAGCAGGGCTTCTGCCGAGACGGCCCGTGACCTCAGTGTCATTGTTGGGCAAGGGTCTGAATCGGCCTCCGGACCTCGTACTGCCCGGCGGCATGGAAGCCTAGACTGGAGACCCAGCCCAGGAAACCTCTGAACGTGGAAGACCGGGTGCATGGGAACTGTTTCGTCATCGGGGCTCTTGCCAAAGCCTGTGCTCTGCCGCGTGACATGGAGGTGCACGTGAAGTATGACAATGAGAGTTTGTTGGGCTCGGCGATCCAGGCTTCTCTCTAGGTAAGTATTCTTGATGTTCTTTTGATGTATTTCATCTCGGCTGCTCCCATCTGACCTGTTTTCTTTCGCAGAATGCGTAGAGGCTTCAGCTGTTAATGGAGAGGAGTGACAAGAACGTCTCCAGGGTCACCCAACTGGAGTCCGAGAGGGAAAAACTGACGGAGCTGGGAGAGCTGAAGAAGAGCAGTGCCGAGGCGACTGCGCAGCTAGGTGTAACGCTGACCAGCATCGCCGATCTCACGTCAGCAATTCATCAGTTGAAGGGCGAGATCTGGGAGAAGACTAGGAGGATTGCCGAGCTGGAGACAGAGCTGGCCAGGGTAAAGGCTGATTCGGCGTTAGAATCGTCGAGGCAGAGTGGCGAAGTGCTAGCTGGTCGAGCCGAAGTGGAGAAGCTGAAGAAGGAAATCGCCGAGCTGAAGAGGGAGAACGCCGACCTCAAGTCCTCATGGGAGGCTGAGGTCCAGTCTTCCTTTCAGCAAGGGGTGGATCAGGCTACGGAGGAATACGAGAGGCAGGTGGAGGAGATCACCTCCATCCTATTCGAGGAGGGATGTTTGGCTGCGCTGAAGCGAGCGGGGGTTCCTGACGACCACCCGGTCTACCAGAATCTGCCAAAGTACTCTGGTCCAGATCCTGAGCCGAGTTTCGCTCTGTTGGCTGAGAGTGCTCAGGTGGATGCCCCTGCAACTGCTCCTGTCACAGATGGCACTCCGCTTATCCCTTCTGCTGGTGGTGCTCCGACTACACCTTTGGGCGACGCTCCTTCTACCCCTCGCGCAGGTGATGCGCAGGAGAAGGCTGCTGCCGTCGCCGAGACCACCGGTCCACCAGAGACTGTAATAGTGCTGGTGGAGTCGCCGAAGCCCCTGTAGCTCCTTGATCTTTGTACTTCTGCTGCTTCCATACTTGTAATTTTTCTGTTTCTTTTTGATGATGTAAAGTTGTTGGGCGATGTAATCCCCTTCACTATTAATGAAAAGCAGAGCTTCTTTACTTGTGCCTTCTTTTTCTCCATCTTTTTTATCTCGGCTTCTTTGAATTTGGCTGGGTGACGTGACGCGAGAGTCTTGAGTTGGAGAGAGTACCGTATGGTCTCCATAATTATCTGCACTGATATCTCGCACTCCGAGGCTCATAAATAGTTGTAAGTACAGCGTTACGGCCGATGCGGGAAACAAGCGGATGACTCCACGTGTCGCCATCGGAGCCGCTAGTCAACTTGTGGAAGTCGTGTACTCCACGCGAGGCATGGGAGACCTCGCCTCATTGATGGGTCTTCGAGTACTGAGCCCTTCCTCCCTCTATAAATTGAGGCAGCAGGCCTGCCATGGGAGAGAAGAAAGACCTTGAACCAGAAACCCTTCCTCATTTTCATTTCTCACAATGATGAGGATCTGTCTACGTCTGCCAGATGTTCTGGCAGTTTCGCCTTGGAAAACTCATTTAGGAACTTCTGCTCTGATTGATCCTTCTGCTACTGAAGACAGCTTCCTCTGGGAGGAACTGTCGCCAGAAGTCGTGGTCTACGCGCTCTCTAAAGACGATCCCCATGGACTACGCACTCTCTGAACGCGGGTCCATGGCCAACTCCCACCGATGTGGTTGAGAAGAGATCAGCTCTTGCCGATGCGGCTGGGAGGTGATTATTTTTTGTAGTTGGGGGTTGGTGGCGCTTTTGCCCTTTGAGGGTCTTGTCTTGATCCTGCGTGGTCATGTGTGGAATCATCCCAACGTGTATCAACCCAAGGTTTTAGGAGCGACTGGATGTTTAAATCCTAGGTCGGTCCATGGGCGCGTGAACCCAAAATTTAGGGACGACTGGATGTATGAATCCCAACTCAATCCCAGGGTGTATGAACCCGGAGTTGCCGAACTCAGATAAGAAGACACAGATTGACGACAAGGCAAATGCTGCTTTCGTTGCTCATAGAACTTTCATTACATCTTAGAAATAGAACTTCTTCAAGTGAGATGCGTTCCACGGTCTCGGCAATTGCCTGCCTTCCAAGTCTTCAAGTTTGTAAGAAGATCGTCCTGCCATTGAAACCACCCTGAACAGGCCATGCCAGTTTGGGGCCAGTTTGCCTTCATTTGGGTCTCTGTCAGCTGGCAGGGTCTTCTTCAGAACCAGTTCTCCTGCCGAGAAGCTCCTTTCCCTGACTTTTTCATTGTATCCCCTGGCTAGCCGTTGCTGATAGTCGGCCAGTCGTATGGCCACTGCATCTCGGCGCTCGTCGGCTAGATCCAGTTCCATTGCCAGGTTCATCTCGTTTCGGCCTTGGTCGACAAGTTCTGATCTTAGGGTAGGGAGGCCGATTTCTAAGGTAATGACCGTCTCCATCCCATAGGCCAACGAGAAGGGTGTCGCCGAGGTGGATCGTCTCGGAGTCGTCCTGTATGCCCACAACACGCTGGGAAGCTCTTCTACCCATCTCCCCTTTGCTTTGTCCAATCGCTTCTTCAGGCCGTCCAGGAGTACCTTGTTAGAGATTTCAGCCTGACCATTGCTCTGCGGGTACGCCGGAGTGGAATAGTGGTTCCTGATGTCATGCTCTTGACAGAAGTCCTTGAAGAATTTGGAGTCGAACTGAGTCCCGTTGTCCGAAATCAGGGCTCTAGGGATGCCGAACCTCGTTATGATGTTCTTCCACACGAAGTTCCTGGAGTCCCTTTCAGTGATGGAGGACAGCGGCTCAGCCTCTACCCACTTCGTGAAGTAATCTGTAACGATAATCAGCCATCTCTTGTTCCCTGGAGCTCGTTGGAAGGGTCCCACTATGTCCAGCCCCCATTGAGCGAAGGGCCATGGACTAGAGAGGGGACTCAGGTCTTGCGTTGGCTGATGAAGAGAATGGGAGAACTTCTGACACTTTTCACATTTCCTGGCGTATACCTGCGCATCCTTCTGCATATATGGCCACCAGTATCCTTGGCTTATTGCTCTGTAGGCCAGTGACCGCCCTCCGATGTGACTGCCGCAGATTCCTTCGTGGATCTCATATAGAAGGTCATCCACCTTGCTCGGATGGACACATTGGAGGTAGGGACCTGTGAAGGATTTTCTGTATAGTTTGCCTTCGAGAGATAGCCAGAATCGAGCTGCCTTGAGTCTGATTCGGTGGGCCTCATTCTTGTCTTCGGGGAGCTGGTCCTCCTTCAGGTAAGAGATGATTGGGTCCGTCCAGCTCGGGCCGAGATCAACGCACAAGACTTGCCGAGATGAATGGAGCTCTAGGCTTGATCTCGGTATCGATCCGATCTCAATGGTCCTTTTATTTCCTGCTTCGACAGCGGAGGCCAAGTTTGCAAGCGCATCAGCATGCGTGTTGGTGTCTCTGGAGATTTGCCTGACCTCGGCTGTCTGGAAGTGAGAAAGTAATTTCTTTGCGAGGGCTAAGTAGGCCGCCATCCTGTCGTCCCTGGCTTGGTAGTCTCCAGCGAGTTGGCTAGTTGCCAGTTGTGAATCACTGAAGACCACCAATTGCCTGGCTCCGAGGATTCGGGCGCTACTCAGCCCTGCTATCAGAGCTTCATACTCCGCTTCATTGTTCGTCGCTTTGAAGTCCAAGGTGAAGGCTTGCTCTATGACCAGTCCCTCTGGCGATTAGAGGACTATGCCGGCACCAGCTCCCTTGGAGGTGGCCGGGACGAGCCGCCGACGAAGACCTTCCATGCCGAGACGGGAACCTGGCTCTGAGAAAATTGTTCGACCTCGGTGACTTCAGTGACTTCATGCTCATGCCCTATGCCCCCTAGTTCGGTGCCGGGCTAGGTCGAAGCCGAGCCTGGAGAGACGAACTCTACAATGAAGTCTGCCAAAATCTGGGCTTTGATAGCAGTCCGGGGACGGTACTGGATGTCATATTACCCCAGTTCGACTGCCCATTTCGAGATTCGCCCTGAAAAGTCAGCCTTTTTGAATATAGATCGGAGCGGGTGCTCCGTGACAACCACGATAGTGTGGGATTGAAAATAATGGGAGAGTTTACGGGAGGCACTGATGAGTGCCAACGCAAGCTTCTCCAGCAAAACGTATCTTGTGTCGGCATCTAGCAGAATCTTGCTCGTATAGTAGATTGGTTTTTGGATTCCATCGTCCTCTCTGAGGAGGACGGAGCTCACTGCATGATCCGAGACCACAAGATACAAATACAAAATCTCCCCTTGAGTTGGGGTAGAGAGTAAGGGTGGTGAAGACAGATAGGTTTTGAGTGCTTCCAATGCTTGGTCGCACTCAGGGGTCCATTGAAACTTAAAATTCATTTTCAGAAGCTGAAAGAAAGGCCGGCACTTATCTAATGATCTGCTGATGAAGCGATTGAGTGCTGCAGCCATGCCTGTGAGCTTCTGGACTTCCTTTGTAGTAGATGGGCTTTGGATGCCCAGGATTGCAGTAATCTGGTCCGGGTTGGCCTCTATCCCCCTCCGCGTCACTAGGCTTTTGAGGAACTTGCCAGAAGCTACGCCGAAAGCGCACTTGGAAGCATTCAGTTTGAGCTTGAATTCACGGAGGATGCTGAAGACTTGGGCCAGATCGGCTAGATGGTCACTGGATTGCTTGGTCTTGACGACCATGTCGTCAATGTAGACTTCAACTGTCTTGCCGAGCTGAGCCTGGAACATTTTGGTGACGAGGCGCTGATAGGTTGCCCCCACGTTCTTCAGTCCGAACGGCATCACCTTATAGCAGTAAGTGCCGTGGGGGGTTATGAATGCAGTTTTCTCCTCGTCTGGCGCATACATCGGAATCTGGTGGTAGCCTCTGTAGGCGTCGAGAAAGCTCATTCTGTCGTGGCCAGCAGTGGCGTCAATCATCTAATCGATCTTAGGAAGAGGGAAGCTGTCCTTCGGGCATGCTCTGTTGAGATCCGTGAAATCCACGCACACCCTCCACTTGCCAGTCTTCTTTTTCACTACCACTGTATTGGCCAGCCAGACCGGGTACTGAACCTCCCGGATTGCGCCTGCCTCTAGCAACTTGTCGACTTCTTCGACCACCGCTTCCGTCTACTGCAGCCCTGTCCTGCGGGCCTTCTGTACCACGGGCTTGTGGTTGGGGTCCACGTTCAGCCTGTGGCACATGACCTCGGGGTCGATCCCAGGCATTTCGCTCGGGGTCCAGGCGAAGACATCCACGTTCTGCATCAGGAATCTTGAGAGCTCGGCTCTCTCTGGGTCGGGCAGCTGGGTGCCGATCAGGAAAAATCTGTCAGGATCTGACGAGTCGAGCCTGACTTCGGCTAGATCTTCAATACTCTTCTTGTCAGGATCTCGGCCGATCTCATCCAGCCCCCTTTCGAACTCTGCGAGGTTTACTCGCTCTGGCTCTTTCTCTCTAGGGACCATGGCCAACATGCACTACCTGGCCAGCTGCTGATGGAGAGAGAAGGGAACTGCTTCCATCTTGTGGAGCCACGCCCTGCCCATAATGACATTGTAGGGGGAGGGGGCGTCGACCACCAAGAAATCCGTCATGATTGAGGCTCCGCCTACTCTAGTCTCTAGAGTGATCCTCCCCTTGGGGTAGACCGGCTTGGAGCTGAACCGATTCAGAGGCGTGCGAACTTCCTTCAAATTAGTCTCCTGAAGCCCCATCTTTTTGAAGCATCCGTAGTAGAGGACTTCAGACGAGCTGCCGGGGTCGATGAGGATCCGTTTCACCGTGAAGTCTCGCAGCTTCATCTTCAGGAGCAGGGGATCATTGTGGGGAAGCTGCACTCCCTCGAGGTCTCTATCTGGAAACGAGATGGCCGGGCGATAGCGCCGTGCTCGCTTGGACACCGGTCCGAGCTCGGCGCTCATCACCTCTTTCCCATGCGAGGCCCGCCTGGCTTCGGCACGAGCCTAGGAACTGCCTCTAGCTGAGGCAGAGGGAGCTGAGGGCGCTAGATGGATCACATTAATGATCTTCTCAGAATCTTCACTGTCTGGATCCCTATCAGTGCTCTGATGAGCTCGGCTGCTGCCGCTGGCACCGGCATCTCCTACCTTGACGAACTCTTCCAGATGACCTTCTTTGGTGAGTTTTTCCAGGAAGAACTTCAAGGTCCTGCACTCCTCTATTTTGTGCCCATTTTGCTTGTGATAGGCACAGAACCTGGTCTGGTCACGGGTGGAGGCTTCACTCTGCATGGGATGAGGCCAGCTGAAGAATGGCCTGTACTTGATCTTGTTCTTGATTTGGTGGATTGGTTCTCCGAAGACGACGTTCACAGCCTGGTAAGCGTTGAGAGGAGGTCTGGTCTTCTTGATGCCCATACATGGATGCTGCAGTCTTTGCCGAGCTGGAGACCTAGGTTTGCTTCGGCTCTTCCTTGCGAAAGGACTTCTTTTCTCTCTGCTGGGGCTGATTGCCCCTCTCCTTGGGTCCTGGGCCGTGATTTTCCCGGGCCCGGATCTCATCCTCCTCCCGGGCGACATAGTGCTTTATCCGGGACATCAAGGCCGGCATGGCGATCGCGGGGTCTCCGGCCAGGTCTTTCCTCAGCTCGTTCCCTGGCAACAGAGCATTCCGGAAGGCGAAAATCGCTACTTCGTCTCTGGTATCCTCAATTTGACTGTAAATCGCCCAGAACCGCTAGGCGAACTGGGTGATGCTTTCGCCCTGCTTCATCTTCAGGGCAAGTATGTCAGCATTAGTCTTGGGGACGACGCTGTAAGCCTGGAACTTCTTCAGGAAGGAGAGCTGGAGCTGTCTCCAACTCGAAATAGACTTCTCTGGAAGGGCGCAGTACCACTTCAGAGGGAGGTCGCCCAGACTGGAGGAAAAGATCTTACAATTGAGGTGGCCCTCGTTCCCCCAGATGGACATCTTCTGAGAGAAGTGTCGGAGGTGAGCGGCTGGGTCAGACACTCCGTCATAAGGGACGAACCGCGGGACAGAGAACTTCTTGGGCAGTGGAGTCTCCTTGATATCCCGCGTGAAGGGAGAGGCCCCCAGATCGGTGGGGCAGCAAATCTCTTGCTGGTCTCGAGCGCGAGCAGCCATCTCCATATTGTGCTGGACGGCCAGCTTGATACGCCTGTCGAGCCGCTCCTGCTCGACATCCTTCCGCGGCGACACTGCTTCTGACTTTCGCTTCGAATGGCCTCGGCTATGGTAGCTGCGAGCTTGGTCGTCTCGGTCGTGATGGCTTCGACCATTGCTCGAGTGCTCGTGGTTGGCCCTACTACGCTTCTGCTCCAGAAAAGCTCTCAAATCCTCACGGGAGGGCTGGACTACCTTGCTCGGGGCGGCTTTCCTCCCGCCTTGGGGCCCGGAGGGCTAGCCTGCTGAGGGGGCCCCTGCTGCTCTCAGTTGCTGCTGGAGCTGGCGGATTATTCTATCCTGCTCCTGGATGAGAGCGTTTTAAGCCGCGATATCTCCTCCGTCATCGAGGTCTCGCTGACGGCGTTGCTCGTTGACTGCTACACCTTTGTCCTTCGGGGGATGTTCGTGTCGTCGCTCATCCCGTCGGGGAGGCGCGACTTGGTCGCCCGGGGACGAATCTTCAACAAGTCCCTCTTGGAAGGGAATTTCGACGAAGAGCTGCGAGCCTATGCGCCCCTCGCCTGCAGACGCGCCATGCACCATTCTGGACCGCCCTTGAGAAGGGGCGTCCGTCGACGGGCCTGGTTGCTCGAGCTCTGCTCTCGAAGATTCTCCGCCTTTCTTAGGCCTCGGAGGCATGGTGTTTGGTAGGATTGAGAAGGTTGGGACAGTGCTTTTCCACAGACGGAGCCAATTGTAAGTGCAGAAAACTATGACTCACAATAATAGGGGTGCCTGATAGGACTTATCCAAATGAAGAAGATGATCTGCTGCCTCAGGACCAGAAAGGAAAGAAGAAACAGTCAGAGGACCCTGGCCTGGGCGGCACAAGGCTCTCCAATGCCTAAGTCAGTATGTGAACTCGAACAAAGGAGGGAGAGGAAGAAGAGAGGCAGAGTGGCGACTCTCAAGTGTGTAGGTTGCGAACCTTGCATGTGAAATGGGCTCTATTTATAGAGAACTCTTATGATATTTTCATGTGGGTCCCATGATTTGATAGGGAAGTCCTTATCAGCCCACAAAGTAATAAATGCGGTCCACTTCAGCCCACAATGCATTTAATGCCAGTCGGAATAGCCCACATTGCATTTAATGCATGTCATGTTGGGCCAGATCCTGTTGGAGGCCTTTGGCGGTAGAGGTCCCATCGAATCCATCCTCTAGCCTCGCCCTGATGTGGCTACAGCCGCTGGATGCCGCCCTGTCAGCGATCTGGCGAAGATTGTGGACGGCTGGATGTCGCATCTGTCACACTGGCTCGTGCCCCTATTTTGCCACGTGTCTGATGACGTGGTGAGCGTGGGGCGCGAGTGGGGATTCTTCTTTTACTTCGGCTTTCATCCCGGTTCCTTTGGCCGAGGTCCAGGCTCCTGTGGCCGGGGTCAAGCTCTTTAGCCGAGGTGGGGCCCTGGTAGCCGAGCTCGGCGCTAGCAGCCAAAGTTTGACTAGTTTCGGCTGAGGCCTCTGTCCCGGCAGCCGAGGCGAGTCTGGGTGCCACGTGGGTGGCACGTGGATGGTACATGAGAGTGCTTAGTCCCATCTTATAGTCGTGATTAGCATAATCCTGGAGCTTTGAAAATCTCCCCACACATATGTAATATCCATTCTTTCTATCCTCTTGACTTCAACTCATCTGTCTCTTTCTGTGGCTAGGCCTTTAGAAGAAAAGTGGGGATGGAAAAAAAGAAGTCCTCATGTTTGAGTCCCTGGAGAAACGCCAAATGAATCCTCCTAGCCATTCCGGTTGCACGAATGGACAAGAAAAAGGTGGGCCCTCATGTCCAAAACTAGAGGAAATGAATTGTGCAGTCCATGTTCCTACCACAACACAGACTTCTAATTATGGCCCCAGCATCCCTTTTGGGGCTGCTTCTGAAGAGACTTCCAGCCAAGATAGGATTCAGGGACATAATAGTCTTGGTTAGATGCGAGCTTGGTGCAAATGTAAAGTATTAAGTATTTCATACGTGTAAGTCGTGTTGGTTAAAGCAATAAGCACTTCATCCAAGCAATGGAAGTGGCTGTATCTTTTGATTCTAATAAAAACTTGAGAAATGAAATTACATGGGGTTTGTCAAGTTCAAAGATTGACTACATCCTCTCTCTCTCTCTCTCTCTCTCTCTCTGATACACCAACTAGCGCCCATATTTTTATGGCTAACAAACCGACTAGCGTTGATATTTTTTTGGGGATTTGACATAGTAATTCCCCTTAAACCCTATTTCTCTAATTTCAATTTAACTCACAAATTCTTTTTACTTTTCTGCTCTGAATCTCCCGTGATATCATGGGATCTAGGTCCAGATAAGTAGACTATATATCTTGGCTTTTTAATGTGCGGGCTTTTCAACTTTTAACACTTGGATCCCATGATATTTTAGATTTTTAAACTCCCATGTTATCATGGGATCCGGGGTAGAAAAGTTAAAAAAAAAAAAAGTTATACTAGAGTCGACTCTGGTGACAGTATTAGGTTTTCAGTCATGAAACTAGGGATGCATGGTTTAATTTTTTTGCCAAAGGGCAAATTGAATTAGATAAAGAGGGGGAGAAAAACAAAGGGCAAAAAGCCCACCAAAAAAGGGCCCATAGGCCAAAAGCAAAAACCAACAGAGAACAAAAGCCCAGGGAGAAGCCAACACATAGCTCAAACAAGGCTAAAAAGAAACAGAGAAAAAATTATAAATTTAAGGTGATTGATATGTCAAATCCCCTATTTTTTATTTATATAACCTTTTTTATTGCTCTTTTTAAGTATGATGAAATAAACAAACTCAAATGGCTAAATGTCTCTCCATTTAAAATGAACCCATGCAACTTGATTGCACCATGGCAGAGTGTAAATGATAAGACCACATGGCAAACGTTTAAAGTTTATATAAATGCATGCATGCATGGAAGTTTTATGTAAAGCTGTGTCATGTGATTCAAGTGGTGCTAGTGGGAATAGGGATTCAATACAAGGAAAATCAGAAGGTCAACTATCTCAGTACTAGATGAGGCCAGTTAAAGGAGCCAACAGACATGGGTCAAGCCTGCATTTGCCTAACCGCAGTCCACTAACACTTGACTCAAGACTAATCAGCCTAATTCACACCTCAACTTTATAGTAGCAAAAACCTTAATTGAATCCGACCCAATTCTTTGTTAAACTAGATTAAAGGGGGAGCTAATTAAACAATCAGCTCCACCAGATTAAACTAGCCCTTAAAGTCTAATTTCAAACCTATCCATGATATAGTCTGCTTTATTTGGATGCATTCGGATAGGTCCCAAGAGGAGCCTGCAATATTGAGGCCAGGTCTTTAATAAATGTGTTTATTTTCATGTTAATCCGTTCTTTCTACTTGATTACCAAACTAATGTGAACCTGAAGGGTTGAGGCTAACCTGTAAACTTCTATGTCAGGTTAATTTGAGTTGCAGTTTCAGCCAAAAAATGGTGGGATGTGGATAGAACCCATATTCAACGTACTGGGCCTTGCCTATTGTACATCATTTCTATTTCTTCTTCTTTTTTTTTTTTCAAAGGTTCATGACCTTACAAGTGAAAAGAACAATTAATGAGATCACCATCATCTACATTGAGATAATTTAGCTTTTCAGTCTGACATTGAGGGAAGAACAAAAGAAGGCCATCTCTTTTGAATTTAGGAATTTGGTTGTTTGATTGGTATACAGAGGGAAATTACTCAATGACTTGATTATTTAAAAAAAATGAATGACTTGATTTCTTCTACTTAAAACAATTTCCATTCAGTTTATGACTTAAGCAAACTGATCAGTGAATTGTTGCAAATGTAGAAAAATATGAGGAATAATCAATAATCACTTCCTTTATATTACCTATTCTCTCAAACGTCTTTCTATGACTAATTTGCTTCATTTGGGTTTTGTCATTCTTTTCTTGATTCCCTCTTTTTGAGAGAGAGAGAGAGAATCATATCAATACTTGCTATTGGCTCAAAACAAGACTCGGTAGATGTGTTTCTCAGTTGGAGCTCATTTTAATTTGGTCATAAACCGTTATACTAAATTAAAAAATCATAAAAGGCCTAAATGAAATATGTATATAATTTTAAACTTAAGTATACAATTTTTCTCACGGTTTTTAACTTGAAAAAATGATTTTTAATGGTTTTTACGGATACAGTTCGGTTACGGTTTTTAACGGTTAACCGTGGTTTGGTTTTTAACGGTTTTTCCGGATACGGTTACAGTTACTATTTTTAAAATCGAAAACCATAATTCACGGTTCGGTTAACGGTTCTCCCAAAATGAACGGTTAACCAAACCGTTACACCCCTAGTTGTTTTGTGCCCTTCTGTGCTTCTTTAATGATTCTTCCCTTTCTACTTATAATAATGATGATGATGATAATATAAAATAAAGGATTATTATTTTAAGTTGACATACCAAGAGCTATTAATAAAAGCCCTGCTCATGATTCTCTTCTATTAGGCCATGAAATGAAGAATGGATGAATGACATTTGCTTATTGTTGGGTCTCTTGATACCACTTGTCACGTCCCCAAAATACAACCAAGGGATAACGTGAAAAATAAAAATAAATATTCAATTTTTCGTGTTTAATGCAACACAAGCTCCCAAATATGGATCCACAAAATTTCAAAACACCATGAGTCATATTAAAATATTTACGTAATCATTAAATCACCTGGTATCAATATTCAAAATCAAACCAACACTTGGTGTGAGACGAGAGGTATGTTTGCTTCCCCCGACCCTGATCCCGATCTCCTCTGTCAACCCCCAAAAGCTCCTCTTGCACCGGATCACCATCCCCCCGTCCAGGATCCCTCTCCTCCTCCAGCTCAGCCAGAACTTTCCTCCCCCTCCCCCATCCAAACAGCAGAGATTCGAGCTATCCTCGAAGCTAATCTGCTTTCCCTTGTTTTACCATCTGACATCTCTCTTCAATCCAAGTTCAGCAGCTTACAACTCCCCTGAATCAGTGTCCTAATGACTCAAATGTCCTTTTCCCTCTTGGTAACTCCACCACTCCTAATCCCAGATCATATGCCTCCCTCCTCTCCCAACCCCCCTTACCCCTCCCCAATATATGCCCCCTACCACTTGGATCGATGGAAAGCCCTCATTCACTATTCCTAGGGCCTGTTTGTATAAATGAGGAGTGGAGTGAAATGAAGTGGATTTTATATGTGGAGTGGAGTGAAGAGAAGTAGGTTGAAGTTAAAATATAATACTTCATTTCACTCCATTTGGATGATTATTTTGAAGTTAAGGTTTGAAATAGAATCTACTTTTACTCAAGAAAATGGAAGTAGTTAGAGTTGAAGTGAAATGGAGTACATATGGCTTACAACATTACTTCATCTATCCGGCTAGACTCATCCAAACGGGGTAGAGTTGAAATTTAGACGGTTATGACCCATTTAACTTAACTCTATTCCATTTTTTTGCCTATCCAAACAGGCCCTATAAAGATATGATCTCCATTAGCCAAGAGTCTTTCTCTTTTGCTCTGACTGGCAGGTTCGAAGGGAAGCGACCCTCTTTGGAGTGGGTTGAGCAACACACCAACCTAGCTTGGAATCTACCCATAAGAAGCCTGATCTCTCTTATTGAGCAGGGATACTTCCTATTTAGATTCCACTGCCCCCAGGTTAGGCACTCTATCCTATCTTCTTCCCCTCTCCCCCTAGGTCACGGAAAGCTCCACCTTCTACCTTGGTCTCTAGGCATGGACTCTTTCTCTTGGCCTACCGTGGCACCTACCTGGATCAGGTCTACCCATCCACTGTTGGAGTCAACACATTCTTTTTTCTATTGCTAACTCAATCGGAAACCCTATTCTGGTGGATGAGATTACATCTTCCCAAAGATTTCTCTCCTATGCCAGAATCTACATAAATCTTGACCTCCATAAACCCAAGCCCTCCTCCATAGTAGTTGATCTGGCAGGGGACTCTAAGGTGGAAGTCGAAGTCCTGTATGAAATTGTCCCATTCTCCCTCTAAGTCTTGCCTCTGGCCATGGTGAAGGCATGTGTCAGCCAACTCGCAGAACAGTCAAGCCCAGATTGAAGCTTCCTCCTCCTCGTACCTCTGCTCCTGGTCTCCTTAAAAATCCCCCTGTTCCCCCTGTTCTCCCGCCGCCCAAAACTCTTTCGGAGTCAGCCCCTAAAGCAGTTGATCCCTTTCCTGCTACAGAGGAATCTCCCATCCAAACTTCATCTTCTACCTCCCAAGCTACTGACCCTTTCCCTGTGGAAGACCCGCTTTCCCCATTAGCTTCAACAATAGAGATCCACAACCCCTTCTCAGTACTGGATCAAGTTACCCAGGTGGTTCCCAGAGTTGACCCTGAGTCCACACATTATAGTCCTCCAAACCATCTCAGTTACAGCTTTGTAGCATGTGTCTCTAATAACCTCCTCATAGATCTTTGTATCCAGGAAGAGCCCCTTTCCCCCATAAATCAGTCTTCCAGCAAACCTCCCAAAGCTGCTCCTCCAACCTTAATTTGGCCCCCCTCCTCTGCAGACATTGATATAGCTGTCCACCAGCCTAAGAAGAAAAAGAAACCAAAGAAGAAAAAGATAGCAAGGGTAATAGAGGAGTCCCTTTCCCTTAAATCTCCACTTGGCCTCAACCCATCCCCCCACCTCCATGTTTAAAACCCTTCATTGGAATTGCAGGGGAATTGCTAACTCCCCAACCGTAAGGACCCTCATCTTCTTGGTCAAATCTCATCATCCTGACATAATATTTCTCTCTGAGCCTAAAACTTCCAATACCAATCCCCTTTCCCAGAAACTAGACAAGCTAGGATTCTCCTCCTTCTTCTCAAACACCAACTCATCAGTAAGCCCCTCCATATAGTGCTTCATCAAATTCTCCCCCAACTACTCTTTCACAATGGTAGACTTCTCCACCCAACACCTCACTATCTCTCTCTCCTCCTCCTTTAATAGCCCAATCACCTTCATCACAGGCATTTATGCCTCCACCTCCTCCATTCAAAAGACCTCTTTGGCAGTACCTGTGCTCTCCCCCTTTCCTGGGCAGTCATTGGAGACTTCAATGCAGTCTCCTCTGCTGCAGAAAAACTCAGTATCCACCCCATCAATTCCCCAGCTTCCTCAGAATTCAACAACATGATTGTCTCCTCTGGTCTCCAGGACATCCGCTTTCAGGCAGTAGCTTCACCTGGTCTAACAACAGGCAAGGCAGCTCCTATCTTGCAGCCAGGCTAGATCGCTCTCTCACCAATCAAGCCCGGTTACTCTCCTTCCCCGACGGCCTTCTCCAGCACCTAGTCAGACAATACTCTGACCACAGCCCCATTCTGTTATCCAGTCGCCCTCCTATAGCGGCTAGATTCATCCCCTTCAAGTTGGAGGAAATGTGGATTGGCCACCCCTCCTTCAAAGACCCGATGGTAGCTGTCTAGAAGCTCCCTGTTTATGGAAATCCTCAGTTCATCCTCAGTCAGAAGCTCAAGGCTCTAAAGCTTAGGCTGAAAGCCTGGAACAAGGAAACTTTTGGCCACCTAAAGAACAACATTTCTACAGTTGAAACCAATATCCTCCATCTGCAAGAGAGCATGGACTTAGCCCCCCTGGAATCCACCATGGTGGCTCTCAGCCTCGCTAGATGTTCGCTCCAGAACCTTCTTCAAGCTGAAGAAATCCATTGGAAACAGAAATCCAGGATTAGTTGGCGGCAGGAAGGAGACAAAAATACCAGATTTTCCACCTTGCTGCTAAAATCAGAGGCACAAAGAATCGCATTGATAAAGTCGAATACAAAGGCAACACTCTTGAAAATCATCCACAGATAAAAGCAGCTGCAGTGGAATTTTACTCTGATATCTTCAATCCTTCCCCTGCTGAGTTGGATCCTCTATATTTTCAAGTGCAAAGTAAGACTGTTTCTCTTGCCCAAAACTCCATTATTCAGGCCGTCCCCTCCAATGAAGAAATAAGAGCTTTAGTTTTCAGCCGTAACAAATCCAGCTCCCCTGGTCCAGATGGGTTCTCAGGTAGCTTCTTCACTAGTTGCTGGGACATTGTAGGCATGTCAGTTATAGCAGCGGTTAAAAATTTCTTTGTCTCTAAAAAGCTCATGAAGGCTTCCAACTCTTTCTTTATTTCTCTCATTCCAAAAGTGGCAGTGCCAGCTTCCTTCAGAGATTACCGCCCCATCAGCCTTCTCAATTTCTCTTACAAGATTATATCAAAGATCCTATCCTCTAGATTGGCAGTTGTCCTTCCAGACCTTATTTCTCTTCATCAAGTGGCTTTCTTAAAAGGTAGGAGAATCCAAGATCACATAGCATTGGCTCATGAGTTTACTCAGAAACTTCAAAAGGGTACTAAAGGGAAAGGTTTATGTATGAAGCTGGATATCTCTAAAGCTTTTGACAAATTAAACTGGAATTTCCTAGTCAAGGTTTTGGATTTCTTTGGCTTTAGCAAGGACTAGTCTTCCCTCATCTATGAATGTGCCTGCTCTTCTAAAGGCTCTGTCCTCATCAACAGAGAGCTTACTGGTTACTTTGAAGTTAGGGGTGGGCTTAGGCAGGGAGATCCCCTCTACCCTTACCTTTTCATATTAGCAGAAGAAATCCTCAGCTTAAACATAGAAAAGCTAGTTTCTCAGCATCAAGTGACCCCGATATATAGAGCCCCAGCCTCTCCCTCTGTTTGTTACCTAATATTTCCTGATGACATATTCCTCCTTTTCAAAGCCTTTCCTAGGAGTATTAAAGCTATTAAGGGTGCTTTGGAAACCTACCAAAAGGCAGCTGGGCAGCATTTCAACCTCAGGAAAAGTAATGTTCTCTTTGGCAATAGTAGGAAGTCCTTCAAAGCCAGAACCTAGAGTTCCTTAGGCATCCCTCAGGCCTTCTTTCCAGCTAAATACCTGGGCGTTCCCCTCTTCATTGGTAGCTCCAAAGCTCAGTACTTTGAGAGTCTCAAGGTCTCTTTTAGGCAAAGGTAAGCTGGCTGGAAGAGCAACATTCTTTCCTTTGCAGGGAGAGTTATCCTTATTAAGCATGTGCTTCAAAGTCTCCCCATTCACATCCTTCTAGTTCTCCCCATCCCCTCCTCGGTTTGCAACTTCTTGGAGAAATGGATGAGAGATTTTCTTTGGTCAGGGGGTCCTGAGCAAGCTAAAAGGAGCCTCCTCAATTGGAATTCAATCTGCCAGCCTACGTCTGAAACAGGGTTGGGTTTTCATTGCTTAAAGGACATGATCTCTACAAATTCGGTTAGATTAGGTTGGTCTGTTTTCTCCTCTTCTTCCCTGTGGGCCAGCTGGTTCAGAGCTAAGTATCTCAAAGACTTTTCTCCTTGGCATCCTATCTCCCTTTCCACTGGCTCTTGCATCTGGAGGCCCATCAAGAGAAGCTCCCTTTTTCTCTTTCAAAACAGTCACTAGATTCTGGGTGATGGGAAAAGTATAAGTTTCTGGCATGATAAATGGCATGGCCACCTCTTTTTGGCGCAGATTTTCCCTGAAATGGACTTCAAGTGGCTTGTTTCAGTGAATGATATTCTCTCTAACCCCCAGAGGTTTTCTAGCATCTCTCTCCCTCAGCAGGTGGCCTCCTTCTCCTCCACCCTCTTAGCTTCTTACTCCCTAATGGATGCACCTGATGCTCTTATCTGGTCCAGCTCCAAGTCCTCCCATCTCTCATTCTCAGCAGCTTGGGAGTCTATCAGATCTAGAAGCCTCCCCAGAGTTTGGCACAAGTTTGCTTGGAACAGTTTTCTCAAGCCTTCCACTGCTTGCTTTGCTTGGAAGCTATTCCACAACAAACTTCCCACCAATGTCTGGGCCCAATCGATAGGAGTGCAATTAGCATCCACATGCTCCCTCTGTGGCACTCCCCAAGAATCAGCTTTCAACCTGTTCTTCCTATGTCCATTCACCTCCTCTTTCTGGGCATGGCTTGAGGCTAAAGGGAATATCAAGTCTACTCCTTTTTGCTTAGCTGCTTCCAAATGGGACTCCTTCTCTGCTTACTCCTGCTCCAAAGCCAAGAAGGGTCTGGGTGCTCTCTTCACTGTTGCAATTTTCAGCTTATGGAAGGAAAGGAACATGGTTATCTTCTCCAACAAGGTGCCTTCTCTCGATTCGGCTATTAAATCTTTTTTAGAGGACGTTGCCCTGTCCCTAGCAAAATATCTTCTTCTTTCAACAGTAAAACTTTAGCCTCTTTCTTTCTCCTTTGTAACCAGCTCAATCCTTGCATGAGATAGAGCCTTGTTTTTTTTTTCTTCTGTTGGTTCTCTTTCCCTGTTTTCTTCTCTTTCTTTGGCTGTAATCTCTTTTTCTCTTTTCATTAATTCAATTTGCGATTTAGCAAAAAAAATTGAATATTTAAGGTTAAAGTTTCTAAAATAACTTAAACAAAATCACTCAATAAAATTAGGTTCATTATGAATTGTTTGCTACTAAAATAGTCTTTATGATGAAAGTCAGTCTCGTGCGGTCTCACACGGCTTCGTAGCCATCATCGGCACTCTAGTCGGGTTCGTTAACTGGCTCAAACGCTTGAAACGTTTGACCCTCCTCCGTCTCCTCGGCAGGGTAGGGGTCGGTACCTATGCACCAATAAATAAAGTAAACAGCAAGCACGAAAGCATAATTTATAAATAAAACACAAGATCAATGTGAGTAATGACATGTAATGATCATATGAGAATAACAATGTGACAATGACGAAAATAACGTATAACCTAAATCTAATCTACACAATAGAGCTATACAATAATCACACAGAAGTAATGCCACTGCTTTGGGTAGTTAGCCCTAACTATAAAGCGGGAAAACCCGTTCAAAGGCCGGCGCTCATAAACCGGTTCATAATCGTAGGCCGGATAAACCGGTTTGAAATTCGGATATTACAGTGTCCGTACACATCGGTGATCAGCCGTCCAATTACAACTGCAGTCGTTCTAGTATGACCCAATCAATATACATATAATAGTAGAAAAGACTTATTGATCCTGTAAAGCTCTGACACAGAAACCTAAGTCAAAGTGACGGGCTGGCTGCATAATATTCCACAATCGAATACCAATCAAATCATTCGAATAAACCTCCACAATATCTCAATCAATTGCCAAGCCACATCACGATCCATATCCAATCCATATAGGGTATGCAACTAATAGACCAACATCAATCTTAATCATGTATGCAAACCCGAAGGTCAAAGGATAATTCACAAGCGAATCTTAAAGTCAAACATAAGGTCTCATACCCGACAACCATAGGAATCTCTAAATAGATAAAAGATCAACGCATTACTTCTCAATCAATGGTGCATAGACCCAATTAAGGGTTTTCCAATAAAAATGGATTGAGCTAGAATCCATAGGATTTCCCAGAGGTCATACTAGGCACTAAACCTCACGTTAGTAAGATACCGTTTGCCCGGACGATATTTACTCATTCTAATGATCAAATTAATAAAGTTCAAAAATATAAATTTAGCACATTAAAAACCAAAGATATCATTTAATATTAATTTACAAATAATAATGATAAATCACAATCTTAATTTATAATTTTAGAAAAACCTGAGGTCCTCATCCCAAACATTTTTCACAATAAACCAAAGGGTCTAATTTGGGTTCATTAAAGGCTAAAGGTCCATTTTCTAAATTCTAGAAGCTCAAGAGGGCAAGGTGAATAATTTAACAAACTTAAGGCACATGGGTTGCATCATGCCAAGTCACCACCACTCTTTCCCCTCCTTTATTTCCATACATCATGCCAAGTCATCACTCATCAAGTCACTACGTCATCTCCATTCTCTCACCTTTATTCCCATGCATGGCAGGTCATCAGGTAACCAGTCATCAAGTCATCAGGTAATCACCACTCTCCCTCCTTCATTCTTTTCTTCTGTTTCCACTACAGGTACAGATCCAAACCTCACGCACAGAACCCCGTCCAAACGAGGTGCTTCATGCCCGCAGCAAAAGGGTGGCTGGATAGTGAGCCCCCCTAATCAAGAACCTAGGATGTATCCGTCCGATAGGGTCGTCCGGCCATACACGGTAATGTGATCGGGCCAGATCTATGATCAAATTCCCCAATGGGTCCCGCCACTACATGTTGTCCAAATAAAAACTCCCAACTGCAACTACGCCCCAGGTTCTTAGAACCAATAGATGGTGGGCAAGATGGGACCCACTCCTCACGGGCCCACCACCTCTAAGGTTGCCCGTGGGTCCACTACCGAATCTACGGTCCTGATCAAGCAACAATGGGGTCCACCTGGGTCCCATAGTCAATACACAGTAATAGGTCTCATGGTTCTGCGTCCGGAAACCTGTGACAAGTCGATCCAGTCCTCGTTGGTGGATTGGGTGGGTCAACGGTGATACTAAAAAAAAATTAAGAAAATCAATAAGATCATCCCCAATTTCCGATCTCAATCATTAAAACAATTAACATCAAAAGGAGGCATCAAAGGGTTTCTATATGCATCAACAACACGCAAATCAAGGAAGAGTACCAGTATTAAATTTACAAATTGTCACGTCCCTCGGATCCGATTAAAGAATAAACCGGATCCAGAGAGTGAATTTTAGGACTAATTAAAATTTTGTCCTTTGGGCCCACGGATCGTAAGTCCGCGGTGATGATATAATATTTCAAGCCTCATGTAGTACAACAATGTAGAGTTCATACAACTCTAGGCATATGGAATATCAAACAATGAATAATAATTCTCATTGAATATTTAAGTTGTAAGAAAGATATGAACAAAAACTAACCAAAAAGTTAAGATTATTTATTACATATTAGCTAACCAAATAAATAAGGTCAATAAAAGAACAAGTCAATGAAAGTGAAAGTTCCAACAAGGGATAAAAGAGAAATAAAAAGTCTAATGAATATCACCATGTGACTCTCTAGTGCCGGAAGTGATGACGCTACTCTACGTCATCGGCACGCCACTCTCGTGCCTCCTTTGCTGGTTGGAGATCCTCTGAGATCTCCTCACCGGCCTACTCCTCATAATAGTAGAAGTCACCTGATGTGTCTGCACACCAAGAAACAGAGTCAACGACATGTTGAGCAATAGATAAGCAAAGCATAATAAACATAGCATGCATCAAGTATAGATTAATGACAAGTACATGATCATATGAATACAAGGAATGCGAGGCTAGGCATAAAGCGAGAGTAATATATGGAAACAATGACAAGAATCCTAGCAACCATCTAACAATAACCACTATCCATGCAATGCAATACAAGAACAAGAGGGAGTCTCCGAAGATGTCCAAAGCCACCTCCCGGGGTACCAATAACAATCCAATCCGGACTATTGATACCAAAGTCCAGCTCCAGTAGGATCTTAGTTCCCGATCCTTGAAATAGCAGCACGGTCCTAGCCCGCTCCCAGCTATTCAACGCCATGGACGCCGTCCAAAGCCGACTGCCCACCCCGACAACCGAGTAACCGGTTTGTCATTAGAATCCCAAACTGCAGTTGGCCATAATATGCAAATAATAATAAAGTAGCTTTGACATCAGGACAAATTAACAAGACAAGCAAGTCTGGCTAGATCAATATACAAAATATGATCATAGGGATTATCTCATTCAAGACAATACAAGACAAGCAAAACACGTGATAATCCATTTCATTGCTAGCCAGTCATGTTTATCAATACAAGACACAAGTTCCAAAGGTACAATCTAAGTCAGGTCTAAGTCCTAAATTCTATAAGAATTTATGTTTCATATATAATTAAGTATTTTATGTCAAAGAGTGTACAAGGAATGTTATCAACGGATACAAATTACAAGTCAAGGAGATATTAGAATCCAATCCTATGCAAGTGGTGTCATTCATGTACTCCACATGTCCTAACAGAGTACGCATGGAAGTTGGATCAATGATGCTTCTAGGGAAATCCCTTGGTGTACAATCATGTTAAGCATCTATTGAGACAATTACATACGCATTCGGTTAGACCATGCATAATACACGAATACCTAGATAACCCATCGAGATCACACCAAGCCACGTGTTTCGATTTCAATCCCATTCATGGTCATGTGAAAGTAGGTTAGAGGTTTCTAGCATCTAAGTCCCAAACCTAGGTTATATTCTTAGTCCGAAATAAAACAAGGTAAAGATGGCAGTTTGGGTTAACCCCTCGGTTAGCCTTCGGCTAACCGAGTTTGTCAGTGCGGTTAACCGAACATGGAAATTCGGCTGACCGAACTTAGAAGAGCTGAAAATCAACTCTCTGGAATTCTGACCGACAATGGTTATCGGCTGACCGAACTCCCTGATTTCGGCTAATCGAACATTGACCGAGAGCCTAACCGACGTTCACCAGAGACTAATAAATAACTCTCTGGTTTTCTAACCGAACTGGGGTTTTCGGCTGACCGACACCATTATGTCGGTTGACCGACACTGAACCGACGACTAACCGACAGTAAGGAATTCGTATGGGTTTAGGCCATTTCTGAACTCTTCCTACCCCAATTCGTTTTCCTCCATTCCCAAGCCTACTAAAGGCTACAACCTGCATAAAATAGAGCCTCCTGCTCCCCCCAATAATCCATTCATTCCATTCGTCCATTCCATTGAATCAAATAAACAAATCTAAACAACCTAACATCATTAATTTATCCATTTTCCCAAACATCTAACCTAACATGTATTTTCCTCAAATCAATATGTAACATGCTTGGAATTAAAGGGAGATCTACAAGATACATAGCCAATCAAATGGAAACAAACATACATGGTTATAAATGAAATGCAGATCTACTTGCCTCAACCAAGAAGAATATTGAAAATTGGGTGAAACTCGAGGAGAAGCATTTCTACCCCTAAAGTCACAATCTAATCCGAACAAACACAACCTAGGACGCGAAGGAGAAGAAAGAAAGGAAAAAGATCAAGATCAAACATAATCTAAACAAAATAGAAAATGAATGAAAATATGAAGTTGTGAGAAATCTTACCAAACTGGTACCGGAAGAAAGAAGGGATCGCAAGGATGATGATAAGCGGTTCGGATCACGGAGTTGATCTCTCCGGGCTAGAGTTTCGGGCTTGAGAAGAGAAAAGGAAGAAGAAAGGGTTGCGGTTGTCTCTGTCGTTGCAGAGAATGAATAAGGATTAGGGCTAATCCCTGATTAAGAAGAAGAGAAGAAGAAATACCCCTTAAGTGGGTCCGGTTAAAGAATGGACCACTTGAATGGTTTCTGTTCGTCGGATCGCGACGAGTTAAGAGACAAAAATGACCAGCACGACGAGACCTTTCCAATGAACCCAAAAAATCATGGCGTTTGAAATATTTCGGAAAAACACTGAATTTTTCCTAAATTACAAACTACCCCCTTCTATAATCAAACGAACTCGGAATCGAACGAAACTTTACAGGCTCTATTCTAATGCTAAAAAAATTCGCTCATGATCTAAACCCACTTAAATATCTAAAATAAAACTAATTATAATAATAACAAATTAAACGGGTCAGGGCTTGATATTGGGCTCAACTGACCTAGTAAGGTCACGGACCTTACAGAAATTATGGTTAAGTACTTGCCTGAGGTCCGCGGTTGAGGGAGACGGTCTAGAATTCCTATTGCCAAAAGCCCAAGGTGCTATCCCATAGACAACTTGGAAGAGAGAGAATTGTGTGTGAAAATAAAAGAGTGTGGTGTATAAATAGGGAAAGGGAATAGGAATTGCAATCTGACTTAAATTCTAAAAAGAAGAGTTTGGGTCCTAAAAAGATAAAAGTTTGGATTAGAAAAGAATTATACCCACTAAACTATGCGCGGGTTAACTATGGGTCAAGATACCTATTCAACAAGCCTAACTCACCAAACCTAAGTCTAGCGTGGTCCCCACTTAGACTAATCATGTATTTAACTAAAATACAATCAATTGTATAATAATAATAAAATAAATAATATAATATATATATAATATCAAAATGTCACATTCTCTCCTCCTTAGGACATTTGGTCCTCCAAATGACCAGTATACCTCTGGAAGGAGATGCGGGTATTGTTTCTTAACTTGATCCCTGAGTTCTCATGTAGCTTCTCGAGGACTATGATGTTCCCACTGCACTTTCACCCAATGAATCGTTCGAGTTCTCAAAACTTGTTCCTTAGTGTCGATAATCTGCTTAGGTCGACATATGTAACATCCGGCTGCAACTCTAACGGCTCATATTGAAGAACATGCAATGGGTCTGAGATATATTTCTTTAACATTGAAATGTGAAAAACATTGTGTACCCCTGACAATTTCGTTGGAAGTGCTAATCTATAAGCAACTTCTCCAATTCTCTCCAAGATCTCAAATGGTTCAATATATCTTCTGGATAACTTTTCTTTCTTGTTGTAAGCATGTATGTGAAAGCATGAACCACAACGATCGAATGATCAATCAAACCACACAAGATCGAGAACATCAGACAGGGATATTTACGTGGTTCGACAAGCTCGCCTACGTCTACCAGAAAGAACACTTTCCACCATTAAGCCCCACGTGATTATGAAGACTCTGATACTCATGGGAGAGAGCTCTAACTCTAACTCTGACTCTTTTACTGAGTCTATGATTACAGATTACATTAATATATAATCTTCACTTTCTTAGCCCCCAATGAAGCCTTGGTACAATTACCAAAATACCCACCTGGTCATAGGCCAAACCCAATGAACCAATTTGATTAACATGGAATTTAAGACACATAAACCCAACACTTATTCTAGGGGTTGGAGAGGCCACAAAATCATGCTGAATCACCACTTAATCTTCATTATGAAACATTTAGATTTGTGATCAACGTTGGAATTAGTGATGATATTTTCAAAAAGAATCCTGACATTATTGTGATATTATTATTAGAAAACACTAATTCCATTCCTAACAGATACATGATTTTAAAAAGTCAGCAAGACTAAAAGTATTGTAAGAAAAATGTGGTATTAATAAAACTGTAAAAATTCAAAATGTTTTGTTTATTTTCTATTTTGAACCATTAATGACAAATTGATTTATTGATCTATATTTTCCATGGCGTTTTTCCATTAAACATTACTGATGATTATGGTCATGACCATTTAGCAAAGTCCACTATATACAACTGGACATTTTCCCTCAAGCAATGAGCACTTTATAACATTTCTTTTAATTATACATGGAGAATCTTGAAATAAGAACTATTTGTGATCACCCAATTTTTACTAGCAAATGGAACCCTCTTATGATCAATCCAACCCCTTATACTCATTACTCACTAAAGAATGGGAATAAGTCCAAATTTCACCCTCATCCAGCTGTTTCTTACTGATCGATTAAAATTAAAAATAAATAATGCCTTCTAAAACCATTAAACTTGAGGGCCATAGATCAAAGGTTATGATGATTTAATAGATCAGTTGACATTTTGTATACACTTTGGTCTCGATCAATTAGATCTTTCAATCCACCACCTCCCCTAGATTGGCATGGCCCAAGTTGGTGATAGATGTGCGAGTGAAAAATATAGAGAGTATGCCATGAGGATGGTGATCTTCCGCCCATGGTATTTTGCAAATCTCATTGTCTTGCTAGATTTTTTTTTAATATTTCTATGGATCTCAGTATCCAAATATATAGAGAACGTTTTCTCATCAAAGCCGAGGGAACCCCTCTCCAAATTAACGCAATATGCATGCATGAACAAGGCACTAAATTGAGATTACACTAAAAAGCCATTGAAGCTTATGGGCAAACCGTGTGGGGCTTATTAAGCCCTCACATTCCAATAGTTGGGACCAAAAGGGGGTGGTCATGAGAGGTGCTCAAGAGAGGTGGCCCATTCATTATAGACAACTAGACATTTTTCCTTAAGCAATGAGCACTTTTTACCGAGCTCACCCATGTGGATGACAATCAAAAGGAAGGATGAATAGCACACAATTTGGAGATGATATATATATATATATATATGAAAATATTCATGTGCTTTTCATCTCTCACCATGTTATTGTGAGGGACAACATAGTAGGGTTGACTTTATAACGCATCCGAATAATCCACACGCATGGAACCCTCTTAAGTACACTAGACCCATTGAATTTTCACCAATCAAAATAGATTGGAACGTTGGACCGAGGGTCAAACTTTTTCCTTTAATATAAAGCCATTAAATTTGTGGGTCATGGATTAAGGGGTTAGAGGCATGGGATTGACCCCAAATTTGATATGTGGTCTCATCCAAGGTGTCTATTCCCATCCCCACAAGTCCCATGATTAGTGGGTCCCTAAGCTCTCCTAAGCTCAAGCGTAAGATAAGGTAAGATCAAGTGTGTGGTGGGGCCCACATGGGGATGGGGATGGGGATGGGGGGGGGGGGTGGATTTCAATAACTCCCTATGAACCTCCTCTCTGCGAAAAAATCATCCCCAACCGTGATTTCTATCATCTCCATATGGGCCCAGAAATTTAATGGTCAACGGTCTTTTCGATTCGATACATAGTCGATCCATCGGTCCAGTAAATTCGGATCTGACAGAAAGTTGGTGTACATGTGTAATTTAGAGGGGTCATGTGTTTGGTCCATTTGAATGGACCAAAGGTGTGCCCCACAAGTATGAGCTTTCAAGATTTTGCCCTAAGCTTGAGCTTAGGAGAGCCTTGCTCTCTCTCTATATATAATTTAAATTCATTTTGATTTACTTTGATAAAATCAAAGGAGTCTAACATTTGGGTCACTGTCAAATTAGGATCATTGGCCCTTACCCTACTGTCAAGGGCGCCTAGGTTGGGCCGGGGTGAACGAAAAGAAAAACTAATATTTTTAATATTTAATTCATTTATATACCACTACCGATGGAAAGAATATATTCTCTTTTTTCTATATGTGAAACTACTTCCTTAACTAAGACAAATCTTTATCATATCAAAATTACATACTAATGTTTTAGAAATTTAATATAGTAAATTGATTTTTTTGATCATATATATATATAAACAAGCAAAACATGACCGCATTTTGTACGGGTAAGGTCAAGTACATGTTGGTCTACCTCCCTTTATGCAAACCAAAAAAAGGATCTTAGCAAAGTCCAAAGAGGGTGTTTTTGACAGGTTGGCCTATTCTCATTGTCAAAGTCGAAATGGTAGACTGAAAATTTGTGCACTACTGGGGAATGAAATATTTTCTAAGAGAGGTGAATGACCAATCCATGGAGTCATATGATGATCAATAGAACCCACGTAGGCCTACCTGAAGTCTGCCATATCAATTCTCACCTTCTGCCATGCCATTGAGAGAGTTCTCTGGGATGATGTCTTTTTAATACTCTTTTTTGCATATTTGAAATATTCTAAAAATTAAAAAAATATATATATAGCAAGAATATCACAATAATATCAAAAGAAAATGAAAAGAATAAATAAAAATCGAAACTTAGAGCCTATAATTAGGACAAATTTTAACAATATTTTATATCAATTCTTTTAGTTATTGTTTATTTACTTAAAGTGGAATTCGTTTTTCCAGCATCTCTTTTGAGTTTTCCTATTTATGGCCTACCTTTAATCTATCTAATTGGTTCCCACACACCGATCCTCATTGAATAATTAGCATGAATCTAAATTTCATATAGCTCAAATGTTACTCAGAGTTGAACTCTATCACAAAGAACTTGCACAGTGCATAGCATTAAACATTAGGAGTTAATAATGGCTAGGGTCATTTAATTAAAGTGATATATCATATTTTTCCATCTCCACCAAAACGTTTTCTTGTTTCGTGCCTCCTTTGATTGTCATACATTCACACGAGCTCCTTTAAAAACATGAGTGTTTCTATCTTTAAAAGTACTCGAGTACTTTATAGCATTTCTTTAAATTATACGTGGAGAATCCTGAAATAAAAACTATTTGTGATCACCCTATTTTTACTAGCTAATGGAACCCATATGATCAGGGGCGGACCTACATGTAGGCCTAGGGGGCCATTAAGTTTTCAAAATTTTATTTTTTACCACTAATTTTTTTGTAATTTTTTATTTTGACCCCTAAATTGTTAAAATCTTCTTTGAATAATTTTCATTTGCGCCCCCCCCCCCCCCCCAGTCAATTCCATTTTCTGGGTGCACCCCTGCTTATGATCAATCCAACCCCTTATACTCATTACTCACTAAAGAATGGGTATAAGTCCAAATTTCACCCTCATCCAGCTGTTTCTTACCGATCTATTAAAATTAAAAAAAATAATGCATTCTAAAACCATTAAACTTGAGGTCCATAGTTCAAAGGTTAGGATGATTTAATAGATTAGTTGATATTTTATATACACTTTGGTCTCCATTAGATATTTCAATCCACCACCTCCCCTTGATTTGGCATGGCTCAAGTTGGTGATAAATGTGCGAGTGGAAAATCTAGAGAGGATGCCTGAAGGCTGTTGATCTTCGGCCCATAGTAATTTTGCAAATCTCATTGTCTTACTAGAATTTTTTACATATTTCTATGGATCTCAGTATCCAAATATATAGAGAACGCTTTCTCCATGCATCAAAGCCGAGGGAACGGCTCTCCGAATTCATACAATATGCATGCATGATTAAGGAATTTAATTGAGATTACACTAAAAGGCCATTGAAGCTTATAGGCAAACCGTGTGGCGCTGATGAAGCCCCACATTCCAACAGCTGGGACCAAAAGGGGGTGGTCATGAGAGGTGCTCAAGAGAGTTGGCGCCCCATTCATTATACATATATGTATCTGTAAGTGCAAAAAACTATGACTCACAAGATTAGGGGTGCCTGATAGGACTTATCTGAATGAAAGAAGATGATCTGCTGCCTCAAAGCCTGAAAGGGAAGAACAAACAATTAGAGGACCCTAGCCTGGGTGGCGCAAGGCTCTCCGATGCCAAAGTTAGTGTATGAACTGAACTAAGGAAGGAGAGGAAGAAGAGAGGCAGAGTAACGACTCTCAAGTGTGTAGGTTGCGTACCTTGCATGTGAAATGAGGTTCTATTTATAGAGAACTCATGATGATATTTTGGATGATATTTTGGAGTGGGTCCCATGATTTGATAGGGAAGTCCTTATCAGCCCACAAAGTAATAGATGCCGTCCACTTCAGCCCACAATGCATTTAATGCCAGTCGGATCAGCCCACATTGCATTTAATGCATGTCATGTTGGGCCAGATCATGTTGGACGCCTTTGGCGGTACAGGTCACATCGGATCCAGTCCTCGGGCCTTGCCCTGATGTGGCTACAGCCGCTGGATGCCGCCCTGTCAGTGATCTGACGAAGATTGTGGACGGCTGGATATCGCATCTGTCCCACTGGCTCGCTCCCCTATTCTGCCACGTGTCTGATGACGTGGCGGGCGTAGGGCGCGAGTGGGGATTCTTCTTTATTTCGGCTTCCGTCCTGGCTCCTTTGGCCGGGGTCAAGCTCTTTAACCGAAGTGGGCCCCTGGTAGCCGAGCTCGGCGCTAGCAGCCAAAGTCTGTCTGATTTCGGCTGAGGCCTCTGTCCCGGCAACCGAGGCGAGTCTGGGTGCCACGTGGATGGCACGTGAGAGTGCTTAGTCCCATCTTATAGCCGTGATTAGCATAATCCTGGAGCTTTTAAAATCTCCCCACATAATTACCCCCTAGCTTGTGACTTCTTAAGCGTCCTAGCCTTTAAGGGTTAGAAGCTAGAGAATCCGTCTGGAGATACTGCGATCATTGCTTGGCGCCGCTTCAACTTCTCCGAGGCAATAAATGCCGCATCCTGTTCGCCCCGGGAAACGAACCGGCGGCTACATGTGTCGCTTCTTCACTGATTGTGCCGTCAAATCGATGAGACAGGCGCGGATCGTGAAGCTTGCCTTTTCGAATTCGTAAATGGCGCCCAAAGAGGGCTTCCTTCCCCTATAAATAGGGTTGCCTTCCTCCGTTCTTCTTTCTTTATCTTCTCTTCTGATTTTCTTTGCCCCTTCCTTCGATTTTTGCTCTGTTCTTCGTCTATCTTCTTAAGATCTCTCCATATTGCTCTGGCGAGGACGATCGTAAGACGTGTCCAGATCGATTCTTGACTTGCCCTTCTGTCTCTGTAAGTGACTTCGTGCCCCTGTATTTTTTAGGGTTTCTGCCTTTAAGGTTTCTTTTCACCTTCTTCTTCTTGTAGAGATGGCGACCCCTAGGTTTCAGTTAGACACGGCTGAGGGCATGGCTAGGTTTACGGCTACCTTCAATAACCCGGAGGGGGTCCGCCTCAGGCCGGCGACTCCCTACGACTATGCCCTGCGCTGCTGGTCCTGCGGCTGGATGCCGTTCCCTTTGATCTCTGTAATCGAAGGTGGGGTCAAATTTCCTCTGCAACCCCTGCTTAGAGCCTGTCTTGACGCCTGGTCCATCACCCCGTGCCAGCTGATGCCCAATGGCTTCAAGGTCATCATGGCCATGACGAGATTGAACGAGATCTTGGGGATCAATTTGGGCGTCCACGATATCGAGGACGTCTACGACATCTGCAAGGCTGGGGGAGACAACTATTATCTTCGGGTGAAGCAGCTCCGAAAGGGCTTCGTCCTGGCCTTGGAGGATTCTAGTGAAAACGCCGAGGAAAATCTCTTCTGTGTTTCGAGGGACTGGGAGTTCGGCGCTTGCGAGGGCAGGACGCTCAGGGTCCCTCGCCATCTCGGGCCCGTCCCAAGTAAACACCGACTCTTTATTATGCTCCTATTTTGCTTAACTTTCATATTGTTGAACTAATACTCTTATTGTTTGCTGTGCAGAACTGCGAGCGAGGCAACGCCGGGCTGCGAGTGATGGTTGGACAAAGAACGTCGCTGACCACAAGAAGGTTGAGAGATACACCGGGCACGAGAACAGATCGGCCTAGAAACTGTTAGGATACACGCCGAGGTACCGCGACCATTATAGGAGGATTGGAGCAGCGCATGAGGACGAGCTGCAGGCTGATCTTCCCTCTGTTTCTTTGGCCGTGCCTGCGGGCGTGCCTTTGATCGATCCCGCTGCGAGCCGAGCTGCGTCTGGCGCTGAGGCATCTACTTCTTCTAGTTCGGGGTCGCCGAGTTTAAGGGAGGTAGTGGACGCTTACCCATCTGACCCGGAAGAGAGGATGGAGGGTAGCTCAAGAATGCCTGGAACCAAGGACCTGGCGGCCAAGTTTAGGCGCGGGTCTTCGTCTTTTGCGTCGCCCTCTTCTACCAGTGTTCGCATGGCTTCGGGTTCGAGGGGAGCTGCTGTTTCTTCTGCCCCGGCTACTGCTCCGATCGAAGGAGTGCAGAGGCGCTCACCGGATCACCCGAGGGACGGGTCTCTACCGAGGAAGAGGTCCAAGGTGGGGGAGAAAGAGTTGGGAGCCGAGCAGGCTCCTAAACACAAGGCGCCTGTGTGCACCTCTGGAGGCAAGGCGCCCCCTGGAAAAAGTATGCCAGCGAGCAGGGCTTCTGCTGAGACGGCCTGTGACCTCAGTGTCATTATAGGGCAAGGGTCCGGATCGGCCTCCGGACCTCGTACTGCCCCGACGGCATGGAGGCCTAGACTGGAGACCCAGCCCGAGAAACCTTTGAACGTGGAGGACCGGGTGCAGGGGAACTGTCTCATCATCGGGGCTCTTGCCAAAGCCTGTGCCCTGCCGCGTGACATGGAGGTGCACGCGAAGTATGATAATGAGAGTTTGCTGGGCTCGGCGATCCAGGCCGCTCTCCAGGTAAGTACCCTTGATGTTCTTTTGATGTATTTCATTTCGGCTGCTCCCATCTGACTTGTTTTCTTTTGCAGAATGTGTAGAGGCTCCAGTTGGTAATGGAGAGGAGCGACAAGAACGTCTCCAAGGTCACCCAACTGGAGTCCGAGAGGGGCAAATTGAAGAAGGAGCTGGGAGAGCTGAAGAGGAATAGCGCTGAGGCGACTACGCAACTGGATGTGGCGCTAGCCAGCATCACCGATCTCACGTCGGTAACCCATCAGTTGAAGGGCGAGATCTGGGTGAAGACGAGGAGGATTGCCGAGTTGGAGATGGAGCTGGCCAGAGTGAAGGCTGATTCGGCGTCTGAGTCGTCGGGGCAGCGTGGCGAAGTGCTCGCTGGTCGTGCCGAAGTGGAGAAGCTGAAAAAGGAAATTGCCGAACTGAAGGCTAGGCACGCCGAAGTCGAGCGGCTAGAGAAGGAGATCGCTGACTTCAAGTCCTCGTTGCAGGCTGAGGCCCAGTCTTCCTTTCAGAAGGGGGTGGACCAGGCTGCAGAGGAGTATGAGAGATGTCTGGAGGAAATCACCTCCATCTTATTCGAGGAGGGATGCCTGGCTGCTTTGAAACGAGCGGGGGTTCCTGAAGACCACCCGGTTTATCAGGATCTGCCAAAGTACTCTGGTCCAGACCCCGAGCCGAGTTCCGCTCCGTTGGCCGAGAGTGCCCAGGTGGATGCTCCTGCAGCTGGTCCCATCTCGGATGGCGCTCCACCTATCCCTTTTGCTGGTGGTGCTCCGGCTGCACTTTTGGGCGACGCTCCTTCTGCCCCTCCTGCGGGTGATGCGCAAGAGAAGGCTGCTGTCGTCGCCGAGACCACCGGTCCACTAGAGACAGTAATAGTGCTGGTGGAGTCGCCGAAGCCCCTGTAGCTTCTTGATCTTTCTATTTCTGCTACTTTCATACTTGTAATTTCTCTGTTTTTTCTTTTGGAATGTAATGTGAACCTGTTTGTAATCCCCTTCATTTTTAATGAAAAACAGAGCTTCTTCACTTGTGCTTTCTTTTTCTCCATCTTTTTTATTTCGGCTCTTGTGTGCTTTAGTCCGGCTAAGTGACGTGACGCGAGAGCCCTGAGTTGGAGAGAGTGTTGTACGGTCTTCATAGGTATCCGCTCCAATATCCCGCATTCCGAGGTTCATAAATAGTTGTAAGCACTGCGGTACGGCCGAGGCGGAAAACGAGCAGATGGCTCCACGTGGTCGCCATCGGAGCCACTGGTCAACTTGTGGTAGACGTGCACTCCACGCAAAGCATGGGAAACCTCGCCTCATTGATGGGTCTTCGATTACTGAGCCCTTCCTCCTTCCATAAATAGAGGCAGCAGGTCTGCCACGGGAGAGTAAAAAGAGCTCGAACCAAAAACCCTTCATCTTTTTCTTGTCTCCAACTGATGAGGATCTGTCTGCGTCTGCCAGATGTTCTGGCAGTTTCGCCTTATAGAACTTGTTTAGGAACCTCTGCTCTGACCGATCCTTCTGCGACTGAAGACAGCTCCCTCTGGGAGGGACTGTCGCCGGAAGTCGTGGTCTGCGCGTTCTCTGAAGACGGTCCTCGTGGACTACGCACTCTCTGAACGCGGGTCTACGGCCAACTCCCACCTATGTGGTTGAGAAGAGATCATCTCCTGCCTGTGCGGCTGGGAGGTGATTATTCTCTGGTTGGGAGTTGGTCGCGCACTTGATCCTGTATGGTCCTGCGTCGGATCATGCTGCAGGGTCTTGTCTTGATCCTCCAGGGTCTTGTGTGGAATCATGTTGTAGGGTCTCGTGTGGGATATCAAGACCTCCGAGCAACGGGCCGGATTGAGAGGCCTTCGGGCTGAAGATCTCTAATCAGTGGATCAGGAGCCTGAGCTTGCTCCCAAACTAGAGGGTGTTGAAGAGCTCCTAACGACACTGAAGTCCAGACTGAAGAGTCAGTGAAGATCAGAATCTCCCAGAGTATCCAAGTAGTCGACCATCGAGGATCAGAGTCTCCAGACTTTATTTCTTTTTTGTTTTTAGAGGACTGCGAGCCTCCTTGATGTATTCTGTTTTTCCTTTCTGTAATCCTTGTAAAGAAGAAATCACATTCAATAAAAGAAAGAAGTTTCTGATCAGATGAGATGTCTTTTCTGCAATTTTGCATTCTTTTTGCTTTTCTTTGCATTTTTGTGCTGCTTTTCTGCACTTCCGTGCTTGCACTGCTTTTTTCTTCTTTTCTGTGCTGTTTTTCTGCACTTCTGTGCTTGCACTGCTTTTTTCTTCTTTTCTGTGCTGTTTTTCTGCACTTTTGTGCTTGCACTATTCTGTCTTTCAAAGACTGTCGTTGGCCGAGATGAACCCAGAGTCTCGAGGATCTCGGCTGTGCGAGCCTGAGTCCGGAATCGATCTAGGGGGGTGTATGAACCCAGAGTTTAGGGAAGACTGGATGTGTAAATTGAAAGTCAGTCCCAGGGTATATGAACCCAAGGGTTTTAGGAGCGACTGGATGTGCAAATCCTAAGTCAGTCCATGGGCACGTGAACCCAAAATTTAGGGAAGGCTGGATCTATGAATCCGAAGTCTTCCCAAGGTGTATCAACCCAGGGTTTTAGGAGCGACTGGATGTATAAATCCTAAGTCAGTCCATGGGCGCCTGAACCCAAAATTTAGGGAAGGCTGGATGTATGAATTCGAAGTCTTCCCAAGGTGTATCAACCCAAGGTTTTAGGAGCGACTGGATGTATAAATCCTAAGTCGGTCCATGGGCGCATGAACCCAGAGTTTTAGGGAAGACTGGATGTATGAATCCGAAGTCAATCCCAGGGTGTATGAACCCAGAGCTGCCAAACTCAGATAAGATGACACAGATTGATGACAGGGCAAATGCTGCTTTCATTGATCATAGAACTTTCATTACATCTTAGAAATAGAACTTCTTCAAGTGAGATGCGTTCCACGGTCTCGGCAATTGCCTGCCTTCCAAGTCTTCAAGTTTGTAAGAAGATCGTCCTGCCATTGAAACCACCCTGAACGGGCCATGCCAGTTTGGGGCCAGTTTGCCTTCATTTGGGTCTCTGTCAGCTGGCAGGGTCTTCTTCAGAACCAATTCTCCTACTGAGAAGCTTCTTTCTCTGACTTTTTCATTGTATCTTCTGGCTAGCCGTTGCTGATAGTCGGCCAGTCGTATGGCCGCTGCATCTCGGCGCTCGTCAGCTAGGTCCAGCTCCATTGCCAGGTTCATCTCGTTTCGGCCTTGGTCGACAAGCTCTGACCTCAGGGTAGGGAGGCCAATTTCTAAGGGAATGACCGCCTCCATCCCATAGGCCAACGAGAAGGGTGTCGCCGAGGTGGATCGTCTCGGAGTCGTCCTGTATGCCCACAATATGCTAGGAAGCTCTTCTACCCATCTCCCTTTTGCTTTGTCCAATCGCTTCTTCAGGCCGTCTAGGAGTACCTTGTTAGAAATTTCGGCCAGGCCATTGCTCTGCGGGTACGCCGGAGTGGAATAGTGGTTCCTGATGCCGTGCTTTTGACAGAAGTCTCTGAAGGAGTTGGAGTCGAACTGAGTGCCGTTGTCTGAAATCAGGGCCCTGTGATGCCGAACCTCGTTATGATGTTCTTCCACACGAAGTTCTTGGAGTCCCTTTCAGTGATGGAGGACAGCGGCTCAGCTTTTACCCACTTCGTGAAGTAATCTATAGCGACTATCAGCCATCTCTTGTTCCCTGGAGCTCGATGGAGAGGTCCCACAATGTCCAGCCCCATTGAGTGAAGGGCCATGGACTAGAGAAGGGACTCAAGTCTTGTGCTGGATGATGAAGAGAATGGGAGAACTTCTGACATTTTTTGCATCTTCTGGCGTATACCTGTGCATCCTTCTGCATATATGGCCACCACTAACCTTGGCTTATTGCTCTGTAGGCCAGTAATCACCCTTCGATGTGACTCCCGCAGATTCCTTCGTGGATCTCATACAGAAAGTTGTCCACCTTGCTCGGATGGACGCATTGGAGGTAGGGACCCGTGAAGGATTTTCTGTAGATTTTGCCTTCAGGAGATAGCCATAATCGGGCTTCCTTGAGTCTGATTCGGTGGGCTTCATTCTTGTCTTCGGGGAGCTGGTCGTCCTTCAGGTAATAGATGATTGGGTCCATCCAGCTCGGGCCGAGATCAACGCACAGGACTTGCATAGATGAGTGGAGCTCTAGGCTTGATCTTGATATCGATCCGACCTCAACGGTCCTTTTCTTTCCTACTTCGACAGCGGAGACCAGGTTTGCAAGCGCATCAGCATGCGTGTTGGTGTCTCTGGAGATTTGCCTGACCTCGGCTGTCTGGAAGTGAGAGAGCAATTTCTTCGCGAGGGCTAAGTAGGCCGCCATCCTGTCGTCCCTGGCTCGGTAGTCTTCAGCGAGTTGGCTAGTTGCCAGTTGTGAATCACTGAAGACCACCAATTGCTGGGCTCCGAGGATTCGGGCGCTATTCAGCCCTGCTATCAGAGTTTCATACTCCGCTTCATTGTTCGTCGCTTTGAAGTCCAAGGTGAAGGCTTGCTCTATGACCAGTCCCTCTGGCGATTGGAGAACTATGCCAGCGCCAGCTCTCTTGGAGGTGGATGAGCCGTCAACAAAGACCTTCCATGCCGAGACAGGAACCTGGTTCTGAGAAAATTGTTCGACCTCGGTGACTTCACGCTCATGCCCTATGCCCCCCAGTTCGGTGCCGAGCTGGGTCGAAGCCGAGCTTGGAGAGACGAACTCTACAATGAAGTCTGCCAGAATTTGGGCTTTGATAGCAGTCATGGGACGGTACTGGATGTCATACTGCCCCAGTTCGACTGCCCACTTTGAGATTCACCCTGAAACGTCAACTTTCTTGAATATAGATCGAAGTGTATGCTCCGTGATAACCACAATAGTGTGGGATTGAAAATAATGGGAGAGCTTGCGGGAGGCACTGACGAGTGCCAACGCAAGCTTCTCCAGCAAAAGGTATCTGGTCTCGGCATCAAGCAGGATCTTGCTCGTATAATAGATTGGTCTTTGGACTCCTTCGTGCTCTCTGATGAGGACAGAGCTCACTGCATGATCCGAGACCGCAAGATACAAATACAAAATCTCCCCCTGAGTTGGGGTAGAGAGTAAGGGTGGTGAAGACAGATAGGTTTTGAGTGCTTCCAATGCTTGGTCGCACTCAGGGGTCCATTGAAACTTTAAATTATTTTTCAGAAGCTGAAAGAAAGGTCGGCACTTATCTGATGATCTACTGATGAAGCGATTGAGTGCTGCAGCCATGCCTGTGAGCTTCTGGACCTCCTTTGTAGTATATGGGCTTTGGATGCCCAGGATTGCTGTAATCTGGTCCGGGTTGGCCTCCATTCCCCTCCGCGTCACTAGGCTTCCGAGGAACTTGCCAGAAGCTACGCCGAAATCGCACTTAGAAGCATTCAGTTTGAGCTTGAATTCACGGAGGATGCTGAAGACTTGGGCCAGATCCGCCAGATGATCGCTGGATTGCTTGGACTTGACGACCATGTCGTCAATGTAGACTTCAACTGTCTTGCCGAGCTGAGCCTGGAATATTTTGGTGACGAGGCGCTGATAGGTTGCCCCAGCGTTCTTCAGCCCAAAGGGCATCACCTTATAACAGTAAGTGCCGCGGGGGGTTATGAATGCAGTTTTCTCCTCGTCTGGCTCATACATCGGAATCTGGTGGTAGCCTCTGTAGGCATCGAGGAAGCTCATTCTGTCATGGCCAGCAGTGGCGTCGATCATCTGATCAATCTTTAGAAGAGGGAAGCTGTCCTTCGGGCATGCTCTATTGAGATCTGTCAAATCCACGCACACCCTCCACTTGCCAGTCTTCTTTTTTACTACCACTGTATTGGCCTGCCAAACCGGGTACTGGACCTCCCGGATTGCGCCTGCCTCTAGCAACTTGTCGACTTCTTCGACCACCGCTTCCGTCTGCTGCAGCCCCGTGCTGTGGCCCCTCTGTACCATTGGCTTGTGATTGGGATCCACGTTCAGCCTGTGACACATGACCTCGGGGTCGATCCCAGGCATTTCGCTCGGGGTCCAAGCGAAGACATCCACATTCTGCATCAGGAATCTTGAGAGCTCGGCTCTCTCTGGGTCGGGCAGCTGGGTGCCGATCAGGAAAAATCTGTCAGGGTCTAGTGGGTCGAGCCTGACCTCGGCTAGATCTTCAATACTCTTCTTGTCTGGATCTCGGCCGATCTGATCCAGCCCCCTTTCGAACTCCGCCAGATTCACTCGCTCTGACTCCTTCTCCCCAGGGACCATGGCCAACATGCACTGCCTGGCCAGTTGCTGATCCCCTTCAACTGTAACCACCTCCATCTTGCCCTCCTTGCCTTCGAGCACGAACTTTAGCTTCTGATGGAGAGAGGAGGGAACTGCTTCCATCTTGTGGAGCCACGCCCTGCCCATAATAACATGGTAGGGGGAGGGGGCGTCCACCACTAGGAAGTCAGTCATGACCGAGGCTCCGCCTACTCTGATCTCCAGAATGATTCTCCCCTTGGGGTAGACCGGCTTGGCGCTGAACCCGATCAGAGGCGTGCGAGCTTCCTTCAGATCAGTCTCCAGGAGCCCCATCTTCTTGAAGCATCCATAGTAGAGGACTTCAGACGAGCTGTCGGGGTCGATGAGGATCCGCTTCACTGTGAAGTCTCGCAGCTTCATCGTCAGGAGCAGGGGATCATTGTGGGGAAGCTGCACTCCCTCAAGGTCTTTATCTGAAAACGAGATGGCCGAGCGCTCGCGCCGTGCTCGCTTGGACGCCGGTCCGAGCTCGGCTCTCATCACCTCCTTCCCATGCGAGGCCTGCCTGGCTTCGGCACGAGCCTGGGAGCTGCCTCTAGCTGAGGGAGAGGGAGCTGAGGGCGCCAGATGGATCACAATGATGATCTTCTCAGAATCTTCACTGTCTGGATCCCTATCAGCGCTCTGATGAGCTCGGCCGCTGCCGCCAGCGCCGGCATCTTCTGCCTTGACGAACTCCTCCAGATGACCTTCTTTGGCGAGCTTCTCCAGGAAGAACTTCAAGGTCCTGCACTCCTCGGTTTTGTGCCCATTTTGCTTGTGATAGGCACAGAACCTGGTCTGGTCACCGGTGGAGGCTTCACTCTGCATGGGATGAGGCCAGCTGAAGAATGGCCTGTTCTTGATCTTGTTCATAATCTGGTGGATCGGCTCCCTGAAGACGACGTTCACAGCCTGGTAAGCGTCGGGAGGAGGTCTGGTCTTCTTGCTGCCCCCATACCTGGACGCTGCAGCCTTTGCCGAGCTGGAGACCCAGGCTTGCTTCGGCTCTTCCTTTCGAAAGGGCTTCTTTTCCTTCTGCTGGGGCTGATTGCCCCTCTCCTTGGGTCCTGGGCCGTGATTTTCCTGGGCCTGGATCTCATCCTCCTCACGGGCAACATAACGCTTTATTCGGGACATCAAGGCCGGCATGGAGGTTGCGAGGTCTCCGGCCTGGTCTTTCCTCAGCTCGTTCCCTGGTAACAGGGCATTCCAGAAGGCGAAAATCGCCAATTCGTCTCTAGTAACCTCAATCTGGCTGTAAATCGCCCAGAATCGCTGGGCGAACTGGGTGATGCTTTCGCCCTGTTTCATCTTCAGGGCAAGTATATTAGCATCAGTCTTGGGGATGACGCTGTAAGCCTGAAACTTCTTCAGGAAGGAGAACTGGAGCTGTTTCCAACTCGAAATAGACTTCTCCGGAAGGGTGCAGTACCACTTCAAAGGGAGGTCGCCCAGACTGGAGGAAAAGATCTTGCAGTTGAGGTGGCCCTCGTTCCCCCAGATGGACATCTTCTGAGAGAAGTGTCGGAGGTGAGTTGCTGGATTAGACACTCCGTCGTAAGGGACAAACCGCGGGACAGAGAACTTCTTGGGCAGTGGAGTCTCCTTGATATCCCGCGTGAAGGGGGAGGCCCCCAGATCGGTGGGGCCGCAAATCTCTTGCTGGTCTCGGGCGAGAGCAGCCATCTCCATGTTATGCTGAATGGCCAGCTTAATACGCCTGTCGAGCCGCTCCTGCTCGACATCCTTCCACGGCGACAATGCTTCCGACTTTCGCTTAGAATGGCCTCGACTGTGGTAGCTGCGAACTTGGTCATCTCGACTGTGATGGCTTCGACCAGTGCTCGAGTGCTCGTCGTTGGCCCGACTACGCTTCTGTTCCAGGAAAGCTCTCAAATCCTCGCGGGAGGGCTGGACTACCTTGCTCGGGGCTGTTTTCTTCTCGCCCTGGGGCCCGGAGGGCTGTTCTGCCGAGGGGGGTCATGCTGCTCTCAGTTACTGCTGGAGCTGGCGGATTATTCTATCCTGCTCCTGGATGAGGGCATTTTGAGCCGCGATATCTCCTCCATCATCGAGGTCTCGCTGACGGCGTGGCTCGTCGACTGCTGCACCTTTGTCTTTCGGTGGACGCTCGTGTCGCCGCCCATCCCGTCGGGGAGGCGTGACTTCGTCGCCCGGGGACGATCCTTCAAGTCCCTCTTGGAAGGGAATCTCGACGAAGAGCTGAGAGCCTAGGCGCCCCTCGCCTGCAGATGCGCCAAGCACCATTCTGGACCGCCCTTGAGGAGGGGCGTCCGTCGACGGGGCCGGTTGCTCGAGCATTGCTCTCAAAGATTCTCCGCCTTTCTTAGGTCTCGGAGGCATGGTATCTGGGAAGATTGAGAAGGTTGGGAAGGTTGGGATAGTGCTTTCCCACAGACGGCGCCAATTGTAAGTGCAAAAAACTATGACTCACAAGATTAGGGGTGTCTGATAGGACTTATCCGAATGAAAGAAGATGATCTGCTGCCTCAAAGCCTGAAAGGGAAGAACAAACAGTCAGAGGACCCTGGCCTGGGCGGCGCAAGGCTCTTCGATGCCAAAGTTAGTATATGAACTGAACTAAGGAAGGAGATGAAGAAGAGAAGCAGAGTAACGACTCTCAAGTGTGTAGGTTGCGTACCTTGCATGTGAAATGGGGTTCTATTTATAGAGAACTCATGATGATATTTTGGATGATATTTTGGAGTGAGTCCCATGATTTGATAGGGAAGTCCTTATCAGCCCACAAAGTAATAAATGCGGTCCACTTCAGCCCACAATGCATTTAATGCCAGTTGGATCAGCCCACATTGCATTTAATGCATGTCATGTTGGGCCAGATCATGTTGGACGCCTTTGGCGGTAGAGGTCCCATCGGATCCATCCTCGGGCCTTGCCCTGATGTGGCTACAGCCGTTGGATGCCGCCCTGTCAGTGATCTGGCGAAGCTTGTGGACGGCTGGATGTCGCATCTGTCTCACTGGCTCACGCCCCTATTCTGCCACGTGTCTGATGACGTGGCGGGCGTAGGACGCGAGTAGGGATTCTTCTTTATTTCAGCTTCCGTCCCGGCTCCTTTGGCCGGGGTCAAGCTCTTTAGCCGAAGTGGGCCCCTGGTAGCCGAACTCGGCGCTAGCAACCAAAATCTGTCTGATTTCAGCTGAGGCCTCTGTCCCGGCAGCCGAGGCGAGTCTGGGTGCCACGTGGATGGCACGTGAGAGTGCTTAGTCCCATCTTATAGCCGTGATTAGCATAATCCTGGAGCTTTGAAAATCTCCCCACATAGTATCTATGTTATAAGCTGTGTAGCCACAACGAGAGAGAGAGAGAGAGAGAGAGAGAGAGAGAGAGAGTCAATATTTCAACATAAAATCCCATATAAATTCAATTATCAAATTAAAGACTACAAGAAACCATTTAGAATTAGGAGATACATCCACTTCCATTTGCATGTATGGACTATGAAGTGCTTATTATTTTAACCGACACGACTTGCATGTATTAAACACTTATTCTTTTAACAAGCTTTTCACCTTTTGTGGTGTGTGAGTATTACTGGTCTTGGGTCCTTGCACCAAACTCTCATCTAACTCTGAATCTTGTCTTGGCTGTAAG
Organism: Litsea cubeba; assembly: GCA_012931725.1. Lineage (NCBI taxonomy): Eukaryota > Viridiplantae > Streptophyta > Magnoliopsida > Laurales > Lauraceae > Litsea > Litsea cubeba. Next base: position 88,627,616 of record CM022947.1, read on the forward strand.
CCTCTTCAGAAGCAGAGGCCTGTGCTGTAGTGGGAACATGGGCTGCAAAGTTCATTTCTTCGGGTTTTGGCGGGCAGTGCCCACCAGCTCCTGGTGTATTTGTGCCATCCGAACTACAGGGAGATGACACAATATTGCCTTGCTACAAGGACTGAGACATGAGGAATTCTTTCTTCAATCCCGGCTCTCCTCCTAAAGGCCTAGCCATAGAGAGATAAGGACGAGTCGGGATCAAGACGATGAACAGAATCGATATTAGAGGCAACAGGTTTCTTCTGAAAGAACCCATATCTCAGTGTTGAGAGAGAGAGAGAGAGAGAGAGAGAGAGAGGGAGGATCTTCTTGTGGAGTACTAAAGGAGATGGAAGTATGAGGTGTGAAGGAAAGGTGGAGTTTGTTGTTGTATATATAGCGGTTGTACGTGTTCGGTGCTGGTGGTGTTTAGGAAGCTGCTGTTGTGTTTCAGGAGATTGTTTGACTATGCCTTGTCCCGTTGTAGGGTTTAAGGGAAAAGGAGTCGGTCCTGAGTCTGACTCAGGGCCGGCCCAAGGGGCAGGCGGGAGAAGCCGCCGCCTTGGGCCCCCAATAATTATAAAATTTTTAGGGCTCCATATTTATTTAATGTATTTGTATATATATATGTAAATATTTAGTCTAATATATAAATTGAAAGGCCCAAATTAATAACACATGTGTGTAAATATTTAGCCCAATAAATAAATTAAAAGGCCCAAATTTAAAGCCCACCTTATTTAAAATAACTATTATTCAAAAAGCCAAAGTTAAGGCCCACCACCATACCACCATAAGATAAGACTTTAAAAGTCAAACATGTGCCCACCACCAAAAACAAAGAGTAAAGCTAGGTCCTTGGCATCAAATGAAATGGAGAATTTTGAGTTTCTGTTAAGCATGGTCGTTTGGCATAATTTATTATTTGCGGTAAACTCTGTTAGCAAATTTTTGCAAAAGGAATATATGCATATTGATGTTGCTATAGATCAATTGAAAGGGCTTATTACATTTTTCGAAAATTATAGAGAGAATGGATTTGAACAAGCCATGATTGAACCTAAAGAGGTTGCAACCAAAATGGACATTGAAGCCGTATTTTATGAAAAACGAGTCATTCGTAGAAAGAGGCAATTTGATGAGAGTATTAGTGAAGATGCAACACTATCTGGTGAAGAATCGTTTAGAATCGAATACTTTTTTTATAAAGTGGATCAATGTCTTTCTTCACTTAAGAGTAGGTTTGAACAATTTAAAACTTTTGAAGGAATCTTTGGATTTTTGTTTGATTTGAAAAAATGCTAAATTCCATAGATGATGAGAGCTTGAAGAGTCATTGTGACACCCTTGAAGATAAACTGAAACATGACAGCCTTTATGATATTGATGGGAGCGATTTGAAACTTTTGAAAAAAATACTTGCCAAAAGAAACCAAGAAAGCAATTGATGTGCTAAATTATTTAAAAAGAATGGATGGTACTTTTCCAAATGCATGGATAGCTTATAGAATTTTGTTGACCATACCGGTTACTGTTGCCTCTGGAGAAATGAGCTTTTTAAAGTTGAAGTTCATTAAAAATTACCTTCGGTCAACTATGTCACAAGAAAGGTTGAATGAGCTAGCCATGATATCAATTGAGAAAAATATGGTAGAAAAACATGATTATACAAGTTTGATTAGTGACTTTGCAGCTAAAAATGCGAGAAGATCTTGTTTTCAGTAATACTTTTTTATTTTTATTTTTTGTTCTAGGTTTATTAGCCTTGTTTTTTGGAAGGGAATGTTGGTGTGTGAATTGTAGGCTTTTTGGCCAGGGTGGGTAGTTTAAGAGAACTATATTGTGCTTGATCCTTGGGATTAAATATAGCCTCCCTCGGTATGTAGGCAGTCCTAAAGTTATCTGGATGCAGCACTTTTTTGTAATAAAAAATGTCAAATTTTTATTAGAAAATTGTAATGAATTAAAATTTTTTTTAAATAATTGTACAAGGGCCCTATTTTTTAGAGGTCGCCTTGGGCCCCCTAAACGTCGGGGCCGGCCCTGGTCTGACTGTAAACATCCGGGCTAGGTAACTTCCTTAGTTTTTCCTAGTTTTTGAATTTTGAATATTTGGTTTGAATTGAATCTAATAAGGTCTAGACATAATAAAAAGAAAACAGAATGTCTACTTGGACGGATCCTTGGGACCGGTCCTTGAACCGATCCCAAGGTTCCATCAAAATATCATGGATGATATTTTGATGGAACCTTGGGATCGGTCCAAGGACCGGTCCCAAGGATCCGTCCAAGTAGCAGGACTCAAAAGAAAAAGCGCCTCTGATCTATAAAAAGAAGGTCGAGTTCGGGTTTGGCTTCTGGTAGAGGACCCGTTTCTAAATCCGCAACTAAACCCATACCTAGGGTGTTTGTGGGCTGGGTCGGGAGCGGTTGAGGCATTACAAGCCTGACCCGACTTTAGAAATATAGGTCTTGGTCCAGCCCAATCCCAACAAGCTAGCTAGGGCAAAAAATGACGGGCTTAAGCCCACCCATTCAGTCAATCGGGCCAGGCCAGGATTCAACAAGCTCAGTTTATATATCCAAGCCAGGCCTAAAGTGGGCTGAGTCCAATCTGGAGTGACCCAGGAGCACCCCTACTCAGTTAATTGTGCTAACAGGTTTAGGCTAGAGGAGCTGTATCCATAGCCAAATCTAAATTGAAGGTTCAAAAGCTTGGGCCAAAACTATAAGAAAAGCCTCCACCCCATGCCAAATACTAATTAGAAACCTATTATATATAATATATTAAGCAAGGAGGTTTTGGATTCAATTTTGACTGTTAGTTATAATTTTGACCGGAAGTTACATCAACTATCTTATTTATCTCTTTATCATAACCACTCATAATTGCTCTCCACTTTTCTTTTCTTTTCTATTTTTTTTTCAAAGACTTTGTTTCAATACAAACTCTATCATTCCCTTTCTACTCCAATTCTCATTTTTTTCATTCTATGATACCAACTCTTGGATTACATAAATACATACTCATAAAAAAATTTTTTTTACTTTCTTTCTAAACAAGCTATGAATTTTTTTTATAAAATTTTATTTAAATTATAATGTTTGTCATATTCGTGCTGAGCACAGGTAATTTTGATAGTTTTTTATTATACAGGAATGTATCTCTTAGAAGGACCCCACTTGATTGGAGCATCACCCTGACTCAGAAACCTATACCCTTAAACCCAGCCATTGAATTTTCCGGGCCGGCATGAATGAATCTTTAGGGGGTGTTTGGATTAGTGCAGAATATAATCTTAAACATATTTAAGTATTAGTAGATTTCATCATCACATAACATAATATTGTAGTTTTATAATGTTATGACTATTATAACGTTTGGCATTTTATATCAGTTTCAACATAAAGCATATTTATGTATTTGGCACTTATTAAGGGATATACCAAGAAAGAAGAAAATTGAGACATAAGAACCCAAGTGGATCATCTAATGCCAAAAAGGGAGAGGGGAGCCCCTTCTTTTGATGGTAAATTTGATGGGACCCACCCCAATATTGATAATTATGTAACGGCGGTCTAATATTTTCACTTGTTATTTTATTTTTTTAATATTTGAATTCACAAGAAAGAAATAAATAGAACTTATCCTAATGGAACCCGTCAATATTTATGTATTTGCAATCATGGTGGGACCTATTTAATGCTAGAGAATCAATGTATCCTAATGTTAAAATCATGAAATCTGATTAAAATGTTTAGAGCATGTCCCACTATGTAATGTATCTATAGTGTCACACATCTAGTAATAATTATGATGATGATCTCTAACAAATGTTAGACATTTGAGGGATCCATCTAATATTAAAATCATAGCGGGACCTAGTTGGATTTGGAAACCATCTTATGATATAAATGTTAGGCCCACTTAATATCATTGATCAACAATGAGCCATCTAATGTTGATCATCATGATGAGACTCACCAAAGCTAGTAATCACGGTAGGATGCACACGATGTTTGTAATATGGGACCAATTATAGTGTTTAGAGTTATAGTGGGACCTGTTTATTATTTTAATCACAAAGAAAAGAATCAATTTTAAAAATCAGATGTAGTTCGTATGTGCTATGTGGTTGCTCATTAAGAAGAGACGTGCTAAATCTACCCAATCCTTTTTAAAAAGAAAGATTTTTATCTTGTAGATGATTTTCTTCACCTTATCCCTTGAATAATATAATAGGGAGGTTTTCACAAGAAATTGGCATGTTGTATTCTACTTTCTATGCTAGCCAAACACATACATTTTAGGTGAGTAGATTAGATTATAATCTATGAGATAATATCTTAGAATCTTTAGAAATATCTTGTTTCCAAACACCCCCTTAGGTATGCTTATAGCTAGGTTTATTTCTAATATGGGATAAATGGCCTCGATTGTTACATGACTAAGCGTGTCGGTCATTTCAAATCCTCAAAGTAAAAACATTATCCAACACCTCTAAGCTTGAAGCTTCGTAGGACCCAAAAACAGTACTCAAATCTAAAAATCCAGTTATGGATCCCAAATAATCAAACCCCATGCATATACCATCAAACCTTCATCTTAGAAGACCCCACCTTGACCCAGCTTTATTATACCTGTTAGAAAGAACCGATTAGTTTTGTTAGTGATCAGATTGGATTGTTAGTGGTTCGGTTACTGATAAAACTGGATTGTTAGTTTATTAAAGATTTTATGTTAGTTTATGAATAATTTTGTTATACCATACATGGTTTTCCTCTCGTGAAAGTTGTGATTAATTCTTATGGCATGAGTATAGTGTTTTTTGAATTTCCACAGCACCCACATGAAGCGAGTCCAGATCTGGTAAAGTAAAACCCCACTGTGTTCGTGAGTGGACCTTTCACAGTCCGCCTGTTACACCCCATCCCGAATTAAGCGTGATTAATCTTAATTAATCATGATTATCGTTGATTAAGATGTGATTAATTAAATTACAGGAGATTAGTAATCACTGTGAGCTAAATTAGTCTTAGATGACGAATTTAAGCTTAATGAACTGAGTTGGAAGACATGAGATTGGATTTTGACCCCAATTAGTGTATTAGAGGACTTTTTCGTAATTATAGATTGATGCGACAAAAGTCGAATTGGGTAAAGTTTGATACCATCGTGTGTATCTTGATGAGCACATCAATTTTCATAATACACTTAACCACATTTGATTTGAGGTAAATGAAGTAAGTTGTGGTTTGGCTCAAAATGAAATAACTAAGATGAAGTGGGTTTCTTTTGCAAAATTGAAAACATGTGTCATATATTTAGTACATGCACTTCACATGTTCTCCAGATGTCCCATGCTACAGCCGAATGGCACATGAGAATTCTGAGTATGGTTTCCTTTGCTTCTTTGTTTCATCCATTGCATGTGAAGAAATTGTTGGAGCTGGTTTCTTCCTCCTTTCTTCATTGTTTCTTCCTTTCCTTCTCTTTGTTTTGTTCATCACCTGAAACGACATTGTCAAGTGGGTATGAGTAGGAAGGGGTTATCTTCTTCCTCCATTTTGTGTGTGATGTTTCCTGAAGGCTGAGTTTGTTCAGTTGAGACTTCCTCTTCTTCTACAAGCCTGGAGAAATCTGTACTAAGAAGAATCAAGAGAAGAAGTCATTTTCTCCCTCACCTTCTTGTTTGATTTCTTGGAAGGGAGCTTAAGGGAGGTTATCATCTCCAATTACAAGTAGAAACAAAAGGGGTTTCTGTAGTAGACATCAAGTCAGGCAAGTATAAACTGTTACATGTGATTAATTGCTAATGCATGTTACTTTGATGCAGATTATATCAGTTGAGTTAGTTTTTCCTTCATATATGATAGTGTTGAACTTTTATATTGAATGGAATTGATTGAATGAGATATGAGAAGTGATGAATCTATGTTGACATGGAATAGAAGTAGAATATGTGTTTAAATGATCTATAGTGAAGGGAACAGGAGGTTCCAAGAGGTTTAGCTTAGGTACAAAGGAAATGGGACAGACCAGAATTCGGACACGAATTCTGTGTCTTGTCTCTGGGTGTCATCGGTCAACCGACACTGTCGGTTAGCCGTCGGCTAACCGACGGGTTGACCGATAGTGTTAAATCTGTAGAAGAGTGTGTCTCTGGTTTTTGAACCGAGACCTGACCGATACCATCGGTCAACCGACGAATTGAACCGACAACAATAGAAGGAACAGAGGAAATCACCTCTGGTTTTCGAACCGACATGTGGACCGATACCTATCGGTCAGCCGATAAACACACCTCGGTCGACCGACGGTCAACCGAAGAGTGAGCCGACAGTACATCAAAGTGATGTATTTTCAGACTGTAGGTCTGCAATTCATAAGATAAAGCCTATTGGTTTATACCGCCAGTAATGGATAAGTGCGGGTCTTTAATGTGCAACTTTCCATAAGAACTGTAATGTCTATCAAACATAACACGTGCACATTAAGTGATCTAGCTATCTACCGTCTGGTTGGTATTCATTGGAATTAACTGAAACTAATGAACTCGTAACCGCTCACTAATCAACTTTTAAGATTAACATTGTACTTGAATTACATGTGAATTGGCACGGCACGACATATTGATTTCTACAAGCTCATTAGCTGATCTTGATACTGTCTGCAGCAGTCACTTGTGGAGTGTTCCGGAACTCCGTGGTGAAGTCAGTAGTTCCTGGCCCGGACACTGATAATCCCACATATTATTCTTCTATTGAGAAGATGATCCAGTCTCCTTGTTACGGAGATGGTACTTCTTCCTTTAAGGAAGATAGCACTCGATTTGATTATTCTGGAAGTAGTATGTTAGTTGCCAATTTGCCAATGATAAGGATGATATCCTTATTGACTTGTTATAAGATTGTTGACTGACTGTTACTTGAATATTGTTTACTGTTTTACTAGTAGCATGTATAGTTATAAACACTGTTTATACTTTGCTGAATTGTCAAATTCACAGTGTTATGATGACATTGCAGGCCCAGCTGCCCCTACCGATGGTGCGACCGCACCGGCAGCGGAGGAGACCCCTGTGGTTCCTCCAGGAGGATTAGTAGAATGGAAATGACAAAGCATATGTTTGGATGTTAAGAATTTTGTTATAAATTCTGTATATTGAAATGAAAACTTTTGTGTATGTGTATATACTTTTGAGATCCTTGCAGTATTTTGTATGCAAGTGATGGTACTGAACATGATGTAAATAAATTTTGAACTCAGTGTAAATACTGGTTTTATTTTGATATTCCGCAAATTTGTATCCCTTGTGAGTTTTACGTGTTAAAATTCACGGGAGTAAATATGGTTTCGACGCCGGTTAACTCGAGGTAATTAAATTTCGGGTTCGGGTCGTGACATATTTATTATATGGTATCAGAGCATAAGCGATCTAAGTAAAGATAAATCGTAACAATCGTAAAACGATAACACAGATAAAGACACAGATAAAGGATTAAATCCTATATTGGATTTAAGATATGTACTGATTCATTGTATGTGATATTGTTTCATTGTCAATGTGAATACTGTTCACACGTAAATTGTGTCATGGAAGTTATAGATATAATATAAATATCTTATCTTCCTGTATCTGCTTTTCAGAATGGCATCTGGTTCTGGAAGCGGTGGTAATATGAATGACAATCCCGATCAGAGTGTCGGTGGAGATGGAGAACCTATTCCTACGCCTCCTACCCCTAACGATAGTGATGTGAGATTCACTGCACTTATGGAACTGCTAGCTAGAAATAGTGAGCAGATGGCTAAAAGCCATGAAGCGCAGTTGACTATGCAAGCCCAGATTACGGCTTTATTACAAGTGCAAGCACAACTGCAAACTCAGATTCAAGCTCCACCTGTACCGCCAGTGAACCCACAGCCTCAAGTGGCTACTCAAGTAGTTGTACAGGCGAAAGAGAAAGATCCTAATGTTCTTTATGAGCAGTTTAGGAAGAGAGGAGCTACTGAATTCCAAGGCAAGGAAGATGCCTTAGTAGCTGATGAATGGATTGAACACATTGAAGTTGTGTTTGAAACGATTGTCTGTACCCCAAAGCAGAAAGTATTACTTACTTCTTCAATGCTACGGGATGTAGCACAAGAATGGTGGAAGGGTGTCAAGGGTGCAATCATTGCAACACCTGTAGCCACACTTTGGGAGACTTTTCGGAAGCAATTTGAAAGGAATTTTGTTCCTGATCATGTTCGACAGAGAAAAGAATCAGAGTTCCCGCACTTGAAGCAAAGACAGATGACTGTGACAGCTTATGTTCATTTGTTTACTAAGCTGTCCAAATATGCCAAGGACCTGATTGATACCGAGGAGAAAAAGGTTAAGAGGTTTCTGAATGGGTTGAATCCCGCTTACAAGAAGATGGTCTTGGCAGGTACTATGCCTGAATTATTCGATGATGCTGTCGATAAGGCATATGTTGCAGAAGAAGTACATAGAGAAGAAATGGAATCCAATGAGGGTCCAAAGAGAAATGCTAGTCCCTGGTTTAAAAAGGGAGATAAATCCAAGGGTAAGAAGCAGAAGTATGTTGCTAAGACTTCTGAACAGAAACCCGTCTGTGAGACATGTGGGAAAACTCATAAAACTGAAGCTTGTTGGAGAAACACCGGAGCGTGTTTGGTTTGTGGATCGATGGAGCATAAAATGGCTCAATGTCCTAATGGTAAGAGAAACAATCGAGCTCCACAGCAACAGCGTCAAGGACAACAACAACAGAGGCAGCAACAGCCTCGTCAGCAGCAGCAGCTGCAGCAGCAGCAAAATAGGCCTCGTGCTACCGGTCAAGTTTATGCTGCAAATAGAGAACAAGCTGAAGCTGCAACCAATGTTGTGGAAGGTATTATTTATGTTGATAGTAGACCAGCATGTGCATTGTTTGACCCTGGTTCTACGCATTCATTCGTTGCACCTTCCTTTGTTTGTACTATGCAAAACAAAATTAAACAGTTGTCTTATGACTTCACTGTAACTACACCACTAGGGAAAAAGGTAGTGTGTGAGTTATATGTACCTCAGTGTAGTGTGGTAATTGGTGACGTGTTAATGCCAGCAGATTTAGTCATATTGACTATGAATGACTTTGATGTCATATTTGGCATGGATTGGCTTGCGAAATACAGAGCATGTTTGGACTGTTTCCGCAAAATCATTACTTTTAAAGTAGATGAAGCCAATACCAGTGTTCAATTTGAAGGAACACAGAAGAAGTTTGATACGAGACTTATATCTGCGTTAAAGGCTGAACGATTAATGCAAAGTGGTTGTGAAGGCTACATCGCATTTATCACTGAAAAGAAACCAAGGAAGGAATTAAAGGATATTCCTGTCGTCTGTGAATTTCCAGACGTATTCCCGAACGAAGTACCAGGTCTGCCTCCAGCGAGAGAAGTAGACTTTACAATTGAACTTGTACCGGGTACTGCACCGATTTCTCGAGCACCGTATAGAATGGCACCATCCGAACTACATGAACTGAAGAAACAGCTACAGGATTTGCTTGACAAGGGCTTCATTAGACCGAGTGTCTCGCCTTGGGGAGCACCTGTATTGTTTGTCAAGAAGAAGGATGGCTCTATGCGTATGTGTATCGATTATAGGCAATTGAATCAAGTGACGATTAAGAATAAATATCCTTTGCCTCGAATCGATGAGTTGTTTGATCAACTCCAAGGTGCGGCGTATTTTTCAAAGATTGATCTCCGATCTGGTTATCATCAGATCCGTGTTAGAGATCAAGATGTACAGAAGACTGCGTTCAGGACCCGATATGGGCATTATGAGTTTCTTGTCATGCCATTTGGCTTGACGAATGCACCTGCAGTGTTTATGGCTCTGATGAATAGAATATTTGCTTCTTATTTAGATCAGTTTATTGTTATCTTCATTGATGACATCTTAGTATATTCAAAGTCAGAGCAAGAACACGTTCATCATCTGAGAACAGCATTGCAACTGTTGAGAGATAATCAACTGTTTGCAAAATTAGAGAAGTGTGATTTCTGGTTACAGCAGGTGGCATTTCTGGGTCACATCATTACAAGAGATGGATTAGCTGTCGATCCTGCAAAGATTGAAGCTATTACTAATTGGCAAAGTCCGAGGACTGTACCAGAAGTTCGGAGTTTCTTGGGGTTGGCTGGTTATTATAGAAGATTTGTCAAGGACTTCTCCAAAATTGCAGCCCCATTAACTAAATTGACTCGAAAGGATGTTCCATTTATATGGAATGATGCATGTGAGTCAAGTTTTCAGAATTTGAAGCAGAGATTAATATCAGCACCAATCTTATCATTGCCCGCAGGAAGCGGAGGATTTGTAGTTTATTCGGATGCCTCTGGTGTAGGATTGGGTTGTGTGCTGATGCAGAATGGCAAAGTGATTGCTTATGGATCACGCCAATTGAAAGAACATGAAAAGAATTATGCCACTCATGATTTGGAACTCGCCGCGGTTGTCTTTGCTTTGAAGCAATGGAGGCATTATCTCTATGGAGAGACATTTGAAGTTCATTGTGATCACAGAAGCCTCCAGTATTTATTCACACAAAAGGACATTAATTTGAGGCAACGCCGTTGGCTGGAATTGATTAAAGATTATGATTTTCCATTCACATATGTGCCGGGAAAAGGCAATGTAGTAGCTGACGCTTTAAGTCGGAAATCAGCTACCTTAGCAGCTATGGTGGGTGAATGGAAATTGCTTGAAGAATTCAGAGATCTGGATGTAGAAATGGAGATAGTAGATAACCGAAGGTTGATTGCACAGATGTCTGTTTTTGAACCTATGCTGATTACAGAAATAAAGAACAGACAGTTTGATGATCCTGAATTCGTTCGAATAAGAGATACTATTACAGCTAGACCAGACTTTGTGTTGGTTGATGGTATCCTTTATTTTCGAAACAGATTGTGTGTGCCAGCACAAGAAGATTTGAAACAAGCATTGATGTTTGAAGCACATCACACTCGGTATTCGATGCATCCAGGAAGCACTAAAATGTATCGGAATCTCAAGGACAGGTTTTGGTGGCACAACATGAAGCGAGAAATAGCTGGATATGTGTCTTCATGTTTGACCTGCCAGCGTGTAAAGTTTGAGCACAAGAAGCCTCCTGGATTACTGCATCCTTTACATATTCCTAGATGGAAGTGGGAACACTTAACTATGGACTTTGTATCTGGTTTACCGATGACTAGGAGACATCATGACACCGTCTGGGTGATTGTAGATCGTCTTACAAAGTCTGCACATTTTCTTCCATTTAGAAAGGATATGGGGTTTGATGAAATGTCGAAATTGTTTGTCAAAGAAATAACCAGACTGCATGGAACGCCAGTATCGATTGTATCAGATCGAGACAGTCGGTTTGTTTCTACATTTTGGCAAGCATTTCAGAATTCTATGGGCACTAAACTGCGGTTTAGTACAGCATATCATCCTCAAACTGATGGACAATCTGAACGAACAATTCAGACGTTAGAGGATTTACTACGTGCCAGTGTTATGGATTTTGGAAGTGATTGGGATGAACATTTGGCGTTGTGCGAATTTGCGTACAACAACAGTTATCATTCCAGTATTGATATGGCACCGTTTGAAGCTTTGTATGGCAGAAGATGTAGGACTCCAGTTAGCTGGGAAGAAGTTGCTACTCGAAGTTTTCATGGTCCTACATTGATTGCTGAAACAGCAGAAAAGATACAGAAAGTACAAGAGAGATTGAAAATAGCTCGATCAAGGCAGAAGAGCTACGCTGACAATCGTCGGCGTGATCTTGAATTTGTGATTGGTGATCAAGTGTTTTTGAAAGCTTCACCTATGAAGGGGACGATCTGATTTGGTCAGAAGGGAAAACTTTCGCCAAGATTTATCGGACCCTTTCAGATTAAGAGCAGAATTGGCAATGTGGCTTACCGCCTAGACCTTCCAGCAGCACTGTCAGGTATCCATAACGTATTTCATGTGTCGATGCTTCGAAAATATGTGGCTGATCCTTCTCACATCATAAAGTATGATGATATTCAAGTTCGTCCGGATACCACATATGTTGAGAAGCCAGTAGAGATTATAGATACCAAAGAGCAAGTGCTTCGTACAAGAACAATTAAATGGGTCAAGGTTCGTTGGGCACATCATGGAACCGACGAAGCCACATGGGAGCTAGAAGAGCAAATGGCTCGAAAATATCCAGAGCTCTTTGTTCAGGTGATTTTTGCATTTGTCTTTGAATTTTCTTTCATGTACCTTGATTCTGATTTGATTTGCATTCGGAGGACCGAATGGTTCTAAAAGTTTAGGGGAATGTTACACCCCATCCCGAATTAAGCGCGATTAATCTTAATTAATCATGATTATCGTTGATTAAGATGTGATTAATTAAATTACAGGAGATTAGTAATCACTGTGAGCTAAATTAGTCTTAGATGACGAATTTAAGCTTAATGAACTGAGTTGGAAGACATGAGATTGGATTTTGACCCCAATTAGTGTATTAGAGGACTTTTTCGTAATTATAGATTGATGCGACAAAAGTCGAATTGGGTAAAGTTTGATACCATCGTGTGTATCTTGATGAGCACATCAATTTTCATAATACACTTAACCACATTTGATTTGAGGTAAATGAAGTAAGTTGTGGTTTGGCTCAAAATGAAATAACTAAGATGAAGTGGGTTTCTTTTGCAAAATTGAAAACATGTGTCATATATTTAGTACATGCACTTCACATGTTCTCCAGATGTCCCATGCTACAGCCGAATGGCACATGAGAATTCTGAGTATGGTTTCCTTTGCTTCTTTGTTTCATCCATTGCATGTGAAGAAATTGTTGGAGCTGGTTTCTTCCTCCTTTCTTCATTGTTTCTTCCTTTCCTTCTCTTTGTTTTGTTCATCACCTGAAACGACATTGTCAAGTGGGTATGAGTAGGAAGGGGTTATCTTCTTCCTCCATTTTGTGTGTGATGTTTCCTGAAGGCTGAGTTTGTTCAGTTGAGACTTCCTCTTCTTCTACAAGCCTGGAGAAATCTGTACTAAGAAGAATCAAGAGAAGAAGTCATTTTCTCCCTCACCTTCTTGTTTGATTTCTTGGAAGGGAGCTTAAGGGAGGTTATCATCTCCAATTACAAGTAGAAACAAAGGGGTTTCTGTAGTAGACATCAAGTCAGGCAAGTATAAACTGTTACATGTGATTAATTGCTAATGCATGTTACTTTGATGCAGATTATATCAGTTGAATTAGTTTTTCCTTCATATATGATAGTGTTGAACTTTTATATTGAATGGAATTGATTGAATGAGATATGAGAAGTGATGAATCTATGTTGACATGGAATAGAAGTAGAATATGTGTTTAAATGATCTATAGTGAAGGGAACAGGAGGTTCCAAGAGGTTTAGCTTAGGTACAAAGGAAATGGGACAGACCAGAATTCGGACACGAATTCTGTGTCTTGTCTCTGGGTGTCATCGGTCAACCGACACTGTCGGTTAGCCGTCGGCTAACCGACGGGTTGACCGATAGTGTTAAATCTGTAGAAGAGTGTGTCTCTGGTTTTTGAACCGAGACCTGACCGATACCATCGGTCAACCGACGAATTGAACCGACAACAATAGAAGGAACAGAGGAAATCACCTCTGGTTTTCGAACCGACATGTGGACCGATACCTATCGGTCAGCCGATAAACACACCTCGGTCGACCGACGGTCAACCGAAGAGTGAGCCGACAGTACATCAAAGTGATGTATTTTCAGACTGTAGGTCTGCAATTCATAAGATAAAGCCTATTGGTTTATACCGCCAGTAATGGATAAGTGCGGGTCTTTAATGTGCAACTTTCCATAAGAACTGTAATGTCTATCAAACATAACACGTGCACATTAAGTGATCTAGCTATCTACCGTCTGGTTGGTATTCATTGGAATTAACTGAAACTAATGAACTCGTAACCGCTCACTAATCAACTTTTAAGATTAACATTGTACTTGAATTACATGTGAATTGGCACGGCACGACATATTGATTTCTACAAGCTCATTGAGCTGATCTTGATACTGTCTGCAGCAGTCACTTGTGGAGTGTTCCGGAACTCCGTGGTGAAGTCAGTAGTTCCTGGCCCGGACACTGATAATCCCACATATTATTCTTCTATTGAGAAGATGATCCAGTCTCCTTGTTACGGAGATGGTACTTCTTCCTTTAAGGAAGATAGCACTCGATTTGATTATTCTGGAAGTAGTATGTTAGTTGCCAATTTGCCAATGATAAGGATGATATCCTTATTGACTTGTTATAAGATTGTTGACTGACTGTTACTTGAACATTGTACTGTTTTACTAGTAGCATGTATAGTCATAAACACTGTTTATACTTTGCTGAATTGTCGAATTCACAGTGTTATGATGACATTGCAGGCCCAGCTGCCCCTACCGATGGTGCGACCGCACCGGCAGCGGAGGAGACCCCTGCGGTTCCTCCAGGAGGATTAGTAGAATGGAAATGACAAAGCATATGTTTGGATGTTAAGAATTTTGTTATAAATTCTGTATATTGAAATGAAAACTTTTGTGTATGTGTATATACTTTTGAGATCCTTGCAGTATTTTGTATGCAAGTGATGGTACTGAACATGATGTAAATAAATTTTGAACTCAGTGTAAATACTGGTTTTATTTTTGATATTCCGTAAATTTGTATCCCTTGTGAGTTTTACGTGTTAAAATTCACGGGAGTAAATATGGTTTCGACGCCGGTTAACTCGAAGTAATGTATATTCCGGGTTCGGGTCGTGACACCGCCTCGTCACCTCAGCCAACCTGCCATGCATCCGGGGGATGGGCTACCAACGATGACGTGACGGGCCCCGAATGGTCAACTCACGGTCACCATGCGTAGACCCACTCAGAGGATCTCAATTCCACATGAAGCCTATAGGTGCCCAATAACACCTGGCAACTTCAACGTTGATTGCCTCTCCTTTCCTGAACTTGGAACCATTAATAAGCTCCGATTAGAGAAATCCATAATGCTCTATAGTAGGGGGCTATCTATTTAAAATTTAAACTGTTCAAAATTAATGCCCCTCTCTTGCATGAGATATGAAAAAAGTTTTACTTATGTTTTGTTTTCACAATAAGATTTAAATACCGATTAACCATATATAATACATTAAATAAAGAGGAATGCTCTTGTGCGAATCTATGCATACCAACTGCTGTGGGCCCACAGATCATGTGAGGTGGGGAAATGAAAATATCCAATTGAGACCACTCTAAATATCAAATCTCAAGTCAAATATTCAATGATCCGGACCCCTTCATCTATCGTTTATAAGTACAATGTTTTTAAATAAATTTCTTCAGACAGTCAATTCAACACTCTAACCCCAATGAATTTTTAATTTTTTTGCTATCGGAGGGTTTCCAACCCTTTGGGCTGGACTAATCCATCCGGGCCTAGAGGGATGCCGGGTAAACTCCCTGTCACGCCCAGAGCCCGAGATTTCACACATCCCGAGGCGCGACACACGCCCGCGTGGAAATTCGAGTCAAACTCATTGACTCTTGGTCCCCACGTATGGAATTTACCCATAGGATATCACGTGTGAGGTTTATAAATTTCCATAACCTGTATACATTTCTGTCAAATAGATATCCATCCATAATTTATCATGTATCAAAGTATAGAGCGTAAGAGTCCATAAGCAATACTTTAAAAGTTCAACTTTAAGAGATAGAAAGAGAAGAAGTAAGTTAGTTAAGTTTACAATCCCAAAAGCTAAACAAGTTTATAAGCTACTGCAAAAGATGTGGCAATCCTAGCCACGGTCAATAAGTCATTTAAACGTCCATCTCATTATGTGGATGTCTAGAAGACATCATGAGGAGTCCATTCTGCTACGTTAAGCGGAGGTTCCTCTTCCTCAAGGATCTCCGGGGCAACGGCGTCGATATATTCACCTGTAACGCCAAATGTAGCACCATTAGACTATGCTAAGCAAGACAAACATATACAGTCCATATAACATGTAACAAATGAATAGTCAGACAGGGATAAATCATAAGAAATCAAGGAATGATCACTAGGCATATCAGTGCATGAATTAGCATGAGACATACGAGTCATAGATAACAGATAAACATATTAACAGGACTAGTTGGCACATCCACATAGCTATGTTCTCTCAAGTTCATCATATAACATGAAATAAAATGAGAGCAGAATATCAGGGCAGGACAGGGTGGTGCTACTAGGAGACAGAGGTACCCAAAATTCTCCATCGTAGACCTAGGGTGCCGGTAAAGCCTCAGAATAATTTTTTCCATCTGCAGAGGGCCAGAATTTTACTAAACTCACACTTAGCTGGGTCCGACTTAGATAGGGTCGAAGCTAAGTGGTGCCGACTCATAGAGTGCAATGTACAAACAACAGAGCAGGTGCAGAACAGTATTAATTAGATACAGGACACATACAGGACAAGACATATAAATGACAAAGAATCGGAACTCACTGAGATGTACTGAGCAAAGCCAGAAATAAATGTACTATAACAGATGTGTAACAGAAAATACATAACCGAACAGAAGCATGAGCAAGTCATACTAGAATACTGAAAACGGAACGGAATGCAATGCATGTACATATAGATCATACACGGAGTCAAGATGTAATTCAAGCCAAGCCTACGGTCTTGGGAACACATGTAGTCTTCACCGTCCAACTTGGGGTAGTATTAAGAGTTCGACATTATCGGGTTACAAGGACCCCTTGGCGTTACATAATTTGGATGTCGAATCCCTTAATAGAACACATTTGGTTCAGTTACAGTCCGAAGAACACAAGGCTCCTTTTGTGGGTACGGTTGCTCAATCCATATCCACAATTCAGCAAACCATCGGTCATGATAAAAGTTCAGGGTGCACATCCTACAGGTCCATCTATCAGGCCAATCAACTAGAACAAGCTACGGTTCAATGTCCGGCTCCTGGAAATATCCATTTGTCACAATTATGTAAAATCAAATATTTATTCTTTTCTAAGGTCCATTTGTCCATTTTTGTTGGGTTCTACACATCATGAGCTTTCCAACGGTATGTAGATCTCCAAAAACGGACATACGGTTAAAAAGTTATGGTCGTTGGAAAATCTGCATACTGCAGGCATCAGGTTCGCTCGAGCGGACCCCAGACAAAGAGCTATTCGCTCGACCGGACCAAAAGTTCGCTCGAGCGAACTCTCCCAGAGAGCCCTTCGCTCGAGCGTTCACTCACGCTCGCTCGAGCGAACTGTCAAATCCTGTGTCCGAAAATCTGAAACTTCTTGGTTTCTCTTAGGCCATTCAAGGCATTCTATCAGGTTTTAAACCACTACAAATGGGTATCTTTGAGCTTCCAAAATGCTCATAAAAACCATCAATAAACTCATATTACATTAACAAGAAGAATCATCCATAAAAATCCATTTTATGAGCAAGAAATGGGTATCTACACATGATTGCATATATTGAAGAGACAAACAAGGAAGCATGCATATCAATGTACATATTTAACTTGCCTTGGTGCTTGGAAGCTAACTCTCACACCTAATCCTTCTCAAACTCGAAAATCCCCAAAAATGCAAGCTCAAATGCCCTAAAAATGGTGAAAACGAAAATGAATGAAATGAATGAGGAAGAAGATGATGCATACACGATTTGTAGCTTTCCAAGGATGAAAGAAATCAAATGGAAATGATTAATGAAGAAAGAGCTTACCAAGAGCAAGAAGATGAAGAATGGATGAATGCTTGAGCTTAGGAATTATGTAGTCCTTGACAAAGGAGATGGAGAAGATGAAGTGGTGGCTGGCTTCTTCACATGCAAGGTCCCTTGGTTGATGCTAGAAGTGAAGGAAGAAGAAGAATACAAGAGAAGGATAAGGGAAAAGCTCCTAGCTGGAATGAAGAAGGAAAAAGAAGAGAAGAAGGAAAAATGGCTGGGCTGGGTTCTTTTAAACAAAACTTTCCATGCTTTACATGCAAGTCCACAAATGGGCTGAAAATCTCAAAAAGAGGCTTGGGTTAAGTGAATGGGCTGGGAATGGGCCTAATGAATCCGAATTCGATGGGTCAAGACATGAAAGTTAAGGCCCATGAAATGCTCTATGCAATGCATTAAAAATCCAAAATTTCTAAGTACACACAGAGCCCAAAACACTCCAAAAGTCATAATCACCTAGTAATGGTCAAACCCCACTAATTCTACCTAATCAAGTCCAATCACAATCAAAACATCCATTAAGCAATTAATCTAAATTAATTAACTCTAAAACGAGATTAAGGCGGGTCGGGGTGTTACACTCCCCTGTAGCCCCAATGTGGCAGTGCAGTTTCGAACCAACAACGTCCAGGTACAAACCATAGTCCTAGGCCAACTGAGCTACCCTTTGGGGTTAACCCCAATGAATTGATGCAAACTCCCCGTGCCATATAAGAAAGGCTTATATCGTCTATTTGGACTGATCATTATGTGGGCCCTGCATTCTACCTTGCATGGAAAGATTGCGATAGACGCACAGGAGCAACTCATGTGGGTAAAATATTATAAAACAGTTCTAGCGTATTAGCTCGCCTATTTAATATATATATATATATTTCTTTTTTTGGTATCCGGGGGTTGGGCCCCTAGACCTCTTGAGAGGGAGAACTAGGATGAGGGGAGTAAACCTCGGGTGAGGTGGGGGGCCTCTTGTTAGAGGTATCACAGCCTCGGGTGAGAAAATGTGTCTGCCCGACTTCGAACCCACGGTAAGAACTGGCGCCTCTTACCACTAAGGTAAGAGCCATTCTTAACCACTCAAAATCGATTGACTGCCATTAGTGAAAGAAAGATTGACATAATTTTTACACTAACATGTTTTGGGGTGGCTTCAAAATTAATTTGATCATGTGTAATAACTAAATATTTATTTTTCCAATGGCTAGATCAATCATCAAAGGTCCAGACTCCCAACACACACACACACACAAAAAAATAATAATAAAAAAAAATAAAAATATTAAAAATAAAAGAAGCACTGAGCAGCCGCATTAAGTCGTGTATCGTGTTTGGACGTTTTTCATACCCTTGGGCCTCATTTTTTTCTTCTCCCGCGTATCATTCGTGTCTCTTTTTTTTTCGAGTAAGAAGTATGAGTCGTGTTGAGAACTCGGACCCTAATCACTTTCAATGCGTATATATACAGGCATACAGCCCTTTCCATCGATCCTACATTCCCTCATTCCAATCACATCTCTCTTACTATCCGTTTATCTCTTTCTCTCTAAATTTAACTGACATGGGTTCTTGCAAAAGAAATCTGTTGTATGTAATATCCATTCTTTCTATCGTCTTGACTTCAACTCATCTGTCTCTTTCTGTGGCTAGGCCTTTAGAAGAAAAGTGGGGATGGAAGAAAGAAGTCCTCATGTTTGAGTCCCTGGAGAAACGCCAAATGAATCCTCCTAGCCATTCCGGTTGCACGAATGGACAAGAAAAAGGTGGGCCCTCATGTCCAAAACTAGAGGAAATGAATTTTGCAGTCCATGTTCCTACCACAACACAGGCCTCTCATTATGGCCCCAGCATCCCTTTTGGGGCTGCTTCTGAAGAGACTTCCAGCCAGGATAGGATTCAGGGACATTATAGTCTCGGTTAGATGCGAGCTTGGTGCAAATGTAAAGTATTAAGTATTTCATACGTGTAAGTCGTGTTGGTTAAAGCAATAAGCACTTCATCCAAGCAATGGAAGTGGCTGTATCTTTTGATTCTAATAAAAACTTGAGAAATGAAATTACATGGGGTTTGTTATGTTCAAAGATTGACTACATCCTCTCTCTCTCTCTCTCTAACACACCAACTAGCGCTGATATTTTTACAAAAAGTCTGCATGCACCGAAAAAAGAGCCTGAAAAAGGCCCTGAAACCCTACTCTACCCTAGGATCTCCTTTTGAAATGAGATCCTAGGGTAGAGGAGAGGTTCAGGGCCTTTTTCAGGCATGTTTTTCGGTGCAGGTAGACCAGTTGATATTTTTATGGCTAACACACTGACTAGCGTACGTTGATATTTTATGGGGATTTGATATAGTAATTCCCCTTAAACCCTATTTCTCTAATTTCAATTTAACTTACAATTTTTTTTTTTACTTTTTTGCTCTGAATCTCCCATGATATCATGGGATCCAGGTTGAGATAAGAAGTCTATATTGGCTTTTTAATGTACGGGCTTTTCAACTTTTAACACTTGGTTCCCATGATATTTTAGATTTTTAAACTCCCATGTTATCGCAGGATCCGGGGTAGAAAAGTAAAAAAAAAAAAAAAAAAGTTATACTAGAGTCGACTCTGGTGACATTATTAGGTTTTCAGTCATGAAACTGGGGATGCAGGGTATAATTTTTTTGCTAAAGGGCAAATTGAATTAGAGAAAGAGAGGGAGAAAAACAAAGGGCAAAAAGCTCCCCAAAAAAGGGCCCAGAGGCCAAAAGCAGAAACCAACAGTGTAACACCCCGACCCGCTTTAATCTCGTTTTAGAGTTAATTAATTTAGATTAAGTGCTTAATGAATGTTTTGATTTTGATTGGACTTGATTAGGTAGAATTAGTGGGGTTTGACCATTTACTAGGTAGATTATGACTTTTGGAGTGTTTTGGATTTTGTGTGTACTTAAAGATTTTTGGGTTTTTAATGCATTGCATAGAGCATCTCATGGGCCTCAATTTTCATGTCTTGACCCATCGAATTCGGATTCATTTAGGCCCATTCCCAGCCCATTCATTTAACCCAGGCCCTTATTTGAGATTTCAGTCCATTTTGTGGACTTGCATGCAAGTGCAGGATAAAATTGGGATAAAACCCATTTTAGCTATTCCTTTCTTCTTCTTCCTTTCTTCTTCTTTCACTCCTCTTCTACTTCATTTCTTCCTTCCTTCACTTCTAGCATCAACCAAAGGATCTTGCAAGTGTAGAAGCCATCCACCATTCCAACCCTATCATCTTCTCCAACAAGACTTCATCTTCCAAGCTCAAGCATTCCTTCATTTTCTTCTCCTTGCTCTTTTTGGGTAAGCTCTTTTCTTTGTAATCTCCTCTATTTGATGAGCTACATTTTTCCTTTTCCCTTTGTATTCATTTCAATCTTGTTATTATGTCTAAGATTCGTGCATGCATCTTCTTCATTTCATTCATTTTCGTTTTCACCATTTTAGGGCATTTGAGCTTGAGTTTTGGGGATTTTGAGCTTAAGAGGTTTTAGGTGTATGAGATAGCTTCCAAGCACCTAAGGCAAGTTAAACTTATGCATTTGTATGCATGATTCCTTACTTGATTCATGAATGTGATCAATCTTGCTTAGATACCCTTCTTCTTGCTCAAAATGGGTTTTTAATGAATGGTTCTTGTTAATGTATATGAGAATGATTGAATGGTTTTTGATGAGCATTTTGGAAGCTCAAGGATACCCATTGGTAGTGGTTTAAACCTGGAATGAATGCCTTGAATGGCTTGGGAGAAACAACAAAGTTTCAGATTTTCGGACACAGAGATTTGACAGTTCGCTCGAGCGAGCGTGAGTGAACGCTCGAGCGAAGGGCTCTCTGGGAGAGTTCGCTCGAGCGAACTCTTGGTCCGGTCGAGCGAACAGCTCTCTGTCTGGGGTCCGCTCGAGCGAACATCTGAACGCTCGAGCGAACCTGATACCTGCAGTATGCAGATATTCCAATGATCATAACTTTTTAACCGTAAGTCCGTTTTTGGAGATCTACATACCGTTGGAAAGCTCATGATGTGTAGAACCCAACAAAAAGATTATATGTTGGATTTTACATAATTGTGACAAATGGACGTTTCCAGGAGCCGGACATTGAACCGTAGCTTGATCTAGTTGATTGGCCTGATAGATGGACTTGTAGGATGTGCACCCGGAACTTTTATCGTGACCGATGGTTTGTTGAATTGTGGATATGGATTGAGCAACCGTACCCACAAGGGACCTTGTGTTCTTCGGATTGTAACCGAACCAAATGTGTTCTATTAAGGGATTCGACATCCAAATTATGTAACGCCAAGGGGTCCTGTCACGCCCCGAGCCTGAGATTTCACACATCCCGAGGCGCGACACACGCCCGCGTGGAAATTCGAGTCAAACTCATTGACTCTTGGTCCCCACGTACGGAATTTACCCACAGGATATCACATGTGAATCCATGTATCTGTATTTTTCACCTGTATAATTTTGTCAAATAGATATCCAATATCATAACACCCAATCATCAAGATATAGAGCATAAGGTTCACGAGCATAGATTTAAAAGTTCAAGTTTAAGTTTAAGAGAAGACAAGTATGTTAAGTTAAAGTTTACAATCCCAAAAGCTAAACAAGTTCATAAAACTTCTACAAAATGAGTGACACTTCCAAGCCACGGTCTAAGGGTCATTTAACGTCCATCTCATCGTGCATATGCCTAGAAAACATCATCAGGAGTCCATTCTGCTACGTTAAGGGGAGGTTCATCTTCCTCAAGGATCTCCGGGGCAATGGCCTCGATGTATTCACCTGTAACGCCAAGTGTAGCACCATTAGACTAAGCTAAGCAATGTAAGCATATATAATTCATATAACATGTGGCAAAAGAATATCTGAACATATACATAAATCATATGAAGTCAAGTGCGTACACTAGGCAATCTGAGTATGAATAAACATGAGACATTCGAATCAAGAATAACAGATTTACGCAATAACAGAACTTGTTAGCACATCCACATTTGCTAAATTCTCTCAATTTAATCATGCAAACATGAAAGTAAAGGGAAAGCAGAATATCAGAACAGGATAGGACGGTACTACTAGGAGACAGAGGTACCCAGAATTCTCCATCATAGACCTAGGGTGCCGGTAAACCCTCAGAATAATTTTCCATCTGTAGAGGGCCAGAAATATATATACTAAACCCACACTTAGCCGGGTCCGACTTAGATAGGGTCGAAGCCAAGTGGTGCTGACTCATAGAATGCAATATACAGTTAACAGAGCAGATATAGAACAGATACAGGACAGATCATATAATATTACAAAATCAGAACTTATTACAGATATAATTGAACAGAAGTGGAAAACAGACATAATATAAACAGGTGTATAAGAAAATATACATAACCAAGCAGAGGTATGATCAAGTCATACGAGAATACTGGAAAACGGAATGCAATGCATGTACAGAGAAATTTATATTCGGAATCAAGACAGAAATCAAGCCAAGCCTACGGTCTTGGAACCCTCGTGGTCTTCACCGTCTAACTCAGTGTAGTACTAAGAATTCCGGCATTATTGGGCTACAAAGGAACCCTTGGCGTTACTTAATTTGGATGCCGAATCCCTTAGTATAACATATTTGGTTCGGATTACAATACGAAGATTCACGATGTTCTTTGTGGGTGTATGGTAGCTCACACCTCACCCACATGAATTACAATTCCATTGGGCATAATTTAGGATTCAAGGGATCCAACCTTAAAGTCCAACTATCAGGCCAAACAATCTAAGCATACTACGGTTCAACACTTGGCTCGCGGTACCCTCCGGTTGCCAAGATTTATTTAAAATCCAATATCCTCTTAAGTTTCAAATCTCAAATCAATAATATGCAAGGACCATTGGATTCTACGCTTCAAGAGGTTTCCAACGATATAAAGAACGTCAAAATCGGACATACGAGTCAAAAGTTATGGCCATTTGAAGTTTGGCTCGCCGGGCCCAGTGGGCCCTCTCACTATAGCGAGCTGCGAGAATGCTCTCTGCCAGGGGCTCTTTTGCTCGCTAGAGCGAGCTGGAAGCTCGCTAGAGCGAGGATGGTTACTGCCAAGGTCCGGGGAGGCTGTGACAGGGCTATTTTGTCCCTCTTGACTTCCCCTACAACCATTGTAGTCCATTCCAATGATAAAAAACTAGCAAGATGAGCCACCAATGCTCTCTAAACATAAACATCCATTCTCTTGACCAAAAATACATCAAACCATACCCATTTACAAATCTAAAACCAATTTTTTAGCAAGAACAAAAATGAGCTGGAATTGGGTAATCTAAAATGAGATCCATTACAAGAATCATAAATAGAGAATAACATGCACATTATTATAAATGTTTACTTGCCTTAAGGTGCTTGAAGCTAAAAATCACAAATCCAAGCTATACTCAATCTCTATTTCCAAAGTAAGCTCTCCAAAAGAAAAACCCCCAAATGTAATGGAGAAGATGAAGTCCTACAATGGTGAAAAATGAAAATGAGGAACAAGAAGATGCATGCACGAATTGTAACATCATCTCACTGATTTGAAACAAAAGCAATGGAAAGGAAGATGGAAACTTACCAATGGAGAAGATTATAAAGGAAGAAGCTTGAGAGAGATTATATATCTTGGAGAGGAAGATGAAGAAGATGAAGATAGAGTCCCCAAATCTCACATGCAAGGTCACCAACCATTCAATCTTGAGAAAATTTGGTGAAGTGAAGGAGAAGAAGGAATTTTCAGTTGCTGGAAATGAAGGAAGAAGAGAAGAGAATCGTTGGAGATGAGACTTTAAATGGAACTTTTCTGGGCTTTGCATGCAAACCCAGATTTAGGATTAAAATGTCACAAAAGGGCTTCCTGCTGGTATTTGGGCCAAGGGGGATCCGAATTTGGGTCAGTTTGGGTCTGAATGGCTCAGGTCAAAACATGAAAATCAAAGCCCAAACTATGCTTTATGCAATGCACCTAAAATCCAAAATTTTCTAAAGACACACTAAAACCCAAAACACTCCAAAAGTCATAGTCTACTTAGTCAATGGTCAAACCCAACTAATTCTACCTAATCAAGCTCAAATGCAAACAAAACATTCATTAAGTAATTAATCTAAATTAATTAACTCCAAAACGAGAT